>OZ024928.1:109162504-110400504 GCA_964017235.1 Sabellastarte sp. h YS-2021 | reverse complement strand
TGAGATGACCATGTCAAATCTAAGGAACTACACATATTTACAGATTTACTAATACTGAAATAACCATTCACAATCGGTATGGCATACTTTATATGTAGTGATGTCATGGGTAGGTGAGTCTATCAGCAATGCAAATCAGAGTGAATTTTGATTGTCATTATGTCATCCAATTGATTTATACTATTAATACTAAGTATTAATACTCTTAAAATACTATAAATTTTCCAAAAATCTCAAATTGCTTGAACTAAAAAGCACACCAATTGTTAATTGTTAACACATGCCATTTTAGACTGGTTGCCAGTTTGCAATGTAAATGCATAATACTAATTGCATAAGAAGAAAAAAATTGTCCAAGGAAGAGGGTTTTTATACCCAAAAAGATAATGTCTACTGCATCCCTACACATTTAAAATTTTTACAAATAACCTAAAATTGCAAAAACTGCAAAGAGTTGACAACTTTGTCCACAATGAAATAAATTTAATATGTGTTATTCAAATTTAATGGAACTGACCATTTTTTCTTGTAATTTTTTACAAGTTATGCACCTCACTGAATGACTCTTCATAAGAAATACCTTATTATTTGACAAATACATGCAAGAATTGTTACTTTTTCTGTGCTATCATGACAACGAATCTGAAATTAAATATTCTTCAACAAATATTGCTATAATATGCCACTAGAAATTAATTTTCTTTCATAACTTTGATTGATTTAAGATTTACAGTAGAAACTCTGATCCTCTATTATCCGAGTTTAGAATTATTCAACCCGAAATTCAATCTCCCAACTACAGGTTTTGAGGTTTTTAATGGCCACTTTTATTGTATATTGTCACATACGCAAATAACCGGTTATGATACGTATTGTGTAAAGCAAATGACAAAGTCCAATTTTTGTCAGCCGTGATGTTCTTAGTAATATGGAAAAAAATCCTTTAAATGCCTAAGTTGCAAACTGAAATTGTATTAACCCCACACATCCACTGGTGATACCATGGCCATATAACACAAGTATCTTTGTGACCAAATTGTAGCTGTCTTTCAATGTGAAACTAAACCTCATTTAACATTCTAAACTCCACCAAAATCTATCATATAAACAGTGAAGGCAAAGTTTCCATACAACTCAGCAGTACAAGTTACAAATGGTACGAAATCATAACTTGTAAATGGCATGCATTTCTAGGTACATCACGGGTGACTGAGTATAAACCAGCGATGCAAATCATAGCAAAAACCATGGCACTTGGTGCCATGATTTGATTCGATTGATTTTTAAAACAATCATTAATACACTTGAAATGATCTATGTTAAAATTATTTATCAAAATATATTTCTTAATTGGCCCAAACACATCGCTTTTAAGCTGGAAAGCCCACCTTGCCTTACTTGTTTACATCCGCCATATTTTTACACTGGTTTCCAATACTAACACATTTTATTGATTTTATTCCAACCGTAGAAATGAAGAAAAAATGTAACAATGTGTTGAAGATGATCACAATTTTGAGGCTGGTGAGAGCTCATGCTTTGTACATATCTTTAAAACTACTTAACCCACAAAAAAGTATTATATATCAATGGAAAGGTCTTCTGCTTATCTTTACTGTATAAAAGTCTATCCACAAATAAGCGATAAAATTACAAGGAAAGTTAAACTTTGTTTCCAAATTTGTGTTATAATGTCAGTAGTTTATGAAATTTTCATTGAATTTTGCGAAATAATGATTTGATATTTCTTCAAAAAATTATTTTTTGAGGTGTTGGCTTAAAATTGATATACAAGTTGTTCAAATATGACCATAAATGGCAGTTTTGTGCACTTTGAATCACATATGTTTACTCGCTTTTTGTTGACACAGCTGTTATTTCTTTGAATTTTTTCTCTTACATGTTATTTTTCTGCAAGTTTATATATATTTTCACCAAATGTCTTATCAGTAGTCCCCTCCTAGTTATAAATGTCTTTTATATTTACAATCAGTAATATGTACAAGATTCATATTTTTATTTCTACTTTTTGAATAAAATCAATGAAACGCATCACAAACGAGAACCAGTCTACCTGCCTGTGCTGCCATGACAACGAAATCTCAAAATACACTTTCTGTAACAAATACGGCTAAAATGCTACTGTAAACCGATTTTCTCCTCAAAAATTGATGAAATTAAGATATACATGTTGATTATCACCGGTTTCAAGGTTTCCAATGACCATTTTAGTTATGAACACAAAGATCCGGTTGCGGTATGAATTCAGGAAAGGAAATAAGCGAGTCCAATTTTTGGCAGTTATGACATCCCATGTATTTAAATTTATAATTTTGTCTTCCATTCTTCTATTGTTTCTCCTGACATGGGACAATACCATTTACCTTTAACTTGGCTGTGGCCAGTCTGCTTAGACTTGTACTGGCCACACTTGTGACAAATGTACTGGTATTTGTCCTTTTCAGTCCTTCTGCGTTTTGGTGGCTGTCCTTTAGACCTCAAGTCCTCATCTTCCCTGTCAGCCTTTTTCCGCCGCCATTCGCGTTGCCTGGGTTGGAAAAAATTAGATCCGTTTCTTGTAACTTCATGGGAAAAGTTTAACATGTGATTTGATGTCGGTGGTAATTGTAGGCGATTAATCAATGCTGAATGTATTGCTGGTGCAGAAGTTGTAGGCATTGTCAGCATTGGAATGTTTGACACAGTGTGTGACATAAGTGTAAATTCTGGCTCATTAATCACAGATGAACATTCTCCTGTGGCAGAGGATGTCAGCGTTGATGATTTCCTTGGGATATGTTGAGAAGGTTGGGGATTTTTCGGACCTAAATCCGTTCCTGCAACAGAGTATGTAGAGGTGGCTGTGGCGAGTTTCCTTTTTCTGAAAGACACCTCTCCTTGCCTGTTTGATGGCTCATGTAATTCCAAGACTGCCTTGTTATGAATAACAGGCAAATGTGGCTGCTCCTTGGGAGGAAGAAATGGTCCACATTCATCTGATCTTATCCCTTTCTGTACCATGTCACTTTCTATCTCTTGTTGCCTCTGCACTGGCCTAAGAATACAGAAAAGTCTCCGTCTTAGAAAAGTTTGATAAAGAGTTATGATTTTATTAAAATAACACTCAGACCTCAGCCTAACACTGCCAAACCTGCAACAATGATCTGCTTGAACCAAACCAATGACCTTGAGTGGAGCCAACTGACATTGGCACCTCAAAAATTTAATGAGTTGTTACATACATTGAGTTTTAGTAACATTGCCCACCGACGACAGACATACAGCCAGAGAAACCCCGGTGATTACATAACCTCGGGCAGGTAAAAGGTATCACGTGACAATTTCCTATTACAATTTCTTGTTTTCCAACAAAAAGAGATGCAGTTGTGATCTGAAAATAGACCAAGTCTGCATTGAACCGAAGCAGTTCCTGATAATATAAAGTTGTTTTATACCAATCACATCTTGACCATTTAGGCAGATTTAACCACTGACACACCATCTTCAACCAGGAGTCCAAGGTCAAGTAAACCCACCAAAACATTTAACATCCTAGAGAGTTCATTCCCATTGCACCACTACTTTACCCCAAATTCAATACACTTATAGCCATTGTTTCTGAGCCTAGGATTTTCCAAATGCTTAAAATGTTCTGGAATTCCCAACATATAAGGGTACATGAGTATATTTTGTACAAGTTATGATATTGTAAAAAATATAACAAGTACAAAATTTTGTACAAGTTAAAACATGTATTGCTGACTTGTACAAGTTATAACTTTGACCCAATTTTGCTTGTACAAATAATGACATGTACAACAGGCTTCTATGAAGTATGCTGACCATAATTTAACTTTTTAACTGTCAAAATGACAAAAATTGCATGTTGTCCAGTAGAAAATATCCGTTTAATATCTATTGAGACTTGATCATTATATGTACTTGTAAGCACTTGTCCAACACAGCCATACCAACTGGTACAACATTTTGTACAACTTTTAACAAAATCCCAACTTGTACATGACATAGTGCTATTAGTGTATACAATGGTATGCTTGTACAGGAAACTCTACAAAAAAGAATGAAAAGGACTCTTGTGCTTCAGTCCATTCTTGACCAAGAAGATGCAAGTGTAAATTCTGCCCGCTAATAGATGGCAATTATATCTTTTACGAACATAACCCATGCAGGATGGTTCACTTTTATGTATGATAACTTTTCCAAAATCTGTATCCAGATTAAATAAACCGTGAGTCGATGTGGCACTGTTATTTATTTACTGACAAGCATTAAAGGTCAAATGTCACACTTTTAACATTTCAAAATAAAGGTTTTGTACCGTGCAGTGGCCAAAAAGGGAAAGATCTGGTATATTTTTGGTGGGAAATTAACTTTAAAGACCCCCCAAAAAGAGTTTTACAAACCACAATTTCCCCCTCTAATTTTCTGTTGTGGCCATTGCGTGCTTGACTGACGTAAAACAGGTGTGACGTCATTTGGTACAACTGAATTGTTTGCTGTTTATCTTTTACATTTACTTCAGTGCTGGTTTAAAGGTTTATATTTCATTTATAAAACAGTATGAAATGCCAGTGAGTTGTCTTTTATAAAGAGAGAGGGCTGATAACCATCAACTATTTGTGTATCTTATCAAAACACTGCATGATGTATAGATCAAAAACAATATTTATTTATTTATAGTTTAAAAAACAATATTTCTTTATTTATTTGGGGTTTTACGTCGCTTTCAACACTGTACAGGTCATATCACAACCGGTAGTTGGAAGGGCAGAGGAAACCAGTACATAGATTTCGCTAGGGTTGTGTACTGTAAACTGCCGACCAACGGCAAGCAACTACCAGCTTTCCCACTTCAGGCCGTGAGGGGGATCGAACCCCGGCCTCAGAGGTGGGAGGCGAGAGTGTTACCACTCTGCCACGGTGGCCCCCATTAAAAAACAATAACATAGACGAATAAAGGGTGTCTGTTAGACAAGAAATGACAGCAACTATCAATTTTATAAATATTTTACACACTCCAGTTTTCTGTACTTTCACATTCTAGCTTTTCCTTGATTTCAAATTCAGACACAAAGATGCACAATTAAGCATGTGAGGATATTTCTATACATGCATTCATCTTATGATATGATCATACTTCACTTGACTACAATATTTTCACATATATGAGTTGTTGGGTTTTTCTTGTACATTCTTGTTTGCTCATAGCATATTTCATAATGAATTTCGGTTCTTGAAATATATGGGTAAAAGCTTCATAGGTGCCAAAGAAAGGTTATGAAAATCAAAGCAACTATAATTGTCACGTGGACTGATTGTGTGCCATGCCGAGCACTGATATACAATATATAGCCTTTCCGAAGTATTGACACATTGTGCCTCAGATTGTATACTCAAGTTTTAACATAAAAATATCATCAGTTGAAAATCCACTAATATAGAATCTCTCCTTATATTATTCACATTTGTTTTAAATATATTTTGACTTACAGAGCTCCTACAGTCTTCAAAACCAACACATTTGCAAATGTAATAAGTACAGCCAAACCTGTACATGTGACTACTCTTATACAGAGACACTTGCTAGTTAAGACCGCTTTTATTCCCCCCAATGAAATTTAGATATGAAACATACCCCGAATAGAGACCACTCCTTAGTTGTGACCAGAGACCGCTAACATCATTCCCAAGAACACAAAAAACCTCTAGATAAGAGACCACACAATGGAGACTAGAGGCTAACATGGGCACTGATAATCAATGGATGGGCTATATCTATTGTGAATTGTCTCCCATTGTCCATTTCCACATACATGTTCAATTAAGACCCTAACAATAAACACAGGTTTAAAATGCCTGTCTCTTTTCTTTAACATTAAAACAAGGGATATCAATAATCCTTTTAAAGAAAGTGTGACATATGCATAGCTGGGAAGCAAAAGGGGTGTGTGTAGATCAGTACACTGTGGATGAATGGAAAGCTAATGTCAAACAGACTGTGGATTGTAATGCTTACTAAATGGAGAGAGAAATCCAGTGACAGGAAAGGAATTCATACAATGGTTTCATATAAAGACCGACCCCTACGAAAGACCGTTTTTAGCATTTCCCTTGAGCAGTCTTTATACACAGGTTTGACTGTAAATGAAATTTTTATAAGGTAATACCCTATCCAATGGACAATTGCTTTACCAGTCGGCGCGACCGGTCCCAACAAATGCCAGAAAAAGACGTCCTGTATATAATACCGGCAGGACTGGTCGGTAGTGTGGATTCGCTAGGTGGCTCATCATACTTGCTTCCTGTCTAGACAGAGTGACATCAGTTCATCTTTTTCGTTGTCTAAACAGATTTAGACCCCTAGTAAGCTGGTAGCGGGGTTTGTTGGGAGGGCCTTGCCTGTCCATTGGATAGGGTATTAACTTATAAAAGTTTAATTTACTTATTAAATTTGCAATTTTATTGCGTTAATACATCCTATCCAATGGACAATTGCTGAATAACTACCGCTTGGTCGGAGGGTAAGTTACTAGGGACTCATAAATGATAAGAAAATTCCCTCTGGCCTAGGTTGACTTTTAGTCAGGAAACTTGTAGGCCTATGGTCGGATACCAGTGCCCGGTTGCCGGGGCGTATACCGACGTTGCCCCCCCTTTTTAACAGACCTGCTCTGAGGTAGGGGAAGAGAGGGATGAGTTCAGTCCCAGAAGGCAATAACCTCCCGAAGGAAGGCATGTAGTTAGTTCCATGAACTATTAACACTACATATATACAAATCTTAATATAAGGGCTAATTGTGGATCTGCTGAACAGACACTACTGGGCCTAATTGAAGGGGCTCTGAATCAACCCAAGCCACATCCTTCAAATAGAACTGTGTGAAGGTGTTATGTTACTTCCAGTGGTCGGCTGAAAAATTGTTCCAGGGAGACTCCCAACTGGAATCCCTTAGAAGGAGTAAGGGGCCCTGAGATGTCTTGTCAAAACCCTCCTGAAGGGAGACAGACTAACTCATTGTTCTGTTTGAGATCCTGTCCCAATAAGTAGCAGTGCTCTGAACAGACACAGGACCTATCAGATTTGAGGGACTTATCCAGAGTTGGGGCCAGGGTTGGTATAACCACTGGGGTCACACTGTCCGGACTCTCCTTGGCCAGCTGGTTCTTGGAAAAAAAAGCTGGGTGCTGGGTACAAAGACACCTTTGACCAGTCTGACTGGTGTCTGATGTGTTTCTTTTGCCAAGCATGGATCTCACTCCTGTGTTCTCCAGAACCCAGGGTCAAGAAGAAGACACTCTTGAAGGTCAATGCTTCAAAGAGGCCTCTTTAAGGGGTTCCAATGGAGCCGTGCCAATTGGTGCCACACCAGGGGGGGTTCCAGGAGGGGATGCCCCTCCGACCCTTAGGTCTGTCTCTGTAAAGTGTCCAAGAGATGAGCAAGATTCTCATTGTGCTGAAATGTATTGGTGAATTACCCAGTTGTCAGCAATGACTGATCTGGTTGATCCTCTTTGAGGAGCCTCAATTTCTACCGCCACTGCCTCAGAGAAGTCCTGTTCCTTGATTGCTGAGGCTCTAGGAGCCATGCATGCAGATTTAATTTTGACAGATTCCTGTGAGGACTTGACATGATCAAGAGATCCCAGAACCATGCATGTTGGGCCACTTTGGAGCAATCAGAGTGATTCCCCTGCATGGATAGTCCTGCAACTTCTCCACCACTTGCCCAAGATGGCTACCAGTGGGAAGGCATATGGGTCCAGATCCTGCCATGGCAGACTGATTGTATTATTGTCCATATCTGGGGATCTGGCCCCAGTGATGCAAGTTGAGACAGTTTGTTGTTGAGCCAGGTTGCAAAAACAGGCCCACATAGGCCTGGTGCCACCAGAAGCATATTGTTTGGAAAATCTCTGACAGGAGGGACCATTCTGTCTGTTCTCTGTCTAGTTTGCGAGAGACTGAATAGCTTGTCTGCTATGACATTCAACCACCTGGAATGTGTCGGGCTAGAGTCACCTGTTTCCTGGAATACCAGGTCCGAATTCTCCATAGTAGGGCACAAAGAGGGCCTGACTTCATCCCCCCCTCTTTCTTCATACAGGCAACCACTGTTGTCTGCAGTTATGACAGCAATATTGTTCAACCAGAGGTCTTGGAATTCTTAAAGGGCCAAATGACTGCCTTAGTTCCAGATAGTTTAATGTGCAACTTGCTTCTGGAAGGGACCAGGTTCCCCTTGCAGTGTGTTCTCGTAAGTGAGAACCCCACCCTTCTTGATGCATCTGTAAGGATTGAAGAGCATATATAGTGGGTGTAATGGTTGACCCTGAAGCACATTGTCTTCCTGCAGCCACCATTTAAGATGGGGGTGGAGGGAACTGGGGTCACCTTTTCTTGTGATTCTGGTACCCTCCAGCTGTTCTTCTAGTGCCACTTTATCGGCCTCATGTGCAGGTGAACTAGGTGCACTTGCTTCTCTATGGCTGTCAAGTAACCCTATCAGGGGCATCAGGTGCCAGACTGGGCATGTAGGTCCGGGGAGAAGTTTCTGGATAAGTATTCAAGGTCTACCAATGCTCTACGGTGCGTCTGACCTTACGCTCTAACGGGAAGCCTACTAAGTCGAAGAGTTGCTTGAGGTCCAGTTCTAATTTTTCATGTTTACCATTCAAACTTACTCCTGACACTGAGCTCCTAGAGAATGTGTATGCTGGAGACAGGCTTGGTAGGAACTGGCTTTGACCAACCAGTCGTACTGGTGGATTGTGGTACTTTGTAATGCCATAGTTAGACCTCCTTCGCCACCACCGAGAGAAGACTCCCACTGTACTGTGAACAGACCAAAGGGGAGTGACTGAACTGGTGGGGAAAACCCTGGACATGAAAAACTCCGGTACGTCCTTGTTGCTGGAAAGGGGTGAGAGAGTAGGGAACCTAGAATTTATCCACTCCCCTTGCTGAAGAGAGGTTAATATGGTTCCCAATATTTCCCAAACTGAATTATTCAGGGTACTGGGCCACTTCCCCTGCCTTGAGATCTGATCAAGCTGGTCATTTCTGGAAGGTGAGGGTGTAGCTTTCCTGGGAGTTTTCTTATGAACTTGGGCTAGCCCCTAGGATGGCCCAAGTTTTGAGCAGGCAGATTTAGCCAAAAAACAGTGTCAACACTGGTGACAGGCTAGACCTCACTGATCCACGTAGCCATTTATAACATCGGTGACCCCTGGTCTGATTAACAGATATTTTTCTCATTGCTTGAGTTTTGAAAACTGGCAAAACGGGTTATATCTTGCAAACTCAGGCCCCCTTGTGGCAGCTGACACTGGTCACAGGCTGGGTAAAAAGGCAAACTGGATGGCCAGTCTAAAAGGTGTGAGGTCTGATAAGGGGAGGTTGACTGGTAGTTGTTGGACAAGTCTTGCTTGATAGTCTTCCTCTTATCTATAGCCACTGTCTGAACAGCTAGGTCCTGAAAAGGTAGGCTGGCTGACTGGTCCGGTAGATTGACAGACATTTCACCGGGACCAGTGACTGGTCCAAGAATTCCTCAGTTTCCTTAGGCAGCCACTGGTTGGCCTAAATAGCTACTTGGACCCTTAAAGAACTTCCTGGTCTGTTAGTCAGTCCTGGAGACCTGCCCAGTATCAGGCCCTAAATGGTTATACATAAAGCAATGCTCTGTAACCGGTTCCAGGTGGCTCCACAGTTCTGCACAAACTCACTGGAGTTGGCAGAACTGGGTGAACTGAACTACTTCTTAGCAGGGATAGGCTCATATGAAGCTGCCTTCTTCCTGTCCACAGTGGTGGTCCAGCAGCTTTTCTCTGCAACCAACAATCTCTGTAACCGGTCAAACCGGTAGGCTGGTGTCTCTGTAACTAAAGTTTTCTGGGAGAAAGCTCTGTAACCAAAGAATTGGGGCAGCACAGGTCTGTACCTGGTTACTTCACCAGTATCTCTAGTTCTGGTAAAGCAACTGTCACTGAAGGTTGTGTAAGCCAGCACCCGGTCGGTAGGCTCTGTAACCGGTTGGTTAAAGGAATTTTTCTGAAGAAACTTTCTGTCCAACTAACTTGTCACTATCAATTCACTGTAACCAGGGAACCGGTTGTCAGCACTGGATTTGCAGCTGGTTTCTTGCCAGTAAGGATGGGAACATCAGATTTCTCTCTAACTGGCAATACTCTGGAACCAGTAGACCTGCTGTCCTCACTGGACTTGTTCACTGTAGCTGCCTTCTTGCCAGTAATGGTGGGAATAGTAGGTTTCTCTGTAACCAGTAATCCTGTTTAACCGGTAGCCCTTGCTGGATCTCTGTGTGACCACAACCGGCAGTCTGACCAGAACTGGTGCCGGTATCCCTCATCACTGGCTGGCTAGAGACCCTACCGGTAGCCTGAACAGGACTGGTACTGGTCCAAAAATCTGCACTGGGGAGATAAGGGTCTCAATGGTCACAGCAACTTCTGGTAGATGAACCCTCTAAGCAGCCTCACCGGTGGTCTGAACAAGACTGGAACCGGTACCCCGAACAGTCACACCAGAGGACAGACCACTGGTGGAGGTTCCAGGATCAAAAAAGGGCTGATCACTGGTAACCACTGAAGGAGGAACATCACTGGAACCAGTACTCCCAACAGTCACACCAGAGGACAGGCCACTGGTGGAGGTTCCAGGATCAAAAAGGGCTGATCACTGGTAATCACTGAAGGGGGTTTCTTCACAGGACCACAGGAACAGCACCCACTGGCAGTCTGAACAGAACTGGTACCAGTAAAACAGCCATCAATTCTTGCTAGATAGCAGGGGACCCCACCGGTAGTCTGAACAGACTGGAACCAGCAAAACTCATCACTAGGGGTCCCCACCAGTAGTCTGAACAGAACTGGTACCGGTAAAACACACCATCACTTCTTGCTAGCTAGCAGGGGACCCCACTGGTAGTCTGAACAGACTGGTACCGGCAAAACTCATCACTAGGGGTCCCCACCGGTAGTCTAAACAGAACTGGTACCAGTAAAACTCATCACTTCTTGTCAGCTGAACCAGTCACGCTTGGGGATCTGCATGCCAGTAGTTGTGTTGAGATCTGTGAAGTCACATGACCGGCACTTCAAAAAACTCGCAGATTTTTGTGACCACTTGTCATCTAATTCTTCAGGCCAACAGACGAGTTGCTGGATTTCTTCTTGCCAGTTACAAGTGGGTGTTGAGTAATAAATGGTCGTCTTCTGATGATAAAAACTTCTGTTAAAAACACGATTCCTAATTGTTGAATGCGTATCACGTGACCAGGTCCGTGTCACGTGACGAGCATAAGCTCTTCTAATTTCTTCTCGTCAACATACACGCAGTGTTACTCGACTACATAGAAGTAAATGGAGGGTGAATCCTGGCAAATACACACTTCTGTTCAGAAGAAGGAATGCTGCAGGGACGACATCCGAGCTCTCACCCACGGCTTAGTCACGACAACAAGCACAAAGAAATTCTTTAAAAAACTGGCCATAAAATGCTGGATAATGCCTCGTTTTAAGTCCTGGAGAGGCCATGATATGTAAGTAACACAATATGTATAGTTTCAAATGAAAATAAGCTTTAATTTCGTAGAATAAACCGCGTTTTCTTCAAACTTGGAGATCACTTCCAAAACACGTCTGCACACTACACGTGCCAAATGAAAAAGATGAACTGACATTACTCTGTCTAGACAGGAAGCAAGTATGATGCGCCACCTAGCGAATGCACACTACTGACCGGTCCTGCCGGTATTATATACAGGACGTCTTTTTCTGGCGTTTGGCGGGACCGGTCGCGCCGACCGGTAAAGCATTGTCCATTGGATAGGATGTATTAATGCAATAAAATAATTAATTGAAAATTGTTTTTATTTTTTTATCTGTGTGTTAATCAATTGCATTTGAAAGTACAAATATTGAAGAAACTTCTGAAAAGCTACACCTAGACATTTTCTTGTTGTATTTTACTGTTTGTACATGTGTATATCAAGCCAGGGACAGTTCACGCAGTGCCAGACATGTAATCTAAACAGTAATCTTGTGTGCAAAATGTATCACAAATTACACAAATATTTGCCAAAGTAGTCACCTATATATAACACAAACATTCCAAATTCCCAAGAGCATTTTAACTTTTTTTTTGCAAGCTTCATACCTTGAAATAATGGTTCAGAGATTTGATATGATATAAAACTAAATACAAATACATGTATTTTTGGGAAAATGTGGCACATTTTGAAAATATTATTTAAAAAAAATCAAAATCTTGACTGAATCAGGTTGAGAAAAAACATTTACTGATGAAGGAGTACAGCTTGATTGAAACAGTTGCCAAAACACCACAAAAACAGTCACAATCCGTTAAAATATCAACAACTCCTGTTCATCTTGGGTGTTTCGTGTACCAAATGACGTCATACTGTGCTGTCAAGTATACGTAAACAAATGGCAGACTGGTAGGAGTAGAATTACTGGCACATTTTTATTTGTTTAAGTAACATCTTTAAACACCAGAATGTGTTTAAGTTTATATAAGAAGACTATGAACAATTCATCTCAGATTTTGTAAAAAAAAAAAGATATATGACCTTTAATAGTTTCCTTTGCAGGAATGAATTACTTTTTATTTTCACACCATTTTTATCCTATTTTCCACAGTTTAAAAACTTTGTTTCACCCTGCTTGCAGTGAGCTTAGAACTGAAAACCCCAGAAGCCAGATTCCATTGGAATATAACATGAACCAGACTTTCCCAAATTTTACATCAAAATGAATTCACTAATTTAATTGCCAATGATAAAACTAAGATTGATAATGTAATGGATTATTGCTGCTTCATATTGTCCTAAAAAGAGGCTCTGTACACAATATGGATTCCAAGCATTGTTTATTGGCAGTGCTTTCTTTGACATACCCATTTATGTGTTTTGCAGACTTCTAAGGGATGCGTTAAGTGTACATCAGGTTGTTTTATTCTTTTTTTTGTTTTACTAGTTTATTCCCCCTATTCGAACGAAGAAAAAAAAAACAAAAACAAGACACCACTAGGAGTGAAAGGGGTTTTATTCTTCATTTGTCTACTTATGTATTGACAAAACACACACAAAAAAACACTATATTCTAGAGAGTAACTTACAGCACATTACCTTGTTGTTGTCTGCTGGGTTCTCCTTCCCTCTCTATCCTTTTTATTTGGTTGCCAAGGAGTTACCTGTATAACCAAAATATATACACAGCATCTGGATTATTCTTGTATTGTTAGAGCCCATATTGATTGTTTCCTAGAGTGGAACCAAACTACATTGACCATATTGACTCTACCATAAATTACCAAACTTTGACAATAATGTTTTTAATAACTCAGTAAGAACAGCTTTCGCACATTGTACCATTAGATCAACAATCAGGCACTCTCTTTAAATAATCCCGAAAGGTACTACGAAACTAGCGTAGTAATTTACAAAATCTCAGGTACATCTATATTTATGTTTGTAAGAAAATTATTTTGCAGAAACATAAAATCCAAGCATCTATCCATTCATTGTAACAAGGGATTATATTTTAAGTATTTGGATGATGATAAGTGTTGGCCAAATGTAAATTTACAAGTGCCTAACTGCCTATTACCATATTGTCCTCAGGCAAGATATCTTCTTGTTGTTCCTGAGTCAGATCAAATGACACAGTTCCTGATAGCGGATCTGTTTGGTCCAGCAAGTACTCGACAGCAATCTTCTCATCTTTTAATGAAAATACCAACATAACTATACAGTAAAACATGTAGTACTCTTCGTTTTTGGATATAACAAATGAAGTAACAACAAATTATCCGATCCCAAAAGTATTATCGCTCTTTTATCAAAGCTTCTCAACAATTACTTTTCAACCAGTCATCATTTAAAACCAATATATGTAGGTAAAGTCATATATTAAATAAAATCATCAGTGTATAGTTTAATTAACCCATTACTATATCCATTTACATACACAGAAGGTCCATTTTTATTACCCATTTAGCATACATAAACATAGCTATAAACTGGATTCATAGTTAAAGATAGGGCTATATAACTAGTGAAATATAAGGACTTATACTGAATTTTTGCTGTCATTACTTCTAAGGTAAACAGAAGTCCAAAACAGATAGTTTTTGGTTTAACATTTGTGTTTAGAAACTAAAAATTGTTTTAAAATAATGGAATCACCCAACATTAACTTCAGCACCTAAGTAATGCAATCACCTGTAGGCTTTCCAGGGGTGACAAACTCAGATAAGAGAGGCTCTCCAAGAACCTCTCTACTTAATCTGTTTAAGTTTGCCATCAGCCGAACATCAAAGAGCGTAGTTTTCGATGTCGATGCCATATCCACTCCTTCTTGATGTCTGCTGATGTTCCATCGGGAACACCCCTCCAACATGTACATCTGAGAATGTGTAGCATTGGCGCTGTTTCCTAGTAAAAATCAATAAAACAAGATATTTTTTATGTTACATTCACAGTTTGTAACTCTGCAATGCCAAACATTCTGGTATCTCTCATGCACTTGCCAATTTGAAAAATTTAGCCTACAGTAGTATACCATATTTAATTATTTATCCCTCCCTAGTGGTGAGGGGCCACGGTGGCAGAGTGGTAACACTCTTGCCTCCCACCTCTGAGGCCGGGGTTCGATCCCCGCACAGGCTCAAGTGGGAAAGCTGGTAGTTGCTTGCCGTTGGTCGGCAGTTTACAGTACACAACCCTAGTGAACTCTATGTACTGGTTTCCTCTGCCCTTCCAACTACCCCTCGTGTTATGACCTGTACAGTGTTGAAAGCGATGTAAAACCCCAAATAAACAAACCCTCCCTAGTAGTAGCCCCCCTTACCTACACTTTGTTTGTAAAGAGATATTTTTACCTCCATAGCAGTTTCACAGTTACAATTCAGGCATTCCTGCAACCTCTGGTATTTTGCATGCTTCTCACCAATATATGGAAATAGCGATATACTGTAAACTATGTGTAAATTTAAACAATTAAGAAATTTGTAAAAATGTGCGATATTTTAGAATTTTGACAAGTGAAATGTTTTCTGTAGTTTTTCTAAAGTATCATCAGAAAAAAAGTGTACATTAAGATGCCAGTTGTAAAGTGTTAAATTATTCCCTATTGCTCCCAGAGACTTCAGTGAGTTTTTTGTCTTAAATTGTGCCCCCCTTTTGAAATATGCAGTAGCCCTGTGGCATTAATATTTATGTTATAATTTTTGGCTTTAGTTTGTTAAATCGTCACTGATTTGAGAATTTTAGTGAAACTGCTTTTCTTTAGACAATAATATAGCATTTTTTTTTTGTGAAAGTAACAATTTTTGTATTTCCGGGAAGATTTTGTCAACATCAACAACAAGGTTTTAGAAGTTTGGCCCAGATTTGACCGTCAAGGTACGGGTGTGAATGACAAAGTCAAATGCCAAATCAAGGTCAATCTATGGCATTGCACACCTAAACCTCCCAACCAATGTCCCTACCAAATATCAACATCCTACACCTAAAATTTCTGAGGTACCTCCTGGACAACATATTCTCGCTTACCGACCAACTGCCCACCCAGGCGTACACCACGGGTGAAAACAATACTCCAAAGCCTTCTAAGACTGTGGGGCAGGGTTGGGGCTCTATTTAATAAAAGTAAATAGTGTGAGTACTTTTGGAAAACTTTTAGTACAGGTAAAAGTGACAGTACATTTCTTTATAAATGTATTTAGCACATTTCAAGTAATTTTTTTTGTTTTTTTTTGATAAAATGCATTCAATTACTGGCAATACAAAGAACAATTTAACTAATTTTCATAATGAAATAATTTATACTTAACACAAGAAACTTAATTCAGAAACCTAAAACCCCCAAAAGAACTTGTAGTGAAAGACTAAATGAATACTATATCGTGTCCATTATTTCTAGAAAAATGAATATAACATATATAATTTATGGTACATTTCACCTGTATTTGCTGATGTTTCTGATATTGTAAGTACTAGTATTTCAGAAATAAGCACATATTTAACTAAGGTATCCAAAGTTTTTATTTCAATTTTTTCTGGCTACATGAAGCATAGTTTCACTTATTTCATATCACTAATTATAACTAATCACTTATTTTAACACTTGTATGACACTTAGAGTATATTATATTTACATATTATACCCCTTCAATGAAACTATGTTGAAATATGAAACCTTTTAATTTACACTTTAACAAGCACCTATACTCATGGGGGAAACTGTATAAGACTCTTATTCTCTGTGTACAAATTGACTTCATAGATTTATGTATTGATCTAATTAGAGACTGAAAACCTATGAAACAATAAAGTTACCTAATTCTACTGATCCACATGTCAAGCTCCTTTAAACTGTCATACTATATGTAATATTTGCTTTTTAAGATACCGGATGCAAATTCCCTTTTATATCATGAAACTAAGCAAGTATTTTACTTTGACTTTAAAAACCCACCTAATCCCCATTGTGCCATTACTGTAATCACTAATGGCCCTCTATTGCAATTAAGAACTTCTGGACATACCAGTGTCCTAAAGTTATAAATCAATTGATTGTTCTATACTGAGTTTTTAATAATACCTATACCAGCTAAGCGATCTACTTACTTTCAAAGATTTAAGGTACACCATCTGAAATATTGGTTGTTTCTTAACTCCCCAGGGTTTACTTGGATTAATGCTTGTAATATTTATAGTTTACCTGGTATAAACTGACACTGATGATTGTGGAAGCTCTCAAGGGATGAAGTCCCTCTGGCACATCTCAGCACATCCAATCTTTCACCACCCTTGACAAGGGATCCTGTCTTCGTGTACAGGTTAAGTCCTGGCACATCTTGAATACATGGCAAGTGTTTCTTCTGTAGATCCCAAACTCTGGTCATTGCCTCTGGATCCACCAAGCGCCTTCCTGTGGCATCTGTTAAGTCCCACATTGTGTCAAGAAGGTTTTGTATACGCTGTTGTGTTTCCTCCACCCCACGCGTTCTGCGACGGCAGTGCCGAGCCAATTCTGTACTTGTTAAGCGGCTGGCTATCTCTTGTGTAGATGGCTCATGACAAGGCAGTTCCTTGCATAGCTCTGTAGCTTTCGCCTTTCTTAATCTGTCAACATCACCTTGCTCCCACTCAAAAATACAGCTTGATAGCTTCGTACAAAATGATTCATACAGAGGGTGGTTTTCACTGGCCAGACCTTTATCAAATCTTCTCATGTAATGATAAATGTCTAGTCGCACAGCGCTGTTCCAAGGACTGAATAATTTAAGGACAGGTTGCCTCCCTACAGTACTGCAACAATCTCTGTCCACATAGATCACCTTAGGCTCCTGCTGTCCAGCATGCTGGTATCTCGTCACTATCCCTTGGCACATCTTAAGAAGACCAGTGCCTTCTTCTTTTGTGAACACACAATTTAGGACTTCACCTATCTCGTTTGATACATTAGTCATCCAAGATGCTGAGCCTTTAACATTTCCAGCAAGTTTCTTGGTAATCTGAAAAATCATATTTAAAAAAATATTAATCTTAGTGCAATCTTATATGATTGTCAATTCTTAAACCCAACTTGAAAACAAAACATAATTCTACACCAGACAGAGAAACCATTTCCTGCAGTGTAAGTTTTTCTGAGAGACCTTATACAAATTTATGCTGAAATACAGTGTTGAAGTCAATCTGTTGTTCAGACTCTTTTGCACTACATATTACCGATTCTGTGTCCCCAAATTCACTCATTGTAAGTCGTAAAATTGTTTGAATAAATCACTTATTTTCATCTTCCTTCACCTTTCTTGATAAAATGAAATAAGAAAATCATTTTTCAATTATTTTCTGCTACATCAAATATACATACAACTTATTGTCCATTGCAAATTCGAAAGAATTAAATGTCAACCAGGCACACCACCAAATCTACTGGCAGATTTACTTTAAAAGGTCATCTCCAAATTAGGGCAGGGTCGGAAGCAGATTTTTCATTTCGGTTTCCCGCCAGTTTAAAAACGTACCGTTTCCGGGATACCGAAAGAAGAAATTGCATTCTAGAATATCCCCAATCGATTGGGTCCACCAACCGGAAGTAAGATTTGCGAAAAGAAAACATTGAAGTTCTGAAAGAAATCACTATAAAAGTGATAAAATACATAAAAATATTGGATAAAAGTTTGTAATTTCTTCAGATTTGAGGTTTGTTTCTAATGCTTTGTTTTCTCACAATATTATATGCTGACATTCGAAATACCGGCTGTAAAGTGTCTCCACGGTGTTGAAGTGAATTGGTCTCGATACCGAGATACCGGTGTTACCGACCCTGCCCTACTCCAAATTATCTTTTCTTTTTTAAAGTGGACATAAAATTTGTTTTAGGGTATTGTCTGACAACAGATTGAGGGTCATAACCAATTGCTGGTATTTTTCACTTGTACATCGATTCCAGAAAAAGATTAAAAATGATGGCACATATGTTAACATTTAAAAATCCAGCTTTAAGTTTTAAAAAATGATAACATCTATCTGGTTTGATACAATTAAAAAGTAACAATTTTTTCGCCATTTTGACTGATAAAATGAAGGGAGAAATACTCTGTACCACAAATATTTGCATAATCTTTAACAGTTTTTAAGTCCAACACAATATTCCAGACAGTAGATTCGTACTGATAATGTTCTCAGGTTTTTGACTCTTTAACATCCATATCCACTCTTCCTTGTACCTTCTCCATGACCTAATGCAGCAACTTTACCAGTTTAAGTATTGAAATAATTGACTGTCATTAAAAGAAAAATATTTCAAAAGCAAACAAAAACTAACTTTAAATGCATTTTTGATTTTCCATCAAGTTATACACATTTTGATGAAACATATTACATGATATGCAGCTTCACATCTTAAAGTTGGGCAATTTACTAGAAAGAGAGTGTGAAATGATGCTTGGACATTTACCTTTTTGGTGGAATCAATTTTGAGGACCTTGCCAAATGTGGATGTTATGCAGGCCCTCATCTCATGCTCATGCTGCTGGACCTCATTATTGTGCACAGTCTCGAACCACTGTGCCAATGGTAGTGGCCTATAAGGTGGTGGAGACTCATAAGGAGCATCAGTAGCAGCTGGAAAGAGATGTCTTCCTTTCTTGTGTAATGTGCAAGCAGACAAGTATTCTAAAACCCGCTTTCCCCATACCTCACTGTGAAGTTCTGAGAGTGTCTCGCGCAGGGAAGTGCTTGTGTTACCAAAGCTTCTGCGCTTGAGAAGAGTCAGACACTTGTTATCCAGGGCCATTTGAGTGCTCAGAGTTGCTGGAAATATGGCACGGTGACATGGATCCAGCTGTTTCAGCAAATCTGGGCTCCAGGGACAGATAGGTAATTTACAGCTGCTACACCGTAAGCATTCTCCCACCATGTAATACCGGCTGTCAAAGTCCACAACTTCACGTGCCTTTTGATACAGACCGCCATGAGTTAACTTTGCCTTGCACACTGTACATTTGAATGAGATACCCCACATACGCATGGGTGCCCAAACAAAAAGTTTCTGTGCAAAGTACGCATAAGGCTCAGGTTTCCTTAATGGAGAAACTTTGGGCTCCGGTGGGTGATACCAGTTTCCTGGTAGTGCATCCTTGAATTTCCCCGTAGGATCCAAAATGCATTCTGCTACCCATTTCTGGTGTCCCTTGTGTATAATTTTTTGAAACTGATTTGGCAAATAGCTCTTCAATGGCTTTTCTTGTTGGAGGTCGATGGCAGGCATTGCTACATCACAGGAAGTGGCAGGTATTGCTACATCACAAGAAGTGGCAGGTATTGCTACATCAAAGGAAGTGGCAGGTGTCGCTTCTTCACAGAAAGTGGAATTTTTAACTGTAGTATTAAAATCAGAAGATCCACATCTTTCCTAAAAAGAGAACAATGCCTCACTTAAAAAATTTCTTGCACTGCCATGTTTTTTCATGTAAATTCACTTCAGGTTTATACAATTTCAAACAAGATAAATGCACAACATAAAGTCCAGTGTGACCACATGAAATGATTCAAAGTTCTCTTGGCTTATCAAAACCTTTAGGATCAATATATGGCAGCTATATATTATTGAAGGACATCAAGGCTTTGATTGTGATAAAATATGCAATGGCAATCAAAAAATGTCTATGGTTGCCAATTTGATTTTCCAAAAATAATAACTCCCTGGCCAGCTTTTTGCCATGATTAACATATCCTGCAAATTTGGGCAGTGTACCTTGTTTGACTTTTGCTGTAATAGAGTAGCAAAACTCCTGAATTTGGAATCATAATACATGCATACCATTTACTACAGGGGCTGAACCATTTAAAAGGAAACACTTTTGGAAGAAATCCTCCTCCTGGAGATTAAGCTGTCTAAATTTTTTTCATTACATTAGATAACATATCACAGTACTGTGTCTGTATTGGTTTATACCCTATGGCTCCAAATGTCGCTGAAATGGTTGTATCTCTCACCAGTTACAAGATAAACACATTTTCATGTTTTCCCAGAAATTCAAGATGGCGGCAAAATGTCTTTCTTTTTGAGGAATATAGGAGAGTACATGAAGTATACTATGTGTGCAAACTTTAGTCAAAATCCCTGTAATTCGCATCTTTAGTCACATTTTGACTCCTGCAAGAGATTAAGCTGAGATAAGCTTCAGGGCTTGGGTCACATTAAAAATATCTTTTCCTGAAAAGTGTAATGTTTGCGTCAACTTTGGTTGCAGAAATAACATTTAAAGGGGGCTTAAGCCATTCCGGCACTGCTTTACTTTTGAAAGTGAAACTCACTGAAAAACTTATTTAAAATAACTGCTAAAACTCAAACTGTATCTGAGATACAGATATAGTGCCAGTTTGTTTTACGATTTTTCTCAACTTGAATGCTCCCAGTAAGGTATCTATGGTCTGAGTCTGATAACTGACCAATAAAGATTATCAGCAAATCGCAAATACCTTGTGAAAGCCACAGGAACATTGAATCCTGTTTCCATTGAGGTCGTTTTGAACACCCTTCTGCTTGAGACACCGGTCTATTTTCTGAAGCTCATCTTTCCATCTCTGTTTACCGGGCTTCTGTCCTGTTGCAAACTTAAACCTGCCCTGAGCATATTCATGGAGCAGGTGCTGCCAATAAGAATCTGGTTTGCCTTTCTTTGGCATCCTAGGACAAAGAATAAGAAAATATACTTTTCTACTACTGTTGTCATTTTATTTCCATCACCATTGTAGGGTATCGGAAACAACTACATACTTTAATAACCAATGTATCTACCAAATATCAACATCCTACCCCTCACATTTTTATGAGATTTCACCTGCACAAGATAACTCAGGATGCCCTGGGTGAAAATAACCCATAAAACCTATTAAGGCTATGGTGTCAAAGTTCACTTGGAATCACTCCCTTTAATTTGTCCGGGCCATATCTCGGAAACCATAAGGTGTAGGATATTGATATTTGGTAGGGCTGGGACAGGTGCTAAAAACG
The DNA here is from genome assembly GCA_964017235.1 of Sabellastarte sp. h YS-2021. Lineage (NCBI taxonomy): Eukaryota > Metazoa > Annelida > Polychaeta > Sabellida > Sabellidae > Sabellastarte > Sabellastarte sp. h YS-2021. The sequence goes on along the minus strand of OZ024928.1, from coordinate 110,378,910 downwards.
ACTCCCGAGTACTTGCCCTGACAACTGGCCCAAATTTGAGTAACCGCAAGATTTATGACCTACCATTCGAAGTCCTCTGTAAACAAAGTCGATTTTGAAAACGAAGCTTTTGAAGAAAAACATCTTCTATTTCACCAGATATAGAATATGGGAGTAAATTATACGTTTTTAAGCAAAAACCACAACTTTAATTGATATTATGTGACGGAAACACTGAAATTTAGCATATTTTACACAAATGTTTCATTACACAGGCGATAATACAATACTTCACGAGTAACAGAGTACTTAAAATGGACTCGAGTACCAGCCAAGATCGACTTGTCTATCGAGGCTTGAGTACTGGTTCCCAGCCCTAATATTTGGTAGGAACATTGGTAAGGGGGTGTAGGTGTGCAACATTATAGTGTGCTTGATTTGATTTTTGACCTTTCTGTAGTCACCCTTACCTAAAATACCTTGTCTGGGCTATATCACGTAAACCATAATGCGTAGGATGCAGATATTTGGTAGGTACATTGGTTAGGGAGTGTAGGTGTGCAATGTCAAAGTGAGACCTTTTGAATTGACCTTTGACCGTGTCATACTGTCCTTGACCTTCAAAAACTTTTTGTCATCTGACCTCGAGGCCTAAAAACCTCAGGAAACTTTGACATTTAGTAGGGATATTTTGGGGGTGTATGTCATGGTGTCACCTGTGGTTGACCTATGGCCTTATTATACAATATTGACATTCAAATCTTCCATTCAGTGATATTAAACATGAATCTTTTATCTCTGTAGATGTTGCTGGAGTGTATGAAGTGCATATTTTTTCATCCGATCTCATTGTCTTGGGAAGTTTCCCAAGCCTGTGGGATCGGGGCATTTCTGAGGCTATTTTTTCCATATCTTGATAACTTTTTACTCCCCAAAATAAAAATCTTTATCTAACTTTGGGTCATATCACCATCTCCAAGTCTTGAAAGATCACAGTTTTGGAAACTTAACAGTTATAAAAATAACATTTGAGCTGCCCAGGCCCCACAGCCTTCAGAAACATCAACAAACACCATGACATCAGATGAGATAATGTACATTTCACACACTTAAAAATATATATACTTTAACATAAGATTAATGTTTAACACCAAAGAGTCAAATTTGTGGTGCAAATTGAGATCATACCATGATGTTGCAATTATACCTTCCTCTACAAGCCATTGTCCATATGATGGTCCAATTTCCTAAAACTTTTGAAGGTCAATGTTGTGTAAGAAGGCCAAAGGTCAAGCCCAGGTTACAGTAACATATTTAACACATATACCCCAACGAAATGTTGCTCCCGAATGTCAACATCCCACATCTTGAAGTTGAGGTTTCTTAAACTTGAGCCTTGAACTTACATTACTAAATATTTTAAAAGTCAAGGTCAGTATGGTAAGATCAAAGATGAACCCAAGGTTGCACATCTACACCTGTATACCAATTTTAGAGATCTTATACCTTTCTGTTTTGGGGATCTGACGCACATTAGATTTTAAAGGTCCTTGGCATTACATGAAGGTCAAATCAAGATCAGACTTAGTTTATCACAATGAACATCTACTCCAGCAAACAATGTCCATACAAAATACCAATATCCTATATTCTACAGTTTTAGAGATATGGCCCAGAAAAAATTTGAAATGTTAAAGTAATTATTGCAAGGTCAAGGTCAAATCAAGGTCACAATGTGATGATGTACACCTACACTGTCTAGCCAATGTCCATACTAGATATCACCACCCTACCCCTTATATTTTTTACATACAGTGGACGCCATTGGTGAAAACAGTGCCCCAAAGCTGTTGGGTAAAAATTGAACCCTAGAAAATTGCAAAGTGTCCAAGGAATTCAGTTTTACGAATTTTAAACAGATGGGTGCATACTGGATGGAACCAGTATAAGTTCCTTTGACTGTAAACCATTTACCTTTGACAATTGATGGAATCAATGATTCATTGACCAAGAATGCTAAGCATCTTACATATATAGCCATTTTTATATGATCCTAATGCCACAAACATTGCCACTTTAGACAGATGTCGGGTAATGAAAGCATCGATATTAGATGTGGGAGGCACATGTGTAACCATTGCACAACTGATGCCAAACTCTCCATGTCTCACGTGACAAACCCATGTCAATAAGATTGTGCAAAAATGTGGAAAAAAAGGAAAAAAAATGTCTAAAAATACTTGAAACTTTTATTTTAAAAAAGAAGTATTCCTGAGGTAGTATTTAACACAGATACTTTAATACACATTAACAGAGACACACTAGACAACACTCCAGAGCAACTATTGCCAACCACCCTCTAAAATGGTGGAATAAACCAATGGAAATAAATGTACATGGATGACAAAAATACTGCTGTACAACTGTACAAATACTCTAGAATTCGAAATGGCTGCCATTTTTAGCGAGACAAATTTTTTTTTGAAAACTGGGATAGCTACTCTGCCAACATACCCTGTGGGTCCAAATTTGGTCAAAATCGCTCTATATAGCACGGTTTTCCAGATATAAGCACTTTTCGAAAATTCAAAATAGCCGCCATTTTGGGCGAATCCAAAAATTTCGAAAATTAGGATAGGTACTCTGCAGAGATACCATGCGGGTCCAAAATTTCATCAAAATCCCTCTATGTAGCACGGTTTTCAAGATATAAGCATTTTTGTGTTTTGCAATTTTGCGAAAAATTCGAAAATTCAAAATGCCCGCCATATCTGGCAAAACAAAATTGTTTGAAAATTAGCATGACTGTTTTTCATTAAACCAAGCAGCATGTGTGATTACTTTGTTTACAGAAGAATTTATTCATAGCCTGGCTATTTGGTCATCCCAAGTTGACATAAAAGCAAAAGTCAGTTTATGTAGAGAAAGTTTTAGGGAGACTCATGCAAACAAACTTCAAATAGAGTTGATAACCTTATATTTAGCATCTAATAAAGATTCTAAATATTAAATATGTTTAAAACAGTTAAAGATTATGGTATCATAATCAATCTCAGACATACGCATGGCTGTTTTGGCTTTAGGTCTTTTCTGGTCAAATTTATCATGTCACAGATAGCCTTACAAATTCTTACTTGTAATTTGGATTAAAACATAACAAATACACACAACATTTATAATTTGCAATTTTCATCCAGATTTTCAGGAATATAAAATAGCATCAGATGCCCGTACCCCACAGCCTAGGAAAATATTTTCAACACCATGAGATATAGAAGTACTGTATCAGTACAAAGTTCAGGATACTTTCAGAGCACATTAGATTTTAAAGGTCCAAACAATGTTTAAAAGAAGAAAATAATGTTTAAAAGAAAGATAATGCATATAAAGATGAAGTATTAAAACAAGATAATTCAATAACAAGATGGCAGCATTAATCAGTAAACTAAAATTCAACACTCTTTATCTACATCTGCATGGCCAAATTATGGTTTAGATGTTTTGAATATTACCATGCATACAGAAGTGGTAATACATTTAATGAACGCTTATGTGTGGTCTTGGAGCAAAATCTGTGGCTCACTTGATGAAGTAGAAAATTCTTAGTAAGATTCTAATAAATTCTAATATGACTTTAACAGTGCTTAATCTTAATCAAACGACAGACCCAAAGGTGCAACAAGATTTTTAAGGTCAAGGTCACTACGACAAGGTCAAAGGTCAAATTAAGGTCACACAATGATAATACATACCTATGGCCCCTAAGCAATGTACCTACCAAGCATCAACTTCCTACACCTTACGGTTTCCGAGATATAGCCTAGATAAGATTTTATAGGTCAAGGTCACTATGGCAAGGTCAAAGGTCAACTCTAGGTCAGGCCATGATGCTGCACAACTACACCCCCGAACCAATGTTCTATCAAGTATCAACTTCCTACACTTTAGTATTGCCTAGGTATAGCCCGGACAAGAGTTTATAGGTTAAGGTCACTACAGCAAGGTCAAAGGTCATATCAAGGTCAGACCATGACACACCTACACCCCCTAACCAATGTCCCTACCAAATATCAACTTCCTACACCTTACGGTTTCTGAGATATAGCCCGGACAAGATTTTACAGGTGAAGGTCACTACGGCAAGGTCAAATCAAGGTCACACCATGACGATGCACACCTACACCCCCTAACCAATATCCCTACCAAGTATCAACTTCCTACACCTTATGGTTTCTTAGATACAGCCTGGACAAACTTTTTCCCGCCGCCCGCCCATCCGGACACCATGGGTGAAAACAATACCCCGACAAAAATTATATTGTTTATTTTATTATTTATATGCTTATTTTCTAAATTTTTTGCACAAGTTATAATTATAGAGCATTATAAAAGTGGTGGGATTACAATTAAAGCACCATTAAAATATCACTATAAACCTTTAAATAAATATTAATAAATACATACTTGGGATTTGGGAATGGGATTTGGGTCAGATAACAGTCATTCTTGCTTTAAATTTTAATAATAGGTACATTTCAAACTATTGACATCCCACTTAAACGTTGAAGTAAAGGTATGAAACTCTGGCTAGCAACAAAATCTGTTAAAGTCTTGATCGCCATTCCTCAACCGTCTCCCCAGAGGAGGGACAGTACCATTTCCCCCTCACTTGGCTATGGCCTGTCTGCTTTGACTTGTACAGACCACAGGTTGTGCACTGATAGTGGTAGCTATTTTTATCATGCTTCCTCCTCTTAGGTGGCTGTCCCATTGCTTTCCTCGTCTCATCCTCATTGTTTGCCTTTCTGTGTCGCCATTCTCGCTGCCTAGGAAATTCATACTGAACTGAAGGATATGTGGGTACTCTGAACTCAGTGACGGGAACTGTTTCAGGGACTGGCTGCTCAATATATCGAGATCTATCCCAGTTGCTTCTGTTTGTGAATACTTCTTGATGAACCTGAGTTGCTTGTGGTGCCTGGATGATATTTCTGGGTCTGAAGGGTACTTCTCCCTCTCTGTTTTCAGGCTCATCAAAGGTTAGTTGTGTGTGGGCATGTGTAACTGGAGCAGTTGGCCTCTCTTTGGCTGGTGCAAGAGGTTCAGTTGCACTGTGGATTGACCTCTCCCGTTGAGTACTCGGCAGCAAAGTATCTCTGTTCGTCTGCTTTTGTCTCTCGCCCAACCTAAAATAGCATATTTCATCTGATCAAATGTTATCACAAAGTTTTCAACATAGAACATTAAAACACTCATAGCCTAACCTCCAAACTACTTATAACCACACACAGAAAAAACAGTATAAATCCCCATGAATCTAAGATACTAGTGATTCATTCAATTGTTACAGGACAAATGTTGTACTAAGTTAACCATAGAACTTAAAGGCCAAAAATGGTTTGCCATGCTCCTCTGTATCAAAATATACACTGAAAACATCTCGTATAACACATTCAATTTTAACCGAAACACATTTAACTATCTTTGTAAAGACCAAAGTCAGCATCAAGTTTGCACTCAGAGAGAGCAAAACGCTCGACTCCATGTGACCAGTTCATCAAGTGATATAAAGTATTGTAAGGAAGACAATAAAATAAAACCAAACATGTAAATTAATCTTCACAGAAATATCAAGTAGAAAGCTAGTCATTTAAAATACATTGAAATGGGACCTCTGAAAAATCATGAATTTTTTGTATCCAAATTAAGATCCTGATCTTTCTTCTAGTAACTACACCCCCCCCCCCCCCCACACACACACACAAAATAATAAATAAAATAAAATAAAAAAATAAACAATAAGCACACAAAAACATTAAACTGCTGGTGGAGGTAAAAATATTGCTTAAAGGTCACTTGGTGAAAATCACACATGGTAATTTTTTGTGATGGACTGTCAAGGAATTGAAATAAAAAAAGAGAAAATAAAACAGAAATAATAATTAATAAAAATGATGAATATACCACCTCCCTCTTTATTATGTTTATTAAAATGAGAAGAAATATTTTTACTTAAAGACAGCAAGTATCACAAGCTAGGTTTGTGACCTCACAATGACAGTTGCATTGTGACATCACGGAGTAATGACATCATCAGAAAGCAAAATATTGATATTTTTACCTATGTGATGAAGAGAAGCAGTTTCACTGTGTATACCCAATTAAAAATAAGAAAAACTCTCTCCTGGCTTTAATTTTCAAACAAATTACACCAAATTTGGAAGAATCCGTCTGTTCCCTATAAATTACCTACCCACTAAATTTGAGATTGATTGATGTTATAGTTTTTGAGTTATAAGGGCAAAACAGTGCACAGACAGAGAAGCAGATTTCACTGTAAAAGCCCAATTAAAAATAAGAAAAACTCTCTCCTGGCTTTAATTTTCACACAAATTACACCAAATTTGGAAGAATCCGTCTGTTCCCCATAAAATACCTTCCCACCAAATTTGAGATTGATTGATGTTATAGTTTTTGAGTTATAAGGGCAAAACGGTGCACAGACAGAGAAGCAGAATTTTCATTGTAAAAGCCCAATTAAAAATAAAAAAAACTCTCTCCTGGCTTTAATTTTCACACAAATTTGGAAGAATACATCTGTACCCCATAAAATACCTGCCCACCAAATTTGAGCTTGATTGGTGTTATAGTTTTTGAGTTATAAGAGTGAAACGGTGCACAGACAGACAGACAGAGGGACAGACAGAAACAAACTGATTACAATAACCCTCTCCTATCATCGAGCGTTAATGATACAACCATTTCTAACTTATTCACAAAAATATTCATTTAACATAGGAGCTTATTAGTTGTTTCTAATGTTGCGGTGGTAGTTTCGTGGTTCAGATTATTCATTTTCAGTGTGGCAATAATAACCAAATCACTTATCACATTTTTTTTTAAATTTAGGAGAAGCAACTCTTTTATTACTTTTGGTTTGTGTCTAGTTTGTGTATAACTTATTTGCCCTTGAATGGTGATTGTATCCACCGGATACTATGGGTTTCACTTCGACCATGCCGCCGCAGTGTGTAGAGAGATTTCACCGTTACCACTCTAGCTAAAAAAATATTATAGCTAGCCTTCTCAAATTTGCAGGATATATTCATAACCATAAAATCTTGCCTGGGAATATTTGTGGCCTCATTTTAAAAAACAAGATGGCCACCAGGGACGTTTATTTGACTTTAAACCAGGACTTTTGTTGGCCCTCTAGAGCAAAGGGTATTATAGGTAGAGATCTCAAATTCGCAGGATATGTTCCTCATTATAAAATCTTGACTGGATATATTTTTGGCCTCATTTTGAAAAACAAGATAGCCGCCACAGGCGTTTCTTTGTCAGTCATGAAAAGTGCTTATATCTCCCTTATTATTGGTCCTAGAGGTTTGGGATGGTAAACCAACCTATAGGAAATCATGGGCTGGGATTCTTTTGGTTTGGTTGGATTTGACCTTGGACCCCTCCTTCAAGGTCAAATGAGGATAGCCAAACTTAAAAGTGCTTATAACTCGCTTATTATTGGTCCTAGAGGTTTGCGATGGTAAACCAAACTATAGGAAATCATGGGCTAGGAATCTTTTGATGAGATCAGATTTGACCTTTGGCCCCTCTTTCAAGGTCAAATGAGGATAGCCATAATTAACAGTGCTTATATCTCGTTTATTCGTGTTCCTAGAGGTTTGCAGTGTCACACCAACCTATAGGAAATCATGGGCTAAGAATCTTTTGATATGGTCAGATTTCACCTTGGGCTTCTCCTTCAAGGTTAATTGATGTTTGAATGGCTTTGGTGAATTTTCTTTCTGGTGGATACAATTTACATCGGTTCTCCAATGTAATAGGTCTAGTTTAGATCTTGCAGTTAGTAGAAAACCGCAGTGAAATGGTCTTGACTATTCTGAAATCGTAATATTATTTTACTTTCACAAGCCTAACTAATCCTCAAATTCATTCCTTTCAAGAATCTTGATTTGGGAATTCAGTCTTTTTGCAATGAGATTTTTTGATTCGTTACACCCTAATTGTTATTGTAGCTCTTGTAATAGTATACTGTAAACATCTTACCATGCAGACACAGTGGTATTGTTTATGGTAACCAACACAAGGTTGGTGTTTTTCACAACATTCCGGCTGTCTTCAAGCAACATCTTTATGTGTGTGTACCTCCTGACAATAGCTTGTGGAATAGGCAGTCTTTTCCCAGCTGCATCTTGAGGTCTGTCTCTGGCCTGAAGATACATCTTATAAAGTTTGAGGCACACACACTCAGAGATGCGGTTGGTTGTCGGTTTTTGTGCTGCCTGACCATGAACCATGAACAACCTGAAAGTAAAAGATTGAGACATATTTACTCCAGCACAATATTTTTTCTTGTGAGCTTTACTACAAAATCAAGCTTTATAACAGAAAAGTGTTAAGCTGTGCGCTTGCAACTGAAAGCATTACATGTACTGGCCCATTTTAAAAAGTATGTGAAAAGTCATGTTATTTAAATGTTAATTAAGCCGTATGACTAGTGGATACATCATTTTGGTTTTGTAGATATTGCTATTCTAAGCAAAAACATTTCAATCTCAGGTGACATAGTGAAAATGAAAATTTCCCCCAAAAACTCTGAATTCAAGATGCCAAATTTTAGCTTATCCTCATTCACAACAGGAAATGTAGCTGTATCAAAGCAAAAGAAGCCTATTTCTTTAAAATTGCATCAAATCTAAAAAAACATTTAAAAGTTGAAGATATATTAAAATTTACGCTTAATTTAAATTATTTTAACTGTTACATATGAAATCTTGATAGAGTAAAAGCTTGCTTATCCAGCCCTGTATCACCTGAGTAACTGTATTCTCCAAAACAAATTTAATTCCTCCTTATTCGGATCAATACTTTGTCTCCGATTGGGTTTGTATATTAGATTCTGCTTCTAGACATAAATTGGCCGTGGACATAAATTGGCCACCATCACCATATTTTGAAATTGCTATATATTTCAAAGCTTATTACATTCTTAATTGGTCTATTATTTATGAATTGTGTACAAATTTTAAAGACTGTACAAACACATATATGTCTGTTTGACACATTTGAATGAGTGGCCAATTTATGCAGGGAGTGGCCAATTTATGCAGGGTAGCAGTACTGTATTTAGAAACTCAATGAAAACATACCTCTCAGCTGCTTGCTGGCCCGGTGCAGAACCACTTTTTTTCCTGGAAGCCCTCCATGGACCAGGCAGTGTCCTTTGCTGATTTTTCAAGGAGTACTTTATGGGTTGCTTATCCATGTCATGCAGCTGAGAGTACAAATTCAATATTTGACTTTCCTCTGCATCTGTCAAAGCTGTGGCCAATGGATTTAACTCCAGAAGGAAGTCACCCAAACTGTCAACATTCTCCCAACCAGGGTTTCCACGGATATCATGCTGAGAGTCCTGAAATAACAGTTTTATGACAATCTATATAACCTTCATCTATCCCTTTTGCTGACCTTTTTTTAAAGTTTTTTAAGTTCTACAAATGGTGAACTTCACAGGACTATTATTACATATGATCCAATATATGACACATGGCATAGATATTTTCCCAGACCACTATACTTGATTTACCATATATTAAACCAATAATGTACAGTCAAACGTGTACATGAGACAACTTTTAATTAGAGACTGGTTGCTAGTTAGTACTGCTTTCATTCCTCCCAAGGAAATTTAGATGCATAGAAATCCTATTAAGTGACCACTCCCTAATTGTAACCAGAGACCACTGCAGTGTTTCCGATGGGCCTAAAAACCTAGATAATAGCAACCGTTATGATGTCATTGATAGCTTGGCTGATCAATAAACAATTTCTAGATCATAATTGTCTCTAATATACCTCCAGACACATATTCCCATACACAAATTATTTAATTTGTCTTTGTGATCATCATCACATATGTCTTTTATATCCAAAGTGTTCTATGACTGTGCTGGAATTTTTGTGTGATTTGATATTGAAGGGAGACAAATTTCTTTACATATACGCTTCATTAAGAGATCGACCACTGCTTGATATTGTTTTTTTAATTTCCCATGTGCAGTCCTTTTAACACAACTTTGACTGTAATTGTAATAAATGTTTCAAGTAAAATTGAAAAAGCAACCAGAAACACTTATTAATGCAAACCAGCGATGAAAAGGTATGAAACAGTAAGGTATTGCTCTCAGTTTTATTTTAGTATTTTAAAAGAAAATCTGATGATAAAAAAGTCCTCCGATGTATTTAAACGAGTGAATATCTACCTTGACTGGTGCAACAGTAGGCATGGTTGGCTCCATGGGGTCCAGAGGGAGATCTGGGATTTCATCAGACATGAGGTCTGCCATAAAACTCCCTTCAGCAACTATATTGGAATCTACATAAAAAAGAGCAAGGTGTCTCAGAAAACTATATCCCATAATCTATGAAGTAAATATATTGACGTTCACAACCTGTCTTTAGAGTTAAGAAAACATTAATCTCAAAAATCTTAAGTAGTTATAATGCTTCATCATCTTAGGAGTAACTAGTATTATACATGGAAATTTTCAAAATTCTTGCATGCCTTGAGCAAGCAAAACAAGTTATACGAAGAAATGTGTCTTACTACCTGCTGATGATGCCTGGACAAGTGTCACTGCGTGGGACCTCATGTGTTTCTCTAAATCTTCCTCAGAGGAGCAATCTCGGGAGCAAATCACACACCGTTGGAGAGGCTCATTGAAATGGGACACCATGTGACCTGCAAGTTCTCCTGTTGGAAGCATGAGTCCACATGTGTCACACATGGTGTAGTAGGAAGAGGGTTGCGCACCATCTTCTGTCTGAGAAAGAGGTCTCTTCTTTAGAGGCAGTGCCAGACTTTTACCCACAGTTGTGGTCGACTGGAAAGAACGGGCACTCAGGAGTGCCTCATCCACATCAGTGACCAGACAAACTGTGACATCTGTTTCCTCCTCTTCTTCCTCACTATCTGACAGTTCTGGGATGTGTGTTCCTATCTCCTCTTGTTTGCCTACCACTGGAGGCATACCACCTGACTGTGCAAGTAGATACTCGACTGCCATTTTTTCACCTACAACCAGCAAGATCTAAATCTATTTAAAAGCTGTCGCATATCTGGTGATGTCCAGTTTTTGTTGTACTGTAAATATATATCTAATGGTTTACAACAGCTTAAACCGACACATTGGTCTCAGATTTTTTATTTTGACAAAACCACAAGTCATGATGTGTATCTCCATGTTGATAGAAATAAACACTATAGCCCTTTAAGCCAATGAATAATGACCACATGCAGTACAGCATGTCCAAGGCACACTTTTTTGTAAATATTAATGGGTCTGTGGTCAACACAGTTTGTCTTAAACTGAAACTGGCATTAAAGCTATGGGACAATGTATAACAGACTGGTAACTAAATGATAGTCCCAAACTCTGATAAAACACTTTGGCAAAACTTATGCGGTTGCAGACGTGATTTTGGCTGCAATAATATTGTATGTATTATAGCGCCGTCACTTCTTAAAATGGAGGAAGTAATACTTCCTGTTACAAATCCACACTTTTTGCTCTCCTCCTTTATCATATCGGTGTCATATTCATTTACCGAAAGCCCACACTTTAGTTACTAGTGCATTATTTCAGCATAAATTAATCAACAAATTATTTCAAATGCTTACAAAAGAAACCAGAATTATTAGTTGACCACTCAGTGGTGAGAAAATTTGATAAATACCTTTTGTTTCGTACAGGCATACTTATTTAAAAATAAATTGCTTCAGTCTTGATTTGAAAATCATTAAGAGTAAAACCATCTGTAAATTAGTTTTACCTGTTGGAACGCCAGGAGGTGTAAATTCTGGGAGAAGGGGCATGCCCAAGACCCTGTTGCTCATCTGATTTATGTTTGTCATGAGGCGAACATCACTCATCCTGGTTCGTGATGTTGTAGCCAGGTTTAGAGAGTCTTGTTTCCTTGATATGTTCCAGCGGGAACATCCCTCGAGCATATACATCTGTGTGTGGACTGCATTGCATCTGAAACCTGTTAAAATTTGTTTTTAGTTTACGAGGCAAAACTACATAAAACGTGTGTATACTGCTATGCAAACATGGAGATGGCAGTCCTGTTTTCTTGGGAGAAATATAATTTTATTTGAATACCAAGATGAAACGTAACACCCAACCTCTCAATAGTATCTAACAACATGGATGACTGTTGAATCATTTAATGTGGAGATCATTATTCAAGAAACATTTTATCTTTTACAATATATTTTGGTAGATTGATTCTTAGAAATTTATTTCAATTTATTGTTTTGTTTTGATGAAGCGTACTTCTTATTAGCAGTTTCACTTGGTCAGAGGTATCTGGAACAATAAAATTTTCTGAATCCGCAAATCGTGATGGTTTGTCATGGGTTAGATCTTGACATGAAAAATTTGAGCCTGTCTTACCTTAATATTGTAGTTTATGAAATAAGTGTAACTACTACCCTTTGTTGTGTAGTAGCCAAGATTAACTTTTCAAGAAACAATTACAACCACATTTAGAATTATATAAAAGAAGTTGTTTATACGTAAATTATTTGGAAGGATAGATCTTTGAATTAATTATTTTACCCAATGTGCTATTCAAGCTGTTTTTAAATAACTGCTACCTAAAATTGTGATAAGGAATCAACCAATCAATTCCTAAATAATGAAACAGGGATAGCACTAAAAAATTAATGAATTGCTAGAAGTACTATAAAAATTTGAATTAATACACCTACTGGGTATAAAGTTGCACTGGTGATGATGGAAGCTTTCCAAGGATGATGAGCCCCGTGCACATTTCAGTATGTCAAGCTCCACCCCACCCTTTGTAGCTGTCCCCATCCTTGTGTACAGTTCCACACCAGGAATATCTTGAATGCACGGGAGGTGCTTCTGCTGTGTCTCCCACACAGTTTTCATTGCATCGGGGTTGATGAGGCGTAAGCCCATTGTATCAGTTGCAGTCCACATAGAATCTAGCAGCTTCTGTATGGCCTCCCTCGTCTCCTCCACGCCACGGGTCCTCCTCCGGCAGTATTTGGATAGTTCAGAGGTGGTTATGTTAGCAGAAATTTGCTCATCTGTTGGAATATGGCCACTGTGCTTTTTCTCAAGCTCTCCCTGTTTAGCCTGCTTCAACCTCCTGACATCTCCCTCATCCCATTCAAATATGCATGACGAAAGTTTTGAACAAAATGTGCCATACAGTGCATGATGTTCTGTGGTCAGTGCCCTTGTTATCCTTCTCATAAAGTGGAAAATGTCCAGTCTCACGTCACTTGTCCAAGGATGCAAGAGACTGAGCACTGGTGGTACCCCGGCTTCATTGCAGCAGTCCCTATCGACATATATGACCTGAGGTTCTGGCTCTGCAGCACCAGCATACCTTTGGACTAATCCTTGGCACATGTTCAGTAGTCCTGTACCTTCACCAGTGGTTAAAACACAGTTCAGGACTTCTCCATGTTCGTTTGCCACATTGGTCATCCAGGCCGCCGTCCCTTCTATTTCACCAGCCAGCTTCTTCGTGACCTAAATTAACAAAAGTAAATAATGTTGTTATAGATTGCCCATTATGATAATTTCTGAACATCCTTCAGACATAAAATATTGTATTTTCTAAAAAGTTACCTTATTGAGTGGCAATGCCATTATAATTTTTTTAATAGGTTGATTCAGTACAACGGCAATGTATAAAAGGAGTAAATTACTAACATTAATAATATTTGTCCCATTTGGCTATTTGTAAATTATAATTTATAAACATCTGTTGTTGCAAAATATGTTTTTTCTCTTCATTATTATTGTTGTATTGATGTCTGTTGTACTTACTCCTGCCATCATATAATAATTTTGTATGGAACCCTTACGTCCACCTTTTACATTGGACATCTGCAAATAAACTTAGGTAACTGGTTAGACTTATGTATTATGCATTACTATCATTAGCACATAATGTAAACTGAAAGCAGCATAACCTATTGTTGTTAGAGGATTTAAATACTGGTGTATTTCTAAAGGTAGACACAACTAAATTGAGAATCCCAGTGAGAAGTAGTTTGACAATTAATGAGAGAATTATTGTTAGACTTAATGTGAAACTTAATTCGCAGATAGCATTAAAGTGGAGAACTGACCAAAGTTGGCAGAGACAAAATAAAAACAGCAGTTTTTGCACGTTGGATAAGAAGAAATTCAATATATATTTAGTAAAAGATCTCTATATAGCACCTGTTAAGGTGAACATTAGTGTTAATGTTGTTTGGATGGAATAAATAAACAAATAAATAAGATCAACCAAGAGCTGCATTTTAGATCCCCAACTAACCTACAACAATTGGATATGCACCTACTTTGGTAATATGACTTAAAAGTGACCCAAGTTGATATCAAATTAAATGCTGAAAAGCTTTGGACTTGATGCAACTTAAATTTTGTTAACTTCCTTAATCAATGATTCACTGATGTGAGGATAATTTACTGATATATTATATTGTTATAATTGTGTGGTGTGCCGAGTATTTAGCTGGTGGTGTGTGGTAAAGCCAAAACTATAAGATTGATGTTTGTCAACACTCTAGAACTAGAGCACTCCAATACTGCTCAAATCAACAACCCAAGAAATCTAGAGTTAAACAATTATTAATTGTAAGCCACAAAAGTTATACTTAAGTTATTTACATGATTTTTTACAGAAGTTGGCTTTTAAGTCATTGGGGAGAGAGAAAGTTAAATGTGTCTAAGATGTCTATGGATGAAAGGAAATGGAATAGAAGTAAATCAAGCAAAGAAGTTAAATAACCTAGTTGAAAATCTATTAAACTATAATCATGGACAAATTCTATATGTGGCCACTGAATCGTGATAGCTAGGCTAGACTGAACACATTACACTGGCTTTAAGCTAGGAGCATTATGACAGCCCTATATGTTAATCTACCTCCTATCTTTGTTCGTGTTGCTGGTTGTTCTTCTAACGTTGTCTCTGCTAAAGTTGACCTCTCTCTTCGGCTAAAAAGCCCAGAATGACCATTTTCGCCGCCTTATATACCTTCACTAGGTCATGTGGTTTCACAGCCAACGAGATCTCACGGACGAGATCTCGTGGAAAAGACAAACAATTACGGATTATCACCCAACTGATCGTCGATCAGTACATTGCTAACTGACTCAGTCAAATTTATTCATTCCGGATTTATGAACGGTAGTAGTGTTAGAATGAGCTAAATAAAATGCTGTGGTGTGTTATTCATGTTTAATCATCATTACTTAAATTTTCATTTGAAGTGAACGTGCTTTGAAACTGAAAGAAGATCTTTAATTGTATATTTAGGTCACACATAACCCAAGTTGTTGCATGTTTATTCTCCTAGTCTAAAATCTATTGTATAGAAAGATAAATTTCTGTATCAATACATTAAACTATTCTGTTTATTTAAATAACTTTTTCAAAACTGTGGAAAATAACCAACATAGCCACATTAACCTGCATGTAATATATGTATCATTTTTATTGAACACTTGAAATATCTCCCTCATTCTTTAGTTAGTTACTCAGTCATTATGTGGAATGCAAATGCATGAACAATTTAGGCATTTTACAAACTTTTATTATGTGCAATTATTATGCACAATGCCTGAAAGAATACATGATTGCCTGTCATAAATATGTTATGTACAAGTTGATATGTTGTACAAGTTGATTCAGATATGTGTACAATTTAATTTTTTCTGGAATAATTTCTTAGTAATGCAGAAAAGTAAATTCAATGCATTTGTCAATAAGACAAAAACTTGTATAAAGTTTGCAGAAATTATTGTGTTCTTTTGACTGAAAAAAAGAGATCCTTACCTTCTTTGTAGAGTCAATCTTTAATACACGGCCATATGTAGATGTGACCACAGCCTTCATTTCATCTACATGGCTGGCAATGTCATAAGAATGAACAGTCGCGAACCATGAGGCCTGCGGCAAGGGTCGAAACGGTGGTGGGTTCTGGTAGCTTGTGGCTTTACTTGTATATCTCCTGTTTAGCTTGCAAGCTGTGAGGTACTTTATCGTTTGTCTTCCCCATTCCTCACTATGGATTTCTTCGAGGGCCTTCTTCACATAGGATGAACTGTTTCCAAAGGTCCTTGGCTTTAGCAGTGTGAGACACTTCCTGTCTAAGGCCAGCTTCTCGGAGAGCACTGCAGGGAAGATGGCCCTGTGTGATGGGTCTAGTTGGTTCAGCAAATCAGAGTTCCATGGACACTGGGGTTGTCTGCATTTGCTACAGCGAAGGCATTCTCCCACCAAGTAATACCTAGAATCCATGTCAATGACCTCTCGTGCCTTTCGGTATATACCACCGTGTGCCAGTTTTATATCGCACTTTGGACATTTTAACGGGATGCCAAACATCCTCATTGGCGCCCAGATGAAAAGCCTTTGTCGGAAATACTGAAGTGGCTCAGGGGAAGATACCTGTGGGTCAGTTGGTTCTGGTGGGTAAAACCAATTCTGTGTGAAGGAGTCTTTGAATTTGCCCTTGTTACTGTAGATGCACTGTGCAACCCACTCCTGATCACCCAGATGGATCACTGTTTTGAACTGCCTGGGCAGGAACTGGGCCCTTGCTGTTGTGGTGGGGTGATTCACTGGCGCGGAGTCCACATCAGGTGCATTTTGTACAGTCAGGTCTGGCAATTCTTCTTCCACACTCTCAAAAATTGGATGCTGAGTGGTAATATGTGCTTGCAGGTCAAATTCACCCTCAAAAACTTTCCCACATACATCACAATTCACTTTAGCATGGCGGTTGATCATGTGCGTGTTAAAATCACCAATAGCAATCTTTGTCCCACAGAGTAGACAGGGAATACGGTCTTTCTCATTCTGCTCACTCCCCTTGAAATAAAAAATACCAATCATGAATAACATTTTATTAATTTTACAATGACTGGCACAACAAATCTCATTTTTACTCCATTGTATAGAAATAGACAAGAAAAGCAAGCAAAAACTACTTCAACATTTCCATAGGTTATGGAGGTCCACACACCCGAAGAGCTCTGACATACAATTTCAAATCACAATATCCTTTCCTGTTTCTGTGTTTGTCTTCATATGGGCCACACAAGTGCATTGTAACAGTTCACAATCTACACTTTTAAGAGCAAATTAACAATGGCGAAATATCCCTGTCAAGACAGATATGGAATGCCACAGCACGTAAACTTAATAAAATATCAGTTTTTTGACTATTTCCAAAATAGGCATTAATGTTAACTAACTGCAAACAATCAGTCTTCACTGATGTTCCAATACTTTATTCTTGCCTTAAATGTTGGCCCTTTCAAACCATGAAGTTTCAAAGATATGAAGAAATCATTTTCTAAATGTAACATAACAGATATAGATTTGTTCTACTTTACAATAAAGTTCATTTTCACAAATTGTATAGTATTTCAAATTGGATATAATCCCTGTCCTATAATTCAGAACACTGTACAGAAAACCATTTGCACTTGGATGTTTTTAGAATGCTACTTACAGTCTGTAACTTCAATGTAGATCCGGCATTTTCATTATCTGGGGCGTCCACTTGTCCAAGACTCCCTACAGAAGACAAAAGTACTTTTTTTGAAAAGCTGCCCTATGTTATCACAGATTCACTTCTGATGGAAGAAACAGGGTCTC
The DNA here is from genome assembly GCA_964017235.1 of Sabellastarte sp. h YS-2021. Taxonomy (NCBI): domain Eukaryota; kingdom Metazoa; phylum Annelida; class Polychaeta; order Sabellida; family Sabellidae; genus Sabellastarte; species Sabellastarte sp. h YS-2021. The sequence goes on along the minus strand of OZ024928.1, from coordinate 110,361,190 downwards.
ACATGTTTTAAAAAGCCTTCAGAAAAGAAGCCCATCAAGTGCAAGTTAGTACTTCCTACATTTTATTTTCTCAGAATAACAACAATGGTTAAGAGTGAGACTTCTCATTGAAATTGTTTGTCTCATGTTATTTTTACTAATGTTTGAGTTCAAGTCTATGTAGTTGTTTTCTAAACATCCCCTCAGGCACCTCACCCAGTTGCTAATTGTAACTCCTGTTAACTCATTGTACACTCTTAAATACAAATGTGCCTTATTCACCATGGCCGGTCCTCATAAAGATTTCACACCTATCATGTGTTTATATTAATTAGTTCAGGGTAGTGAGTGGAATCGCCTCAATTTTCGTGGTCGATTATTCGTCCAATTTTCCGACCGATGATCGACCCTTAATCGACTTTTTTACTCCACTGTAAGAAAATATATTATGAAAGACTTTCCGGGATGAAGTATTTGTCAATCCGTAAGAATAACGGTGTTTCCGACATTTAGAACCTACCAAAAGCACTCACTTCCGGTAAATATGGTGGTAGACATAAACAAACCCAAATTCGTGACAAATCTCATTATTTATCAAAGGAAAGTTAAGGAAATAGCTTAAAATATAAAAAACACGTGGATATTGAAACACATAAGGAAGGGTAAGATTTAATCGATTTCTAGAAGTTGTCAGTGACCGAACGCGATTGTACCATAACGCCGACGATTAATCGAACGTTGGTCTAATCGTCCCATCACTAGTTCAGGGGCACATTTTTAAAGTCTTTCTAAATTCTGTTAGTAATCTACTGATTTTGGAAAAATGCCCATTGACAAAAACTGAACTAGGAAAACTGCTCTGTTAAATTTTTCTACAGGAAAGATGTCCAGTGGAAAAATTACTCCTGGAATCCTGTAAAATGGCCTTACATATTTCGTATATTATATTAAAATGTAAATTATTCCAAACAGTAAGAATGCACTTGCACACACCAGACCATATAGCTCGGAGAACAAATTGTATTTTCCAAATTCCATTATAGTCTTTACAGACATCTTAAACGACAAGACAGATCTCTTTTGGCTCAGTTTTGAACAGGTGTTTTACCCCTAAGAATTGAAACAGGAATACTGAAAGCTTCAGAAAATTAAATGTTGAAGAAAGAACTTGTTTAATTTGTAACACTGGTGACATTGAAAATATCAGACCCATTTTTTATGTAAATGCAGTGCATATGAGATCCCAAGACATAATTTGTATAACATAATTGAGAAACATTTTCCAAATTTTCGAAAAATGTCTGAAGATAAACTTAGTATTTTTCTGAAGTCAAATGATAAGGAACTTGTAAGTTTTATTTGTGATTCATGGAAGATTAGACAAAATGTTACTGCCAAGTGATTAAACTTTAGGTTATATTAATATTGATTTATGCACTCTTTTGTTGAGAAAAACATGCTTAGTTATATATTGTGTTTTCCTTTACTAGTAGGTATATTGTTAAACTCTTGTAAATAATTCCATATTATTATCTGTATTTTGTTATTTTAGTATGTCAAAGACTGTAAAATATTGTCCATTTATAATTCTTATAGCAACCACTATTATGAAGTATTACTTACAAAAGTGACATATAAGCCCATTGGGGCTGGGCAAATTGTTTACTGTCTTATTTGATTATTGTTAAATGTATTTACATGTCACTATAATAAATAAATTCTATTCTATAGTCCAATTGTATAAAACTAGATCAAATTCCAGAATTTTTATCAAAATAAAGGTATCTCAAGCAAATCTAACTGGTGTATATAAGCAACAATGCAATTTTTATGCTCCTAATTTACTTAGTTTCCTAAAACTCCACACACCTTACAATAACTGTAGTATCTTTATTTTTAAGAACAGTCCCATTTCAATACAACCTGGACACCCATGATACTAGAATTATTTGCTTGTAGGACCTTTGGGGGTTTTCAGTCATGTTGAACAGCCAGAGATATATCAGTAAAACAACTTTCATTTGGCTCTTTGCATTAATTCAGAATTACACTTACCATAAATTTCGCTGGAACCCTCTATTGGAATGGCTTCAGCAGATTGGTCTTCTTTGCCAACCTCTGGATTCACCGCCAACTCCTGCATGGGCCTTGTTGCTTCATCTGTTGCTCTCTGAAGGTGAATGATATATAGGATGTTTGAGATATCGGAATATTTATGGAATACATGTAATGCACTTTAGTAATACATTTTAACAGGAATAAAATAGGTATAGTAAACTGATTTGGTGAAAGGTGCAGTGATGTTTGCACATTAAAATCCATTAATCCACAGAGTTTATTGACCTCCATTCTGATTTCAAATTGACAAGTACTACTTTGGAATGAATAAACTCTCAGATTACATATGCAATGAACTAATACAATGCAAATTATGAACCACTGTACACAATTCCAAACTTTAAAACATACATCCAGTATATGTGAAAAAAGTATTGTAAAAAGTATTGCATACGATGAGAAAAGTATTATTGTAATACTGCATTTGCCTTTTTACATTAATTTAGAAGTCACTCTACAATTGTTGTTGCATAAGAAGTAAATAAGTGTTTCATATTTTGATACTTGTGAATATTTATTGTTATTTAACATAGAAGCTCATTCATCAGTCTCTGTACATTTACTGGTGTATGTGTGACTACAAATACAATCACTTGAAACACAACAAAATACTTTTTAGAAGATTATTTCATACCATTTGTATTATTGTTGTAAAAAGCAGCCTTACGTTTGTACATGGGGTTCAAAGGTATATCTAATATAGCATTTTTCACAGCATTTATTAATTAATTTGGGGCTTTATTACAGTAAATTGCTACTCAATCTTGCCAGAGCACTTTTGGAATACTTGTCTTCTTGTCAAACATTAAAGGATAGCATTTTTCACAGCATTTATTAATTAATTTTGGGCTTTATTACAGTAAATTGTTACTCAATCTTGCCAAAGCACTTTTGAAATGGAATACTTGTCTTTTTGTCAAACATTAAAGGATAATTTTTTATTTTAAAAGGCAGTTAAGCCACATCTGCCATTATACAAAGGATTTCACTACTTAATAGATTTGCTGTGATTAAAAAAAGTAAAAAAGCAGAAGCTGCAGCTACAGTAACTGAAAAGATTTCACTCCATCATTGCTTTTATGGCTTGAGTGACAAATACATTGAAGACACTGACAGACAAAAAGACAGTGAAGCCACGTATGATAATGTTCGATCATGCCAAAATATAAATCAAATCTGAAAAAAGAACTATACCTAATCCTGTTTCACATGTCATTTCCACTTGTATGCATGTACTTATATTTGTACGGAATGTTTGAAATAAAAGCTATTTTTAAAACGGCAAGGTTATGTACCGGGACGTCCCGATATGTAACATATTGGCTATATGTCGGGAAGTGCTAAATTATGAGAACTGCATGGGAAGTGCTTCATCTAGGGAAGTGTTTTATATCATGGGATGCCATTAATAACCATGAGAAGATATGAGGTCATCGATTTCCCAGGATTTTCTTACAATACTTTATAAAAAGGAAGCTTCAATGAAGATTAAATACCTTAAACTTGAGAAGTCACGGCAGTAGCACCAACTCATTAATATTCATGAGAAGGTATGAGGTCATGGATTACCAAGGATTTTCTTACAATATTTTATAAAATGGAAGCTTCAATGAAGATTAAATACCTTAAACTTGAGAAGTCACGGCAGTAGCACCAACTCATTAATAACCATGAGAAGATATGAGGTCATCGATTTCCCAGGATTTTCTTACAATACTTTATAAAAAGGAAGCTTCAATGAAGATTAAATACCTTAAACTTGAGAAGTCACAGCAGTAGCACCAACTCATTAATATTCATGAGAAGGTATGAGGTCATGGATTACCAAGGATTTTCTTACAATATTTTATAAAATGGAAGCTTCAATGAAGATTAAATACCTTAAACTCGAGAACTCACGACAGTAGCACCAACTCATTAATATTCATGAGAAGGTATGAGGTCATGGATTTTCTTACAATATTTTATAAAATGGAAGCTTCAATGATGATTAAATACCTTACGTAAACTCGAGAACTCACAGCAGTAGCACCAACTCATTAATATTCATGAGAAGATAAATAAGGTCACAGATTTCCCGGAAAACTAACATAAAAATCAACCAATGAAATCATTTCCCGACATTTAGCCAGTAATTTACATATCGGGATGTCCCGTGATTTAACCACTGCGTTTTTAAAAGCATACATTTGTCACAGGCCACATGGAAATCGGGGTGAAATTTAAATACATGTAGGCAAAAATGAAACTCTACTTACATCTAGGCAAAATAAACTTCTAATCTCGCCTTAGCACATTTTAAATCTGTCTAGGCCTAGGTAATATTAAAATTATAATGTAATTTGTGTTGTAATTATAATCTGGCCTAGAAAAGTAAAACTTTGAGTTATAATATTTATTATGCTATGTGAGTATATTAAAATATTGGTCATCATTAACTATTTTGATATATAGTACATAACTGAATTGTTCTCATACCAGTATTATACTCGACTTTAGGAATCTTATGTATTCAACTAATAAATAAGACAAACTCTTTCTATGTCCTGGATATATGGGTGAACACATCATGAACGAAGTAAGATTTTAAAGTTAGACACATCAAGAAAAAAGATTTCTTTAAATTAAAGTACAAAAAATGTATTAAGTTCTGTTGTGAACTTTAAATTTGGCGATTAATTTTGTTGATGGGATACTATCATAGGAAAAAACAGAATATAAAATATTATGTATGAGAATCAGATATTCCTCTGGGGTCCAGGACCCGTATTCAAAAATGTGTTAGGCTTAAATGTGATCTTAAAGTTTAGACTTTTGTCTCAGCTAAGTTTTGTCTTAAATCCCTATTCACAAAAGGTGACTTAGCTATTTTTAAGAACAAAGCAAACCAGCCAGCAAATCAAAGTGCAGCTTACATTATAACTACTATACCAAGGCAAAAACTGAAATTACATATGTCAAGGGCATAATCTTAACTTCATGGTAAAAGACTACCATTAATGTCAAAGAATGATGTTCTGTCCATAGAAAAAGTACACATTCATATCATATATGCTAAAGTGTGTAAAGTTAAAAATCATAAGGACAAAAGTCTCTGGACATTACGCATACTGCATGGACACCTAACATACTGAAGATGATTTTGTTTACCTTTTTGTTGAAAAATATTTTTTGTTGTTGACACGAAATAGTGTTATCAGGATTTTGTATATTTTGTGGAATGTTTTTACATCCTATATATGAACCAAGAACATTCGTAGCAAGAAATATATTAGCACACCGTTAATTTTATGATTCAATGTTACTTTGTTGTTTAAGTGTGAATAAATTTTTTAATATTTCTTTATAATTTTGTCCTTTTAATGTTCAACATGACAACAAATGACAACTATTACTTTCCTTCCTGTATTATTTCAAACCAGATCATAATTTCATTTTTATAACTGTTCAACACAAAGTAAAGTTCATTTAATAACACTTAGAAAATACACTTTACCAGCAGACAAGTTCCATTTGTTTTTTCCCACACTAAGAACACTGCCATATAAAGTATCACCATTATAACTTGAACACTTTGCTATTCTCAATGCTGATATGTTTGTTTAGCTTATTCTATTTCAATATCCATTTATTAAACACATAACTGATCACCGAAATAACTACTTTGATTTATATCCCAAGTTGAAAACTAATGTCCAAATCTTGCTGACCAACCAATCACACTCAATGAAACACATGCCATACATGGCATTTACTGTCCAGATGGACCAATTAAAATAAACTCTTATCTAACCACTGGCAGTGGTGAGGTTTGCTTTTTACCATTCAACAATAGCTATTTATATATCCCTTTTATCTTGGAAATTGAAACTCCGCCCTTTTTGGTATAGCCCAAAAATTCCCCCAGTAGACAAACAGCATAAAACAAATAACAATGAACAGCTTGTAATTGTACAACTTCAATTACCTCATGACTGTAGCTAATTTTTGAAATGTAGTGTGAAGTTGTAAACCCTAATAAAACATACATCAAAACACACCTTTACTTTTGCCCAATTGTTTATTGAGCTTAGGATGCCAGTTGTGTGTAATAAAAACTGTGTAGTTAAGTACCTTTATCTTAGACTCAGGGGCCATAAAAATCTAATTTTTATTTATTTATTTATTTAATTACATGAAAGTCAAAGCAATAAATAAATAAAAATTAGATTTCCTTTCTGTGAAACACACATTTAACTAAGTACATGAAAAACAATGGACAATAGAACCAGGTGTGAGGGCTAAGCATACAGAGAAGGTAAGATCTAAAGCAGTCAAATAACACTAATTGGAGAAGGTTAAATTCTCTGGCTGCTCTGACACACAAGAAAGTGTATATGAAAATCTAAGTCATCTAAAACAATGAACACTAAGATCAGATGTGAGGGCTAAGCATACAAAAACACCTACATCTATAATAGTAAAAGACAAAAAGTATCTAATTTAATACAGTTATATATTCTTGTTGTTCAGACACATAACAAGAGGGTAAACATAAAAATAATTAATATCTACAGTGTAACCAAAAAGTCCCCTATGATAATATTTCGCTAAAATCTAACATTACTATTTAAATTTCAATATGAAATATTAGTGGGGGAATATTTTACATGTTTGGTGAGGTATTCACTTTAAAGTCATGTTTTGTTTTCATGAAAGTTAATGTCATTCATATATAGTATAATACACATTCTTCTTATATCATGACCATGATCAGTAGAATGGTAAAATTTACATGAGTAGCTACAATATTACTACATACAGATGGGTTGCAAACACAATAAAGTATAACATCTAAAATAGAAATCCAAAAATAAAGTTCAACCCCAACATTACTTAAGTACTAGTATGTGTGATTTGTTCTATATTATTCTGCAAGATGCAGAGGAAACTACACCATCAATTCAAACAAGCCCAGGCTCAATAATTTGGTCACAGGAGAGATGGGTGAAATCCTAAGTGCAATTTTATATACCACAACAGTGTTTGATAGAACATTTCAACATTAGGTTCATTAAACCAGACCTATCGCATCGGAAAACCGAAGCAAATTGTATTCACCAGGAAGAAAAGTCACCAAACCCATTCAAACATTTTTAAGCACTTTGGCAAGTTTGGCTATCCTCGTTTGACCTTGAAGGAGGGGCCCAAGGTCAAATCCGACCACACCAGAAGATTCACAGCCCATGATTTCCTATATGTTGGTTTATCATCCCAAACCTCTCAGACCAATAATAAGCGAGTTATAAGCACTTTTGACTTTGGCTGTCCTCATTTGACCTTGAAGGAGGGGCCCAAGGTTAAATCCAACCATGCCAGAAGATTCCCAGCCCATGATTTCCTATTTGTTTGTTTACCATCCTAAACCTCTAGGACCGATAATAAGCCAGCTATAAGCAGTTTTAACTTTGGCTATCCTCATTTGACCTTGAAGGAGGGGCCCAAGATCAAATCCGACCACACCAGAAGATTCCCAGCCTATGATTTCCTACATGTTGGTTTACCATCTCAAACCTCTAGGACCAATAATAAGCAAGTTATAAGCAGTTTTAAGTTTGGCTGTCCTCATTTGACCTTGAAGGAGGGGCCCAAGGTCAAATCCAACCACACCAGAAGATTCCCAGCCCATGATTTCCTATATGTTGGTTTACCATCCCAAACCTCTAGGATCGATAATAAGCGAGTTATAAGCACTTTTAAGTTTGGCTATCCTCGTTTGACCTTTAATGAGGGGTCCAAGGTCAAATCTGACAACATCAGAAGATTCGCAGCACATGATTTCCTATAGGTTGGTTTCACATTGCAAACCTCTAGGACCAATAATAAGGCAGATCTAGGCACTTTACTTTTAAAGTCCGCTATGTGGGTTACTCCGGCACTCCGTGGATGACCTTGAATTAAGAGCTTCAAGGTCAAATGTGTGCAAGGTTATAGAGGACATATATCTGTTATACATATCATCTATGAAGAGATTCAACCTTCTACCTATGAGAAACAGCCAGTAGAAAAATGTATATTATTTTCAAAGAAATGCCCATGGCGGCCATCTTGTTTTTCAGGATGAGGCTATTTTCCTTCCCAGAGAAGCTTACCACCCAATGAAGATATCCTGCAAATTTGGTCAACCTAGCTGCTGTCATTTTCCTGTTAGTGTGTTAACGCCGAAAATCTCTCTACGCGCGGTGGCGGCGGCGTAGCTAACGCTAAACCAAAGTATCCACGAGATGCTTCCGGTGGATACAATTAAGGCTGTGCATTCATTAGAAAAACAACACCGGATATTTGCCTTGAAAGAACCAATCCGAATTCGGGTAACCGTGTTTTAGTTGTCATCCAGTGGAAGTAACAGAGAAGCAAACATGGCGGATGATGTAAACAAATTGTTATGAAAAATAATGTTAAATATTGGCATAAATAAGGAATATTATGAGAAAAACTAATGTCAGTTAACTAAATCTGATAGAATACTAAGGTTTGTCCAAGTATTTCGTTGATTTGCGCTAGATTTAATATTTTTTTCGGTTACCCGCATCGCCAGTTACCCGGTTTCTTAAAGAATTCGGACCGTTTTCGGGTAACCTATCACAGCCTTAGATACAATAATGACACTCTATGTTTAGTTAATTATTCTTGAACTGGTTAAAATACAGGAAGACATACCTTAAATTATTGTCATATTATTAAATTGTATAAGAATACTACCAAAAATGCCTTAAATAATTGTCATATAGCTAACTGTGTCACAAATTACTTCTCTATAAGCAAAAGTTAAATATTCACAAAACTTATGTAATGAAAGACTGTAACCCAAATTGCCTGAAATCTCAAATCCCTGTTTCAGCAATCTGTGTAACTCTTACCCTTATATTTCAGTTACAAGTAAAATGCCTTGCCCATTCAGCAAAATACATAAATACTTTTGGCATTTCGCGAAATAGCTGAAATGTTTAGTCATTATGCATAATGCCTGGTTACATATATTGCAGTAACAGTAACACATACACACTTATATAACACACATATACAGATATATCAAATAATTTTTGACCCACGTGCAATACTCTTTGTACAGATACTTTTGCTGTACACTCATGACAAAACACACTCATGGCTTATAGTCAAACTGACAAGCTAATCATATAACAGTAGTGATTAATGCTGATTGTTCTCAGTAACACTTGCACAAACTTTTGTAGTTGATGACAACTCTTTACCCCCTATGTTTAACAAAACTCACAATTAACAATGTGTGCTTTCAGAACCCAACTCCCTAAAAATGTTTTATATAACATGTTTATCTATATTAAGAACATTGACTTAGGGTTATTTATTATTTCAGTTTGACATTTTATTTCCCTGCAATAGGAAGAATACGTGTATTTTAGGGGACTGGCCAAATGTTTGTCCAAACTAAAAATATCTCTACATATATATGAGGACATATATCTGTTATACATATCATCTATGAAGAGATTCAACCTTCTACCTATGAGAAACAGCCAGTAGAAAAATGTATATGATCATATATGATCTCACAGAAATGGACTAGTTGGCATTTGGCTATTCGTATTACATGTTTATTGATATTCTCAATTTTAATGCTTTACAAATATTGATGGCTCAAAAACCTTCTTTGGGATTGTTTTTCGATTTTTAAGTAAAGTGTTATAACGTAACAAACTATTCTTATCTAAATTACATCATCTTCTTTGTAACTTTGAATATCAAGGAGAATATTTCTCTTTAACATGACCCTACAATCAAAAGGTAGTAGAAAAGCACTCAGGATTACAACACCTTTTTGCAATGTATTGGCGTACTTTTGACCATGAGTACAAAGAGTACCATACCTTATGAGTAGATCAAATGTTGAACTCCAATAGATGAGTACATTGTACTCTGACCAAAAGCATGATTCAAACACATGGTTCGTACTGAGGCTAGTTGAATAAAGCTTTTGAATATTTAAAGCCAAGGCTATATTTTCAACCAAACTCGGGTGATGTATGGTACAACTAATTAAGGTTGTTTTTGTGAAAGTCAGCTTATAGAAATTTAGTCAGATTTAAATAATAGCTCTTACCTCATGATATCCACAGGAGCAACTGGGTGGATTATGATTGGCATCTGGTTTGGAAGCACCACGGTGTGTGGGACAACATTCGATTTCTTTAACAGCCTTTCTCCACTTTTCCTTGCCCGGCTTTTGTCCTGTCTTGAACTGGAATTTTCCATTGGCATACTGTCGGAGCGTGGCTTCCCACTCAGCGTCACTCTTGCCAGCCCTCGGCATCCTAAAGATATTCAATTTTGTTACCATCTTTTTTTATTGTCCAACATCAGATCCAATAAGCCAGTTAACATAAACATTAAATGTTCTTACAATGTTACACATTTCCATGAAATAACCTCCTGGCTAACAGAAAACTCAATTGTGGTGCCTTATTTTGATCCTTATGATGGAGTTTAGCATTATTTAACATAAAAAGGGTATAGAGTTACAATGACTACAGTAATTACACTTGAAGTATGCAATACTACCATCAATACTTTTTGTCGTATAGGATGAATGAACATGTATTATCTACCATTTTGAAGTGTGGGTGTGTTTTCAGGGCTACAATCACTTTAAATACCATTTAATTTTTTATTGTCTTGAGGGCTACAATCACTTTGCATACCATTTTATTTGTTAATGTCTTGTCTACTTAATTTTTCAAAATAACATATTTTACAAAAAATTTAAGTTCAACCCTATGCAATGTAGATTCTTAAATTGTAGATTATATTTCTGTTATCTCCAAATAAACATGGCTTTGCTAAAAATATTTTTTTACAGAAATTATAACCAATCAATCAAACGGGTTATGAAGAACCGTGAGACCAGAATTTTGGATTTCTATAGCCTTGGGTTGGTTTTAAAGAGAAATATTCTGAACCAAGTTATCATCAGTTTAAAATTAATTTTAAAAATAAAAATACATGATACATTAGATAGATGGATAACATTAAATTCCTTCCCATTATTTGGTGAAACAAAATGAAGCATTAGCAATGGGTTATGTACACGAAGGGGTCTAGCATGTAACACATATCTGATTAAATGTGTAAGATAAAAATATTTAATAGGGGATTATCAATGCTGGACTAAAATAGTTGCTTTGTAACAATCCTATCTATAACAGTGGCAAATTTATAAGATGCCCCTCAGAAGTCAATAGGATAAGTCTCATGGATATATTTCTTTTCAGCTACTTTCAAGGAAAGATTCTAAAAGGCTAAACAGTTGAACAACAAAAAGGATTCCTATTCAGGCCTTTGAGTATGGCTTTATTTTAACATTAAATGCCTGGAATGGTTGAGAGTGAAATGTGTGCCAAATGATTTGAACTAAATATCTGACACCACCAAGCACCCACCAAAATTCAAAAGTAATACAACTCCAATATATTGTTACATGTGACTTTGAAATTTGGATATTAGATACATTTGGACACAAAACTTTCTAGGGTCTGTATAAAATGTGAAAATAAAAAATGTCCTACTGTGTGTGGTTATGTTCAAAGTTATTAGCAAATACTGAGCTTAAATATCCAATAATTATATCTTATATATTATTTTAATTTATAATTCAATCGCTCATCTGAGTATGGTGGACTGTCAGAGAAAGAACTGCTGATCTAGAACATGAAATAAGTCTGTATAAAATTATTCCACATTTTTATGTAACACAATGAATCAAACATTAGATGATGGCTATTGCCATTCAACATCAAATCACTCAATATGTAGATATGACCTATAGGAATTACGTTCGGATGAAACACTAATAACAATTTTAACATTAAGAAGCATTCAAAAGACACAATTTTCTTGTTGTTGGCCAATAACTATAATGCCTGATAATGTAGTGCTGGGACAACTCCAAGTACAAACAAGCCTCAGAAATTTAAGGACAACTTTCCCAAAGTAACCAGCTGCTAAAATGAGACAACTAGCCCAGATTTTAGTTTAGAATTGATGCAATGATTCACTTTCACTTACCAATAAAACTGCACCGGTTACTATTTTCAATTTAAAATTAATATGTGTTAGTTCAAAATGCCATTATTAATGTTACAATATACATTGCTCATTAAGGAAACTGTCCTTTAAAATTGATTGGTTAATTTATCTTCATTTAATATTTATCTTTCCTAACTGCAAAGTACATTGTTAAATGCACAAGGACATTCATATTTTCAAATAAAAAATTGAATAATCAAGTCTATATACGAACAATTAAAATAATATACATTTGTTTGAAGAAAATTGAGTAATTATTCGAATTAATACTTTTTTATGTTTTGAATCTGAACTCAAATAGGGCGAGTTGCCTTTTACTAATATGGGGAGAGTTGATGCTTGGGGTCTTGGGGTGAGTTGTCTTGATAACAAAGAACTGCTGGATTCCAGTTATACTAATTACAAAGGGCTCAATGTATACAGTACATAATCTGATAAATATGATCAAATACATAATAATGAATGAAAAAATATTTTACCTGAGTCAATATTCCAAAGGTGCCTGCACTGCAACCTTGTCTTTCAAAATATCCACAAAGAAATAAAATCCAAGCTTGCAAAACAGATGTGGCAGTATAATCCGAGTCAGAAAATAGCAAGTCACAATAACTTTCAACAAAACTATGGTAAAAACACAAAGAGCAACAATATTTAAACACTGATAATTAAACTCCTTTTACTTCAAAAGCAAAATACATAAATGAATATGTCATCATTCCATGTGTCATTATATATCCCACTATTGACCCCTCCCCTTTGTTTCCAAAAAAGCTTGGATTTGATTGGTTTTCAGAGCAGTTGACCAGATACCCCTCAAACACCTGTGGAGAGACTTAGCTGGGGCAGCTGATTAGAAGGATGGTGTGTAAACAAAGCAAGCTTCTGCATTAATTACTATTTGTTCTTCAATTTAAATTTGTGTTTAAGATTAGAAACCAAGTTGTTCAACAATGTGGGTAGCTGGGGCTGGGTGGAAGTAGGCCAATAGTTAGTAGAAATCTAAATTATGTATGACAAAAATATCATGAATTTCTCACAAGTTTACAGAAATTTTGGGTCTCAAGTTTAATGTACAATAAAGAGAAGGAAATATATGAAAAAATAAGATCAAGGGTCAAAATCTTTACAGCAACAAAGATTTTCTGTTGATGACAGAGAATAATGATTTCTGGAGTATTGCACAATGGGATTTATTGCTGAATTTTGGTGTACTATAACCTGATGTTTATAGGCATTTTAAATTCACTATTATTTTCATATTCTCTTTTGGTTTTGCTATGCTACAATTAAATTAATTCATTAAAATTTTTTTCTTATTGTCCCCATTGAAGTGTATATACATGACATACATTAAATTGTTCTACTTAAGCTTGAATACATATATTGTTAGAATTCAAACATTAAAAAGCCAAGATAAAAGCCCAACAGAGTAAATCCATACAGGAGAAATTAAAGCATAACAGCTTTTCAAGGCCAGAGAAAAACCCTACACAAGTTTGAAAAGAGTTTTAAAAAAGCCTTAAACTATTGCTGGTATTAACAATTTAGTGCATAGCGGCCATGCTAATATAAAAAAAGAAATGGAATGGAAAAATGGTAGCAATAACAGTGTTTCTATTTGATTTTGATTGAAGCAGAAATTCAACTTTACTATTGAAATCTGCCCATCTCCATGTTTTTCAGAAACTAATATTTTATTAAGAAAACTATCTTTGTTTCAATAATGTTCATTATGAAAGAGAAAGGATTGTTACACTGCAGGAAGCCATGACATTTTAACTATATAGAGACAATGATCTTGCCATGCTATACGAAGCCATGACAATTTTCAAACAATCTATGGAGGGTAATGTTGCAAGAAGCCAGATTGTTTATTTTCACCTAATAGAAGGGATACATTATTGCAATTGGTTTTAAAGGTATGTCTTCAAAGGACTTTTGTAATCATAATCTTATTGTTTAGCTGTCAGGAGAATAATTGGGTTTCTAGGATACTTTTCTCTTAAAGGAAAATGCTATTTATAGTATTACAATTCAAAGGAGGCTGAGATGGGGAATAGTTGAATCAGGTGGCTTTGTAGTTCAATAGGTCCTTCCTCTAAAATTATCAATACAAACATTTACAAAAAAAGTTATTTGGTACAGAGATTATAAAAATCTTGTACCATTTACCCCAGGTTGTAAAAAAGCTTCATATGTGAACTAAGTTTTATAGGCCAGGCTTGGAATTTAGTGTCTGTGGAAGTGCTGTAACATGCAAATTAATGTTTTAGGTGGTAGGATTACCCATATGAATTAACTGACAAAGTGGACTTTAAGCTTTACTAATTGGAGGACTTTTAAAAAAATTAGGGCCTTCCTCCTTCACATGCTACAAAATAAACTGAGGGGTTTTATATCCACAGTCTAAGGATTAGTGTAGAGCTTTTACTCCAGTATGAAAATAGGTGTAGGGCTTATACACATGGTCTGAAAAATAGTGTAGTGGTTTTATCCATGGTCTAAAAAAATAGTGTAGGGGTTTTGTCCAGGTTGATGAAAACAGTGTAGGGCTTATAGACATGGTCTGAAAAAATAGTGTCTGGGTTTTGTCCACGGTGAGTGAAACAGTGTAGGGCTTATATATATGGTCTATAAAAAGCATAGGGGTTTTGTCCACAGTCTAAAATATTGTAGGCGTACTGTCCACTGTGTTAACAATGGTGTAAGGCTTATATCCACGGTGTAATGAATGGTGTAGGGCTTACATCCAGTCTGAAAATAGTGTAGGGGTTTTGTCCACAGTCTAAAATATTGTAGGCGTACTGTCCACTGTGTTAACAATGGTGTAAGGCTTATATCCACGGTGTAATGAATGGTGTAGGGCTTACATCCAGTCTGAAAACAGTGTAGGGGTTTTGTCCACAGTCTAAAATATTGTAGGCGTACTGTCCACTGTGTTAACAATGGTGTAAGGCTTATATTCACAGTGTAAAGAATGGTGTAGGGCTTATATCCAGTCTGAAAAATAGTGTAGGGGTTTTGTTCACAGTAGTGTAGGGATTGAAATGCAATTTCAATATCGATATCAAACTCTATTTTGGCTTTGCATATCGATCGATATTGAAATATCGTTTCACACCGTAAATCTGTTATTTTGCACCTACTGATTTTTCAGTTATCATAAATCATTTTGTTAACATATAAGATATACAAAACTGACCATGAATTTAATACAAACAGCCTATAAAAGCAATTAAATTTCATGAAAAAACTCACAATAAGTGTTTTAATACATAAATATTGATGATCAAACTACAGGGAACTGATAAATTACAGTACTATTTTGAAATTTCTTCCTGGTGGGTGATGGAAACGATATTGAACTTCCCACTTTTAGTATCGATATTGAAATTTAGAAAGACATATCGATCGATATTGAAATATCGATATATGATCCCTTCACTAGTCCACAGTCTAAAATATTGTAGGCGTACTGTCCACTGTGTTAACAATGGTGTAAGGCTTATATCCACGGTGTAATGAATGGTGTAGGGCTTACATCCAGTCTGAAAATAGTGTAGGGGTTTTGTCCACAGTCTAAAATATTGTAGGCGTACTGTCCACTGTGTTAACAATGGTGTAAAGCTTATATCCACGGTGTAAAGAATGGTGTAGGGCTTACATCCAGTCTGAAAATAGTGTAGGGGTTTTGTCCACAGTCTAAAATATTGTAGGCGTACTGTCCACTGTGTTAACAATGGTGTAAGGCTTATATCCACGGTGTAAAGAATGGTGTAGGGTTTACATCCAGTCTGAAAATAGTGTAGGGGTTTTGTCCACAGTCTAAAATATTGTAGGCGTACTGTCCACTGTGTTAACAATGGTGTAAGGCTTATATCCACGGTGTAAAGAATGGTGTAGGGCTTATATCCAGTCTGAAAAATAGTGTAGGGGTTTGTCCACAGTCTAAAATATTGTAGGCGTACTGTCCACTGTGTTAACAATAAGGCTGCAACGATTCTTCGGTTACTCGGAAGCGAAACGATTCAGTTAAATACTCGAGGCAAGAAAAGTGAACCGGATCTTCGAAAACAACTAAACATAGATGTAAAATCTACCACAAAATTAGGGCTGCCACGAGTAGTAATTTTACTACTCGAGTACTCTTTAACCATTACTCTACTCTTGAACGAGTACTCTTTTTTACAATGAAATCAAGAAAATGTACCATTTCACTGTATAATTTGATATATTGCACATCATTTCTGACAAAAATATAGTGGAAAATTCAAAATTTTAATGCAGACGAGTACTCTTTTCCTGATTTTGTACTCTAAATAATCCAGTACTCTACTCTTTGACGAGTACTCTACTACTCTGTGGCAGCCCTACACAAAATTCTATTTTTTCTTCAAATATATGAATATGTTTATATATTTTACTAATATAAGGCATTTCCATTTCAATATTTATATATTTTAAGTATTTGCAAGCTTTAATTCTTTGTGTAACAACGTTTTATAAGATGGCATTTTATTATAACGTATTTCGAAGACGCCTCAAATCTCGAAATATACAGATGGTTAAAGTTTCTTATATTTTGCAATATAAATGCGTCTTTTCCCCCAAATTCAATAAATTATCAAAATTCCTTCCTGTTGTGTGGTTTGTAACCATTTTATAAGGCGTGATATGTCAAAATATGAAGCAGTTTATTTCGTGGGCGATAATCAAGCGATTAACCGAATCGGAATCGATTCTTCTAAAACGAGGAATCGAGGCGCATTTTCGGGCTCGCTTGCAGCCCTAGTTAACAATGGTGTAAGGCTTATATCCACGTAAAGAAAGGTGTAGGTCTTATATCCAGTCTGAAAAATAGTGTAGGGGTTTTGTCCACAGTCTAAAATATTGTAGGCGTACTGTCCACTGTGTTAACAATGGTGTAAGGCTTATATCCACGTTGTAAAGAATGGTGTAGGGCTTATATCCAGTCTGAAAAATAGTGTAGGGGTTTTGTCCACAGTCTAAAATATTGTAGGCGTACTGTCCACTGTGTTAACAATGGTGTAAGGCTTATATCCACGGTGTAAAGAATGGTGTAGGGCTTATATCCAGTCTGAAAAATAGTGTCCGGGTTTTGTCCACGGTGAGTGAAACAGTGTAGGACTTATATACATGGTCTAAAAAACAGTGTAGGGGTTTTGTCCACGGTCTAAAAATATTGTAGGGGCTTTGCCCACTGTGTTAACAATGGTGTAGGGCTTATATCCACGGTGTAAAGAATGGTGTAGGGCTTATATCCAGTATGAAAAATAGTGTCAGGGTTTTGTGCACGTTAAGCTAAACAGTGTAGGGCTTATATACATGATCAAAAAATAGTGTAGGGGTTTTGTTCACGGTGTAAATAATGGTGTAGGGCTTATATCAAGTCTGAAAAATAGTGTCCGGGTTTTGTCCACAGTGAGCGAAACAGTGTAGGACTTATATACATGGTCTGAAAAATAGTGTTGGGGTTTTGTCCACCGTCTAAAAATATTGTAAGGGCTTTGTCCATTGTGTTAACAATGGTGTAGGGCTTATATCCACCGTGTGAATAATGGTGCAGGGCTTATATCCAGTCTGAAAAATAGTGTCAGGGTTTTGTCCACTGTGAGCGAAACAGTGTAGGACTTATATACATGATCTAAAAAATAGTGTAGGGGTTTTGTCCACTGTGTTAACAATGGTGTAGGGCTTATATCAAGTCTGAAAAATAGTGTCAGGGTTTTGTCCACAGTGAGCGAAACAGTGTAGAACTTATATACATGGTCGGAAAATAGTGTAGGGGTTTTGTCCACGGTCTAAAAAAAAATTGTAGGGGTTTTGTCAACTGTGTGAATAATGGTGTAGGCCTTACTGCTGGGCGCCAGATAATGGCACACACCTCAAATTGGCACAAAACGGAAGTTAGAATATTTAATAACAATGGTTCTTTATCGCCCACACTCGAGCATTTCCGCTTAATAAGCAACTGTAACTGACGACAGAAATAATTTTAATGTCTCCGGCAATTTCTGAATGCAAATTATACCAATTCGAGGTGCTGATTTCATGCATAAATTGTATTATCGCCCCTTAAAAATTATTCTAAAAGGTTTATTGTTTTGATTTGAAATAATTTAATAACTTGCACTTGTGTCAATTCAAAAATTTAATAAAATAAATCTATGAAACTACACTTAAAACAAGTAAAAATACGGTTTCTGTGTCCAAGTTGTGCCAAGTTACGGCAGGAAGCAGTATATACATGGTCTAAAAAATAGTGCAGGGTTTTTGTCCCTGGTCTAATGATATTGCAGGGGTTTTGTCCACTGTGTTAACAATGGTGGACTTATATCCACAGCCTGAAAAATAGTGTAGGGGTTTTGTCAACGGTGAGCAAAATGGTGTAGGGCTTTTATCCACAGTCTGAAAAATACTGTGGGGCTCTTATCCAATTGGGATTTTTCTCCCACTTTCTAAGATGCCAAATATTCAACATTTTCACTCTGGTAGAATTGTGAAAAGCCATGCACTGTGTAACAAGATGAGTTTTCTCTGCTTTAATACTAGAAAAGGTTATTTTCTATTGAGAACATGTGGCATTTTCAATGAGTAAATATTATGCCTGTAGTATCTGGATTTGGAGAGTTACTGTGTGTATAAAGTACAGTAGGAGCAAGCAATTCATTCAGTTCCAAGGAAAGTTAGAAGTAGTTCACTAACCTGAATCATCCATTCCTTCAGTAAAGGCTACAAAAACAGAATAATAAAATATATCCACATCATGCGTTCAACAAGAAAGTACACAAAACGCCTGTCTAGACGGTATTGCATGACGTCACACATCATACAAGTAAAGAGGCCAAAAGAAAAAATCAATAGTATTCCTGTGTCTTTTCCCAAGTCAATGCAAGGAAATAAATCAATAGTTTCTACACTGGTTATCATAAAGCAGTTTCTGGCACACTATACAGAGAGATAAATGGAAACCAGTAATCAATCAATAATCTGCCCCCCTCATTCCCCTTTCAAAATGTTAGCATTTAGATGTGTGTGGTTAGCTTTTGTTAGGATTTAGGTTAGCTTTTGTTCGGATTTGTCTGCACTTGTTAGGAAGTGTTAGGAAGTGTTTGGATTTGTTAGGATTTAAAATTTAGAGTCTCTTCGCTGGAGGGGGGGGCCAAAAGAGGGCCAGCACTTTGTCAGAGAATAGGCTCACGTATTTGCAAGCTGCTGTTTTTAGTGGCTGCACGATCATATGTATCCCAAATCCACGAATCCTACATCTCACATGACCACTTCAAAGAAAGTGGTTTGTAAATGCTATAATGAGGGTACTTGCCCTCATGTGCAAGATCACCTGGATACGATCGGGACTACCCGTTTCAGACATATTTGTCTTTACTGAACAAAAAGAAGGTTTACCAGTGAATAGGGACGAGTGGACCATGGATGTTTAAATAAATTTACAAATCATATATCTTGTGGTGTTGGGTGTTAAGTGAGGGGCTCTCCCCAGTATTTTGTTTTTGACTGACTTTTTCTTGAATTTCTATAGCATTTATTAGTAGCATGCTAAGGGACCTTCGGGTTTCAGAAAGGGGTTAAGATATACAGCAATGCTATAAGTAATCACCAATCTGCTTTGGTATTTCCTGAAGCTGGGGATGACTATATTTCAATTGAAAAGGAACATGCATGGTGACCTGTTGGGCCTCTTTAAAGACGTTTCTCACCCCAATTTATTTGGTCCCCTCTTAATTATGACTCGTCCTAAGGAGCGAGTTGGGTAGGTTATTTTGGATCTTTCATATGGTGATTATATATTCTGTAAACCAAGCCACAGACAAGGGCTCATATGATGGGAGTCTATTTCACCTATCACTTAATTCCTTCCCTTGATCAACTTTTGTCTGCCTTGCAGCAATTTGGCAAGGATGCCAGACTCTTCAAGGTAGATATATCTTGTGCGTTTCAAAATGTACCTGTTGATCCGGGTGATGCGATTCACCTTGGTATTAAGCCCCTATTCCATAAACGCGTGATGCGGTATACGGCATGCGGTATGCGGCTATTCAAAGTACTAGAAGCCTGATGAGTTCTACATAAAGTATAAGTACCGGATCTGCATACCGTACACGCATATATAGAAACACCTCTTACATTTTTATTGCAAAGTTAAAATAGCCGCGTATCGCATGCCGTATACCGCATGCCGGATCACGCGTATATGGAAATGGGGCTTTAAGTGGAAAGGTCAATATTACGTATATTGACAATTTTTTGGCATTTGGGACCATTCATGACACTGTAATCTTTGAACGTATCACAAATTTCATTGGGGTTATCTTGGCTAGGAAAGGTTTTACTGTTTGCAATTATATAGACGATATATATGTGCAAAGCTTGAAGCTGTCATAAAAGTCAACGAAAAGTCCAGCACAAGCCGCACTCAGTGCTTTGAACAAGGTTATCCAGTTGGTAGGATTACCCATTAACCCGTCCAGGCTGTTTCCACCATGCAAACACCTTTCTATGTTGGGCATTGTGGTTGATATTGACACAGCTACATTCAGCATAGAAGACAACTTGCATGATATAGAAGCATTATGCACCCAATTCTTCGTTCGGGGTGTATTTGCCAAGCCCGAGTTACAAATATTATTGGCTAAACCATTGTATGTGTCTCGCTGCATTAGGGGTTCTCATGTATTTCTGAATAGAATGCTGTCAACATTGAGAAATGTTGGTACGACCTCTAATATCCAACCTGATTAGGGGTGTTATTGGGATCTACAATGGTTCCTGAAGTTTTTGTCAATATTCCGTTTACACTTATTGGGGAGTTAGCCATTACCCAGTACGAGATGTAGTACATTTTGGTTACTGTTAAATTATGGCCATCACATTGAAGGGATAAGGTTATTTTACATCCAGTGCAACAACAATGAGTGTGCAGATATGGTCTGTAACACTGGGAGAACAAGAGATGTATTCCTGGGAGCATGTCTCAGGAATTTGTAGCTGGTAGCAGCCACTGCATGCTAACCTGGATCTACATATATAATTAAGGAGCAGCAACAGTTTTTTTGGCTGATGCCTTATCTCACAATCAGTTGCATAAAAAGTAGGGGGTGTACACTGGGAGGTTGTAACCAGTGACATTCTAAGTTTGTCTGATTTATTGTAGGTGTATCTTCCAATGCCAAAGAACTCCTCCAGTCAGCTATTGACAGGCTTACTTCAGCTTTGCGTCCTCAGACCAGGTCACAATAACTACGTCAATTCAAGTTGTTTGTGGCTTTTGTCATTGCCACCTGAGTCCAGACATTAAAAAGTAGATCTACTATAATCATATTGTTGGAATTTTTGACCAGGAACTCCTTCACGTATAGAGTTATCATGAATTATGTCAAGTTAGATTCTAATAAATGGTATTGGCCAAAAATATATACATGTATATACTGTTGTCATGATGTCTCGTTTCAACTAAAGTCATATTATGAGATCTCATTTTGATCTCCTTCTCTATAATGTGTGCCAATTTCAACTGCTGAATCATTACCATTAAAATTTTACTTATAAAGTAATAGGTTAAAATTAAATTTAGTTAGGGGTTGTATCAAAAGTGTATTTTTTCTTGAAAGGGTAAGTTAGGGTTTATTTTTGGACAGCCTGAAATGTCATCTCATTTAATCTGATGTGATGCTGTCTCCAAATGTCCATTATGTCAATATTGAGTTATGTTTGTTTAAATATGAATTACAAAGCCAAGATGAAGTTTTTCTGAACCTGTCAATAGATCAGGTTATTAGTATTTTCCCCATATTGTCATCTGCTGGATAGTAACCTTACAGATATGTGAGCCTTATGCCCCTGTTCCACCAAAAGATTAAGCCCCGATCCTGTCGGCGACCCTTAATCGTGGACAGTCGGTGGAAAAAAAACAAAAATGGGCGGGAATACTGGGTCGGTATTAAAGTCTGGGATTAAGTACAGATCGGCCTCAGGAAGCCTCAGGATGCCTCAGGCGGCCGCAGACAGTCCCCGACTGGTCTGGGACTAAGAACTGACTAAGCCAGTTTTCTGGTCGGTTTCAACCATGATCCTGTCGCACACAAACCGACTGGGTCCCAGGACGCCTCAGGCCTCCTGGGACTAAGCCCCGACTAACCCAAGATTAAGTCCCGGCATCCTCAGGCCTCCTCAGGCCTCCTCAGTCTTCCCCAGACCAGGATCGCCGATTCTTGTTTTGCAAATTTACTGGATTTTCTGGGTATATATATAAAATTCGCGATCTAATCACCATTGCTTTTCTAGGAACACAGCAGGATGCCACCTTTTAATGGAAGACAGATTCAACAACAACTTGGGGCTTTTTTGGTTTTTATTTAGTTACAAATAATCATGTATTTCAAGCACAGCAACCACCACCACCAGCACCACCAGCACCCATACAGAGACCTAGAAGAAGGCACAACATGTGGGTCAGGCCATGGCTACTGCAGAGAGAGGAGAGGGGGGCCTACCACAACATTATGGCTGATCTGTATGCCACAGACATTCCAGGATTCACCAATTACATGAGGATGACCCCTGAATTTTTTGAAATGATGAAGACCAGACTGGAACCACATCTAGCCAGGCAGGCCACCAACTACAGAGCACCAATCAGTGTTGGGGAGAAGTTAGCCCTCACCATCAGATATCTGGCCACTGGAGAGTCATACACATCATTATCCTGTCAGTTCAGGGTTGGCAGATCCACCATTTCCAAGTTTCTACCAGAGGTCTGCAGGGCCATCCAGGATGAGTTCACCAGATAGTACCTCAAATGTCCTACTACTCCAGATGAGTGGAAAGAACTGGAGAGGGAATTCAGGATCAGGTGGAATGTTCCACATGCCCTGGGTGCCCTTGGTGGCAAGCATGTGGCCCTGAAGAAACCCAAGAACTCTGGAGCCCTGTACCACAACTACAAGGGGTTCTTTTCCATTGTGATGTTGGCCCTGGTAGATGGACAGTACAAGTTCAGATGGGTGGATGTGGGTAGAGCTGGATCTTGCTCAGATGCTCAGATATTTCATGCCTCTCAGCTGAAGAGGAGGATTAAAGATGGCAGGATAGGCTTCCCTGACCCAGCTCCTATAACACAGGGTGGTAGAGATGTCCCCTACTTCATTCTGGCAGACGATGCCTTTGCCCTGAAGACCTGGCTCATGAAACCCTATGGCAGAAGGCTGTTAACAAGAGAGGAAAGGATTGCCAACTATAGAATATCAAGGGGCAGGAGAGTTGTGGAGAACGCTTTTGGCATACTGGTTTCAAGATTCAAAGTGATGAGGACCACCATTGAACTACCGCCAGAAACAGTTAGAGAAGTGGTCATGACCTGTGTGGTTCTGCACAACATACTCAGAAGCCAGTATCAAGGTCAACCTGCTGGTCAGCAGCCTGGGGAGGATGATGATGATGATGTGCCTGGTGATTGTAGATTGATTGGTGGTGCTGCTGGTGGTGGCCAAGACAGAAACCCTGCTAGAGAGGCCAAAAGACAGAGGGATTACCTGAAGGACTACTTCAATAATGAGGGAGCAGTGGCCTGGCAAGATGGCAGAATATAAGTCCTGTTGCAGTAAACAGTCCTTTTCAGGACTAACTATAACAGCGAAAGGGCTTAGTATAATTGTAACTTTATGATTGTTGTCCAATTGCAAATAAATATGTTTAAATAAAAAAAAACTATAACAGTCCTTTTCAGGACAAACAAAAAGTCCTTTTCAGGACTACCAAATATTCCAAAAACAATTAATCAGCTATGCTTGCTACAGACTGACAAACCCCATGCCAAACATAACTTGTTCAGATGGACAAACAGACAAACCCCATAACCATGGAACTAGTTTTGTTTTCAATAATGGGGGATTGTGTTTGCAAAATAGTTTGTCAGTTCATTGGCATGGGTTCTATTTACTTTTGGGTTTGTGTGTTTCTTGGTTGGTGGTTACTGGGGTTGGGTTTATTTTTGGTAGTTGGGTGTTAGGTTTGGTACTGGGTTTGTTATTTGGGGGTTATGTTTGGTATTGGGCTTGTCTGTTTGTGGGTTGGTAAATATGTAATAATGCCTTTTAGCTCTAGGGAAGGTGTAAGTGTTGGACTTTTCAATTACAGATTTTAAACTATCCCATGGATTTTAATCTAAAAATGGGCTGATTAATGGCCATATTGGGAGTTATTTTTAATTTTTTTATGTGGCCTTTTTTGTTATGTGTGGTACCATGGGTTTTGGACTTTAATTTTTTTTCTTGTGATAAGTATTTGTACTGAACTTTTTTGTTTTGGGAGGGGAATTGGAATAACTTGCAGCTAAATAATTGTTTTTGGAAGATTTGGTGGCCCTGAAAAGGGCCTGGCAGGTCAAAGACTCGCCCTGACTGGATGGCTACTGAGGAGGCTGCTGCTGCTGTTGAGGCGGTGCTGAAGTGGTGATAGTAAAGAGCTGCTGCTGCGGTTGCTGCTGCTGCTGAGGCTGCTCGACGATCTGTGTTGATGTCAGATCTGGTAGCTGGCTTAAGATTCCACTCAGATTGTGTCTGCTCCCTTCGTCCTGTACAGTTAGGACAGATGTCGGGTTGCTGAAGCCAATGGGGCTTGGTGTATAGTACACAAAACTGCTGCTAGCTGCTGCTTCAGTGGAACTAGATGCCTGTGGAGTGGTTGTTGGCAGTAGGTCGACCCTCTGGGACTCTGTGGTAACAGTGGCTGATCTTCTAGGCAATGGCTGACGTCTACGGTTGCTCTTAATACTTTCGATGTCTCTAAATATCTTGCCCTTTAATTCTTCAAATTCTTCTTGAGTCATCTTTTCGGCCTCTGATGCCACGTATTCAAAGAAGGGCTGCCTGTCTGACTTCTGATGCAGAAAACCTGAGATAAGTGTCCTCATCTGCTCAAAGTGTTCGAGAATCTTGGAGTCTGTAGTTGAAACGGGTGTTGATGGGTGGTGACCTCTCGGAACGACTCGGAACATGTCTAATGTCTTATGACTTATGCCTTATGAATTGGATGGTGTGAATTAGAATCCGTTGATACGGAGATTAAGCACATGGACAACTGATTGATTGATTGATTGATGTAATGATGGACTGACTCCTCTCCCTCAGGACACTGGACCCGAGGTGTTCTGTGTTAGTAGTTGACCCACGTGATTTGTCCTGCCTGCTGGTATTTGGACTGGCCTCAAAACCTGAACTTCTGTTGGCCCCCTTTCTTCTGATGTGGGTTTTAAGAAAACCCATCTGTTGGTAGACCCAGGACTGTCTCTTGGTCATCTCCCTCAGGGCTTGGCCAGATTGGAACTCAGACAGCTTTCCATAATGGGTTCGCTGGGACTCGAACCAACGTCTCAAATCAAACGGCTGGAGCTTGAGTTCTGCAGATATTTCTGCCCAGAGAGCCTCTCTTCTGGTCCTGTCGTGGAAACGTGAATGTTCCTTGTCATACAGTTCAGGATGCAGCTTTACAAATTCCACAATGGAAACTTTCTGACTGTCTGTAAAAGTGGCACACACCCTGGCTCTCTTGGCTGAAGAATGGCACTCCGGATCTTCTTCACATCTCTCTTCTTCTTCTGCCACAGCTTCCCCAATAGCTGGACCTTCCTCAATCTCCTCCTCCTCTCTCCTCTCAGTTCCTTCTCCTGTAATAACTTCACTCTTCTCCTCTATTTGACTTTCCTTCTCCCTCTCATCCATCTCTTTCCTTCCGACAAAATAATAAAAAAATGGTAAAATGTGTCTCCTAACTGTGGGGAATTTGCCTTAAGCTCAAGTATAATATGTATAAAATAAAAACTGAAAACCCCTACAAATCAGTGACACACGTCTCTCAGTAGCCAAACAGTCAGTAACAATGGCAAAGTGTGCGCGGTCGCTTATATAGTCCCAGACCTGCTCATTGCCTCGTTTTAATTTCCGACGCGCTGAAAACAGTCGGTTCTTAATCGGTTGTTAGTCCCAGGCCTCCTGGGGTGTCCTCAGACCGTTGCAGACTAAATTTGTGCTGTCCCAGGCGTCCTGGGGAGGCCGGTTTGGATCGATTAGGGTCGGTTACCCTTAGTCGGGGCTTAGTCCCAGACCTTGATTTTTGGGTCACAGGACACCGCAGATGGTCTGAGGTTTCCGGGGACTAATGCAACCGACCCACTTTCACACGCATGAAATTCATACGCATCATATTTGAGTCTGGGATTAACAACCGGCCTCCTGGGACTAAGCTACGGAGGTCTGGGACTAAGGGTCGCAGGCGGCCTGGGACAACACACGACTTTGTAAATTTGGATCTGAGGAGGCCTGAGGACGCCTGGGACTGGACATTTTGTTGACGGCGGGAAATATGAATCGGTTGTAGTCGTGAGAAATATCAAACATGTTTGATTTTTCACATGGCCCCAACCGACAACAACCAACCCTTACAGAAGGTCTGGGACTAAGCAAATATTTCAAACCGACCCCCCAAAAACCTTAATCGGGAGTGTTAGTCGTGTGGTGGAACACCCACATAAAGTGATCTTTATAAGAACTAGGCCATTCAGGCATGTCCCAAAAAATTGCAAAAGTATACCACTGCAATACAAAATAACATAACAATGAATAATTATAACATCAAATATTGATAATGAAATAAAAATTGGTTTGCTAATTTTAGTAATTTACTCAAAACCAATAATAAATGATTTAAAACTTTAAAGTGGTGCACCTTTTCTGTTGAAGAGAAAATTCTTTAACGTATTATCAAATACCATTATACAATAACAATGGGACATAATATCAAAATCTACACCATATAAATTGAGCAAAAACATCATATAACATTTTTTCTGTACTTTTACCAAGTGTAACTACCAACACTAATTATCCAAAATGGTGACTGACACAGACCCTTTTCTGCACAGACAAGTGGTACAGCAATCAGATTACCTGCTAAAGTACCTGAAGCATAGTAGAGGACCAAGGGATTGCACCCAAAACAGAGGACAGGGCCCAGTTTCACAGAGGCCTACTATCTCCTTAGTAGGCTGCTAAGTCCTAGTAGTCTACTAAGCCTATACTATCTATTTCACTGAGATGGTCTTTTACTGCGGTAATTGGTAGGCTGTCCTCACTAGAAGCCCTGCTGTCTCAGGAACTTGATAGGTCCCAAGTATCAGCTCAGTGAAACACTTCTGTAGTGGCTACTAAGGGCCTATTGAGATCTAGCTTCAATAGCATACTATCTTCTATATTTAGTAGGCCTTTGTGAAACTGGGCCCAGGTCTTTATTATAGAAGCCCAATAGTAATATAGCAGGAAAAAATATACTATGTGATAATGATCTAGAAACTTTGTTTTTGAAGGTCTAAAAACTATAAAGTGATAATGAAATAAGATTTTCATTTTTCAAAGGTTGAAAATTTCTATTCTGTGATAATGATCTAGAAACTTTGTTTTGGAAGGGTTAAAGAAATATTAAGTTAAGATAACAAGATAAAGTTTTTGTTTTTGAAAGGTTAAAAATATTTGTCTCATTGTTACGACATAGTTTATTTGTTTTTGAGGATAAAAATATAATTTTAACCCACCAAAAACAAAAAACTTATTTCATTATCACAACTTTTATGTTTTTAGCCTTAAAGTTTCAAAAACAAAATTTATAAGTCGTTATCACGGTATAGAAATTTTTTACCTTT
This sequence comes from Sabellastarte sp. h YS-2021, assembly GCA_964017235.1. NCBI lineage: Eukaryota > Metazoa > Annelida > Polychaeta > Sabellida > Sabellidae > Sabellastarte > Sabellastarte sp. h YS-2021. The sequence continues at coordinate 110,333,259 of OZ024928.1, read as the reverse complement.
CAAAAAAACAAAGTTTCCAAAGTTGTAATCATGATACAGAAATTTTTGACCTTCCAAAATCAAACAAATTATCTCATTATCTCTACTTACATATTTTTTACCTTTCAAAAACAAAATTTGTAAGTCATTACTAGGATTTAGAAATTTTTACCCTTCCAAAAACAATAAAGTTTTCTGGTTATCACAACCTACATAATTTTTAACCCTTCAAAAACAAAGTTTCTCAGTCGTTATCACAGAAGAAAAATTTTTTTCTGCATTGTTACTACTATCGGGCTTCCATTCTTTATTGAGTGGTATTATATATCTTATATGATGGCACAAGTAATGGCTTGAACTTTGAAGATAGCCTTTTTGCTTATCCTGTCTAAGTTCCTGACTTTTTAAAATTTCTCTGTGTCTGTTTAAATGAGTTTATTTACAATATTTAGGACACTGACAATCCCAATACACTGAAGTGGGTGGACGGATCTGACGGAACTTCTGGGGCTGTCACTAACTGGGCTGAAGGGCAGCCTCCTGGAGAATTCCCGTAAGTAGAGTGCAACATCTTATACCTAATCCTATTAGACACTAATAGACAGAGATATTGTTTGGGCTGTATAGTATATTTGCACTCATTTATATCTCCTTAACCCAGGTCCCCTGTGTTCCTAGATAAGTATGTTACTCAGTAGGCCACATGGCAGATGTTGTTTTGATAATAGGAGAAATATTTTGTTTAATACTGCAGGAAATAATAAGCTTCAGAGAGTAGAAGTATGTTTATAAAACTGAGCATTCAGATGGGTTTAGATACAAGTAATTTTACCATGGCTTTTAGTCAATCAGATTCACTGATACAGGCATATCATGTTAGAATAGATTATTCCAAATATAAAAAGTCCAGATGATAAATGTCTGCATCTGTGGTGCAACCCAGTCCAATACTGCAGAAACTCTACTGGCTGCCTGAACAGGTTGGGAAATGGAGTTTTTGCTAAAAACTAAATGTTGAACCATAATAAGTCAAACCTAGAGGGACTGGAACTCTTTCTTTCATATCAAAAATCCCAGGTAACAGAGTAAATTCTGTGTAAACAACTATCTGAGAACCTGGGGCCGGATTCACAAAAGGTCTCCAGTCTCTGCTATTGAACCTTTTGAGTCTGGACCAATCAAAACTGATGTAACATTTTGTTGAGATGAGTGGAAAGTATACACAGATATATTTTACCACTCTACCATATATACTCACATTTTAGAATATTTTCAATCAAGCAAAATATTTTCTTTTTACTACAATTTGTACTGACATTCAAAAAAAAACTGATTATAACAGCAAAACAAGCCACTTATGTAAATTTGTAATGTAAATGTTTACTGTTGTTTTTGTACAAAGCATTAATATATATTCATATTTAGTATTACAAGTCAAATAATATGTCATACTTCACTATTTTCATTTTGTTTGGTGACTTTTATTACATATACTCTACTTTATCTTAAGTCACCCCCTAGGCAGTCTTAGATTTGAGACCAAATCTGAGAAAAATCTAAGAAAAATCTTAGATTTGAGACCAAAATCTCAGATTTGAGACTTGATACCTTTCGTGAATCCGGCCCCAACCAGTTGTTTTTTTAATTTCTATAAAATGGGAGGCTATTTTACAAAGTTCTGCATGAAGGGGTTCAACTGAAATATGAGAAACAGTGGTTAAAGCTAGAAGTCCAAGAGCATGTACTACTGATTCATAGTTTTCTGTTAAAAAGTTAGTGCAGCTGAGAATTTGGACAATAAAGTTTGAATGATAGAGCTGCTATAATAAATAGTCGATAGGTATTGTTTTGTGAACTTTGAATTTAACTAGGTTTAATCAAGTCAACCAGGATCAACTCTATCCTAATTAACTCACAAACTTTCCTTTGTAAAGTAAATCTACCAAATGTAGTTCCTGTACCAGTGAGTGGCCAGTCATTGTGAAGACTACGTGTACAACTAACTCTCATCCTGCTGAAAGCTCTATGTTTATTTATTTACTTGGGGTTTTACGTCACTTTTAACACTGTACAGGTCATATCATGACGGGTAGTTGGAAGGGCAGAGGAAACCAGTACATACAGTTCTTCAGGGTTCTGTACTGTAAACTGCCGACCAACGGCAAGCAACTACCAGCTTTCCCACTTGAGGCCGTGCCTGGAACCGAACCCCGGCCTCAGAGGTGGGAGGCGAGAGTGTTACCACTCTGCCAACATGACCCTGAAAGCTCTATGTGTAAAAGAGTTTATATACATGACTAAATATTGCCTTAGCCTGCACAACAAACTTAAAAATAGCATCAGCTCTGAAGGGTACCACTCTTGTACCAAGGCAGATTAAACATGGCATGTTCTGAATTTTAAATTTTGTATGTAATTTATGTAAAAAAAATATAGGAAAATTGTTAAGCCCTTAAAAAGATGCCATTCCCATTTATATTGGACTCACACTGTTCCTGCTTACTTTTCAAAATCTACTTAAGCATAAAAAATTTGTAATAATTGTATTTTACAGAAATGACCATAAAAGTAACTGTGTAGTTTCATATGCCATTGATAATCACAAATGGCGGGTCATTGGATGTGGAACAGGAAATAGATACATGTGTGAAAAAAATGAAGGTAAATGAAATTGTGCTGTACTTATTTAAAAATTTTTTAAATGTTTTTAATATTTCCAGATACAAATCATGGATACAAACTAGAATTATATCTCAGTTATAACTGATTTAAGTTTTGTAATTTTCAAATGGCTTCTGACCTCTATGACAAGCTTCAGACAAATGCTTAAATCCCATTCATTCGGTGCAACTTTCTTTTCTAACTTAATCAGGATCACTAACTATCTAAAATCTCTTTGGTTATTCAATCCAAGCTTCTCACATGGCTTTGTGATTTTAATATACCTTGAAATCTGCAAGTACATAGATTAAACACTGTAAAAGCCTAACATTAAAGTCCATTACCTTTGATTCACCTTATTTTTTTTCATATTACAGGGGTTTGTGCTGATGGTTGGGAAGATTATGGAAATGGTTACTGCTACCTGGTTGTATCAGCACCTGAACAACATTTAACCTGGAAAGAAGCTAAGGACAGATGCGCTGCTTATGGATACACAGCCACACTGCTGAAAATTCAGAAGTGAGGCATCCATCTTTTTCCATCTGATTTCTAAAGAATGTAACTTGACACACTGGCTGTGAATTCATGTTTCTGTCAATATTTTTTGATTATATATTTAAAATCAGGTGGCTTTCTAGTTGGTTATTTTGAATTAGATATTGATAATATGTCTACATGGTAACCTTGAATTGGCTGTTTCAAAGTAATTTGACATAATATATCTGTTCCTAATTGCAATTTGGCACAAATATAGCGTCATATTCTCTTGTATGTTTTTATAGTCAACAAGAACAAGACATTCTGAAAAACAACATCTTTAACAGACTTAAGGATGCTGGTACACCAAATGTAAGAATAGGAGCAAGTGGTGAGTATAGGCATTAAGTTGCCAGAGCATTAATTTTTCATATTCGTCATTTGACGTACAGCTTGGGTGACTTGCAAGAATGATTGAATAATTTCATTGCTAAATGATTTGTAATTGCTACAATTTTACAGAGACTGAATGTCTACTTATGGCAAAGTCAACTCAATCTATTTTATATAATGCCATTAAGACATGAGGATTATGATACAAAGGATGATTAAATTAAGGAAGAAGTCTGGAATAAAACTATTGAAATATGGTGGTAATTTATTAAAGCAAAACGTTGCTTTGGCAAAGGTAAAAAATTAATACTGTCAAGATCATTCAGTTGGGAAAGGATCTACTTATAAAGAGACCTTTGTCATGTACACTGTCTTAAAAGATAAGTAAGCTATGCAGCAATATCTCAGATTTCTTGATTTCATAAAATAATAACCCATCCAAACATAAAATATGAATAAATACTTTAAGCATAATTTCTGTAAAATTATTAAAGATCAAGTGCTTTATTGCTTATTTTTATCGTATATTTACAGAGAAGATAACTTTCATACTAGTTCATGCCAAATGCTAGTTCAAACTTGTTTTAAGTACCTTTGCAAGTGAGCTTTTCCATCCTGCCTACTCACATGCAATCTTATCAGTGTTAACTGTCCTACAACTGAGCATTTTTTTGTGATACAACTTATCTTTTCAGTTATATGACCTGTCTTGGCCATTTTTTTCATGATGCAACTGACCTACTTGTTGAAATAGAGTCAAGTGATCTTGTTCAATGAAAACATGTGTCTTAAAGGTCTCCTAGTTAATCTTCCCAACTTGCCAATAGTGATCATACCTGTGTTATGAGCAGACTTGTAAACAAAAAAAATAGAAAAGTAACAGATTGGAGTCAAATGTGATGTAATAGATTGAAAATTTTCAAATGTAATAGTAATAGATGGAAAGTTTCAAGTGTAATAATAATAGATTACAAGTCTGGTTGTGAGTTAGTGTTTTTAATCATCCCAGTCAGAAATAGGTCATAAGACTTACCTTTTATGTCAGATGACTTATATTTTCAGTCATAATGTAACAGTTTGCTTGAAAACTCACATTTCCCTCCTCCCTTTTTGGCATGATTGCTCACTGCAGGGTTCAAGATTCAAAATTGGCAGGGTCTTACAATAACTTTTTCAAACATAGCAGGGTCTTACAACAGTGGAACAGTGGCATTAGCTTTTGTCTGAAACAAGTCAAGGTTTGGGCAGTCCACATATAGATGGGAAGCTAATTCCAGAGCAATGAAGCATCTTATGAGGTCATACAATGTCACTGATTATTTTGTTTTCTGTTTCAGATGAACAGGTAGATAATCAGTTCAGGTGGCCAGATAATACACCACTCAGCTATGTCCACCAGAATGAATCCTGGGTAGAGCGTGTTCCAGACCGTCTGGACTGTGGATATGTTCCCACTACTGGTACTACAGTTGGTTTTATTTGTTTGTGGGAAAGCATAATGATGTTTTTCTATACATGATCATACAAAATCACGATAGGGACCTATACAATTGTAAAAAGAGAAAGTGTAAGTCTTGAGGTCCAGTCGAATGCTTCAACTAAAAGTGTTTAAACAGAAATAAAAAATGTTGGAAAGAGCATTTCAAAACTGTGGTCCAGTGTTGTGAAACAATTTAAAATCAATAGAATTCATAAATCTGTGGAAAAACCATTTAAATAGTATTACATTTAATTTTAAAATATTGTATAATTTATGACACTTATGTCCTTTCCTCTGTGTCCTTTTTGCTGTAGCAGTGATTCACAAAAAATTTTAAATTTTTAGTTTTTAATTTTTCCTACTTATAAATTGTGAGACTGATATAAGCGATGTACCTTGTTTTTGGTATTACATTATATTTGAACAAAAGGCTGCACTCTACTCATTAGATGGAACACATTCATCAAACAATTTCTTCAACCAAGTCTTATTGACATCAAAAATAACTTTTCCATAGGTTATTATGAAAGCAGTAACGACTCCAAATGGTAATATTGAAATGAATGCTGGTGCTGAAATGGTGTGAAATAATGTCATAATAAACATTTTCAGCTCACCTGTAACTCAACATGGATCAACTGTACTTACACAGTTTTTCACAATGGGGTAAAGCATGAAATATACATAGTTTTGTCTGTATAAGTAGTGCCAGTATAAGTTAAAGTTAGATATATGTGGAATTATCCAACTCCAAAAATACTGTAATTTTGTAACTATAAATTGAGGCTAGCCATAACTATAACCAAATCCTGTGGATATTTTAAATTTTAGTTATAGAGAATCTCCTGTATTTGAAACTTTTTTGTATAATATTCACGTTATCAGTATTCCTGATATTTTGATTTTACAGATTCTAACCCGGAGTCAAGATGGGGAGCGGGCTACTGCTTTGATAAAATGGCATACATCTGCAGAATTAACATCTACACCTCTCCAAATCCAGTAGTTACAGAGGTGGAACAGGATGCTCCAGATGAATCTGAAGGTTATTTTTACCTTGTATATAGAAAAGCAGTGAAAATTACACCATTATCGTAAGGACTTTTATGAATATTTTAGCTTTGCCCACTGCTTTCAAATATAATCAAAGAATAAAATAAGTATTATGCTAAGTCAAGACCAAATGCTTATATCAGTAAACATTTCCTGTTTTGTCATCTTATATATTACTATGATACAATTGATAAACGTCAACCTTGCAGTTCTGTGACCCCTTTCACAGCCAAGGTCATTGCAGGTCCATGCAAGACAAGCTGTCAGGGTATCTTACAAGGTACCAACATTTAGATTCTGAACCAAGACCACAGATATGATAGTTATTGATTAAACTGGCAAAACTAATGCCAATGAACCTTAAAGACGTACTTTTTTGTAAGGGGAACATATAATTGATCAAAAAGTGGATTACTAGTTTACTCTATATGTGCAGATGAGTATATATGCAACGCTGGTTGGGAGAAGTGGAACAATGAGTGCTACCTGTTTGATGACAGTACTCTGGTGTATGCAGAGGCCAAGGCCAGGTGTGAAGAACATGGATCTAACTCCAAGATCATCACCATACGCAGCAGTGATGAACAGGCTTTTGTCAGCAGTAAGCATTTGATGGTGTCAATGTAGAGTTAATAGAAATTTGTTTTATAAGGGAGACACTATTATTATATGCTAGTGTATGCTGATGTTGTGAATACCATAAACTTCTGAGATTTTTACTTTAAAGTAATAGTTATATGAGTCCGGCTTGTGTTTATTGTGTGAAAATACATAAAAGGTCAGGACTCATATTTGGGCAGTTCTTGCTAACTTTTAAATTTTTTTAATGCATGAAGATGAGATATGCAATATTCTTCCATGTATCATAACCATAATCAATAACCATAAAATCTTCTTTAGCCCAATAATTATAATTTTGGTCTCTTTGGGGAATGTATAAAATAACAGAATGTGCCTTAATTCATATTGACAACTTAATGTTGTTTTAAAATTTATGTAATCTACTTTATTCCAGGAAGTGAATACAACATTTTTAATGTTGGTACTCTTGTTTACTCTTGTAGATGTTTATCAGCTGTAAATACTCTTTTGTTTGGTTTCATATGTATTTACCTGTATTACTTGTAAATAATTCTTTAGATACTATTTTTATACAGTCAGTATTACATTGTTCCTATTTTGCTTGGACAGACCGATTGCGTGGGCAGACATGGTTGGGATTAGTTTATTCTGAGGGACGATGGATTTGGGATGGAACTCAGGAAGAGGTACATATTTTACTTTTCTGCTATATTTTTAAAGCATTGAGTTTAATGTGGTTTTCAATACATTTAATAGGTTATAAACATGATATGTATTTACTAGTCTGAAGGATGAAATACATACTAGTTAGTCTTAATTCTGCATTGGAAGTATAACTTGGCAAAATTGGCAAAGGTCGAAGTTGGGGTTTTACGTCCGGTTCAACAGCTAGTGTCATATTTGAACAGGTCCTCAGGATTGCCACTTGTGGGAGTCGAACCCACACAAAGATGACAGCCTGTGATAAGATGCCAAAATTGGAAACCCGCTAGGCCACTGAGGACCTTGGCAAACAACAACCAACTTAAAATGGCCAGTGTCAAAATCCTAATCCATAACATCAGAAATGGATTATAAATGTGATGCCACTCTATCACTGTGGATCATTTACATTAAAGACTAAAATATTAAATCCTTTATATTTATTATTTATATCTTATAAAAAATTTATATCAAAATTTTGAGGCTAAGAACTCAATACTTTATATGAGGTCAAAGAAAAACAGAGTCTATCTAAGTTAACTAAAAACGGGGACAATGACTCAGTTAGTTAATGCTTAGAGTATCTTGTAACAAATAAAATAGAGCAAAACAAGCTAAATTTACATAAATATTTTAATTATCTATTTCTTGTGTATCTTTGTAATTAATGCGTATTCCAGACTTGTAAGAAATGGGATTTGTAATGTAACATTAAATTGTCTAAAGTTAAGTTTACATATATGCATACATATTTTTGCAATGTACTTTTACAGCCAGGATTCAAGAACTGGGCTAATGGTGGACGGAATGAACAGGATACCAAGACCTGCTGTGAGCTGCAGCAGAATCCTCCAGGCCAGTGGTACAATGCCCACTGCACGGAGTCCCAGTTCAAATTTATTTGTAGGCAGCCAACATTTTACAATGGAACTTCAGCTCCCACTACACCACCACCCCCAACATGTGAGTGCTATTTACCTTCATTTTATCTTATTAAAAATGCTTAGTGTGATAATTCAGCACCATTTCAGCAAAAAAAATATGACAGATGTGACAGTCAACGTTAATTTAAAGACATTGCTTTACTTATAATGGAGAGGAATAATCTCATTAGACCTTTATTAGCTTAATCTCTGTAATTGCAGATTTTAGGCCACATACAAGTAAAGCATAATCATAAAGATATAACATTTGATTGTATATAACTAGATCCTCCAATACCCATCTAGTTGGATTTTAGTCAAATGGGCAACTTCCAGTCCAATAAAAATGCTTTTTCCCAATGTTTAGATTTCAAAGCTTATTGTATTAATACCTACCCTTAACTTACACAGCTTCATCTAACATAGGGCCTTGTGTAGTATTAGCATAGGTCATCATCCATGGAGATGGTGAGTGTAAGTTGAAGTATATTGTATATTTGGCCATCTAATCATCTGTTTACCTGCTAGTAGGCGTAGTGAAAATAGTATGCAACTGGTAATTTTTCGGTACATATTCTGTAGAAGTTTCTGGGAAGATCAATACTTGGTTAAGGTGTACCTACACTTAGTAAGGGGACAGAGTTGGTCTCTACATGATAATGGTAATATGTAGAGTGACTGGCTTTAAGATACTTCTCACTATAGTTGTATAGTCATATGGTTTGCTCATTCATTTATCACTGCTGCTACTGTTTTATGGTTTGTAGACCCTGTTCATCCAGAGTGTGGTGCTGGCTGGAATTATGATCAAGTGACAAGACGATGTTTCTCTGTAGAAATGGGATCCCTGGTCACATGGGAACTGGCCCATCAGAGATGTCTGGAGAAAGGGGGTGACTTGGTGTCAATTACTGGGCAAAATGAGCAGACCTACATAAATGGTAGATGCACTCAATATTTTGAAATTTAAGAGAATAATTGTGGAAATGCTTGGACATTGGATTAAATTTGTCCAGTCAAAAAGCTGTTTGTTGATGAAGTCTTCACAAGTCAAATTTATAAAAGACACATTGCTTTGTATTTTTGACAAAATAAAATCCTTATAATAACAGGTTTTTTCATAAATACAATTATGAAGACCAAGCTAGTTTTCATATGACTAATCATTAACAGAATGAAATGTACAATTCAAATTTTAGCATATATATATGGGATTTTGCTGCATCTTTGTCAAGTGAATGTAAGATATTAACAACATTTTTTTTTATACAAAAGGACACAAGATATGATAAATATTCCATTCAAAACAACAATGTCATAAAACCCAGCTTTACAGCAGTATAAAATTCTTAAAAAAGGATTATTTCTTAAATATAAAGAATTTTTTTTCAATAAACAAGAATTCTAAAAAACAATAAAGAATAGTTCCTTAAAATAAAAAAAATATCCTGCAAAATATAGAAATAATTCTGAGAATTTTTTAAAATTGATTTATTTAGATGCATCTGCTGGCTGTTTCTTTCTGGAGGATTTTAATTTGGGTGTTTATTTGTACTTAAAAAAATTTCATAAATTTACAATACAAATTTTGTTGTACTACTGACAGCCTTGCTGAGCAGTACAGTTGGGGGAGCAGTACACTATTGGATAGGGCTGAATGACAGGGACCTGGAGAAAGGATGGAGGTGGAGTGATGGCTCTGGGGTGGCTTACTTCAACTGGAATGCAGGTCATAAGTTATGCATAGCTAAAGTAGAATGTGTGTATAAATGAAATTCTCTGCTAAGTCTTCAGTGCTTTAATTGGAAATCACACTTCACCATGCCAATAGCCATAATCCTGTAGGTGTATGGCTATACTGGGTAAACTGAAACAGGGGCATACCTTATGTATAACCAGATCGCCCAGGTGTACCATTTTTAGTAGAATTATTAATATGATATGCAATACCCAATCCCCTAACACATATTGCATATAACCAAAACTTTCTGAAAATCAGGGCATACTAAATAATAAATCCTAGCTTCTCCCTTGCAAAACATGGCTGAAAAATGGGATAATGTTTGCAAATTTAAAAACTTGTCATATCACAATAGAAATACATTTCTATGAAGCTCTTTATAGTTCTACTCTGATAGAAGTTGTCGCTGCACATACAACACATGAACAATGTGGCATTGGGAGAGCCCTATAACTATTAGAGAACTGATCAAATATAACCCTAAATGCACCAAAAACTTCTTTGTTTTGGATGTGTAATATGAAAGCTTTTAACAACAGTTACAGCAGCCTAAGTTAAATAGAAAATGTAATTTTGAAGAGTCATAGTTGATGGTGAGTAAATATAGCGGAAAGAGAGTCCATGGGCGAAGTATTGAAACCAAGTAACACTGATGTGGTTTGTTTCTTTTCTGGGGTTGTTCATATTGGGTAACAGAATTACTATCAGTAGATTTTTATGTAATTACAAAATTTGGTGTATTCAGGGGAACCAAACAACTGGAGTGGAGAGGAATGGTGTGTTGAGATATCTCCAAACTACGATGGACGCTGGAATGACCACAACTGCAGCTCATCAGCTGATGGTTATATCTGCAAGAAATTAGGTGAATGTCCTTTTTATTAATTTTATGGTCAGTATGACTAAGTTGTACTGTACTTGGTCAATGGATTGTTAGTATATTATCTGGAGAGCAACATACTCTTCATTTTAAAAAATAGAAATTATGTGGTTTTACTATTTATAGCTTTGTGCCTGTACCAGGGATCCGAGAATGGAGGTTGTAGAAATAATCCATAAGTGATGATGGTTTTACACGGCATTTAACCAAGGCACTTCCGGTAATAATTTTACAAAGTCGAAGGCTGAGTAAAATTATTCGGAAGTGACATGGTTAAATGCCATGTAAAATCATCATCACAAGTGGATTATTTCTATTCTAACATAACATCTAAGCTTATTTAAGAGACTTTTTTCATTTTTAAAAATTTTTACAAGGAATAAATTGTTTCGCGTATGTTTGTTTACATTGTGGTGACCTTAGCTGTTCCATCCATTGTATTTTTTCAAAATATGTATGCAGGATGAAAATAAATAACAAAACAAAAACAGAAAAAACAAATTAAACAAAAATAAATAAAATGGATAAATGAAATAATATATCGATAAAAACCAAATAAAAAAACAAAAGAAAAACATGACAAAATATGTACGTAGGATGAAACAGCAGTGCGATTATTGCCAGATAAATGTGTTCGCATAGAACTAAAACTCGTTTTTGCGCAACTCGTCATGTTAGAATGTAGCATAAAGGTTTCAGTGTAGTTCTGTCCAAGGGATAGCGATGGAACTAAATAAGATAGATTTAAGATTCAAGTAAGTAGTACTAGAACTAGAATATTTGGACTTTCATTAGATTAATCACAGATTTCCCAGAAAATATAACAGATAGCCTTAAGAATAGTCTAAGAAATGTAATGAAAATTTTGTACCACTGGAGATCAGAGGACCAATAGAGTCTCAAAACTCACAAATATGTGAAGTATATCCACAATTAAAGGAAAGGAGTTACCTCATTAGCCAATTGTACCCACTGTGGCAAATTTCACAGTTTATACCTTACACCAATACCTGCTCAGAATAAATGCACCTTCAAATGTTGCATATTATTTTTGACATTAATTGTGACGTCAGTAGTAGGGCAAGTAGAGGCACTTCAAATACTCTTGTCAAATGGCAATATTACCTACCGTCAACCCTGTCATGTATAGCTCTGTTTAATGATAATCTATTTTAATCAAAAGCTAACATAGGTCCTTCTCTAGTGTTTTCAGCTGAAACTAACTCTTTCATCCCTAATCCCAGGTAAAGTAATAGTATTTCCTATGTCAATTGAGTCTCAACTAGACAGGTTTATTTGTTGCTATTGCGTTCAGGTGCGAGTGAGCTCACCACCACTGCAGTGCCAACTACAGGTGGTCCACCTCAAGCCTGTACAGACCCGCAGGCAATGGTGTCAGGTAGCATGTATGTACAGGACCAATACATTGGAGCTGTCACCCAGAAAGAGGGAAATGAGGCATGGAAAGCAAGGAGTGAGTACAACAAATCTCTGTCAATTCGTATAATACAGTCATATGACCTAAAGTTATCTCAGCACTCACTTGAGGTTTTGAAAGGGACATAAAAATCGCAGTTTTCATTTACTTGAAAAGTAGAAGCAAATTACTGCCATTTATACTGAATTTGAATTATTTGGGTTCAGCATCACTTTCAACATATTTTATAGGTCATATTACAATGAGTAGTTTCAAGGGCAAAGGAAACCAGTACATACCATTTGGTCAAGATTCTGCACTGTAAGGACACAAGTGTGTTAACCACTGTACAGAACTGAGCCTCCCCCCACCCCACAAGTTATTTTAAAAAAAATTAAAACACAGAGATTTAGAGAAGATATTTGCAATATTTTTCACTGTCATTCTATCAATAATCAGTTCACCATTGATAATGTTTCATCTGAATGGGCAGCAAATTAGACTGACAAACAACAGAATTTTTTTCTTTTGACAGTTTGCTATATAAGTATAACTAGCTTGAAACCTTATTTACTAAAAGTAGCTTTATCCGAAATACACTCAAAATCACTGCTTTACATTCCAAGCAGAAACAAATTACAGTATTATTCAATGAAATAATTCTATAACTTTAGCCAACAGTGGTAGCAGCTGGAAACCCACTGAAAGCAATGTCTACCAATACATAGAGGTTCACTTCCCTTTCCCACGGATGGTCAGCAAGATTTGGATTGCAGGAGCACCCAGTGAAGATTTGTGGGTGACTCAGTTTGAAGTTCTCTACAAAATTGAAGAGGGTTCCAGATACCACTCTGTCATCAACTCAACTGGCCAGACAGTTGTGAGGAATTCTTTTTACTTGTTTCTATCTTTTACACAATACTCAAATTTGATTGAGTTCATGGGTATTAAATGATTATAAGTGACATTCCTGTGTCTGCTTCTCTTTAAACCACCTACATGGGAACATCTCAACTATGTTTATTGCAGCAGTCACTGAGATACCCATTCATACCTTGTCTTTAGTATACAGGTGAGAATACAAGACCATGGAGAAGATAAACGAGCTTTACTGAAGTGTTCAGAAATTCCAACCAATCAAATTCACACAGGCTTCCAGGCACTTTACAGACATCATTCCATAAAAACAAGCCATAGCTGAAGGACATTGTCCATAAAAATTCAAAAAATTCTGGAGTCTCCATTCAGATCCAGATCATCTCTGACCAGGACAGATGCACTGGTTGACCCCACCTAGTGTGAAAATGTGGAAATGTTCATGGGCAAACAAACAGACAAACAAATGGCTACCGTAATAATATGTTTGACCAAAGGGAAGGGTACATGTAGAATTCAGTTAAATAAGGTGATAAGGGGAACCATATTCCACCCATAAACTTCTTCAAATATATTTTATAATTTGTTGGTCCTGTGTTAACCATAATCCAGCAGGCACCAGGCTAACTGTGAAAGTCTATGCTCTTATTACACTCCTATGTTTGTTTTTTCTGTATTTATATGTTTTGGTTGACATTGCCTGTCTGTATGGTAAATTTGAGAGGGAAAACTAAGAAAAAACTTTTAAAAAAAATTCTCACAAATTTTCAGGAGATGCAAAGTATGGTCTTTGGAAGAAATGAGCAAATATTTGTCATCAGAATAAATTTAAGGCTTTCAGTGACTTTCTATTGCCATTAATGATTATTGTTATAGTCACAAATTTAATGCTGGAGCAAAATAAAATATTCATTGTGATGACGAAATAAAGTCTTTAGTACATTAAACTGCATATTAATATCTACATATGTGATAGATAGCCCAGATAATAGAGTTTAAAATGCAGTTAATTTCTGGTCTTACTTAATAAAGTTATTTTATATTTCAGCACCTCTTTCCCAAAATTACAAAAGCAGCTGTACTTTTACATTATGTATGATTGTTGTGTGAAGTATCCCATGTTATCTGTTAATTGTGAACTAGAAATAAACCATCGTTTTACACCGTGACCATAAATTAAACATTCATTTCATGTCACAGAGTAATTGGCATAAAATATGAACATCTAAACCACTCTGTGAAACCACATGATTAAAACCTATAGGACCAACATAGCAAAAGTAGCCAGTGCTGGCCAGTGAACATAAAACCATATCAAAAGCTTATGACATATATAAACATCCCACTAGTACTCATCAACATTTGGTTAGTATTTCACTGTAAACACAATGCATAGGTCATGTCATGTTGAGTATGGTAACCAACTACCAATTTTACCAGTTAATGATTCTGTACCACAGCTTCAGAGGGTGAGGGGAGGGATGAGTGTGCTACCTTTATGGCAAAGTGTCCTCATGACATGTAGGTTCACATGCCACATTTTAGGTCTTTCAAGGTAACACTGCAGAAGACAAGAATGGTGGTGTAGCAAGGGACTTCCCTGAAATGCTCTATGCTCAGGCTGTACGAATTCGACCTCTTGCCTGGAACACTGAAATAGCAATGAGGTTTGATGTGCATGGCTGTAGATGGGGTAAGTCATTTTGCAATATTAACCAGGGCCTGATGTTTTTTTTCAAAGGAGGGGCCTTTATGACCAAAAAAGCATTCGTATAAGATTTTCCCTAAAAGTTGAACTGCTACCTTAAATGTTTAAATTCAGTTTCTCTCTAATGTTCTTTACTCACTTGCTTTAGTTGTAATAGTTGATAAATATGGCTGAAATCAATATTGCAAGGTATTTTATTGCAACACTTAATTTTATACAGGTAATGCAAAGAAACGTAAATGGCTATATTTATTTATGTTTTATCAAAATTTTACTCAATAAATGTAAAATTTACAGGCCCTTGCACAACTAAGTATCATTTGCTTCAATTTCTGACCCTTGGTTACTGACAATTATTGAAAGATTTTTTTTTTTTTTTTTGGGGGGGGGGGGGGGGAGGAGGAGGAGTTAAAAAAATTGCACTTTTACATTTTTATAATGTTGATACAATAATATTGGACATATTTTCTGACTGTGAAACCCTTTAAATATCCTGGTTGTAAAAACCAGTCGATCCCAAGTTCATTTCCACAAAATTGTTTCTGCCAAAGTGTATGCACAAAAGTATACTACAGGTTTCCTTCATCAAAGATATTTTAAGATAAGGTATTTTAGTCTAGAGTTGTTTATTTTAGCAAAAATTGTTTACCATTTTATTGTTTGTCATTATACTGAGACAAATGACATATGTCATGAAATTAATGATGTTTTACTGTGGTCAGGGTTATATTATCACAATATTAGAATAAACTGTAAAACCTGCAGGAATATTAGTAAAACAAAATTTTGGAGGGTAATCTTTAAATGCTGTTATGATCTCAAATACATGTATATTAAACATGTTGAACAGAGCATAATATTCATTAACTAGAAGAGGTAATACATTATTTAATACTGTAACTCCAAAAGTGTCCTGTAGAATTACAATGTACACCATTAAGTAGACATCCTGATTCAGCTGAAATATGTTTTTAAGCACAAGCTCTAGCGAGGCTCGCACTTCTAGAGATCATTTTTTAAGTGCGAGCCTCGATAGAGCTCGCCCTTCTAGAGATCACTTTTTTTTTTTTTTTGTCTCCAGACTTAGATGAAATTTACCTGTGTATTCTGAAGTTCCCTCTCTTGCTCTTCAATAGCTAAAAGGACACATGTCATGTCCTTTTGGCTTTTGCCCAAACATATGTCCTTTTGTCTCCAGACTTTGATGACATTGACAACACTCCAATTATAGCTAAAAGGACACATGTCCTTTCGGCTTTTGCCGTTAGTACTGGAATGGCTGACCGCTTCAGTGCACTACTCGTGTCTCTGATGGCTTTGCACTCGCATTAGTACACCGAAGCCCCTTTCGGCCTTGTTGGTTCAACTTTTTACAGGTCAGGCTTAACTTTTATATGTAACAGATATTTCTATTTAAATAATACAGAGCAAGGTTTGTGTCACTACTGGGAAGTTGTGGATGGAGAAACGGTGACCAGAGATGAACACATGACAGCTTCAGGCTCCAAAGAGGGCAGAGAGCCTAACCAAGCCAAGATGGGTAAATATACCAAATTAGTCTCAGTATGGTTAGGATAATAAATCCAAACTTTATTACAACAGCAGGCTCCTATTCCAGTAGATTCTATAAACATATATGGTAGGGATAACACACTCACCTTTCACCTCTTGGGGTGTCACTTTTAGCTTCTATCCCATCACTTATGTAGAGGTTAATTTTGAGAACATATATATCTCATCAAAGATTGAAATCTGATTCTGTAGTAATCAGTGTTCATTGTCAGGTAATAATATGTTTGTCTCAAGCTGGTAATTCATAAGCAATTTTTTGCGACTATTTAACTAACTATTTATTCAAGATCTGGGGTCATTAACCCTTTAAACATGATCTTTGAGTGATATAATGTGTGTGGTAGTTTTGGAAATATTTTATTAGTCTCTACAATAACAGTTCAGTGGAGTATACTGTAAAATTATAAATTATCACAAAAAGCAAAAATTTGAGAAAATATTAAACACAGAATGACAAATTTGATTAATGAATGTCTGTTAATTCTTAAATGTGAAGGAATGACAAATTTAATTTAATGAATGTCTCATAATTCTTAACATATGAGAGTTTCCTCTCGATTGAATTCCTCAAACTGTAAATTTCACTTTTTATTTCAACAGATAGAACAGGTTGGGAAGCTAATGATCCATTTGAATCTGGGCAGTGGCTGCAAATGCAGTTTGACTCCCATTTTAGAGTGATGGAAATCATTACTGCTGGACATAGTGTAAGTATAAGATGCTTCTATGGCCTAGTGATATTAAGTTTAACTGGTGGACCACTTGGCTCTCACCTTTGTGGTTGCGAGTTTAAATGCAGGTTATAGCAACAAGTGAGAAATTCTGTCTGTCCCATTTTAATCCTGCCTTTTGAAAGTAAAAAAAATCTAGTTTTGAACTGATAAAGTAGGTATAAAACTGATAACTGTTTTACTACTTTGAACCTTGTTGAGTCAAATCTTTGAGGAAATCATGATGTAGTTAAAGGGCCGAAGTGTGAAACCCTTGGTAGAGAGCAAAGTTATAAGTTTAAAAATAATAGACTGTGTATGACTACAATCTTATATTTCCACTGGATTTGGTTCTTACTACTGTAAACATTCTCAAACCTACAAATATACAGCATTGTCTAATCTTGGGAGCTCACAATTGGCCCCACTTCTACGTAAATTTGATATAAAGTATTATTTTTACTTGTAACGAGCAATTTCTAGGATAACCTGTATGATAATATACATACCATTACAGACTGAGTCCAGATTTGTGAAGTCTTACAAAGTACAAATGTACAACCCCAATTCTCCAGAAGGTGGTCGCTGGGAGACATACCAGGATCCATATGGAGAAGAGAAGGTGTGTATACAATAAGTGTATAATATGTGTGTTAAAATATCTCTAATGTATGCATGTGTTATACTACAGCAGAACCACATTATGTTTTCAGGACTAAATCTCTTGTCAGATTTAATTTTATAAACTAATTTCAAGGCAGTTGTACCACTTTTTCGTAATAAAGTAGATCTTCTGTTTCAGATATCATCTACCCAGTAAACATTAAAATGTTTTAAACTTGTTGAAATGTTTACAAAATGTTTTTAAACCCTATTTTAACCCTATTTTATGGTTTACTAAATGTTACCAAATAAACATAAAAATATTGAAGAAAGAAATAGGAACAAAAATAGTTTAAATTCCAAGTAAATTGGAAAATATGCTATAAACAGACTTTATGGTAGTAGTAAACTCGTCAAACTTATACTTATTTAGTAAATTAAGAACAGCTATCTGGCACAATTATTCCATTTTTCTGCTGTAAAGCCATCCTATATTTACCAACAAAGTAAAACCAATCTGACTTTATTTGTACAATGATAAGAATTGTACCTCCATTATGACAAATGTATAGCAGTGAAGAGGCATAAAGTAATTTTGTTCATTGCTCAAAATGATCAGTTTAGTCAAAAGTTGTTGTCCTCCTTTAACAGACCTTTCAGGGTAACACAAATAACGTGGACAAGGTGTCAAATCGTTTGAATGCAGAGTTGTATGTCTCAATGATCCGGATCATTCCACAAGAGTACGAAGCTGGTAAATCCATGAGGGTAGAAGTGAAGGCTTGCCCACCAGGATGTAAGAACATTTGGTTGATTAATGGACCTCAGCACAGTGTAGAGGACAGTGCCCTGACTGCAGGCTCATCCTATGATGCCAATCATGGACCACACAGGTCCAGACTCTTCACAGTGAATGAAGGAGACCTAAGGGGTGCATGGTGTTCTCTCTCACCTAACCAGGAAGAGTACATACAGGTGACTGGAAATATATGTTGTGTACAATGTAATGTATTTTGACTTCTATAGCACTTAATCTCTGTATTAATAGATTGTAATATACGCAAAACAAAATACTAAGTCAAATATCTTATAGCCATTGGGCAAGAAGCATAGACAAGAATATTCTGTATATGGCTAATTATCAGTGCATATTAAGATGTAGTTTGTATAAATAAGGGATATAAGTGGGATTTGTATGCATAAAGTTAGTTTGTATGCTATTTGTACAGATGGGCCACAGTCTTCACTGTCAATGTCATCCAGCCAGGAGTATATAGCTATATGATATAGGGAATAGCATATAGTACATATAAAATACTTAATACTCCTGTTGGCTGTTTTTGATTTTGTAATTATTTGTCAGAATGAGTATATCTTAAAGATATTACAAAATAATAATAATTCTGTGTTTCAGACTGTATATGTGCAAAAATATTTCATTATTGATTTTAAACACATATTAAATGTCTAAAATTAATTATTATTCTTCATATATTTATTACAAGGAGCTTTTTGTCAAAGGGTATTGTAATGCAACTGCATTTCTTGTAGCTTCGTTTTCTTGGATGTAAGAGGTCATGTAAAACAGCAAATCAGCCACCTACAAAATGCAGCCTCAACAAAAATGATATTGATTAACATATCACTGTACACTGCTGTTATGAGTCTGACTCATATCTGGAAAAAATTATGAAAAGTGATAACTACTTTTGGTTATGGACTCCCAGGGAAGAATCTTGACCAACCAGTATTTGCCCAAGTTCTTCCATTACTGAGGATTCCATATCTTAGTGTGACATTTAATTACTCTTACCTACATCGTACTACAAACTGCAGAAATGTCCTGTTATTCAGCTCAGTATTTCTTATGTGATCATATGAACAGTTCCCAAATACAAATATAAGAAAGGTGCATTATCTTTGTAAGTTTATTGTAACAACTAGAATTAAGATTTGGGATTTTTTTTCTTTGACTTTTAACAGACAATATTTATGGATAAGACATCAGTATATTCTAAGAACCTTAATTTTCTGATTTACATCAACTGTGTTAGGCTGACCTGGGCTATACTGTGTCTGTGAAAGGAATCACTTTGCAAGGGAGATATGACTATGATCAATGGGTGAAGAAGTATAAGGTACAGTACAGTACAGATGGAGAGGATTGGCGATGGGTTACCTGGGACGGAGAAAACCAAACGGTAAGTACTATGTTTTTTATTTTGTTTACAGGAGCAGCCTTGTAACAAGAATTGTGAAATTATTGTAAATTAAGTTCTTCTTTTGGGGGTTATCTTTATCTTGTGCTAAAAGTTGTGAAAAAAGTTAAAGCATGTATCATAGTGTTAACGAAAATAGATTTTAATAATTTGAAATGCATTAGCTCAAAAATCTCAAAAATGGTTTGAATGATTAAATTCAAATTTGGCATGTAGATGTAACTGGTCTTCAAGGTGTGCCCTGTTTTAAGGAAACCTTAAACTCCCAGCAATACCATAAATATATTAAGTTGCTTTTTTTTTCATTTGTGGACAGTATCTCCAAAACAGCTTAGCAGATTCAGTTTAAATTTAATATGTGGTTGTAACTTGTTTTCATGATGTACCCTATATTGAGATTACACTGAAGTCCCATGTATTAAAGAATTATAGTTTTCCTATATTTCCACAAAACATACTGAAATGGTTTCACAGATTTCATTCTTTGCATGCATATGTAACTGGCCTTAGACAAGTGTCCTTCATTGCAATGACCTAAAACTCCCAATAATATCAGAATTATATTCACTTTAAGTTTTGTAATCTTTGAACAATACCTCAAAACTGATGATTCTAAGCAGAAATGATCCTAAGCATACTTATGGTTGTGGATGTTATGAACCTTGAGCAGTACCTACATGACAAGATTGCCTTAAACTCCCTTTGGTTGGGACAAATTGTTTAGTTTTTGGACACTATTTGATGTGGTAATTGAGATTTTTCATTAACATTAAACATGTACACATATCTTGACCTAAATAATAGTTTTTTTGTAAAGATACCATAAACTGATGATAGTATATAAAAGCTTGTGAGTTAAAGGTTACAACATTTTTGTTTCACCGTCAGCTATGATGGGAGGGCATATATGGTTAGCATTATCGTCAAACTTCATTTTGGGACAGTATCTCTAAAGCTGCTTGATGGATTAAATTCCAAATTGGCATACAGATGTAAATGGTGATAGAGATGTGTCCTCTGTTAAGGTCACCTTTAAATACCACTAATAACACAATTATATTAAATTTAAGTTTATCCATTTCCAGAGAGTAGCTCAAAAAAGGTTTGGTGGATTCACTTCAAGTTTGACATGTGAATCTACAGGGCCTCAAGGTGTGCCCTGTTTTGGGGTGATTCCCACTTATAACATATGGAGGTGTTCCACTGGAACCGACAGGCCGGTAACTAGGTATTTTACGAGAGTCGGGGACATATAACTGGCTTAGTTCCAAAACTCTGCACTCTGGGGGACATAATCCCTTATTAATAAAAAGCCAATTGAATGATAATGTTCATTATTTGTGTTGTGGAGCAAGTTTGCTACACACAAGTTAACTTTAAATATACCATGACAAACATAATTACTTGTTTATCTGAACTACTTCATTATACAAATGTAATGATATGAGTGTAGAACTGCATGTTTTACAGTGTGTTAGATAGGAAGCCTTTTTTATAGACACGCACATGTGTTTTTTATATTCTAGACTTCCCAACACAACTGTTTGACAGTTGACAATACATGTGATAGATAGTGCTCTCTCATTGCACTCCTGATGCCTGTAGTGCCCCTGTACTTTTCTCTTGAAATATCAAACATGTTTGATATTTCTACGACCGTTACCGACCCTTGTATCCAACCCTAATTTCAGCCCCCTACCAACTGGCCTGTTGGTTAACTTAACGGCCTGTCGGTTACACTTCCTGGCTTGTCAGTTAATCAAACAGGCCTGTCTGTAACAAGTATCCGGCTTGTCCCAAATATGGACTTCCAGACTATAGGCCAGTCGGTAACTTTAACAGACTGGGCCCTATAGTTAGGAAAATTTGTAACTGACAGGCCGTAAACTGAAACAGACAAGCCATAAACAACAACCGACAGGACTGTAACACTAACAGACAAGCCGGGCTTCAAAGTCTGTGGGTATAAAAAGGTGAGTCAGTAGACAATCTGTGTATATTTGTGCTTGACTTGTTGAGAGACAACTTGGTGTGCAGCTTTGATTTTAGGTTTTTTATTTTTTGGAAATTAGCTTAAGTACTTGAGCTAGGCTGGACTGGTTGGAAGTGAAATTTGTTCTGTGAGGTTTCACTTTTATTTTATTTTAAGTTTTGCTTTTTAAAAGAAGCTGTACAATTGATTGATTGATCACCATGCAATGGGGTAGAAGGAGAAAGATTGAAGTACCAACTGGAGATACTCAACCACAGTTTGAGTTAGGAGATACAGCTGAGGATATAGACAGAAGGAGGAGGGAGAGAGAAGAGAGGGAGGAGAGAGAGAGGAGAGAGAAGGAAGAGAGGGACAAACAGAGGGAGAGAGAGATTGAAGAGGAAGAAAGGGGAGAGAAGAGAGCGCAAACAGATACAGATACTGATGCAGAATCAACTCAATCCAGACAGAAGAAGGGCCAGATGAAGTCCATTTTCTCGAGTGATTCAGACGAAGAAGCCATCGTTGAGTTTGTTAAATAGCACAAGGAACTTATGACAAGACCAACAGCAGTTTCAAAGACAAGCAGAAGAAAGAAAGACTTTGGGAGCAGCTAGCAGCTACCAGAAACTTGCCTGTCAAGACTGTGAAGAAGTGGTTTGAGACTCAACGTACCAGATATGGCAAGCTCACTCAAAGTCAGGACAAGCAGCTGAGAAGAGTACAGAATGACAGACCTGGTTGAAGAACAGTTTCAGTTTTCTACGAGGTCACATCAGAAGGAAGGGGGTTTCCAAGTCTTCTGCATTCAAGTAACCCCAGAGGTCTTCTGCAGCCGCAGCTTCAGTTCAGGATACATCCAGAGACACAGAATCTGAGATGGAAATCAGCATTACATCAGATGATATTCATCATCCTTCAAGCACCAGTCCTAAGCGATGACAGCCTCCAGTCGCGACAACTACGTCATCTGCGGATCCAGTCTTAGATCAGTTCCAGCAGATGAGGTCGATGATTTCCACATTTCTGGGTGCACGTCAGGACCCCACTCCAAGTCCACGACAGTCGTTCTGCAACTATCTCCACTCTGAGATTGAACACCTGGAGGAGAGACTTTTTAACCTTAAGGAATGATGCTGTCAAGCTTCTCAGTGAAATACAGTACAAGGCCGAAGAACGCAAGAGACAGGTCACCACAAGTCAACAGGCCACCACATTTCAACTTCCAGAAGCAACACAGGCCACAGCAGGACGTGAATATATACTCACCATTCCAGAAACTCAGACAGTTTCCATTCCAGTTGTGCAGCCAACACAAGACTTCCACTGGAGAACCTGTTACAGTGATTGCAAAAGTACAGCAACCACCAAGGCCTTCATCTTCATCACCATCTAGACAGCCTGCTACTTCTTACGTAGTTGTGGATGACCAACAGCCTGGGTCTTCCAGACAGATGATTTACAACTCCCCTTCAGTTACACCTTCACAACAGGAGGAGAGTCAGCACAACACTTCAGGATTATCCAGTCTCTTTGCGGGTATTCCAAGTGTTCTACAGTATCAGCAGATAGACACACCACAGCCATCTTCACCCTCTCAACTTCAACCAGCACCGTCACCAGCCAGTGCCATCTTCCACTCATCATGAACAGTCAAGACCTCCCAGCCAGTCCAGCCAGCAGAGTCAGAGTCAGCCCAAATCAGAGGATTAGCCCGCACAAGTCGCTCCAAACCCGGCCCTTTTTAGGGCCACCCGAATCTTCCAAAAACAATTATTAAGCATCTGTTTGATAGCCCAAAAGCAAAAAAAAGCACACCGTCCAACACTTACACTTCCCCACAGTACACGGAAAAAATTGTGTGAAGGAATGAGGGAATGTTGAACAAATATAAATAAACTTCCAACACCACCACCCCACCCCACCCCCCAAAAAAAAACAAAAAAAAAAAAACTTTAAATAAAATTAAAAAGAAATTTAGAAGAAAAAGCCAAATAAATTTTGGCCCCCAAGAATTCAAAAATAAAACACTTCCAAACCCCTAAAAATGAGCAAAGTCCATCCCCCAAAATCCGAAAGATCCAGACCCAAACCCAAGTCCCTACAACCCCAAACCAAAACTATAATCAAACCCATGTGCTTACAAGTCTGTTCTGTTGAATGTATGGAGGGACTGCCAGACAAACAAACGAACAGGCCTAACAAAACATGAGAACATAATCTTTTGGAAATTTTAGATTTTTTTTCTGTTTTCTGGCCAAAATTTATCTGCAAAATTATGTCTGCTTCTTGATATTTGTGTGCCAGAATTCTTTTTAACAAGGGATCAAGTTTGTTTTAATATTTGGCATTTCTTTTTCCAAAAATAAGCACAAGTCCTGGTTGTGGGGGAGGTGAACTTTGAAAAATAAGGACCTGGGTTTAAATCTGTATGAGATGATATGTAATTTGGTGATTTGAATTTGGGAGGGACTTGTGTTTGTGCTGGGGATTATTTTTGGTGAACTGGAATTTGCATTAAATTGTTATAAAATTGGGGTTATTTTTGGAGTGTGACACTTTGCTAAATAAAAGTTCTTGGATTATTTGGGTAGTCCTGAAAAGGACAGATTAAAAATGACAGCATCTTCTCCCCCTCGGTCTTCTTACACTCTGTCCTCCTGCCCAGCCAGCGCCCCCACGTGATCAAAATAGTCTTTCAGTAGGTCTCGTTGATGTTTGGCCTCCCTCAATGGGTTTCTGAAGTTTTCATGTTGTCCCTGTTCCCCCTGGGCTGCCTGTGGTGCTACTATGTCGTCAACTGGAGTGGGTGGTCTGTCTCTTCCCCCTGATGGCTTCTTAACATGCTATGTAGTACCACACATGTTAACACAATGTCTCTAACTACTTTTGGCTTCTGTTCCATGGTGGTCAACAGCACCCTGAATCTCTTGACAAGTATACCAAATGAGTTCTCGACCACCCGTCTCCCCCTGGATATTCTGTAGTTGGCTATTCTCTCCTCCCTGGTCAGTTGACGTCTACTGTAAGGCTTCATAAGCCAAGGCATCAGGGCAAAGGCATCGTCCCCCAGCAGGAAGTAGTGATCTGGCCCCCCAGGTCCTAGTGGCTCAGGTGGTGGTATTCCCAGGGTTCCATTCTCAATTCTTCTTTTCAGTTTGCTGCGGTTGAATATCTGAGTACCACGGAGAAGTAGCCCTTGTAGTTGAAATATTCATTGCCTGACTTCTTGGTCTTCTTGATAGCAAAGTGTTTTCCATCTAGTGCACCGACTGCATGGGGGACATTCCATCTGTGTCTAAACCTTTCTTCAATTTTCTTCCAGTCTTCGGGATCAGTGGGGCACACCACAACATACTCTTGTTGAAATTCTTTCAAAATGGCTTTGCAAACCTGGGGGACAAATTTGCAGATGGTTGTTCTTCCAACCCTCCATTGGTATTGTAGTGAAGTGTAGCTTTCCTCTGTGGATAGGTGTCTCAAAGTAACTGCCAGTTTCAACCCAACTTCCAGTGGCTTCCTGAAGTTGGTGATTCTCTTCCTGAGGTGGGGGGGGGGGGGGTGATTCTTTCTTCAATCAAGTCAAAATATGCTGGTTCCATCCTGGTGAAGTTTCTGTAGCCTGGTATATCAGTAGTGATCAGTTCATCCAAGGGTGTTCTGTAGCAACCTCGCACTTCCCTCTGAAGTATCCAGAGCATGAGCCATGGATTCTGTGGCTTCCTTCTCCTTCTGGGGGGTGGGGGTGATGCTGATGCTGGCTGGGCAGGTGCTGGGTTCTGCTGTCTTTAGTGTCTTGTAAAGATCAAGTACAATAAAAAATTTTGAACTCAATAAAAAAAATAAAAAAGCCTCATTTGATCTATCACTTGCTCTTGCTGTGTTCCTGTCATCTTTGAACTGTGAAATGAATGGCACATCACATGTGATGGGGATTTATATAGTGTGATATGGATCCTGAATCTGGATCCCAACTTTTAGATCCCGACCAACCAAAACAATCATTCCTGTCGGGAAGGGTCGGGAACATGATCCGGTCCCGTCTGTCCTGTCTTTACGGCTTGTCTGTTTGTGATCCGGCTTGTCTGTTAGAGGTTTAGGGCTTGTGCAACCTCTACGACTGGCCATGCAAAAAACGTTCCCGACCCTACTTCTTGTCATTTTCCCACGCTTCTCATGACTCTACGAATTTTGTAACCGACCCTAGGGTCGTAGGGTCGGTTACAGGGTCAGCTCCAGTGGAACACCTGCATTAAGAATGGCACCATGGATTGAATGAAAACTTGGAATGTGGATGTAACTGCTTATCAAGATGTACCCTGTTTTGAGATGACTTCAAACTCACAGTAATAACATAATTATATTGAATTCAAGTTTTTATTTTTATTGCATAGAATAGCCTTACCTTATCCTCGAAAATGCTTGTTTTGGTTTTGTGGAGCAAAACGCATCAGCCAACAAGTGTTTTTAAAAAAAATATTCTTGTCAGCAAGTGACCCCTTTGTCTACGAATAACTGTGCATGTGAAGTAATCGTTGTCAAGAGAGAATGTCAAGAACTCTTCATTGCATTTTTATCTCCACCCCACTTGGGGTGGACATATTATTTTTGCTTTTTCCGGCGTCTGCCATCCGGCGCCCATCGTCACACTTGGTTTCCGGTCATTTCAAGGAAAAGTATTTATCCTATCTTTACCAAATTTGGTATGGGTGTTTATTGGGTTAATGGCTTGCACGGGATTGCTTTTGGTGAAGATAGCTCTATAGCTACTTAGCTACTTTTGAGTACTTCTTTTGTTTCTGGGCATTTTAAGGTAAAATGTTTGACATGTCTTTACCAAATTTGGTGTGAGCAATAGTTAGGTCAATAGCTTGCTTTGGATTGCTTTTAGTGATAATAGCTGTATGACTGACTGAGTAATAGCTACTTTGAGTAGCTTGTTTATTTTAAGCATTTTAAAGGAAAAGTATTTCACCTATGTTCACAAAATTTGGAATGGAGGATTATTGGATCAGTAGCTTTAATGAAACAATGTTTTCTATCTTCACAAAAATTTATATGAAGGATAATTGGGTCAATAGTATGGCCAGGATAGCTTTTGGTCGATGATAGCTTTGTAGCTGTAGCTAACTGAGTAATAGCTATTTAGCTACTTTTGTGTCCTTCTTTTGTTTCCGGGCATTTTAAGGTAAAATGTTTGACATATCTTTACCAAATTTGGTTGGACAATAGTTAGGTCAATAGCTTGCTTTGGATTGCTTTTAGTGATAATAGCAGTAAAAGTATTTCACCTATGTTCACAAAATTTGGGATGGAGGATTATTGGATCAATAGCTTTCTTGGGATTGCTTTTGGTGATAATACCTTCATAGCTAACTGAGTAATAGCTACTGTGCTATATAGCTGTTATGCTATTTTGAGTTGACTTTTTCTGGACATTTTAATGAAACAATGTGTTCTATCTTCACAAAAATTTATATGAAGGATAATTGGGTCAATAGTATGGCCAGGATAGCTTTTGGTCGATGATAGCTTTGTAGCTGTAGCTAACTGAGTAATAGCTATTTAGCTACATTTGTGTACTTCTTTTGTTTCCCGGCATTTTAAGGTAAAATGTTTGACATATCTTTACCAAATTTGGTGTGAGCAATAGTTAGGTCAATAGCTTGCTTTGGATTGCTTTTAGTGATAATAGCAGTAAAAGTATTTCACCTATGTTCACAAAATTTGGGATGGAGGATTATTGGATCAATAGCTTTCTTGGGATTGCTTTTGGTGATAATACCTTTATGGCTAACTGAGTAATAGCTACTGTGCTATATAGCTATTATGCTATTTTGAGTTGACTTTTTTTCTGGACATTTTAATGAAACAATGTTTTCTATCTTCACAAAAATTTATACGAAGAATAATTGGGTCAATAGTTTGGCCAGGATAGCTTTTGGTCAATGATAGCTTTGTAGCTATCTGAGTAATAGCTGCTTTGCTCCTGTGAGCCTACTCTGAATTGCATTTCTGTTTTCACTCTTTTAAAGGAAACATATTTAACTTACCTTTTTAAAATTTGGTGTGAAGGTTTATAGCGTCAATTGCTTGCTTGGTATTGTTGTTGATGGTAGCTTTAATCTCCTGAGTAAAAGCTACATAGCAAAAACTCCTAAACTGTGCGAGATAGAGCAATTCCATTGAAATTTTCGATCCACAGGGTATCTAACCAATGTACTCTTGGCAATTTTCAAAAAATTTTACTCTCCCCAAATATGGCGTCCATTTTGAATTTTTGCCAAAAATGGAAAAACACAAATTTTTTTCTATCTCCTTAACAGTGCTAGATAGAGCGATTTCTGCGAAATTTTCGACCCACAGGGTATCTAAGAAATGTACTATTGACGACTTTCAAAAAAAATTTCCTATCCCCAAAAATGATGGCAATTTTTGAATTTTCGAATTTTTGCCAAAAATGGAAAAACACAAATTTGCTTCTATCTGCTTAACTGTGCGAGATAGAGCGATTTCGTCGAAATTTTCGATCCACAGGGTATCTAAACAATGTACTATGTGCAATTTTCCAAAAATTTTCTTCTCCCCAAAAATGGCGGCCATTTGAATTTTTGCCAAAAATGGAAAAATATAAATTTGCTTCTATCTCCTTAACCGTGTGAGATAGAGCGATTTCATCAAAATTTTCGATCCACAGGGTATCTCAGCAATCTACTCTTGCCAATTTTGTCCAAGTTTTAGAGCAAAACTCATGCTTCCCTTTGGGTGGACATTACACATGCCGATGCGTCCTATTTCTTGTAGGTGTCGTGGCAGCAGCATCGAGGGAAAGGGGAAGAGCAGAGAGGGAAATTATTGATTGGTTCTTCCTGGAGTCAATCTGGCGGACTTTTGATTACACACAGAAATAAACATAAGTCCAGCTCTTTAACCAGCTTAGCCAAATTGGAGTCCCTGGAAGCTCAGGTATTAATAGAACTAAAATATGTGAGGATACTACAGAGGGTAAATATATAAAAAAACCTGTGCTTCCACTTCTAAGTGGTACAAATTGGGACAACCTTGTTTTGAGCAAAAGAACAAGAATTGAAATCTGGATCTCTCCAAGACCCTCTGGGGCCCCTATGGGCAAGGTCCCCTTACCGGTAGTCAAAAAGTTTGAGCAAAGCTTCTGCACCCTTAATTTTTCCACTGCCTTCACTAACACTGCATCTGAATGCAATAGGACCATGGAAAAATGCCAGGACAGTATCACGGCTACTGTCAAAAGAATTAAAAGCCACATTCAAAAGGGTGCCAATCCTGAAAAAACCAGCCAGACATGGTAATGAAAAATTTTGTGACTATCTAGATATCCTGAATAAAAGGATTCTCATTCAGCAGAAAGCCTTAGCCTGTCAAAGTAAGACCTTGACCCACATTCTCCAGAGGGAGTTGTACACCATGGGTAATTAAATCCTAATCAGACATGAGGCTGAAATGACCCATCTTCAACCTCATTTGGGGCATTCATATTAGGAACTTAGGAGCTCCCCTTTTTGGCCCACTCTTTTGTTCAATTGGTTAAGGACAGAGTTCCTCCTTTAAAAAGGCACCCCTAAAAATACTCAGGGTTTTGCACTCTATCAAAACCACTCCTTTTGTGGTCTCTACCACAATAAGAAAAGAGGCTCCTACATGAAATGCCCCCATGGGGGACAATACACTCCAAGCAACACCCAACCGTTTTCCTCAGGTAGGGGGAAATCGAGTAACAGGCTCCAGAGTTCGTTTTTGACCTCACCCAAGGGGACGAGAACATGGAAACCCCTTCCTTAAAACCTCCCTCAGTCCACCAGTAGGAGGTCATCCCTGTTCTTTTAGAAGAGACTGGCAAAGAGTAAAATGCTCAAACAACGTGTTAAACATTATTACCAATGGTTACGTTCTACCATTCGTTGCAAAACTAAAATTAGCCTGTCAAAGAACACTGTAGAAAGGGCGGAAAATGTAAATTCTCTTGGGTTTTTCAGTCGTCTGTTTCTAGTCCCCAAGCTGATGGCCCTCACAAGAGGAGTCAGACTTCACCAGTATCTGGACGACCGGCTTATCTAGGCTCCATCTCAGGAGGAGGCACAAGTGAACACTCAGACCGTGGTAGACCTGACACAATCCTTAGTGTGGATAATTAATCAAGATAAGTCCTAACGCAAACCCATTCAGTTTATTTTGTTCGTGTGCTACGAATACCACCTAGATTCGGCCCTTGTAAACCCACTCAAGAGAGAGGGCTCAAACTTCAGGATTTGATCTTACACTTAAAGTCAAAACATGTTTTGACTGCAAGATGTTTGATGTCGCTAATTGGGTTGTTCGCCTCAATGAAGAAGATGGTCCCAGAGGGACGCCTTCGCATGAGGCCCTTTCAGTTTCATCTCAAGGAGCACTGGAGACAGCCTCCTTCCTTGGTCAGAGACCATTTCAGCTCACCTAGAGTGGTGGCAAAACTCTATAAACATGAAGAAGGGCACAGACCTTCACCCCCAAGGCCACACTATCCAAATCTTTATGACGCCTCAAACAAAGGTTGGGGTGCTCACTTACAGCAAGTCTCTACAAAAGGTCTGTGGTCAGAGAGGGTAAAAGAGCTACACATAAATGTTCTAAAGTTGAAGGCAGTATCTGTGGCCCTGGTAGAAGTTCAAGAACCAGTGTCAAAATCAAACAGTGTTGGTTGATACGGACAACTTAATAGTAGTAGCCTACCCAGACCCAGGCCAACATGCTTGGGACATAGATGCTCTGAATATAAACTGGTCGGGTCTCACTGCTTATGCTTACCCTCCCATGACTCTCCTTCACAGGGTGATCCAAAAAATCAAGCAAAGCAGTTGCCTCGTCTTTCTAATAGCCACAGGCTGGCCAGGGATGCCCTGATTTTGGGAACTAGTGCAGCTCTCAACAGAGATCCCGCCCCAGTTACCAATATCAATAACACTTCTCAAACAGTCCCACAACCAAGTGTTTTACAACAATCCACAACATCTCAACCTCTACACCTGGTGTCTGGTGTCTAAAGCTACATTTAAGTGATTAAAATTTTCAAGTCAAAGGAAAGCCATTTGGCTTAGTGACTGCTGCCCTAGAGTTCACGTGAGGGAAGCAAAGCTCATTCTTCAGTTTTGCGGAATTCGAGTTCACCAATACTTAGATGACTGGTTGCTAAGGGCAAACACCAAACACCAGTGTCAGCCCCAGACAAAAGCACTCATCCACACTATTCAATAACTTGGCTTTATGATAAATTTCGAAAAATCCGAGCTCGAGCCAACTTAAAATATCAAATTTCTACGTTATCATTTCGAACTAGTACTAGGCAAAGTCTTTCTGACAGAAAAGAAACTAAAAATTCTAGAGAAATCAATTCAGGACATGGCCGTCTCATCACAAACAACCCAAGATTGCTTATGTCCCTGATAGGTGTACTAGCATCAGTCTTTGGAAAAGACTATACCAATGGGCCAGCTTCATATGCATCCCCTACAGTGGTATTTAAAAACAAACTGTCAATATCTCCAATCACTAGATCTGAAGATTCCCGTTTCAAACCTTCTGATAAAACATCTTCAGTAATGGACAGGTCCAGAAAATGTGAAAATAGGTTGCCTTTTACATCTAGAGGAGCACAATACCCTTATTTTTACAGATGCGTCAAACCAGGATTGGGGAGCCCATCTAGAAAACATGCCAGTCAATGGCCTTTGGACAAATCAAGAAAAAACATAACATATCAATGTCCTAGAACTAAAGGCAGTGTTTCTAGCCCCTAGAAAGCTTTCAAAACAAAATTCTAAACAGAAGAATTCTGATAGTAACAGACAACGCCACTGTAGTCAGTTATCTAAACAAACATGGGGGTACACACTCATGGGACATGTGTCTCCTAGTTTGGTGCTTCTTGGCCTACTGCAATCCCCGAAACATGCTCATAAGAGCCAAACATATTCAGGGTTGTCTCAATGTCATAGCCGACATCCGCTCCAGGAAGGAAAAAGTAATCCAGACAGAGTACAGCTACCTCACTGGCCTCATCTGTTGAAACAACCTTTCAGTCAGATATATCATCAGAACCTGTTGTATCTGAACCTTCATGTTTGGCACCTAGATACCACTCAGAATCACTTGAATCATTCTCTGAGCAGGTGGCAGAGAGAATTAAGGCACCTCAAAGACCCTTATCTAGAAAACTGTATGAGTCAAGGTGGGCCATTTTGGAACTCTGGTGCCAACAGAATAAGGTTGTCAGCTCAGAGCCTACTATCTCAAACACAGCAGATTATTTTAACTATTTATTTACTATCAAAAATCTAAAACCTGCCACTATTGCTGGCTACAGAATGGCCATAGCTGATCAGTTATTACTTTTTGGCCAGGAGGTGAGCAAAAGCCTGGATCTCAATAGGCTTATTATATAAGTGTACTGCTAACAGGGGTATATCCTCATGGAAGGAGGTCACTATTTCTTCTTCTCCTGCCTTTTTAGCAAAACATCAGATGGCCCAGATTTTCTCCAACCAGTCATTCCAGCTCTCAAACCATTCTTGAGCTCAGATTTCACTGATGATATGAGTCTCTGCCCTTTTAGAGCACTTAGATACTATCTAGACAGAACCAGTGCTTTAAGTTTAAGGAAGGGGAAGAATCTCCTATTCATATCTTTTAAGGAAGGCTTTGATAGAGATATCATGAGATCTACTATCTCTTCTTGGATCAGACAAACTGCATTATTAGATTATCATTCATCTAATTCTGAGTCTCAGGATCTACACATTAAGGCACATGATGTCATATCCATGTCTGTTCTGTAGTTTTTAAGGGTGGGGCTCCACTTGAGCAGATTTTAGGCTCCTGTTACTGGAAGAGCCAAAACACTTTTACCACATTCTACTTAAAAGACGTTGCTTGGCAATTTCATGACCAATCTGATTACAAACTTGGTCTTGTGGTGTCAGCTCAGCACAGTCAATGTTTTAGTATGTATACATGTTCTTTATATGACATACATATTTGTGATTCTCCATACATACCAGGGGCCACTGTGGCGCAGTGGTAACAAACTTGCCTCCCACCTCTGAGGTCGGCGGTACAAACCCCAAACACTATAGGGGAAAGATGGTAGTTTCTTACTGATGGTCAGCATTTTACAGTACAGAACATTGACCAACTGTGTGTACTAGTCTAGTTTCCTCTGCCCACAAAACTACCCATTGGGATATGACCTGTACAGTGTTGAAAGCGATGTTAAACCCCAAATAAATAAATCTCCATATTTACTAGTAATAGTGTACTTACATATGTTTTTTGCTTTCACTTTCTTACAGATGCCCCCTTAGCCAAATGTAGTTAGTGCAGCATGTCAGCTTGGTGGCTTCTTCATCATCAGATGATGGCATCTTGCCTGAGGAGACATGGAGATACCTCCAACCTACCTGGGTAATGGTTACATAAGAGATATTATCATTGTTTTATCATTGGAGAGACCTACAAAAACTATTTCTGCAACAACTGCGACCACATCATGGATCTCTGGTTGAGGTTATCAAATTGCTTATCTTTAATGAAAAACACATAATACATAATCTAAGATGTGGCGTATGTAAGCTTATTTTATCCTTTTATCAAGTGCATTATTCAGTGACCCCTTGTCTTACAATCATCTAACAGTGTGGCCAAAAGAAATACTCTACACCTGTTATGGTTGTATTCAGCTACTTGTGAGGATAAGGTAAGGGTATTTTACACAAAGAATCCAACAAAAGTATTGTAATTTAACTTTTTATAAGTTAAATACTTATCTTATCCGCACAAGGATAAACCCACCCTACCTCCCCGCTAAATTTATTTTTCTAGGGACCAAAAATACAATGACGAGTTCTCAACATTCTCTCTCCACAACGATTACTGTGCATGCGCAGGTATTTGCAGACAAAGTGGTCACTTGCCGCCAAGAATATTTCTTTTTAAAAACTCTTGTTGGTCAATGCGTTTTGTTCCACAAAACCAAAACAAGCACTTGTGAGGATAAGGTAAGTAGTTAACTTATAAAAAGTTAAATTACAATAAGATTTGTTACAATTGAACAGTAACAACGTAATTGTATTGAATTTAAGTATTTTTCAAATTGCTTGACAGATTTTAACTCAGATTTGGATTGTTGATGGATAAACTCCTAAAGGAGTGCACCATTTTGAGGTGACATTAAACTCGCAGGTACAGAGGAGTTATATTGAATATAAGTTTTTCTATGTTACAACACAGTATTCCAAAAATGGCTTGACATATTTTTGTCTGAATTTAGCATGTACATGTAACTGACCTTAGAGAAGTGCCCTACATTAAGTTGAACCTAAACCTGGGATAATAACAGAATTATGTTTACTTTTAAGTTTGCAATTTTTAGAAAATATCCTCACATAAAATTAATACATAGTTTTATGTGAGATCTGGATGTACCTTTTGCTTTTCTCTGCATTTCAGTCAAATTTGGTATGCAGGCTTATTCGGTTTATGGCTTGTATGTCATTCTTCTTTGCCAATATCTGGCACTATAAGTGTTGCCATGGTAACATTTTTCCACTTCTTTGATTTATAATTCATGGGTGCTCTACATTTCGAAACTCTGCCAGGATTTTATCCAAAGTTTCAAAATATGTTTACCCCAAGAAGAAATTCAGCTGATTAAGGTTTTGGGGCAACATCTGCCAACAACGCGTACTTTTCTTGTTTTCTATCACTTGCACTTTTGTGGGCTGTTTAAATTATAACCTATGCACATATTTTAACCAACATTTTCAGGGTATGTTTGTTGCAAGAGGAACTGGAAGACTGGTGATTTATGTCTTTCAGCACCATATAGTAACAACTGATGCCATAGAGACACTTTTTTGATGATTTGCTTTGAGCAATATCTAGAAACTAGTGTTGACATGTCAACACTTTTTTCAGTTTCTTAGACTTGTAATTTGTAGGTGCTTTGCATTCCAAACCCCTGCATGGACTGTAGCTGTTTAGCTTTTTTGGCGTTATTTGGCAACATTTTTTTTCTGTTTCTTAGACTTATAATTGTGTGGGTGATTTACATTGCAAATTCCTGCATGGATTGTAGCTGCTCGTCTTTTCAGCAATCACTGGCAATACTTGTTGCCATGACAACACTTTCTTTCTGTTCTTTGTATTGTGGATATGAAAAGTCTTAACGAAGACCTGTTTGGTAAGGTGAACTTACACTCCACATTATTAGATAAAAGTGTAATTGCATTTTTACAATTTGCATTCAGCTTTAAGCCAGGCATATGAATTCTAAAACACAGATGTAATTAAAGCTTACTGTGGCAGCATAAAAAGTTGTATAATGGTGATTTATAAATCTTATATTTTCTAAGTATTATCTCTTTTCAAGGTTATATGCTGAATCTGGTACTGCAGATATTGGTTTCACTTAGGCACCTATATCCCAGATATAGCCATGCAAAAATTTACACTATTTATGATATTTTGTGGCTATATATGTCATTTTTGAAAGGCTGCTTACCTACCTATCATATGTGTGATGTATAGGAAGTCTCCTTCTTTAATATATTGAAAAAAATAAAACAGCCAAGAATTTAGTAAATATGGCCCAGGTGAATGTTAAATATGGCAGTCAGTGGGTTGTGAGTGAATCTGTGTTTGTAGGTACTCATTGGTGACTGGAGTAGGAACACATTACGTACCAGCTGGTTTCCTTATGCACACTTGGCCAGATATGTACGTCTTCGCCCTACTGAGTGGCAAAACAATATCTGTCTTAGATGGGATATCCAAGGATGTCCAGGTAATACAAATGGTGGCCCTGTGTTGTAGACAATGGGTTTTAATCCTCATCCAACCTGGGGAGGTATCCACAAACAGGGCTTACGATCTGATTAAGATCAGATTAAATATGAGAAAAAAAGTTTCAAGTGAGCCAGTGGATCAAACAGGTATTCACCAGCTATGAATCTCTTGAAACTGAAAAAAATTAAATGTGTTTTTTTTCTTATTTCTCACAATTTTTAACACAGTTCTTCATCACTCAGGAAATCCAAAGGTATTATGTAGTTATCAAGTACCCTCTGCCTCTACAATGACTGATTAAAACATTCATCTTCTTCCCTTAGAAATCTTCTATCAGCTACTGTAAATTTCCAAAATAATACCCACGTTCAAATAAACACCTGGTTCAAATTAACGCCTGGTACTAAGCACACTGTTTACAATTTATAACATTGTTTTTGTATTTCAAAAGAATGCCTGGTTCAATTTAATGCCTGGTCTGATGCCATTTGAAAATAATTAACGCCCGGGCCATATTTTGAAAAAAATACGCTATTTTGATTTGTTTTGATCCAAACGTTTATCCATAAAGGTGCATGGATCAAATTTCATACAAAATTTGAAGAAAAAACTAGATCAATTGTTTCACGAATACCAAATTAACCTGATGTAAAAATCAGATCATCATTTTTTGCTAAACTTTGATCTTCTCTGATCCATGGTAGTGAATACCATTCCTTATGTGGGAAAGTTAGCAATAACTTATCAGTACCCGATGGTTTTTGGTGCTGAATTGTAACCATCTGATGTGCACTGCTTTCCTTCATCCACTCAAACATCATGATATGCTCATTACTATGTATTGGAAATACATTCACCTAGAAAGAACCATTCCAGGCAACATAAATTTACTATGACAAAACCATCAAAAAAACTTTACTTCAACCTTCAGCAAAGGAGATTAAATATGTGCAGCTACTAGCCCTCTGAAAATTTTTTAAAGCAATTATCTACCTTTCAGTATCTTTGTTTTTGCTTATGTCACATTCACATAAATATGATAAATAATAGCATTTATCAGCACGTAAGGGTAATGTACAAATCTAG
Organism: Sabellastarte sp. h YS-2021; assembly: GCA_964017235.1. NCBI lineage: Eukaryota > Metazoa > Annelida > Polychaeta > Sabellida > Sabellidae > Sabellastarte > Sabellastarte sp. h YS-2021. The sequence goes on along the minus strand of OZ024928.1, from coordinate 110,296,368 downwards.
TTTTTTGTGTCTTATAAACTGCATTCAGTCTTTGGTTGTCAGAACATGGAAATATGTTTTTGGTTGTGTAAAAACTATTAAAATTGCATTTCCTTTCATTTGATAACCACCAAATTATAGCTTATATATATATCAGACCGTTGAATAACTAAATAAATATTATTACATAAGTAAATAATAATTTGTTAAAGATGAGTAAATATACTATTTTATCAAACAAATCAGTGTTAACTTGTTGCTCTTGATTACACAGGTCCTTATAGCTCAGAAATAGTGGGTTGCTATGCTGATACTGTAGAGGAACGGGATTTGCCCTATAGTTACTTGTCCCAAATATCTGGGGGAATGACTCATGAAGCCTGTGTCTACCATTGCCACTCACTTGTAAGACTCGTTTTTTAAATAAACAAAACTGATTTCTACAGCATTTACAATAAAATATATCTTGAGCTTTGAAATCATACATATTACCAAAATATCACTTAGAAACAATATACTAGCTGGTTCAAATAAGTATGCTGTGTAAAAGACCTTGATGCATGTTAAATTTTTTTTTTTTTGCATTTGACATAGATTAAAATAAAACTGAAAATGGTGCAATATTCCTGTGCATAAAGTCATTGTAACTTGGGTTGTATTGTTGAAAATGAAGTCATATTAACTTTGTTATTTAATCTCATTGTATTGCTGAATTTGTATTTCATTGGATATACTTAATATAATATGTACCATGTTCTACTGTACATAATATTATGATATAAATAATGCAGAACATGTAACTATATGAACATGTGCAGTGATCTAGCAGAAGGTGAGATGTTGGATTCAAATGAATGAGCAGTACAGTCATTATGAAAAAGCTTGCAAATAAGCTCAAATATAGATGATTGTGTTAAGGAAAATTTAAAAAGATATAAATTTGTTAATTTATATTCTGTTTGACTTTCGCATACAATTTATATGGAAATGTTCAAATCACACATTATTTAGATCCAATGCAAGCTGTGCTGTCTCTTGACAATGTTCTAACATTGGTATATGATTATATAATGTAGGAACAATGTGCCACACATCTTGATAAATATCAGTCAAAACTTTCACCCAGTGCTTTTTTTTTGTAAATGAGTCTCTTTGAACTTGTCTGGAACATGTTTTTTTCAGTCATGTTAATTCTACTGTTAGATCATAATTTACAAATGTTAAAAGAATATAAATAAAACACAATTTCACTTTTACATTATACCAAACACGGAAGAGTTGCGGTGACACACTGAGACTTTTTTTCAAATTGTCAGCTTGACAACATAATATATTTATCTCGGTTTGTCAACTTATTATCTCTCAAATATATCGAGTTATATAAACTTTGAATTGCTGGCTTATTATCTTTAAAAATATTGCCCCACTATGCTTCCATTATGAATGACACCTAATTTGGCTTTTTCTGCAGGGTTATTTGTTTGCTGGAGTTCAATATAGCATAGAATGTATGTGTGGAAACAGTTATGGTCGATATGGACATAGTTCCCAGTGTAACATGCCATGTGATGGAGACCAGGGTCAGATATGCGGCGGTCACCTTTCTAACACTGTTTTAACTACAGGCCTCTGTAAGTAGCAAAGGTACCAGCTCATGTTTACACTGTATCCTAGTGTCTCACCATAAAATTCCAAAATATCATGGTTTTAATACCATCAGGTTGATCATAAAGCTTTTGATTTGGACAAGCCAACTTAAAGTATTAAAGACCTTTCCTTCTTTTTATTTTGGTACATAGGCAAAGTTGGGTAAGCAACATTGTTTTCAAAATTAATAGTAGTAAAATAAAGATAAAATCAGAATTTTGGAGGAACAATCTGAGATTGAAGTACCTGAACTTGATTCAAAATAGATATAATAGTTGTCACAATCAGTTATTATCATACAGCTTTGAAGTGTATTGTGATAACACTCCAGGTGGGCTTTTGGGTACACCATATAATATTTACAATGTGATATGACATCTCAAGGGATAGACTTATTTTAATTTTGGAAAACCAATTTTCTTATTGATTTATATTTGTCTTCATTGGTGAATTTGCCAATTAAGAATCATTCGTAAATAGTGGCAGCAGTATCCAGTGAAAGTGTAGTACAGCAGTTGACCGTTAGTTTGCATAAAACAAGCATACGTATCATGTCATTTGAAACATGCCTACATTCTACAATATCTGTTAACCAGCCACAGTTTATGGCCATTTATACTATGCTAGACCATGATTATTGTCATAATTATTATGTTGATGGCTATCATATGCACTGGTAGATTTCATTCATGATAGTTGTATATCCTGTTCAGGTGATGTCTACATAATTATAACCTCTAATATCCATAGGATTTAATTTTAGTGTTTAGTAACGTCTATGTATCAACAACAATTACATAGCATTTCTGATAATAAAGAAAGAACTGGTTTCATTTATACATGCCATGTATATCATTTAAGGAAGACAGGGATTTGCTGAAAAAGTATGAAGTTAGTGCATTAAGATGTAATTATGTCCACCCCACTGGGGGGTGGACATATTATTTTTGCTTTTTCCGCCGTCCGCCGTCCGGCGTCTGGCATCCGGCGTCCCACTTGGTTTCCAGACATTTGAGGCAACAGTTCTTATCCTATCTTTACCAAATTTGGCATGCAGGTTTATTGGGTTAATAGCTTGTATGGGATTGCTTTTGGTGATGATAGCTCTATAGCTAACTGAGTAATAGCTACTTTGCTACTTTTGAGTAGCTCTTTGGTTTCCAGACATTTTAAGGAATGCTATTAAGCCTAGCTTTCTGAAATTTGGTATGGAGGTTCATTGGGTTAATAGCTTGTATGGGATTGCTTTTGGGGGGAATTGCTTCATAGATGAGTGAGTAATTAATTAAATAAATGAGTAATTAGCTATTTTGAATACTGAAAAAGGCAAATGTGCTCATATCTCCTAAACCGTGCGAGATAGAGCGATTTCGTCGAAATTTTCGACCCACAGGGTATCTAAGGAATGTACTCTTTGCAATTTTCAAAAAATTTTCCCCTCCCCAAAAATGGCGGCCATTTTGAATTTTCGAATTTTTGCCAAAAATGGCAAAACACAAATTTGCTTCTATCTCCTTAACCGTGCGAGATAGAGCGATTTCGTCGAAATTTTCGACCCACAGGGTATCTAAGGAATGTAATCTTTTCAATGTTCAAAAAAATTTCCCCTCCCCAAAAATGGCGGCCATTTTGAATTTTCGAATTTTTGCCCAAAATGGCAAAACACAAATTTCCTTTTATCTCCTTAACTGTGCAAGATAGAGCGATTTCGTCGAAATTTTCAACCCACGGGGTATGTAAGGAATGTATCCTTGCAATTTTCAAAAAATTTTCCCCTCCCCAAAAATGGCGGCCATTTTGATTTTTCGAATTTTTGCCAAAAATAGAAAAACAGGAATTTGCTTCTATCTTCTTAACCGTGCAAGATAGAGTGATTTCGTCAAAATTTTCGACCCAACCAATGCAAAAAGGCATGAAGCTGAAATAATTTACATCTACACTAATAAATATTTAAGCATCATTGATATATTTTACAAATGAAACAGGGTCTTGTAAGACTACTGTATAATTTTGGCAAAACGTTCATGGGGTGGACATTACACATGATAATGTGTGTTCTTCTATGCTATCCTGTTTCTATTCGCATCTACTATCAACAGGGCGTCCTATTTCTAGTTTTATTGTTTTATCCAATCTTTAGTTCAGATGAGATCATGTAACATCATATGGCATTCACTATCCATAGAACACCGCTATTTGGATTTCTTCATTGTGAAAGGATTAATAGATATGGTTTAAAAGGTTATTCTTGTTCTTTGTACTCTGTTAAGCTCCTGCAACAACCCGCTGTCCCGATGGTTGGGAGGAGTTTGATGACAGCTGCTATATGTTTCAAGTGAAGACAGGAGAAGCAGGCTTCAGCTGGGAGACAGGACAGGCCATCTGTCGACAACAAAATGCAGACTTAGCATCCATTAACTCAGAGGCAGAAAACAACTTCATCATGAGCAGGCTGGCTGAATGTGAGTTCATATTTAATAAGGGATCTGTATATTTTAAAGGAACAAGGAACTGATATAGGGTGAATAGTAAATGTAATTCTCATTCTTCAGATGATAAATTAATTAAAAATTCCCACTTTTTAATTACATTTCAACATATTTACAATTTAACACGAGGTAACATCAAAATTGGTTCCACTTAGTCTACCAATTACATCATTTACAGAAGACCGAGCTCTCAGTTTTGTTCCGCCTTTACAATCAATTGCAGGCCCCAGCCCATTTTAAAGTCAGGGCCATGATATCATTAATCTTGGAAAAATGCATGAAAACTGATAAATCGTATGATCTTCCCTAACATAAATGAGTAGGGAGGACAATAATTTGTACTGCCTTGCAATTTTGAATCTGACTGCCACAATTCAAGATGACCACTTCCAATATCTACAGTAACAGGATCACACAAAATAAGTGTGATGACTTGTCCAAAAAGAGTGATCCGACCTCCTAAAATTATACTCTTGTTGGCCAGATATCAACTTAAACTGCCCCAGGAATGTACTATATACTTTACATAGATCCCAGGATTGGATCTGGGCAGCATATAGAAAAATTTAGAATGGTGTAAAGACAAACTCAGAAAACAGATACTGAGGGTCTGACAGCTAAAATTTTACAAATGTGGAAACACAGGCAAGATGCAAGAGAAATAACAAAGGAGAGCAAGACCAAGGTTCTAGATCAGGCACTGCTAAGGGAAGTGAAGAACATGCCCACTGCCATGCACTCATACCAGGGTTTTTAGATGTTAAATGTTTAGTTATGCATGAACATCCTCAGGATCATCCTGGAACTCTTTTAGGAATTGATGTGCAGTCGGGGGAGACCACATGGTTCTGAAGACCACTAGCGGCTGGCCTGAAGTCAGCAGTCGCAATGAGGTATCTGGACACTGGGGAACCTAATAAAGGATGGGTCTAATATGACTGTTGTTACCCCCAAGCCCTTAAGGGCTGTCGGGGTATTGTTTTCACCCATGTCAGGTGTAGTTGTGCAACAACATGGTGTATCTTGATTTGACCTTTGACCTTCTTGTAGTGACCTTGTATTGTCTGGGCTGTATCTCATAAACCGTAAACATTCACTTCTTCTGTATCTCATGGTGTTGAAAAATATTTCCCCGGACAATGGGGGTACGAGTATCTCCAATGGTATTTTACTGGGTGTTGGGGTATTGTTTTCACCCATGTTGTCTGTGGGAAAAGTTTGTCCGGTCTGTATCTGTGAAACTATAAGGTGTAGGAAGTTAATACTTGGTAGGGACATTGGTTAGGGGATGAAGGAGTGCAACATTATGGTGTAACCTTGATTTGACCTTTGACTTTGTTGTAGTGAACTTGAATTTTAAAATCTTGCCCGGGCTATATCTCAGAAACCGTAAGATGGAAAAAGTTGATACTTGGTAGGGACATTGGTTAGGGTTTGTAAGTGTGCATCATCAATCATGGTGTTACCTTTAACTTTGGCTCTGCCCAAATGTGTTCATAACAAGTTTGTTATGGTATTGTAACCCCAAATCTAAATCCTATAGAAATGGTAGAAATATGATCATCTCAGATGGCATGCTAAGACAAGGAGGCATATATCAGAAATGTACTGGTAGTTAGTGTAGTACTGAGTGTGCAATGCGATGCTTCTGTCATTGCTGAATTTGCTGCATTGGCTGACTTTGCTGTGTTTCCTTGACTGATCAAGCTGCAGTGCTTTCTGTATAGTCTTTGATATCTGGGACCTCTGTGGTGTTTGCTGTAAGTAGCTAGCTGATTCCATATGGTTTGAGGTACCAGGCTGCAGCTGGTATGAAGGGCAAGGCTGAGGCAGGTATACTGGCTAGTGGGACATCTGTGAGAAATTTTACTTGGATTTCTGCTTGGTGCTTAACTGCAGCTATGGGACAAGGCTGAAAGCATCTATTCTGAATATGGCAAAGTCCTCCTTGTCGATCTTCTACAGTTCCAATGTCAACCAGTTCATAGATGCAGTTTTGGGACTATCCACTGTAGAGATTTTCTCCATGCATACCTTGATCTGTGTCTCATGTGGCCAAGCAGGTGTCTTATCTATTGGCTGAGGCTTTCTTCTGATTGTGTTTCTTAGAAATCAAATGTTTCAGTGATCCACTGTTGCATTTGGTTCATGTTCACCAGTTCCTGGCCAGACCTCCTTGGATTTCAAAGTTTCTCCTCTTACAACTACTTACAAATGCTACCCCGACCCCCTCCAGACATTCATTTCTTTTGTGTGTCCTTGTAGAAGGGAGCCTTCTCATGTCAGAGATATGTGCAATCCTGCAATAAAATCCATAATTGTCCCTTTTATCTTAAATGCCCTTCATCTCATGGTTAAATTAACAACCAAGATATCTAAGAGTCCCTCGATAATTTTTATATATTGTTTATCCACAAGGATCAATTCTGAGACGTGTAACTATTTTATGATACATCTTGTCAGTTGACAATATCAATTGGTTCCAAAATTGTTTAAGATTAGTTGAGTCATGATAAGAGTGGGAAGATACATGATAAATTTTAAGTAGTTATTATTGCGCAGGATCAAACATAAGTGTCAGGATAGAGCGTTTCACTCACAGAAGTTTTTAAACATGGATGAAACATTGAACAAAGATCCACAATTGACAAGATTATGCTGCTGACCTAGGTAACAAGATAAGTCATATGCTTAACAGGATTTAATTGCTGACTGCATAGTTGTGGCAGTCAGGCATTTGCTTGCATAATTAGAAATAGGGGCTTTGCTATGTTTCATGTCATACAGAAAAAAATAATAAAGGTAATGAGTTTAGAAATGTTTTATTTTCATATCTCAACTTTAGGTCAGGTGACATTCTGTAAGCAGTAAATTTAGAGCACTTAGAACTGTAATGTGATGTTTCTCTTTGACAGATGAAGAGAATGGTTGGATTGGATTACATGCAAAAGCGCTGACCTATACCTTTGAATGGAGTAACTATGATGATGTGGATTATACTAACTGGGCCAGAAGAGAACCCAACAATATTGGGGGAGAAGAGGACTGTGTCAATATCTATTTCTATGTAAGCCCAATACTCAAAACCTTTACTAATTCTTATAATGATCTATCCTTGCGAAAAATGCCAAAAGAGATATTTTAATTTGATTGAATTTCTGAATCAGAGTTGCTATTAGCTGTTAAAACTTAGCTAGTATAATGACAGTACAATGCAAAAGTAATGTAATTGAAAGATGCATTACTTTTTGGATATAATGTATTTATTACCCATGCATTACATTAATTAAAAATGTTGCATTACACATCACATTACATTACTTTGTAAAATGTAATGCATTAAAGTGCACTTCATATTAAGACTACTATTATTCCAAATAAGAGATGCTGATGTATGACAGAATATGTCACAGATCAAAATATGTGCTTACCCTTCTAATATACCTTAATGTTGAATAGTATTTAATATTCATAAAGTTAACTTCCACAACATTTACACAGGTTTGTCAGGGATAATTAAAAATAAATTGTATCCCATGATAATTAATCCCATTGGATTTTAAATTTACGTTTTGGCTGGATTTTATGTAAGGAAATTTTCACAGATATGTTGTGACAGGTCTTTGGATAATTGTTTATAACATGTTCTGTGTGATGACATAGTTATGCAGTGTTAGATTTAGAATCTCTCAGTGTTTGTATCAACACTGCCATACCAGGTTATCATTTGATAGTACAAGTTATTATTGGTTAAAGTTATAAAAGGAACCATACTATATTCACAAAAAGAATTAGTGACAAAAAATGAGTGTAAAATTAGCTTAAGCTCAACATAATGTCTATATGTACTTGGGCCAAAGTTTTGTTGATCTTTTTCTGATTTGTACCTTATTTGTACATCTCTGTTTAGGATGGTACCTGGAATGATGACTCCTGCACTTCCAATATTTATGGTGCCTTTGTTTGTGAGAGCAGTAAGCAATCTCTGCCTCCTGCGACCTCGCCGGCTCCTGACCCAGGATGTGGTGCTGTAAGTCTTCATCTGCTGCACAACACAGAGCCTCCATTATCTATACTTCTGTTATGCAAATACTTGATTTTTAGCATATTTTCCTCCCTTCCATTATTGTCATAAATTATGTTGTTTCTGACTGCTTAATATCTCCCATGATCTGGCCCAGTAAGTTCAAAATTTACTCCAACAGTGAAACCTCTGTACCCCATACCTCAGATTTCTAAACATTCCATTTTATTAACGGATTTCAGCTGTCCAAAAATAACACTTCCTACTGTTTTATAAAAGCCCATGTCTTATTCAACCAAAAAATTTCTTAAACACTGTACATATTCACAAAATATTTAATCACACAACTGTGATATAGAAAATAATTCCTTAATTTTTTTATTTTGCTTTTAAAAAAATATCAATGGACTTATTGTGTAACAGGAAAGAATAGAAGTCACAAAGGATATTAAGTGGAAAAAGTAACACGATCCCACACTAAAACAATTGAAATTCATAATTTTTTTCTTTTCTTCTTTTTTGTTTAGGGAAGTGGGGGATGGGAGTGAGGGATGTGGTGTGGCAAATATTAACAGAGAATTGAAAAATTTTGTTGTAATTTTAATTTTTATTAGATAAATACTTACCATTTCCTGACCATTGCTATATGTTGGTGCCATCCAACTCACTGGCCAACGTTGAGAAACGTTTTAAGAAACCTTAAGAGGCCAGTGAGTGAGTGTGAACTAGCATGTCCCCCTAGTGGTCATGTGACCACGCTAATAAACAACCTTCATTATTTTTGTTGCAGAAAATACTCCCCTAGTACTGAATCTGCGGGGAGGTAGGGGGGGACTATCCTGGTCAGGAAATGGTAAGTATTTATCTAATAAAAATTAAAATTACAACAAAATTTTTCAATTTTATTGCGAAAAATACACTTACCATTTCCTGACCATTGCTGAATGCAGCCTTCATGGAAGGAGGGCAGTACTAGAATATAAAGACCCAGTACACCACTCTGCACAGCTATCATACACAGAACAATCCTATAGGCATTCAGATCCAAACTCACCTCCCAGATGAGGCAGTGGAACTGTTGAGCACTACAAAACAACACAGCCTTGTTGTTGTTGTTGTTGTTGTTGTTGTAGGAAGGAAGTAATCATTACAGAGACTCACTACCTAGCCTACAACTAAAACATTATGAGAAGTTTACATTGAAATTTACATGCATACAACAACATATAAACTTCCAACAGTCACCACATACCATACAGATCCCCTAAATCATAGTATGTAGTTGAAGTTCTCACAAATTGACAGTTATTGCCACAGTTGAATGCTGTATCTAGACAAACATCCAACACCCACACAGGTGACACAAATATTAGAAGTGTCATCAGCATATTGTGTAATTCCAAGTCTGAATGAAGTCAACAAATCTGCCTAATATAAAAACAGATAGTATGACAGACATACAGCTGCAAATGCATACTAAAGTATCAATATAAGTATCACGCATATACTTATAAGATAACAAACTGTAGGACACAATAGCAAAGTCTGACCACAAGCAAACCAAGCAGGTGGGACTGAAAATTGGTAAAAAAGTTATGGTTTCCAGTAACATGCATCTAAAAATTCATATACAGAAACACTATCCTAAAACCTAAAGATTCTTGCTTTGACTCGCTGCTGTTGAGAGTCAGAATTTGACTTCTCCTCAGTCAAAAAGATAGTCTGCCTACAGCAAGATAAGATAGTTGACCTGAAAATATCTGCTGTAAAGCCTTCCCAACTAGGCACAGACAAGACATAAAAATTCCTCATTGAATCCTTTGTCCCAAGTAAAAGTATTTCAAAACCTCACAAGACAAAGAGGTCTATCTTGAGTAAAACTGCTGTCCCATTGATTGAGAGCTGTCATATCGACCGGCTTGACTGAAGTAGGCCCATCCGAAGCTAACTGATTCTTGGCTAACAAATGGTCAGAGCCACTTGTGAGCAATACTCATTTAAAGTAAGGGAAGACAATGCTAACGAGAATTACCCTTCTTCCTTTGCCTGATGCCAAAGTCAAAAGAAAGACCGTCTTGAAAGTTAATAACCTCCAAGAAATCTTCCCCAAAGGCTCAAAAGACTGTCTGGTGAGACCAAACAAGACCAGAGACAAGAGGTAAAGAAGGCTTAACCTACTTGCCACTGGATTGTCTCTATAGAAAGTTAGAAACATGTCAACAATCTATACAACTGAAGAATTCTGGAACTTATTACCCTTCAAGTAAAGCAATCTACAATTGTTATTCTGTAACCAGCAATAGTAGATAGCTTTAGATTCTTTTCCTTAAAGAAATAGTTAAGGAAATTTGCTACTTGTAGAAAAGTATTATCTGAGATGTTCACAACAAGAAGGCTCAGATGGAGGTTTGTGGATAGATCTACCAGGCCCCACAACCAAGAACATCCACCATGACCATCATGATTCAATCATCATGAATCTGCACCTGAAGGTGATCATCTTCTAAATCACCTGAAGAATCCTTGGCTATCCTGGTGCAATCATGATGATTCTGCACCTGTAGGTGATCATCTTGAGTCACCTGTGGAATGAGAGCCACTGGAACAAACACAAAGCTGTCCAGCTCCTCCCAAGAAATGAGTAATTCATCTGTTCCCCAAGCCCCACAGTCTAAGGTAAGGAAACACATACCCTGGATTCAGGTTGTTGGATACCAATGGCATAATGATTGAACTTACCTGCAAAGGAAGCCTTAAAAGGAACCTTTGTGGAACAGATCCACCAGATTCCAAAAATAAGACATCCCTAGCCACTCTGATGCAATCAAGATACTTCTGCACCAAAATCTTGAATTAGTACCTCTCAATAGCTACAAAAGAATTCTTGCCTTTCCTGAGATCTTTTGTCTTATCAAGATAACCTCTCAAGGCTCTCACTGGACAAAGAAACCTATCTTGCACCAAAGCATGATCTAAAGAAGGTTCCAAAGCAGGAATGACTACAGGTTGAAAAACCAAAGGAGCCTAAGAAGCCAAATGATTCACCTGCATCACCTACAGAATCAAGGTCACAGGACCAAACAAACTGTCCAGTCCATCCCAAGAAAAGTTGAAAAGACAAGCTTGTGGTTCAAACTAGTTGCAAAACAAATCCATCATTGGTGATTGTAATCAAAGACAGATTTGATTGAACACCTGAATCAGAATAGAAGATTCAAAAGTCATCCAAAAACACATTCAATTTGAATCATCTTGACTCTCATGAACAAAGAATTTGTTAGAATATTGTATACCCTGGGAAGTGATATGCCTGAATCTGAACCCAGGGCATTCGTCCAAGGAATGATTCTTCAGATAAGAAAAACACATTCCTGAAAGTGGGTACCTCCCTACCTGTTCAGATAGGAAACCACTGAAGAAATATCTGGGGAAATCAACAGATTCAGAATCCGAATCAGACCTCCAAATGATTCTAAAGGTAGTAGCCCTGTTAATGTGGAGTCTTGACCCCTCATGATACAACAGACCACTGGCTGTTTGATGCCATAATTGTGCATCCCAACCCTTAAAGAAAGCATCTAATAACAGAAGGAGATTGTGCTCCTTCAGATGAAGTAAAGGGAGCTCCTGCAAAATTGAAAAGTCGTTCCACCACTGAAGATCCCTAAGAACCTGAGAACAGAACAACTGGTACATTATCTGTGTATAATGTGTGGTATCTGTGGTACATTAGCAGATAGCCTTGGGGTTATCTGATAAACAAATGACCCAATGGGACTGTTTCCTCCTATGAAGCCATACCACCACCAAAGAAATGGCTTCCTTAGAAACCATTAGCCGGAGAAGATGCTTTGCTATGAGTGAAGAAGTACCCTAAGGTGGAATCTGCAATCCAAACTAAAAATCCTGGTGCATTAGCCAAGAAGTTTTTTTTTTTTTTTTTTTTTTTTTTTTATAAGCTGGTGACACCCAATGCCTTCTACTGCAGCCATCAGGTTCAGTATCCGTTGATGTCATAGTAAAGTCGAAAATAAACCATCTTCAAGAGCAAGCAATGAAATGGTCTATACTGGTAAAGAATGATGCGTTCTTATAGATCCCACATTCTCACCATGGACTAGCAAACAGGCAGTGAACCGGTGTGAATTGTCATCAACAGGGAAGTGAAGATAAGAATTGCGTGAATCCGGCTACGAAAGAATGCAACTGTAAGGAAACGAGTGGACACACCCATTCAGTTACTAGTAACAATTAATTGCGAAAATCCCAACAATGTGAAATTAAGGTACATGTAAAGACTTGTTTAACTGACCTCAACTCTTAGTGGTAGCCATGTCTTTCCAGCTTATCACAACCGATAAACTGCAAAATTGCAGCGATATCACCATCTCACTGGTGTTATCGCCCTTTTGTCGATCAATTCATAAACAGCTTTTATGAAAACTGTTGTCTCTCGCATTTTATTTACCCGGTAATTATTAATTTATTTAAAAAGACATGTCCACAACTGCTTTAGAAACATGGCAAAGTACTCATTCCTGTTACTGTAACCTCTGTGAAAAGTAATGTATGGTTGCAAATAATAATCCCCTTACTATCTTAAGATGTAAGGTGTAGAATATCTGTCAATACTGAACAAACATTCCTCCTAACAGATTACTCCCAATTCCTCTAAATCCTACTGAGGAGGAGATTTTTGTAACAGTAAAAAAGGATTAAATGTCAGAATAGGGACAAAAATAACTGTCCTGAGGCACTTTATCCCATTTCTAGCAATGTGTAGGAGTTTGCTCCTTCCCAGACAGAAGAAACACTAAACACCCGAGATCACAAAATGAATTTTTCCTGGACATCTGACCAAATGCACTTTTAATTCTACCAAAATCATCTAAGAGATAAGATAGAGAAAAGTAAGACTTGTAACACTTCTGATGAGTAACAAGTTGAAGAACTGGTCAATGCACTGCCCAAAAAACATCCAGGATCACTGAAGACTGTAATAGAAATACTGCACACCGTCCAAGAAAATACTGGATATTCTATGAGATTCCTGTTAATCCTTAAATGAACAAAATCTGACCATGGGTACATATAGATCTTATGCACCGGTGCCAGTGTCCAGCAGAAAAAACCTGCATAACCCACAGAAAGAAAAGCTAATCTGTGAGATGAAACACAGCTCCGGGAGTCTGAAACCCGATTCCGGACCTTTGGGGAGGTATGGAAACTCGATTGTGTTAGAATGACGTCATGCAGGTATTTTCCTCCGTGAAAGGTTCCGACTGAACCTAACGGAAGAATTAGAAGCTGTGGATGATCGCTTTTGCATCCGGAACTTGTCCACGATGCAGCAACCAATGAAAAACTAAGATGTCTGCTCTCACCGGGGAATCCCACCGGACACCCATTCGAGTGAGATTGTCGCGGTGAGATGTTGACTACCACAAACGCCTGGCTTTTAGAACCCGACGTGAGAATAGCTTTATGACAATCGAATTGTCTCCTCTCTTCAGGTTGCCTCCATTCGTCGCCTAGCAACATGTAAACTGTCCCTGTCGGAGTTAGAATGACTGCCAACAGTTTCAGTGTTAAAAATTGTAAATCTTCAATCAAGTGAAAAATAAAATAACTTGTCTCATCTGAAGAAACACAAGCCTTTTGAAGAATTCTGAGAAGAAGAAAGTCTTCATCCAAAGACGAAACATCCATGCCGCCATCTTAAAATAGTGGACATACATCCACCAAAAAATGGCCACAAAAGTCTTTTCCTCTGTCCTTTTCTCTTAAATTCGTCCTGAGAAGACATTGTCAACACAGATGCCTTACCACAGAACTAAAATTCCCACAAAAACTCCAAAAACTTTATAAAAAACCAAATTAAAATAACACATCCACACTCTAGGATGGCCAACAAAAATAATGAAGGTTGTTTACTAGCGTGGTCACATGACCACTAGGGGGACATGCTAGTTCACACTCACTCACTGGCCTCTTAAGGTTTCTTAAAACGTTTCTCAACGTTGGCCAGTGAGTTGGATGGCACCAACATATAGCAATGGTCAGGAAATGGTAAGTGTATTTTTCGCAATAAAATTGTTCTTATGCAAAATCTTCTATTTGTGATATTCATAACTTTACACTTTACAAGTTAATAAAGCCTGCATCTAATTATGCTATTTTATTTTTAAATTATTTATTTCATTATTGTCTGTGTTTAATGATGCAGCCCATGTTTTTTTAGGGCTGGACACCATACCGCTGGAAGTGTTACCAGATTTTGACAAATAGGATGAACTGGAATGATCAGAGAAAAAATTGTGAGGGATGGGGAGATGGGGTTACACTTGCAAGGATTAAGGACAGGTATATATTTTATTTATTCTTTATAGTAAGGGTCAGGGAGAGATATACATTCGATTCTATTTATTGCGAAGGTCAAGGACAGTATCAATTTAGTTTTTACTATTATTTTCACCCATGGTGTCCGGATGGGCGGGCGGGCGTCCGGGCGGGCGGGTGGGCGGGCGGCGGGAAATAGTTTGTCCGGGCTGTATCTCAGAAACCGTAAGGTGTAGGAAGTTGATACTTGGTAGGGACATTGGTTAGGGGGTGTAGGTGTGCAACGTCATGGTCTGACCTTGATTTGACCTTTGACCTTGGCGTAGTGACCTTGACCTATAAAATCTTGTCCGGGCTATATCTTGGAAACAGTAGGGTTGAGGAAGTTGATACTTGGTAGGGACATTGGTTAGGGGCTGTAGGTGTGTATTATCATGGTGTCACCTTAATTTGACCTTTGACCTTGTCCTAGTGACCTTGACCTATAAAATCTTGTTGCACCTTTGGGTCTCTCTTTTGATGCAGATTAAGCACTGTTAAAGTCATATTAGAATTTATTAAGAATTTTACTTTCATAACTTCCCATTGTAAGAGATAGAATTTTATCAAGTGAGCCACAGATTTTGCTCCAACACCACACATAAGCATTCATTAAATGTATTACCACTTCTATATGCATGGTAATATTCAAACCATCTAATCCATAATTTGGCCATGCAGATGTAGATAAAGAGGGTTGAATTTTAGTTTGCTGATTAATGCTGTCATCTTGTTATTGAATTATCTTGTTTTAATACTTCATCTTTATATGCATGATCTTTCTTTTAAACATTATTTGGACCTTTATATAACTGACAGTGCTCTGAAAGTATCCTAAAGTTTATACTGATACAGTACTTCTGTATCTCATGGTGTTGAAAATATTTCCCTAGGCTGTGGGGTATGGGCATCTCTGATGCTATTTTTTATATTGTCACTCTGCGGTGTTGGCGTACTCGACCGCGTATGTGTGAACAACTTCTCCCTCCAAAACTACAAGGCCTAGAGACATGCTGTTTTTTTTTAAAGATGCCTTATCTATCGAAGATGAAAAATTGTTCAAGCCATGCAAATCTGTCGGTTCGTCTGTTTGCTAGAGCCATTACAAGGTAGGTACCCCCACCAAAAGTGACCATTGCAGGGATTTCTCTCATATCTTGCATATATGTACTAGGCCACAAGTAGATTGCCTTGTGTGAGTATCAGACCTGGACCTGTCTTAATTTTTTTATGAATTTTTATAATAATTTTTAATGCATTAAAATTCATAAAATCATGCACAAAATCACTTATTTTCTCATTGACTATTGCAGGGATTTCTACCATATCTTACTTATATATACTAGGCCACTAGTAGATCCCTTGTGTGAGTATCAGGCCTGGATCTTTTAAAATTATTTTTTATGAATTTTTAAAATAATTTTTAATGCATTAAAATTCATGAAATCATACACTAAATCAACTACAACTTGAAAAGTATTACATTTAGAGTATTTTGTTAAAATGTGTTATTCAGCTACTTATTCAATAGCTACAACATGGTGAGTAACTTGGGTGTCTATTCTAATTTTTAATTTTTTCTTTCTGATTTTTCAGTACCTTTCATAATGAGTAAAATCACTTATAAATCCAAAACTATTACATTTGGACAATTTTGTATAAATATGTTATTCAGCTACTTTGGGGTCAACTATAATATAGTAAAATTGCAGATCCATAGCTCATTGCATAGCCGAGTAATAGCTACTTTGAGGCTATCAAGTTGAGTAAATTGCTTGTATCTTCAAAACTATTTCATTTAGAGTATTTTGTTTACTATGTTTTTCATGTACTTTTGGGTCAGCTATCACATAGTAGAATTGCAGACCTGTAGCTCATGGCATAGCTGACCAATAGCCAATTTCAGGTTGTCATTGTTGAGTAAATCAGTTGTAAACTAGTGCATTTAAAGTATTTTGTTTAAATATGTTGTTCACCTTACTTTTGGGTCAGCTATAACATAGTAAAATTACAGACCTGTATATCATGGCACAGCTGAGTAATAGCTACTTTCAGGCTCTCCCTGTTGAGTAAATCAGTTGCAACTTGAAAACTATTGCATTTAAAGAATTTTGTTCAAATATGTTATTCATCTACTTTTGAATTAGCTGTAACATTGTAAAATTGCAGACGTGTAGCTCATGGCATAGATGTGTAATAGCTATTCTCAGGTTCTCACTGTTGAGTAAATCAGTTGTAACTTGAAAAATATTGCATTTTAAGTATTTTGAATTCTGTAAATATATTGTTCACCTACGTTTGGGTCAGCTATAACATAGTGAATTTGCAGACCTGTATGTCATGGCATAGCTGAGCAATAGCTACTTTCAGGTTCTCCCTATTGAGTAATTCAGTTGTAACTTGAAAACTATTGCATTTAAAGTATTTTGTTTAAATAATATTATGTTGTTCACCTACTTTTGGCTCAGTTATAACACAGTGAAATTAAAGACCTTCAGGTCATGGCATAGCTGAGTAATAGCTACTTTCAGGTTTTCACTGTTGAGTAAATTAAATGTAACTTGAAAACTATTTCATTTACAGTATTTCTTTAAATATGTTATTCACCTACTTTTGTGTGAGCTATACCATATCAAAATTTAAGCCCTTTAACTGATTGCATAGCTGAGCAAAAGCTACTTTGAGATTCTCACTGTTGAGTAAATCAGTTATAACTAGAAAACTATTGCGTTTGCAGTATATTCTTTAAATATGTTTCTAACTTACTTTTTACACCTTAACAGTTACCTTGTTACTTTCCTTCTGAATACCATTTCCAGGGCACAACTGTTGTGTCCTTTTCTTCTGTCACTTCTACTCTGAAACTCAAAACAAACAGTCAGCTGACACAGAGCCCCTTCACGGGCACTGATTGCTTGTTTTCTTATCAGGTTGTCTTGCTGATACAGTTATTATGCATGATCACATAATTTACATTATATTATTAACATACTTAAACACAACATTCACAAAATGTAATAAAAGATAATAAACAAAACTACAGTTCATAAATCAAAACAAATTTAGTTACAATAGCTTTAGCCTGAACAATAAGTATCTTTCATTTTGCCGCACAGCCTAAGTTGATACTTGGCAGAGATTTTAGTTGGGTATGTATGTGTGCAATATCTTGGTGTGATCTATATTCAAGCTTTGATCTTGATTCTGCCAAAATGTTTTTTATTGCCACATTTGATAAGCATTTTGTCCATTATAAAACTATTTGGATGGCTGCAACTGATTATTATGTAGAATTTTATCCAATTGTGCTTTTTTCATTGACAGATACACTTCTATTAATAAATAGATCAGTTAATAATTTTTTACCATTTGATATCTTTTGTTTTAAAATTAATACTGTCATTTTCCGATTTAACTCTCATGTTTTGATCTTTCATCTCTACATACATTTTGTTGTTTCTTTTGCACCTTATTTACATAACTTTCACTGTCAGTTCTGAAAGACTCTTTATCTTTGTAATTTTCACCTCTTCTGAACCATCTAATGGTGACCAATAGCATTTCCCAGCTTTGAAGTATGGACATATCTGATGCTATTTTCTTTCTAGTCAAGAGCAGGCCTTCCTGACTTCAAAGATTGCTGGTTATGACTACATGTTTTACACTGATGTAAATGACGAACAGTCACCTGGGACCTTCACATTCACAGACGGATCCAGTCCTCCTGTCACTTTCTGGGCTGCAAATAGACCAAGTGAGTGCAAATATTACTCATTTTTGTTGCTTTATTTTCCTTCACACTGATTTAATTTTAATTTTTCCAGCCTGGTTATCCCTTATGCAAACTGATATGCAATACAAATTCCTTTGCAATAATATAAATCCATTTATTAACTTTGTTACATTATAGTTAAGTAAGTGTCCAACAACTATGTAACTTAATGTAATTATAAAGAACCATAATCTCTTGGATATAAAATATTCTAATTCTTGACATATCCTTTGTCAAATCTTCAATGCATGCCAAAGTATGTCCCTTCCCCTTAGAATCAGCTAGAGAACAAAGATGAAGCACCAAGAAAGCCAGATTATGTTAGATTACATTCTAAAAAAATTGATACATTCTGATACAGGGTATTTAATTGCTAATTACAATAGACTCCCCAAATGATGCCACTGGTGTGGCTTTGTCTGGTTCTGAGAATGGTCTCTGGTATGACTTCCCTGTCGGTGATGTACATGGTGCCATCTGTGAGAAACTCTCCACAACTGAGACCCAGGGCCCCACTGATCCCACAGCCCCTGTGGGTGGGACATGCCCCAATGGATGGGAGGAGTATAATAACTACTGCTATTTGGTGAGTTGATACATTTTATCTACATTCTGAAAGCACAACATTTAATTTACTAATTAATTTTCCTACAATATTAAAATTGATTTAAATAATCCAGTATTAACAAACGATATACACTTTCAGTTACACATTTTTTTTTTCAGTTACTATGTATATCCTATGTTGTAAGTTGTGAGTATGGTTGCAGCTTTGCTCATGATTTTACTGAAAGTTTTAAATTTTGCAAAACATTGACTTTGTGTCAATGACATATTACTTTAGCATGTCACATAAAGAACTGAACCTGAAAGTTTTATCTTCCCACTTGTGACATGTGTAGTATTTGTGTAATTATTCTTAATATTCAGATAAAGTTTGAGAAACAGGCTTACCGAGTCACATGGGATGATGCCAACTACTATTGTACAAGCAGAGGTGCCGACCTGGTCAGTATCCACAGTCAGGAGGAGAACGACTTCTTGTGGAAGTTCCATATCATGTCAGTACATATCTAGAACAGAAGAACTTTTATTATCTAAATGTAACCTCTACCTCTAACCTTGTCATGCTCCAACAAACTCGGGATTACATATTTTGTGGATAATCTTGTAAACCTGATCAGTTGACCAGTAAATGTTTAAACAAGAGATTTATATTTACAAAACAGGAATCACTAACATTATTTAACAATTTATTACTGCACTTCTATCTTTAGAGTAAAATTTTTATTGATTATCACTACATGTATTAACTTTACTGCCTTTATATATCACTTACATGCACTGTTAGTAATTAATCAGTGGTTTACCATTAAATTGTATTATCTGTGATTTCTAATTGGCATTTGCTACAGTAGCTACAACAAAAAGTTAAATTCTGAACAAGTTTCACTGAATTTAATCAACTGAGTTTCTTCAAAGAAAAACTGATGAAATAATATGTTGTCTTAAAAAGAAATATTGGAAACAAGAAACATTGTGGTATACAAATTTTGATTAAAGTATGTTATTCCCCACAATTTCTGCAGTTGTCCAACTTTTTATTATGGGAAGCCCCTTTGCAGTTAATTTTCATGTTATTTTGTTCAGGACAGTAAACTGCCTTATGTACCTGACAATCAAGTGTAGAAAAGCCCTAGTAGAAAAAAAAAGACACTGCAGACAGAGCTACAGTAGAAAAAATAACCCTAGTAGAAAAAAAACAAGGAAGTTGAAAACCTACCCAGACCTATATATGTTATGTTGTGTACACTACTTGGCAACACTTGTGCTAAAATTGTTTACAAGTTTAGAAGCAATCATCCCTTGGTGATTGGCATTCAGTCATTTTGGGCTGGTCCACGGCAATTAAACTCGTCCGTTTGTATGTAAGCCCATCGAATCACAGCTTAGTGTTGACCAATTATATTTCACCTTCTATGGCATTGGGCCTATATAAACGGTCTGCTGGTTATGTATCATTAAGTTGGAGGGCTCTTATACTGGGGCATTTTCTACTGTGGGGTTTATAGACTGAGGTTTTTTTTCTACAAGAGGCTTTTCAGTTTACTTGGTCATCAGGACGATAAGTCTTCCTATGAAATATCCAGGTACAAATTATCTGTACATACTCTGCCCCTGCAGAGATGAAAAAAAATGCAAATTTTACAAATATTGACCACATCTGCCACTGTGGCCTAGCGGGTAACACACTTGTCTAGGAACTCAGAAGACGTGGGTTCAATCCCAGGTACAGGCAGATACATAGTGGCTCGGATGACCACTTAAAATGGCGGTCCTCTGTCATTGGGTCCTATCCCCAGTGGCAGGTTAAAGAACCTCAAGGACGTTGATAAATGGTCATCCTTGAGCCTCTATCTTCCAATTAGGGGAATGTCAGTTACTTGTGAGTTGGGGCTGTACCTGTACAGTCCGATTGGTTAAATAGCGCTTTGAGTCCTGTAGTATATGGAGATATTGCGCTGAGTATAAATACATAATAATAATAATAATAATAATAATCTGGGTAATGATAACACCTGCTATCAGTGCACTTAACTTCATGAATGATTTTTGTATGGATGTTTGTTTACTTGGTAAGCTCATTTACATGTAACATTCAAAAGATAAACAGGGTGAGCTTTTTGTCAATGAAAGGTTACTATTTGAAGCTTTTTATTCATAGCAACAATTTTGATTATCACAAATCACAATAATTTGAGAAAAAACTCCAATTCAAATCACAGATAATTGTCAAATCTAATATATATTTCCTACTATTCTGCTGTTTATATTACAGTGAGCCCCTTTTAGTTAAACTCTCTCATGTGTCGATAGAAGTTGTTGCTAATGAATGTGTCCCCTTTGATTCTATACACAGACCTGCATGTTAGTATGCTTCAATTAACCCTTTATTCTAACAGGTTACTAATTGATGGAATTGTCAGTGTAGCTGGCTTGACTTAGTAAAGCAAAAGATCTGCATTTTAAAAATTTGATCAATTGATTTTCTCAATTGGTTAATTAGTTGCTACACATGTACTCACTTGTAAAATATAACAGGGCACCTGATCAACAGACTATCTGATCATTGGAAGCATTTAACCTGCCATCTAACACTCCTAAAGTCAGAAAGTAATTATAGTAATTCTTTTTTTTTCTGGTTCTCTGACATTCTACTCAATAGTTTACTGTTCTGTTAATTTTATTTTACTGTGTAGGCTTCAGTACACATCCTTGAATAATTCTTGTGATAATTGTTGATATATGTTTTGATCCGTAAGCACTTTATTCTGTAACAGTATTTATAGTTAATTACCTAAATGCAAGCACTAACTGAACATGGTGCTTTAACTTTACATCAGATTATAATAATATGCACAGTATGTAAAGTAGTGCACAAGCACTAATTTAAAAATCAATTCATAACTTTAAAACTCTATATGCAAACATAACAAAAGATGGACAGAAGTTATGCTTCAAAGTAAATATGATTAAATAAGATGACACTTGGTGTGCATTGCCAACAAGAGTTTAATAATATGTTATTTGCAATAATAAAGACTTAACTGCAACAATCATAATTTTACAATTAGTATATTCAATGGATGGTCCGATTACACTTGTACATAAATTTGATGCAACTTGTTCCATTTGTCTCTCTGTTACTGTAGGGATGGACAGGCAAACTATTGGACTGGCTTGTACAGAGCATCCAGTAATGAGAGCTTCAAGTGGTCAGATGGAGAGGGTGGGGTGGAGTACTTACCCTGGGATGAAAACTTTCCCCAAGGTGGAACCTGGACCAACTGTGTGCAAATAATGTATGAGAGTGGCAAGTGGAGAAACCAGGCCTGTACTGACAGGAAGAGCTGGATCTGCAAGATTCGTGCAGGTAGGATCCACAGGGACCATTTCTTTTTAAAATTACCTAATGATTAATATAATTCCTAGTCAACTTATCCTAATTTCTGTAGGATAGAAAACTATTTACCTTTGACCTTCTGTAGTCTGTAACTTGCCACTGTAATGATCTTCCAGATACATTGTCCTGTCTCCTGTAAATTGTTTGATAATTTTTCCCTCAGTCAACATCCTGCCCGCGCCCCACAATTTTCCATGAAAAAATACATTCTGAACTCTTGACTTGAAACTGTGGAGGTGTGTGTCCATCAAAAATATAACTAGCTACCTGTAAAATGGAAAGAATCTTTTCAAGGAGTTTCTGAAAGACACATAGAGGTGGGATCAGTATTGACTACCAATATACCTTAGTTCCCCTGTTACCATAATAACCATTTTTTTAAAATTGTAATATATAATTTTGTGCAAGGTCCAAGCTGGTTAAATCATAAACAATTGTCAATATAAATTAACTGCCCTATCTATTCAGAAGCAACAACTCAACTATACTTTGTCAAGTTTCTTTGTCTTCCCTGAGGTAAAATAATGTCTTAAAGTTCATGACCTAAATTTTTATTGCAATGTTGACTTCTACCATTTATATTGTTAAATGCAATAAGCCAAAGATCTGTAACTACCATCCTAATTTAAAGTAGCAGCTAAATAATGGCTTAGTTTTGAAACAAGGATTAATAAATCACACTTTTTATAGACAATATTTTTTTGATGTTACAATAATCATCACCATTTTCCCCAGAAAATGATATGCACATATAGTTGCATCTTTCCACTCTGCATAGCAAATCCTTGGAAATATGTTACAATTAGTCAATGATAGGCTGTTATGTCACTTTTAACAATAAAGATCATATAGCAACAGGCTATAAATATTTTGTTTGTCTGTTCATGTGTTATATATCAACCCACAACCAAATTCTGAGCCTGCATATAGTAAATGGAAAAAAAATGTAAATAACTAAGGAACGTACAGAATGTGAAGGAGATATTTTACAATAAACTTGCTGATGCTTTAACCATGGAATTAAAGGGATATTTGATATTCAAGATATTGGTAGTGCATAAAAGTGTACAAGACAAAATAAATATTCAAATCATGTATACTGTGTATTATATCCATCTTCAGGTGTGGCCTTATCAACTATTGTGACTGATGTTCCACCCACTCCAGGGCCAGATGGCAGCTGTGCGCCAGACAGTGATGAATGGAAGTATTACAATGAGAAGTGCTACTATTTTGGGTAATAGTCTGTGTATTTGTGTACACATTAGATTTTTAAGCAACTTTCTAGGAAATGAAACCTGTGTTAGAAATTGGAATTTCTGTGTTTCTGAAATTAAAGTTCTATATTGCTAATTTATTCTAACTAATCTAATCACATTTTCAGCAGCTAATGATTTCTGTACTGGTAGATTCTAAGGCATAGAGACATAATTGTAGTTCAAAAAAATCAGTTTAGATTGGTAAAGCGGAGATGCATGACAACTGAGCCATTTAACGGATGTGTTCTTGTTATGAGTGAGAATCTGGTTTTTGCTCAGAAAACCATAACGATAGGAATAGCTGAAAAAAATACAGGAATGTTAGATTTTCAAGGAACTTGTCAAAAAACAAAAACTTTCATTCCAATTAAATTTGTGTGTTACACCGAATTACACATTGGCAAACACTGCAAGTTTGTGAAAGGGATGTTTTATTCATATTAAAAAAAGTACTATGCATGTTTATTAATGTTAATTGAATTACTGTTAATTTTAGCAAATGGAGCTGTCATTTGTAAATAATTGTAACATATTGAGTCACAAAGTCTCCTTAAATAATTATTCATTTCTGCTCTATGTAAAATAAATATATTGAGCAAATCTTAGTGTAAGCTTAATTTTTAGTAAAGTAAATCTATGGTTCTTTCAAAAGAAAAATGGGGTGCTTCTTGAGTTACATGTTGGTACTTGAACCTTACTCCTTTTGTTTCTTTATTATCATTTGTTTTTATAATATATAGTAATTCCAAGAGTTGGTACGATGCCGGAAGCTGGTGTAACCAGAATGGGGGTCATTTAGCATCCATTCATGACCTCGACACAAACAGATTTATTGAAGGACAGGTAAGTAAGTTTTAAATGATGCTTTCACTTACAAAGGTTACTTTGAGAGTCATTGGTTCTCAAGAATTTGTTTCTACAATATAGCCAAAAGATTTGATACCAGACTTCTGAAAGATGTAAATGAACATTTTAACCAAAAGTGATGAATATCTCCCATTTCTGATGAAAATAACATTCAAATAACCTGTAAAAATACAAAAACTTATTATTTACTTCAGAAACACATTTTACTTGTCTTTTAGGACATTTTACTCTTTAATTGCACCATTATTTTGTTCCGTTCATAAACATAAATACAAGAATAACTCATTAATATTCATCTGTGTAGAAAATATGAGGTCACAGAATGCTGTAGGATTTCCTAACAATATTTTATTAATAGAAATGAAAAATTATTTATAATTTAATGTGAAACATCTATAGTTCAACTTGATATCAAAACTTCGAACCTGTGCATTTCATTAATATTCATATTTGTATACAAAAATATAAGGTCATGATATTTCACGAGGTTCCAACAATATTTTACAAATATAAGTGCTGTTGAACATCAAATATTTTATGTGGAAACATCTACTTAGTCCAGTACTTAGTGTTATATGCAGTGCTTTTGTGTTATCAATATATTTAAAAACTGATTTGAAAGTCATTTTTCTAGACTGTTTCCGTCAGTTTTCATCAAAATGGACATTTTTGTAATTTAGGATGATCGAATGACTTACTGCTTGATCGCCATTTCCTCTGAAGGACAATATTAATGTTGTTCTCTTGAGGTTATAATATGTTTTACATTTTTAGTGGAGGACACTCTTGTTATTTTGCTGCAAATCAATGATATATTGCTAGCATCCCAGTAAACATTTTTAGGTTTTGCAAACGTTTGATAGGAAACGTTTGGCAAAGGTTAAAAAATGATGGGTACAAAAACCATTTATGATGGAATGTTTTTAAAATGTTTTATGTATACCATTTATTGAACGTTTAATGATACATGTTAGAAAAACATTACAAATGAACATATTAATGTATGAATAATTATGGGCTCAGAGGTCAAATTCAATATCATTTTAAGGTTGCTCACTAATGAAAATATTATTTTTATGTCTGAAATTTTAAGATAGTGGCTTAAAAACTGTGCCCCTATTCAATTCTTACTTTTAGGGATTGCATGTGGGGCAATTTTGACAAAGTCCTCTAGAATCCCCTATTATTGCTCACCGCCATCTTTGTTTGAACATTTTTGAAGGTAGAGGTTTAATAAACATTCTAAAAATATGGGTTTAAAAAACGCTTTTGATAGAATGTTTTTTAAACATTTGATCATCAATGTTTTAAACATTTTATGTGTACTGGTTATAAACCATTTCATGGTGAATGTTTTAAAAACATTTCCAGCATAACCTTCATTTCTTCAGTTATTTTATAAATGTTGAAAAAAGGTTTCCAGTCAAACCTAGCCTCTTGAGTTATGTTTTAAACATTTATTAAATGTTTTCAGTAAAAACATTTGTGTATAGAATGTTTATAAAACATTTTTTAAACATTACAGTGTAAAGTTTACTTGGAAACATTTAGAAAACCATAAGATAGGGTGTAAAGAGGTTTTTAAAACGTTTTGTAAATGTTTAAACCATTTTAAAATGTTTCTAATGTTTACTGGGATGGTAGACTCTACATAACTAGAGCCTCATTGCACAATTGTGCATCATTGCACAAAGTGGAGGCTAGAATATTATTAACATTTGATGGTTATCTGTGAAACTGGTGAACTTTTGGATACCAAATAAGAGAGTTTAAGTGACAGCAGAATTATATTAAATATCTTTGGAGATTTTCATATGCAAATTGTAAAAAGTTGGGGTGCTGTAGGAGAAGAAACTGGTTAAGGTTACATGCAAATGGAAGGTAGCCAGATCAGTATCTTTGGGTAGGTAAAAATGTTTTTAGTTTACTGTCTTATAAACTAGTATAGAGTAAGAAATCTAAAATTCGCCAGGAATCTAAAATTCGCCACCTCTAAAACCTTAGTTAATTTTATGAAGAAAATGATGTTTTTGCCCAATTTTGGTAGTTTTCAGTTCCAAAAGCCTTAATTTACCATACAGTCAACAAATCTTACCACAATTTATTTATTTTATTAGTATTTTCATATGTGGCGAATTTCAGATATGTGGCGAATTTTATATTTCTTACTCTATCCATTTTCATATAACATAGAGATCAGGGAGAATTGATCTCCAATCATCAGAGGGGATTAGGAACATTTGATGTTGGATTCTGATATTAATTCTGTAATGTTGATTTTAAAAGATCTTTTAAGGTTTACTTATAGTGGTAAACCAAGTGTTGGATGAGTTAGATATGGTTGGTTTCACAATTAAACTGTCTTAAAGATGCTGCAATAAACATATTGCAATAAAAACAAAAATGAATTGTTGAAAAATGTCACTCAAAAGGAGCTTTTAGTATTTCACTCTGAGATCCCCTTATTATAAACACAACAACTGTGACATTTTACTTTTTTACATAAAGAGCGTACAGACAAATTTGTACTTGTTTTATATTTGAAGGTGAGAGGGCAGAATTCCTGGCTGACATGGATTGGTCTTAATGACATTGATGGATCTGAAAGGTAGAAAGAAAACTAAAGTGCCTTTCACTCCTGTTAAGTCAGCTCTCAAGGGACAAAACATATACTTCTGATTTATTAGGAATTCTGCATATCATTGTAAATTAAATGGAAAATGACATATCAGGCTAAAATATTTTCTTCTTTGTAATGAGAATACCAAAAATGAAGAGTTTAATGTAAAGTTATTTTAATTAAAAGCTATTGGCACCAATAGGTAAAAGATATAGACTAAATATGTATCATGAAGAATGCTATGGGATTGTTTTTCCATAAAATGTACAGTCATGTATTTTACATTTCTATATTCAGTGTTTTATGTATCAAATTGCAACTGTGAAATCTGAAACTATAATTTGAAAATAAGTTATAACTTACAAAATGAAATGGTAGCCAGACACAAAAACGATCCAGCTAAGTAAATTTTCTTAAGTTGTAAAATTTTCACTTCTATATACTAAACATGTTTAAAATCAATCAAAATATACCACATACCCTTATAATAGTTTCCACATTCCTTCTATTTTACTTGAAGCACTTAAAAACCATCTGGACCATCAATGACCTTGTTGTGATCAAACCCAGTGAAAAATCAAAGTGACAAGTGCTGCAAACTTGTCTCTATGTGAATTTAGATGATGATGGAATATACTTTATAAGTTAAAATTTTATCTGGCAGTAAGTTCCATTAAGTTAAAATTTTAGGAAATTCAAAAGACTTACTTTTTATTAATGAAGAGTTTTCAATCAAAAAAGTAAAAGAGATGTAAAATATCACAAAAACTAATATACCTTAGGTACACTTGCTAAATCTAATGCAAAGTGAAAATTCTTATTCATTCACAGTAATTTTAGCTTTGAGTTTTCTACTTTGTGGCATCAGTACAATCTCATATATTCCATGACTGCTTACAGTTGGTCTGATGGCACACCTCTGGACTTCACTCACTATGCAGAAGGGCAGCCTGATGATAGTGGAACCAAACTGTGTGCTGGGATAGGTAGCAACTCAGGTAGGTGTTGTTGTTCTTGTTAGAACCAGGACTTCAAATCTCAGTTTTATTGCGTTAATACATCCTACCCAATGGACAATTGCTAATCCAGTCAGCGCAGACTGACCAACCAAACAACAGAAAAAGGTGTTCAGAGTCTGTGTTTCCACCAGCAGGACTGGTCTAGTACTGTGTATTCACTAGGTGGTGCATGGTCCTGCCTTTCTGTCTAGTCGAGTAATGTCTACTGCACAGTACTAGACCAGTCCTGCCAGTGGAAACACAGGATGGCTTTTTCTGTTGTTTGGCCTACCCGTCTGCACCAACCAAATTAGCAATTGTCCATTGGGTAGGGTTTTATTTTATAAAAATTTAATTTACTCATTAAATTTGCAATTTTGTACATTGGAACATATGCAATTACACTTGAGCTTATTATGAAATTATCATATTTAGACTGTAACATTACTTTATTCTTATATTCAAGTATATGTTGTAATATCCATATTTTACCTCAAATGCAGTGTGTTTTAAGGTTACAGCTAAATGAACACAATTAAATTAAACACTATTGAGACACTGTTAGACGTAAACACATAACAATATCAGTCTATACAAACAGTAAACTGTTACAAGCAATTTGATGAGTGAAACTTGTTCTTTTGACAGAAAACTTTGGGAAATGGATCCATGATCACTGCTCCAAGTGGTTTAATTTTGTGTGTGCTAAGACTAAAGGTGGAACCACTGTGACCACACCTCAACCCACTCCAATGCCAGGTGGATGTCCAGAAAACTACATCGCCTACAGAGATAAGTGCATAGGCCTCTTCTCTGATAGCCTCACCTGGCAGCAGGCAAGAGACAAGTGTTACGAGATGCACAAACCATATAGTCTGGTCTCCATCTCAAATCAGTATGAACAAGGTAAGATTTATTTCCTTTGAAAAGGTGTCACAGATGGTATGAGAAGCCAAAAAAACATATTGTCTAGTATCCAACTCAAACCAGTGTCAACAAGGGAAAATTATATCACCGTTGAAAGGGTGTCACAATTGGTATAAGATGCATAAACCATAAGGTGTGTCCATCTTAAAAGTGTATGAACAAATACAATGCATTGCCTTTGAAAAGTTACTGTCTAAAATGTAGGAAAAATGTGAGAATAAGTATAAAACTGACAAGTACGTTTTAAAAATTAATTATTTTAATTCATACAAATAAAAGTTTAGACATTAAGCATCTTTGGTATAAACTTATAATTATGTTATATGAAAAGATTACTGTCACAGTAAAATCTTTCATCAGTATAAAATCTTGTCAATCAAATTACACAAGTTAAAGTATATCATATACAAACTGTTTACATATTAATTTGCATTTATTTTCCTTAACTTTGATTGTTTTAACTTTGATGCACAGCATATATTACTGCTCTGTTGAAAAACAATCAGCATGACTACTGGATTGGCTTACGTTATGACACAAGTACAAGTACCTTTTACTGGACAGACAACACACAAATCAAGTACACAAACTGGGCACCCAATGAACCTAATGGTGGAGGAGGGGTAAGCAATACAGTCAGAAACGTTTTTTTGTAGAACTTCCTGAAGTATTATTTCCTCCTGATTGACAAATAAGCAGTTTAGAGAGTTTTTTCAGTTGAAATTTGTCTCACTATTTTTCTGATCATTTAAGATAAATTTTTACAAGGCCCAACAGTAACTGTAATATTATAAAGAAACCAGAGTGAAAAGATGTGGGCAAACTAAGACTTTTCACTCATCTGACATTACTTAAAGGGACTTATTTAGGTATTAAGGGTAATTTGCAGGAGTTTTATCTGTCTAGCATCTAAAAACTAATACATGGTTTAAATCTGAATTGATTTATTTTTTTACAAAAATAATTTTAAAAAAAACCCCATTCTTTTCAAGTTTCATTGAGTTCAAGAAAAATGACTTTTGGAACATTTCACTTTAGCAGGGATGCAAAAGGAGATTTGTAGTTTATATCACTTAATTATATCATTTAAGTATTAAATAGGTTTAATGCTGTGGTGCATTTATAATTTAAAGGCCACTTAAACTGTAGTTTTGGTAATGATAACCCCACCCTTTGTATTGAATTCCTTGATGAATTTGAACTGTCCCTACTTTGTAGTGATTCAGGCCTTGATTCTGGGCACTATCTTCAATAATGCTTTTCAATATAAATACCCTGTAGATTCACTGTTGACAAATTCCATACCATCTAATAACTCATAGGTTTGGATTTCTTCAGCAATGTTGGAATTTATATCTATAACAATAAGTTTTATGTAAGTTTGACCTAGCTCTGTACAATGAAAATTCTATTTTCTGACCATGTTGGTACAGCAAGATGTCAGAAAACAGAAGAGTTGGAAAAAGGTGATGTTAGTTTCATATAAAACATATAAAATTTAAGGAAATACAAATTTGGAAGAGTGGAAATGATGTCATACAATTGAATATTTGGATAATACGTTGGATAAAAGATTGAGGTTAATATACAGCAGTTTTCAGCAGCTGAAACAAAGTGTATAGGCCAAGAGGCAATGAATACTCACAGGTTTCATACTGTGGTACAAATGAATAATCATGCAGTTTTTCCATACCTCTTTAGGTCCACAGTGCCCTAATGGTTACCAAATTTAGCATGTAATCACAGGCTGTCACCTCTGTGTGGGTTCAACTCCCGCTCATGACTATGCTGATGGGTTCTTGCAATATGACCCTGGCTGTTGAATAGGATGTAAAGCCCTAAGGTTGACTTGGTCACACCTTTTAAGGCATTGAATACTTGTTTTCACGAATTTTATTTTTTATGAACAGGAACAATGTGTACACCTTTATGCAGATGAACAGAAAGCTGGAAAGTGGAATGATTTAAATTGTGAAAACACCAAACCATACATTTGTATGACATTCAAAGGTCAGTTCCCAACTTCATTATCAATGTGCATCATTCAATTCAAAACAGAAAAATGACATTTTTATGGTCCTTGTCTCTGTTATGGAGATGGTTGTGCAGGTTCATGTCCACATCATCATATTTGCTGAAACTAGAATTGCATGAATTCGACACAGTGCATCCCCGGATGTGACATGGTATAAAATAACAAATAGAGAATTCAGTCATTCTGAACTGTGACATTCAAGATTTTGGCCACAGTTCAGAAAAGAAAAAAATTTTCAGATAATTTTTTTTTTTATCTAGGGTCTCTAGTATATCAAAGGGTCCAAAATTTGCTCAAAATTTCTCTAACAGTTTTTGAAATAATATTTTTAATTTCTGCCAAAATTGAGATGGCAGCTGAAACTTTTTCCAAGTATCTCCTGTATCCAAAGGGACCAAAATTTGCTTAGTTTTGGACTATCTCTAATGGTTTTTGTGATAATCAACCTTTTCATTTTCCACCAAAATTCAAGGGTCAAAAATATGTTTGAAATCACTCCAACTGTAACAGTTTTGGAGATAATGAACATTTTTGATTTCTGCCAAAATTTAAGATGGAAACTCGAATTCAGAAATCTAAAAAATGTTTCAGAGACATAATATCTGGGGTGTGTAGTACCTAAAGTGTCTAAAATTTGCTTGAAATTGATCTATGTGTAACAATTTTTGTGAACATTGACATTTTTGATTTCCACCCAAAATAAAAGATGGCAGCCAAAATCCAGAAAATTAAAAAAGATTATAAATAGTGCCAATAGTGGCCAAAGGGTGCAAAATTTGATCAAAGATGCTCTATCTCTGATGGTTTTTGAGATAATTGGCATGTTTGATTTCCAAAATCAAAATATCATTATATCCAGGGTCTATTATATATAGTGTCCAAAGGGTCCAAAATTTTTGATTTGTTCTAGAAGGCCACTATTGGACCTGGAGTGGAAGACCAAGGCCATAAAGCAATAGGCTTTGAAGCCTTACCCATACATACCCACATATCAAATGTTATAAAGGTCCAAGTAAAAGTTTTTCAGTCATTGCATATGAAAGACCAAAATGTTAAGTAATACCTTAAATTGTACATTTAGAAGGCCATCATTGGTCTTCTAGTGGAAGGCCAAGTTTACAAAGCAAGTTTATGCATACAAGACATTTGTATGTATTATATATATGTCAGCCATAAATGACTTGTCCTTCTGTGAGTACTAGGCCAAAATGTTAAGAAATACCCCAAACAGGGCCTTTTGAAGGCTGCCAGGAACAGGGAGGCCACAAAACAACAGTGTGTGATGGGGACAAACATATGAATGATATATACCAGCCACATTATTATCTGTCCTTCTGAATGTGAGAACTAGGCCAAAATGTGAAGAAATACCCCAACTTGGAACTTTAGAAAGCTACCATTGGTCTTCCAGTGGAAGGCCTTGGCCACAAAAGAAGTACCTGCATACCAGGAACATATATATGTATTATATATCAACCATATGATGATCTGCCTTTCTGTATGTGAGTACTAGACCAAACGGTGAAGAAATCCCCAAATTTGACTTTTAGAAAAACGCCATCAGTCTTCCAGTGGAAGACGACTCCACAAAACAAGTGCATGCATACAGGAGACCTAATTATGTTCTACATACAACAGTCATAGGATGATTTGTTCTTCTGCATATGAGTACTAGGCCAAAATATGCAGAAATACCCTACATTTTACCTTTAGAAGGCCACGCTTGGTCTTCTAGTGGAAGGCTGAAGTCACAAACCAATATGCTTTGAGGCCTTACCCATATCTCCCCACATACCAAAGTTGAACTCTCTGGATACATTTTTTTATTTAAGTTATTGCATATGTCAAACTATGAAGAAATACCCCAATTTGACCTTTAGAGGGCATATTTTGGTCTTCTAGTGGAAGGTTGAGGCCATAAAATGTGACCTGGCTCCAGCTCTGACCCTTATATACCCACATAATAAATTTGAAAGGTCTACCTAAAATATTTTTTGAGTTATTGCATAATTATGAAAAGGAATTTCCACAGGAAAAAAGGACAAAAGGCCATGTTTGAAGACCAGCCATGACTTTGAAGAAAGGGGTCAAAGGTCAAATTTCTGCATGTTTATAGGGACATATATATGTGTTATGTGCATCAGCCATAGGATGATCTAACCTTCTATTGGTGAGTACTGTAATGTGAAAAATTACCCAAATTTTGAACATATGAAGGTTAGCATTGGTCTTAAGTGGAAGGACAGGTCCACAAACAGGCTCCGAGGTCTTACCCATGTTAACCCACATACAAAATTTAAAAGATCTACCAAAAGTATTTTTAAGTTATCATGTCTGAAAGGAAATGGCACCCATATATACCCACATACCAAATTTAAAAGGTCTACAAATAATTTTTTCAAGTTATCATGTCTGAAAGGAAATTGCAGCAGCAGCGTGACCTGGCTGAAAACGAAGTATCCCAAACTTTCGTCAATAAAATCGGTTTGCAAATTATTTTCTGTGTGGTCATAGCAACAATTGTCATGCACTCAGGCAACAAGATTTATTTGTTTTGTATTTAAGATGGCCTTGCAAACATCTGCTTCCCCTACTAACTGCCCATGGACAAAATTTAAAAAAAAAATCATAGTGCTAGTACTTGTTATATATGTTGAACGCGATGTAAAACAACAAATAAATCTAAATCTATATAACCCCTATGGTTTGATGTAAGAGTAGCTTAAACAATATTTTTGAAAAAAAAACTGGGAAATATCTTTGAATGAGTAAGAGTGATTTTGAACTCATTTTTAAATTATTAGGGTAATGATATTCATTTTGGACATTTTCTTCCCCCATGACATAAAATGGTTCCTGAAATATCAGCTTACATAGAGTTTCTTTATGTAATGGTAAAAAGTGTAGAATATTTTGGAGGGTAGACTGACATGTGATACAATCCTATAAAACAGCTTCTATTTTGTTTATTATAACAAAGGATGTAATTAAATCTTTTAAAATATTTTATGTATTGACCAAAAATTGTATAGAGTGTTTTAAAATAGTATTTTAATAATAATCAGTAACAATGACTATTGTGAAAGTATAGCTATAACCTTTGTTTTGCACAGGATGCTGGAGTTATGTGAAAGTTTATTGCTCAATAAGTTCTACTCACTATGATTCTTCTCCATGGTGCCCATATTATAAAACTCATGTGTATCTGGTAAAATCTTTTAATGTTTTAAGTGACAGCAAAAATAGCAGATCTTCATTGTAGGACTGTCATTGTCATGCAATCATCAGACTTTTTATCGCCTGCAATCTAGGGTCGGTTTCACAAAAGGACTTAGCCTGGATTTAGACTTAAAGCTAAGTCTGTGGTCTTACACTCAGATGGTTTTTTTTACAAAGCTGCCAAGTCTATGCTTTACCTAAGTCTACATGGGTGCAGGCTTAACTTTTGTAAACAAAGACTTAAAGTTGGCCTCCATATATTTTTCTCACTTCAAAATTTGAAATGCCTGAAAATAAGGAATAAATATATGGAACACCTCCCTAAATTAGTCTTTGGGCATATTTGTGTGGTTACAAGGCTTTCTATTGAAAAACCACATTTTTTCAAAGATAAAATGAGTTAAACAAAGGATATATGTCATTACTAAAATATTTGACTAGATATAGAAGGTCACATGACATAGAAAACCTCTGTGGTTATGTGATAAGCTTGGACTTTGCTAACTCACCCTTTGTAAAATCCATTGAAGTCCAAGACTTAGCAAGACAAAAGACTCAGATTTAAGTCCCTGACTTAGTTTTAGTCCAGGCTAAGTCTGAGACCCTGTGTGAAACCAGCCCCTGGTTTTTAAATTTATTGATAAAGGGTAGCGTGAGGCAATATAAATTTACAGATTTGGCACTGGCTAAAAAATAATGCCATATAATGGCTTTGCAGATCCAGCTCTTGAAGCCCCAGCACCTATCACCACCTGCCCTGAATATGGTGAAAACTATGTTCTGTATGATGAGGACTGTTATAAAGGTGCTACAGGAAACCTCCGGACTTGGCAAGAAGCAGATGATCACTGCAAGTAAGGATTGGTAAAAAAAAGTATTATACAGATGATCACTGCATTGAAGGACTGTTATAAAGGCACTACAGGTTGCCATTCCTGGTAAAAATTATTATAAAGGTGTTACCATTGATCACTGAAGGTAAAAGCTATTATAAAGGTACTGCAGGTGATTACTAAGCTAAGCAGAAAACTGTAAGCTGTTACATGATGGTGTTTTAAAAGATCATTGTAGGTAAAGGCTGTATTAAAAGTGTCGCAGGTAATCACAGAAAGGTTATAACATAACATAACATATGATTTTTATATAGCGCTTATCACTTAGTATGTCTCTAAGCGCTGTAGGATCTAGACATTGTATGCAAGTCTGAAAAAGTATGTTTTGAGCTGTCTTCTGAAATCTAACAGTGAATTTGAAGATCTAATGCTAACAGGTAGATTGTTCCACAGAGCTGGAGCAGCATGAACAAAAGCCCGTTTTCCATAACTGTTTCTAGTAACCTTGACTGGAAATGCTATATTGAAATTTTTGGATGATCTTGTTAATCTTGCTGGTTGTGCTAACGAAATGAGGTCAGTGATGTATGTTGGTGCTAAGCCATGTAACGCTTTGTACACATCAGTGAGAATACTGAAAGCAATCCGCTGTTGTATTGGAAGCCAGTGAAGTTCTTGTCTTGCTCTACTAATGTGGTCATACTTTCTCATTTTGAGGATGACTTGGGCTGCTGAATTTTGTACAATTTGTAGTCTATGCAAAAATACTTTATTTATAACTGTTATAAGGTTGTTATAGGTCATCACTGAGGGTAAAGACTGTTTTAAATTTGTTACAAGTGAATGCTGCAGGTAAGGTCTGCCATACAAAGGTACAGTAACTATAGATGATCATTACAGGTAAAGACTGTTTTGAAAGGTGCTACAGGTGATCACTGCTAGTAAGGAGTTATATAAAGGTCCTATAATTTATCACTGCAGGTAAGGGCTGTTGTAAAGATGTTACAAGTGATCACTGCATGTAAATATGATTATAAAGGTATGACAGGTGGGTCCAACCATTTGTACTTGCTTATTAATACCTGATGGTTTATACAGCAGAATCTGTGATGATTATTTCTCTATGATGATATTTTCAACAGCATACTTTTCCTTTTTTCCCCTTCTTTTAAACTTTAACACATTTTAATTTTTCAACTTATTGGGACACTATGTTTTTGTTATCAAAAACATTTTTGTTGTTTATACATGGTTTCCCGTACAGCAGAACAAGAGCTCCGACTGGATATATTTCAAAGAACTTTAATTTGCTGTATGTTTTATATAAATATGATAACATATTTATATTTTCAATGAAAACTGAAAATATTAAATATAAGATATTTACAGAAGTGGAATAATTCCTCTTTTCAAAGCATTTGATTTAAACAAAATCAAGACTGTTTGTAAAATCAATGAATTTGTGAATTCCCTGGTCCATTTATGGAATTTACTGAAAATCTTGATGGAATTTGCAGATTTCCTGATTACACAAATTCATTGAAACATGGATGCATCTAAATATACTAAACAAAACAAAGATAATATCTTTGGATAACTAAATATTTTGATTAGAGATCACTATCACTGAAAAAGAAGGGGGAGAAGAGAAGATGAGTGAATATAATTATGTTTTTAAAAGACATTGGAACAGCGAAAAGTGCATGAAAGTTGCAGTGTAGTGTGTGAAATAAGACTTAATAATGACACACCTTTAACCGTTATTTTTCTAACATAGTATAATAACATTAGTTTTACTGTTAAAGATCAAAGACAAGTGTTTTTGTTATGTTCCCTTTAACAGTTGGGGTCATATTGAGAGAGATTGTCTGTATTTCTTTCTTGTTATCATCAGCTGTATTTGAACTGACAGCCAAGTAATTATATGGTCACCATGTGGCCACTTCAGTCCTCATTGTATGGTTAATGTTCAAAGCTGGGGTTTTACGCCCGATTCAAGACCCAGGGTCATATGGGGATAGACCTTCTTCACTGCCACTTGCTAACTACTATACTGTTGTATAGGTTTATAGACATATATTTATATATACATACTATTGAAATTACAGGGAGGATGATGCAGAGTATGGGCGTCTTACCAGTATTATGAGTGTGTATGAGCAGGCATTCCTTTTGTCCACATATTTAGATCACAAGGATGAGATTTCCACATCTTCCAAGCTATGGATTGGCCTCACAGATGCAGGGGTAAGTGCATGTTATAATTTTTTTTCAGTGTGCAGCTTGTTCAAATATTCACTTTTAAAATAAAATACAAGGAAGACAAGTGAAAATGGGGATTTTTAAAATTAATCTCAGGGCTTGGTGGCGTAGTGGTTAACAGACACACCTCTCACCTCTGAGGCCAGTGATTCAAACCCTGGTCCTGATCCTCTGTGGGAAAGTTGGTAGCTGCTTACCAATGCCCAGCACTTTTCAGTGCAGAAGTTACACATATAGGATGTACTGGTTACCTCTGCCCTTACTCTACTACCAATTGTGATAATACCTATATAATGAGTTGAAAGCCATACTAAACCCAAATAAATCCAATCAAATCAGAGAATCTAACTGACTTTTTATTTATTTTTAATTTTTTTTTTCAAATATAGAAGGGTTTGCATTTCTTTCTGCTTGAAAATT
This sequence comes from Sabellastarte sp. h YS-2021, assembly GCA_964017235.1. Classification (NCBI taxonomy): domain Eukaryota; kingdom Metazoa; phylum Annelida; class Polychaeta; order Sabellida; family Sabellidae; genus Sabellastarte; species Sabellastarte sp. h YS-2021. Next base: position 110,258,675 of record OZ024928.1, on the reverse strand, counting down.
TATCTTTTAATTCATTCACCATACATCCAACATATTTGGACACAACAAACTAAAATTACTTTGTATTTTTGACTTAAATCTGATATAGAATTTTGCATTTAAGTTTTTACACTGGAGGAAAGACTTATGGAAAGTAATTACAATCAACATATTATTTTTATTGTGTAGAATACCCTTACCTTATCCTCACTATTGCTATGTGTTGGTGGGAGTAAACATAAACAACCAAAAAAGAATACCTTGTAAAGAAATATTCTTGTCGATAATACTGCACATAATATTATGATGAGTGCGCATGCATATAGTCCATAAAACCCTGTTTTTATTGCATTAATATATCCCATCCAATGGACAATTGCTAATCCGGTCGGTGCAGACCGGTCAGCCAAACGACAGAAAAAGCCGTCCTGTGTTTCCACCGGCCAGGCTGGTCCAGTACTGTGTATTCACCAGGGGGTGCATTGTACTTCCTTCCTGTCTAGACAAGTAGCGTCATGGCATCTTTTTTGTTTGGCGTGTGTACTGTGCAGACAGATTTTTGTGAAAGTTCTTAAAGTTAGAATTTTTGTGGATTTACACTAGTTTGGGAGTTTTTATCACTTGTACAGATATTTGTCACTGTATAGACCATAATGGCATCTCCCGGGCAGAAACGAGAAGGATGTTGCCATTTAATGGCCGGGTTTGATTTCCACAGTTTCTGTGCAAGGTGTAGAGACAAAGGTAAGGGCCCAGACCCTTGTATCTCAGAAAGTGACTGCTATTCATGTGACATTCTTACTTTGGACCAACGCTTACAGTTGTCCACTCCCAGCTATAAATTTAAAAAGGGAAAATGGGAATCCAAGAAACTTAGTAACACCCCAACTAAGAAGGACTCAGACAGTTCCTCCCTCATAGACCCGTATTCAGTGACAGTAGTGGGGGCAGTGGACAACCAATGGATCCTGCAGTCTCCTGGTTCAAGTTCTAGTGCTGAAAGAAGAAAAAGAAGGTGTCTTCTGAGGATAAGCTTAAAGCTCAGACTTCTAAACCACCAAAGTCTACCAAGTCATCTGATTCCTCCAGATCCGTGGCTGATGCTAGGATTGATGAACTTGCCAGAAAATGGTCAGATAGATTTAACAAACTTGAGGCGCTTGATAAGCTGGAGCCACCATTTCACCCAGTGAAAGTCACACCAATGCATACTCCTCCAGTTGGTGCTGTGAAAGCTACCAAACCTTTTATTAGACCTACCGACCTACCTCAACAGGCTACCAACCGACCAGCACCCTCAGATTTATCTGGTACCAACCACCCTGCGACACGCAGACAGGTTACCAGCAAATTATCAAGGGATCATCAACAGGACCGATCTACATCCTCAGATTTGTCTGGTACTGACCTCCCTGCTTCACAGAGACAGGCTACCAGCAAATTTTCAAGGGACCGACCTCAGAAAGCAGACCGATCTACAGATTTGTCTGGCACTGACTCCATTGCTTCTCAGCAACAGGTTACCGGCAAATCGTCCACTACACCGGTCAGATCACAGAGCATCTCCAGTAGGACACTGACTCTGAAAGTGACTTTTTCGACCAACCACAAGTAGATATCTTCATTGAGGAAGGTGAACTGTCTGACCAGGATCCGGATGCCACTGTCACAGATCCTGACCAGACACGCCCTGAAGAACAGAACTACAGAGAGACTATGAGAGGAATTCGGTTTTATAAGGGTTGGCGTCACATCCCGGATATGGACAACACTACCTCTTCTGCAGAAGACAACCCATTCACAGGTCCTAAGTCACAACCAGCTGGAAAAGTGTCTGTATGCATGTCTTCTGATGACTGGCTGTGTAACAAGCTGAAGAAAGTTAACTTGACTTTGGTAGAAGGGTACCCTTCTCGCAGCTCTGAGACCAGTTTATTGTTAAAGGATCAGTTTGTCTGACCAGCAAAATCACAGGCTAAGTGGTACGGGCTGTATTCAAACCAACAAAAGACTGCTTCTGCTGGGGTTTCCTCGTGGAACTCTGATGCCTCAAGATTAAAAAGCACCTAAGTCGAATAGCCAGGGCGGCCAGTGTTGCCTCCAACCCACCAGCTTTTACACAGATCACACAGGAACATCTTGAAAGGTGGGAGAAGTCTGCCAGTGAGGCTAGTATCATCTGTAATCAAGCAGCTGGCTTCAACAGGTGCCTATTTACAGTCCAGGACAATATGCAGGAACAGCTTAAGACAATAAAATCCGATCTGACCAGGGTAAGGGAAAGTCCTCAAGCAAAGTCTCTGCTGCCACAGACGAAATCCAATATCTCATGGACTTCAATGCCAGTATTTGTCAAGCTATGGCAAAAACGATGGAACACCTGAGTGAGTCTGTGTTTGTCCCCATGGCAAACTGTACCCTGGCCAGAAGGGACTCTTACTTACCTCAAGTAAAAACTGGAATCCAACCTGACACTCTTGCAGCTTTGAGGACAGGTCCACTTGAGCTAGCTACACTTTTCCCAAATGACGTCCTTAAATGAGTTTAGGAAGACATTGTGAACAATGGACACAGCTCATCACAGAAGAAGGGTCATTTCCACCCTTATTCACGTCCGGACAAGTGTACTGAGGGTAAAAATCAGATAAACCAGCCTGGAAGAATATTGGGGGTCGTGGCCAAGGCAAGAGACAGAGAAACAGATCTTCTAACTACTCATCATGATCGGCCAAGGGACAGCAGTCCTATAAAAGACAATTACTGTTTAAATGTGTTGAAGGCAGGACTGCTGCCCGGGAGCAAACAGACTGTAAATCTTTATCAGTTGCCTCAGTCTCCCAGTATAATTAGAAAAACAACAGACACTCAAACACTAAAAAGTTCAAATGTAAATTTGAATGTTGTAAATCTTGCACCTATTGCAAAATGGCTTTCACAAAAGAAAGATGTAAGTCCTGTTGTTGTAAATTGTTTCCAAAGAGAATTAAAATATGTGAAAGATGTTTACTGTGTCGATAAATTGTCTTTTGTCAAACATGTACCAAATGCCCCAACTCTTGCTTCAGATCTGCCCCTAGGGGCAAGACTCCAAAACCTTTGGAAAAATTGGGAAGATCTGGGTGCCGGTCTGAAAGTAGTTCAAATCCTCAGAGGGCTACACCCTCCCCTTTTGGATCCGGCCAATCTTGGCAAGATCACTGACCATCACAAGCTGCTATGTCAATCTCCACACCCAGTAAACATTTTTAGGTTTTGCAAATGTTTGACAGGAAATGTTTGGCAAAGGTTAAAAAATGATGGTATGATAACCATTTAAAACAGAAGGTTTTTAAAACATTTTATGTATACTATTTATTTAATGTTTAATGATAAATGTTAGAAAAACGTTACAAATGAACATAATAATGTCTGAATAATTATGGGGTCAGAGGTCAAATTCAATATCTTTTTAAGGTTGCTCACTAATGGAAATATTATTTTTATGTCCAAAATTGTGAGATAGTGGCTTAAAAATTGTGCCCCCTTTCAATTCCTACTTTTAGGGATTACATGTGGAGCAATTTTTGACGTAGTCCTCTAAAATCCCCTATCATTGTACACCACCATCTTTGTTTGGACACATTTGAAGGTGAAGGTTTACTGAACATTTTGAAAATATGGGTTTAAAAACGTTTTTGATAGAATGTTTTTAAATAATTCAATCAACAATGTTGTTTAAACATTATTTCTGTAATGTTTATAAAACGTTTTTAAACATTACAGCGTAAACATTAACTTGTAAACGTTTAGAAAACCATGAGATAGGGTTTAGATAGGTTTTAAAAATGTTTTATAAATGTTTATACAATTTTAAAATGTTTCTAATGTTTACTGGGCAGGAACCTCTACCTGTTGGAGGCATTACATCAGCTTATGAACAAAAACGCAGTACAGTTGGTCCAAAATCAGATATCTCTAGGGTTTTTCAACTGGCTATTCTTGGTCCACAAAACCCAACAACTGGTGGAGACCTGGGCCCGGATTTACAAAGATTCTTAAACTCATGCTTAAACTCAGACACATAATCTCAGTTTTTGTCTCACGTGAGATTATGCTGAAATTGGTATTTTCAAAAGTAATCTCAGGTGAGAATAAACTTAAACTCAGTTTATATGTAAGCAAGCATTTCATTGGTTAATACCAAAGCAATTCATAAACTCATGCATAAACTCAGTCTAGAGTTTATAGCTGCTGAACAACATAGAGGCTTTATACTAATTACAGTAGAGGGTTTTCATGTTACATTGCAGCATCTGCACAAATTTTTTTGTAAACTTCACTTAAAATTTTACAAATACTGAAAAACCCCAAGACCATGATGTTTTTTAACATGGATTTTAGAATGACTACATTAATTTATGTTTTGGTCTTTTTATGTATGTACAAAGATTTTTGTTTGACTTTTTTTGCAAAACTGTACAAATGTTATCTTACAAGTTCAATCATGTTTCGAGTCTTATCATTATTGTTATGTTTTTTGTTTTCTCAATTAATTAAAAAACTACAATCTTCAGCTTATGTATACATATGAATTTAACCTGAGTGCCATAAGGGTGTTCTCTATGAATAATCGCCACTGTGGTTTATTTTGAAGTGCACAAAAATTAATTTTTGCATTGTTCTTAGTAGTAATTTAAGACAAATGGGTGAATCTTGACACATAACAAGTAACATCTTTGTCAATATGGCCCATAATCAAATTGCAGGAGTAAATTTCTTCAAAAGGTTACCACAGGTATTATGGTTCAGCTTTACTGTCATTAATTGATCATAAACTCATTTCTTGAGTCTACACTGGTGCAAACTCAAATTTTTAGTTGAGTTTAAGCATAATCTCAGTGAGTTTTAGTTTAAGAATTTTCTGTAATTTGAAAAGTTTGAGTTTGAGCATAAACTCATAAAGATGAGTTTATAGGTGAGTTTTAACATGAATTTAAGTTTAAGAATCTTTGTAAATCCGGGCCCTGAATAGATCTGAGCAAAATAAACTACCAGTAATTCCCCAAGGCGGAAAAATTCAAAATGGAGACACCAGAAACCATCAGAACCTCCCTCTAGAAAGGGGAGTGGGTTACCTCAATAGACTTCAAGGAAGCCTATTTCCACATTCCAATTCAGGAACAGTCAGAGATTTCATGTCCAGGGCCAGTCATACCAGTTAAAAGAACTGCCATTCAGACTGACCACAGCACCTTTGGAGTTTATGGTGATTGCCAAAAAGGTCAAACTGATGGCCATACACAAGGATATGAGGGTCCACCAGTACCTAGACGACTGGTTGGTGAGATCCAGATCCCACCAAATTTGTCTCCAGCATACCCAAGAACTAGTTTAAATGTGTCAGAATTTAGGTTGGCTAGTAAATTTGGAAAAATCAGAGCTGGATCCAAAACAAGTCTTCGACTCTGTAGGTTACCAGTTTGACCTCCAAAGTGGCTGGGTCCAGCCGAAAAAATGGACAGTTGCAGACCCAACAGGAGAAAATACTGGAAATCATATCCTGACGGGCTTGTCCAGTCCAGCAATTCATGTTCGTGATACGTCTGCCAACAGCCACAGAGAAGCAAGTTCACCTCGGCCGACTGCACATGAGACCCGTACATTGGCATCTCGAAAATAACTGGAGAGTACCAGAGTCTCTAGAAAAGGTCATACCCATTCCAAGCTTGCTCCATCCCCATCTGAAATGGTGGCTAGAGTAAAGCAATGTGCTTCAAGGTCAACCATTGCACCACTAAAACATGCTCTACAGATCTTTACAGATGCATCAAAAGAAGGGTAGGGTGCTCACTTAAACGAGCACACAGCAAGAGACATCTGGTCACTTCCAGAAAGCAAGCTGCACATACATTACCTGGAACTAAAGGCAGTCTTTTTGGCCCTAAAAGAGTTCCAAGACCTCTGCAAGAAAAACATAGTTCTTATTGGTACAGACAACACCACAGTGGTGGCCTACGTAAACAAGGAGGAGGGGATGAAGTCGGGCACTCTGTGTGCCCTTCTGTGGAGAATCCTGACCTGGTGTTCCAGTAAACAAAGTTACTCTCAAAGCCCGACACATTCCAGGCTGGCTGAATGTGGTTGACAAGTTATCCGGGCTAGGCCAAACCATTCAAACAGGGTGGTCTCTCCTTCCAGGGGTCTTCCAGTCAATATACAGCAGGTGGCACCGACCTCAAATAGACCTATTTGCCATGAGGTTCAACAAGAAGTTACCTCGGTTTGTGTCGGCAGTCGATGCACTCAGCCTGTCATGGGAGGATCTGGACCTGTATGCCTTCTCACCAGCAGCCATCTTGGGCAAAGTGGTGGAGAAATTGCAGGACTACCCATGCAGAAGAACCATTCTGATTGTTCCGGGTGGCCCCACATGCCTTGGTTCTGGGATCTGGATTTTGCTTGCGAGGAAGTAAACATCATTTGTGCACAGTTTTCTTTTGTGAAGACTTTCAACATGGCTGAAGGACAAGTCAAGAGCAACAGAACCTTGCCTCGGGTTGTTGCCATATTTATGTGTTACTTATAAGAAGAAGTTTGCTATATTTGTCTTTCATTCTTCAGAAGAGAGGAAAATATTAAAGATTTAGAAGGCATTTGACAGAATAAATTTTAAACTCCATTTCTAAAAAGCTAGAAGACACTGTACTGGAGACCTATGAAAACCAGTCTTATCTACCCCTTCTACAGAGCAATCTGCTTCTATCACAGAGTAATCTGCTTCTACTATGGCTTCTACTGACCCCCTGCAAGTAATTTTAGCTTGGCTAGATCTTATGCAAGTTCAGATAACAACACTGGACACAAGTAACAGCTCTGCTTTCTCTTGTGAGGTAAATATGACAGAGACTGTACTTGTTTAAGAAGAAAACTACCTCTCATGAGGGTACTACGACAGAATCTTCACTTGCTTCAGAGGAATGGCCAGAGTAATACCTTCATTTCGCCACATGCAACATCTTAGGTGTGGCTGCATTGTGGCTTTGGAGACAAGTAACAGTTCTGACATGACAATGTCAATATCTCCTGCTGATATTGGGGAGAGATTGCTGTCTGCTTCATTTAGACTAGACACCTTCTTACCCTACACAAGACCTATGATGCCATTCTACAGAACTACTTGCTCAGATTTCTCCACTATGAGACCAATGTTACCAGACATTGTGCAAGGCTGAAGACAGTAAAATGCGAACACACACAAATGCTAGGGTTTTGTCAGCTTTTTATCAGGACTTTTGGAAGTGTTGTTCAAACAGGGTAGACCTACGTAGGCTTGTTTGGGCAGGGTTGGGTTTTTGACGTCAAAAAATATCAAAAGCTGGTTTAAACTGTCTAAAACTGGTTTAAACCATCAAAAACTGTCAAAAATCTCAGCAAGTGTATAAAACACCCAATACCTCTGAGACAGTAAAGATGAGTTAAACAACTAATTTACTATATTAATATTGTGTTTTATTACATTTTCTTCACATTATGGTACTTGTTACATAACTTTATGCAGCAAAACTAACAAGTAAGCAAATTTACTTAAATATTAAACACAATAAACAGCCTATTATTGATTAACAGATGTCACAATAATATCCCTTTTAAAGACCTGAGTTATACTGCCAGTGATTGGAGTAAGATTATCCCTGCCTCTGCACTGGTTTGAGAAACTTAACCTCAACAAATGTCACTATAATCCCTTTAAATGGCCCGAGTAGAACTGTTAGTGATTAGAGTAAGATTATCCCACTGTCTTTCAATAGTTAGTTTGCTGACACCAATCCAAAAGTGTAGCAACCAAAATCGGTGGACGGTCATTTCCAACACGGACGTTTCAGCCTAGGACAGTTAGACCTAGGATGTTCCAGCCTAGGATGTTTCGGAGAGGCCATTTTTCAAGGATGGTTGTTTCAGACAGATTTTTTATGAGAAGTTTTATTTTCACAAAAGAATGAATGGTAAAAACATTTACTGTACATCATTTTGGTCAGCATTTATCACTACAGTAAAAACATTTATTGTATATCATTTCTGTCATACAACTGATGAAACAGTCGAGGGGCAACAACAAAGGTGGCATCCATGCACAAAGTGTCACAGGAAGCGAGTTGTTGTAGGTGGACTTCAGTTTCAAATACAATAACACGTTCATCAGCATCTGGCCCATTGTCATATAAAGTTGGTGGGGTGTTCACCAGTGGTCTGACTCCAATGGCCTTTATAAATGAGCTCATGTAGTGTGTGTGGGTCTTTGGGTCAATGATTGGCACAGACACAGCACAGAACTCTTTTAATGGTCTCAGCAGCTTTTTTGACCAGAAATTTAAAACAGCTGTGTAATTATGAGTTGGTTTCAAATAATCACACACTTGTGCATGCACTGACAAAGCAGTTTAAGAAATTTTACAACAAATTTTATGAACAAATTTTACATGAAAAAAATGTCCATCCTTGAAAAAAGGCCAGTCTTAGGCCAAAATGTCCTAGTCCGAAACCTCTGTGACCAAAACCTCCTACATTCACCAAAATCATGCCCAAGTAATGCTTGCCAGTGAAAAATGATCACACATAAACATTGTTATAAACTCCAACTTATCACTGATATTGAAATAGATCAAAAGAAGTCTCTGACTACCTTAATTTTTAAATATTAACACTGTTATGGTCATCTTAATGGTCATCTTAAACTTAAAATGTAGGATTTTTACCCCTAAGTTTGGTAAGTAAATTTTTAAATACAACCTGACACATTTATAATGTGTGCTAAAGGGATATTCTTATTTTATGGTCACCTTAAAATCCAAATATGAATGAAATTATGGCCACCTTACAGTGAAATAAGAGGGTTTTCAGCCTCCAGCTGTCTCATTGTTCATCTGACCTCAGTTGAACTATGCACACTTACAAAGGATGACAAAGGAGACATTCTTATTTTACGATCACCTTACAGTTAAAATAAGGGGGTTTTCAGCCTCCATCTGTGTTCTTGTATCCCCGACGTGAAGCGGGGATACTGTGGATTCATCATCGTTGTCGTCTGCACCCGCGTCCGCACCCTCGTCCGCAGAGATTTCTTGTTAGCGACCTACAGTCCACATTTCTTTCCGGATTTCTTTCATATTTGGCAGGTGGCTTGATATGGTAGAGGACTCTCCACCCTATCTTTTTGGTAGGCTTTATGTCTAAATTAGGCCTGTGGTAGACAAAAATGTCTAAAATGTGGAATATTGCTTGTTAGCGACCTACAGTCCACATTTCTTTCCAGATTTCTTTCATATTTGGCAGGTGGCTTGGTATGCTAGAGGACTCGCCACCCTATCTTTTTGGTAGGCTTTATGTCTAAATTAGGCCTGTGGTAGACAAAAATGTCTAAAATGCATTAAAATTCATGACATCATGCACTAAATCACTTATAACTTGAAAAGTGTTGCAGTTAGAGCATTTTCTTAAAATATGTTATTCAGCTACTTTTTTCATAGCTACAACATGGTGAGTAACTTGGGTGTCTGTCTCAATAGCTAAGTGAGTAATAGCTACTTTTGGGCTTTTCAGTAATTTCCATCATGAGTAAAATCACTTGTAACTTGAAAACTATTGCATTTAGACAATTTTGTATAAATATGTTATTCAGCTACTTTTGGGTCAGCTATAACATAGTAAAATTTCAGACCTGTAACCCATGGCATAGCTGAGTAATAGCTACTTTTAGGTTATCACTGTTGAATAAATTACTTATAACTTCAAAAGTATTACATTTAGAGTATTTTGTTTCATATGTTATTCACCTATTTCGGAGTCAGCTATAACATAGTGAAGTTCCAGACCTGTGGCTCATTGCATAGCTGAGTAATAGCTACTTTGAAGTTCACACTGTTGAGTAAATCAGTTGTAATTGGAAAACTATTGCATTTACAGAAATTTGTGTAAATATGTTATTCAGCTACTTTTGGGTCAGCTATAACATAGTGAAATTACAGACTTGTAGCTCATGGCACAACTGAGCAATAGCTATTTTCAGGAACTGACTGTTGAGTAAATGACTTGTAACTTGAAAAATATTGCATTTGGAGTATTTTGTTAAAATATGTTGTTCACCTACTTTTGGGTCAGCTATAACGTTGTGAAATTACAGACTTATAGCTCATGGCATAGCTGAGCAATAGCTATTTTCAGGTTCTCACTATTGAGTAAATCAGTTGTAACTTGAAAACTATTGCATTTACAGTATTTTGCTTAAATATGTTGTTCACCTAATGTTGGGTCAGCTATAACATAGAAAAAATTCAGACATGTAGCTCATTGCATAGCTGAGTAATAGCTACTTTGAGGTTATCACTGTTGAGTAAATCAGTTATAACGTGAAAACTATTACATTTACAGTATTTTGTTTAAATATGTTATTCACATAATTTTTGGTCAGCTATAACAGAGTGAAATTGCAGACCTCTATGTCATGGCATAGCTTACCAATATCTACTTTCAGGTTCTCACTGTTGAGTAAATCATTGTATCCACTGGATAACCGCAGTGTGTAGAGAGATTTCACCATTACCGCTCTAACGAAAAAAATATTATAGCTAGCCTTCTCAAGTTTGCAAGGTATATTACAGGGTGCACCACAGTATTCTATTGGTAGGCTTTATGTCTAAATTAGGCCTGTGGCTAAATTACTTGCCTACTAAAAATGAGTAATTCTGCATTTTCTCTAAAAGTATTGCAGATAGCAAATTTTTCTTAAATAACTCATTCACCTACTTTTGGGAGAGCTTTCACATGCTGAAGTTCCAGACCTGTAGGTAATTACTCACCTACTCAAAATGGGTAAATGCGAATTATCTCTAAAAGTATTGCAGATAGCCAATTTTTCTCAAATAACTCATTCACCTACTTTTGGGAGAGCTTTCACTTGGTGAAGTTTCAGACCCGTAGGTAATTACTCACCTACTGAAAATGAGTAAATGCAAATTATCTCTAAAAGTATTCCAGATAGCCAATTTTTGTCAAATAACTCCTTCACCTACTTTTGGGAGACCTTTCACTTGGTGAAGTTTCAGACCTGTAGCTAATTATTCACCTACTCAAAATGAGTAAATGCTAATTATCTCTAAAAGTATTGCAGATATCCAATTTTTATCAAATAACTCATTCATCTACTTTTGGGAGAGCTTTCACATGGTGAAGTTCCAGACCCGTAGGTAATTACTCACCTACTCAAAAGGAGTAAATGTGAATTATCTCTAGAAGTATTGCAGATAGCCAGTATTTCTCAAATAACTCATTAATATGAAAACAACTTATAGGAATTCATGGGCTGCAAATCTTTTCATGTGGTCAGATTTGACCTTGGGCCCCTCCTGCTTATTATTGGTCCTAGAGGTTTGCAATTGGAAAACGACTTATAGGAAATCATGGGCTGCGAATCTTTTGATGTGGTCAGACTTCACCTTGGGCCCCTGCTACAGGGTCAAATAAGGGTAGCCAAACTTAAAAGTGCTTTCCCCTTGCTTATAAACGAAAAATGCTCTTTATCTTCCAAACTATGTTAGTTGGCCTTTGTCGGTGGATACATCCAGCATCTGGCCACAGGTGCGTCCTTAGTCTAGTTTTTAACTCCCCTCAGTTAAACTTTGCATGCTTATTAAGGATGAAAAAAGGACATTCTGATGTTATGGTCACCTTAAAGTGCCAATATGAATCAAGTTATGGCCACCTTACAGTAAAATATGGGAGTATTTAGCCTCCAGCTATCTTATTTTTCAACTGACCTCAGTTAAACTTTGCACACTTATTCAGGATGAAAAAAAGACATTCATTTTCTGGCCACCTTTAAGTTCTAATATGAGTGAAGGTGTGGCCATCTTACTGCAAAACTGGGTCACTTTTCCATCACATACAAAATGCATTAAAGCTTACATTCTGCTTACAATCTGATACTCCAACTACTACAGGCTTAATAACCCACATCTCATTTTTGTTAGGAAAAACCTTTTGCTAGTATCATTCATAGGGATTCTCGCCTATCTAGAAAAAAAAACAGTCCCAATGGGCAGATGACACATGAGACCATTTCAGTGGTACATGTGTACTTGAAAACCCATTGGAAATATCCCCAATCATTAGACATTCAGACTCCCTGTTCAGAGATTTTGAAAAATTTGATGATCTGGTGGACAGATCTAAAGAATGTTAGTGGGTTGTCCTGTCCATGCAGTGGAACACAATCTGCTGTTATTCACTGATGCATCTGTAAAGATTCAGGGAGCACATTTGGGAGATCTGACAGTCAGAGGGAAGTAGTCAGTCACAGAAACAAGTCTTCATACAAATATTTTGGAAGTGAAGGCTTTTCAAACTTACCTTCAAAAGAAGAGGATTCTAGTTGCTTCATACAATGCCCCAGTAGTGTCTTTTCTCAACAAACAAGGGGGGACACGTTCCTTAGAGAAGTGTCTAATGGTCTGGCATCTAATGGCATGTTGCAACCCCAAAGTAATTTGCTGAGAGCTTGCCACGTTCATGGCTGTTTAAATGTAATAGCAGACAGCCTTTTATACAGGGACAAATCATACAAACATAATGGTCTCCTCATCCCAAATATTCAGATGATTTGCCAAATTTGGCACAGACAAATGGTAGATATGTTTGCAACCAAAATGAACAACAAGCTACCTTTGTATGTTTCCCCAGTTCCAGACTCCAGTGCAATGGCAGTAAATGCATTGAATATCTTGTGGGAGGCACTAGACAGTTATGCCTACTGTCCAATAGCTCTCATTCCAAAACTAGTGTAAAAAATGAGAAATAAATGCTTGTCAAATGATAGAGTAGCAGCAGGGTGGCCAGGGATGAGCTAGTTTTGGGACCTGATAGACCTAATCAAAAGGCCACCACTACTCCTACCACATTGGGAAAATCTCCTCAAACATCCATTCAGTCAGAAATTTCACCAAAATCTATCTTATCTGAACCTCTATGTTTGGCATCTGGACTTGAGACCAAATTATCTGAAGCATTCTTAGAGTCAATGACAAATACAATTGAGGAACCTCAGGGACTTTCATCAAGGAGAGTCTACAATCAAGGGGGCCCATTTTTGAAACATGTGCAATAAAATCAGGTGGGCTTCCAACAGCCTTCTCTCTCCTTAATAGCAGATTTTTTACACACGTGTTCACTGATAAAAATCTGAAACCTACCACAATTGCAGGGTATCAGACTTCTACTGCAGATCATTTAGGTTTACTTTGTTTTAAAATCAGTCAACATTATGAACTCAATCGAATTACTGCCAGTTTTCATACAGATAGACCAATGAAGGATAGAGCTATACCCTCTTGGGACTTATCTTTGATACTCTCTAAGCCTTAACCAAATCACTATTTGAACCACTAAAAGATGCTTCTTTGAAAATTCTGACATTCAAAGCAATTTTTCTCATGACCTTGGCTTCTGGTAGGAGGAGGAGTGAGGTTCATGCTTAGACTTTCATATCCTTGAAACAAAAGACTGGTTGGAAGGAGGTCACAGTTGCTTCTTCAGTTTTTTCTGGCAAAGAATCAGCTAGCATCTGCTGGACCTGATATTGTTCAGGCTGTGGTCATTCCTGCTCTTAAGCCTGCTCTTGACCATTCTTTGACTGCAGTTATGACTCTATGCCCCATTACCGCTCTCAGATACTATCTTGTCAAGACTAAAGATCTAAGACAGGAGAAGCATTTGCTATTCATCTCTGTCAAAGATGACATTCAAAGTGCTACCATTTCGTCTTGGCTAAAACAAACAGTTCTGCTAGCTTATTATAGTTCTGACCTTGAAAAGTTCCATGTTAGTGTACTACCAAAATATAACATTTGATGTTATTTTGTGAAGTTTTTAAAGTATGCATATCATAGTCTTTTACTTTATCCTCACAAGAATGATTGATATTAGTACATTGACTTTACTTTGCTTCTACCTACTCTTGGTGCATCAAAAAAAATTTAGAAAACCCACCACTAGTACAGTTGAAATCAAGCAATAGTGAGGATAAGGTAAGGGTATTTTGCACAATAAAATGTAAAAATTTTAGTGTAATGTAACTTTTGTAAGTTAAATACTTAACTTATCCTCACTAGATTCAGATTCCCTCTCTGCCAAGTTGCCAACGCCACCTTTTACAAAATTTTTAGTTTGCAATACCTTTATATTTGCTCGCAAAATTAAAGTGAAGCGAAATGGGGTTTCATGGACTATATGCATATGCAAGCATCATAAGTGCAGTATAAGTGTTTGCTCCAGCCAACACATAGCAATAATGAGGATAAGTTAGTATTTAACTTACAAATAGGTAAATTACAATTTTTACAATTTATTACTAATGATTGGTGTACATTCTGTGAACTAAGATAGCCAATCCACAATATGCAAATCATATTATTTTAACATGCCTCACACAACAAGAAAGTGTGTCCATATTAGGCCTGAATGTGACTTGTGGTTGTGATTGTTTTTCTTTATTAGAAAAATGTCACTTGAGAATAGGTTTCTTTTAAATTTGTGTGAGTATTGAGGACTGCACATGGCTATGTTTAATAGAATATTACACAAAATCAGTTGAGAATTAATCAGGTTTTTTAAAGTTGTTTTAAAATTTGTGGTATATTTATTCAAGACACTTTTGTGTAATACATAATAAGCCTTAGGTATTTGAGTTTCTGTTTTCAGCATGAAGGTCGGTTTGTGTGGAGTGATGATCGCACAGTAATTTACACCAATTGGGCCAATGATCAGCCAAACCAGCCTGGAGGAGGGTGTGCCTACCAGGAGTTTTCCAGTGGAAAGTGGGTCGATGCCCCATGTAGTGACACAAACTATGCAATCTGCAAGATATCCAAAAGTAAGGAAAAACAAGACTTTGTGCAAAATACTTTCAGTTTCAAGGTTGATTTTATTTCTAATTTTGTCAGCTTAGAAAAATGTAATCATGGCATAATATCCTAACAATATTTTTTGTTAGTATTGCATCATTTTTGTGATTCTGTGGAGATTTTTTACATTAGAGTTGCTTTACTGCTGTAACTTATCACTTGTACTGTTGGTTTTCAGTAGGATTATCTTCTAAAGGCTCAATTCAACAGCCACTATCAATATATTGGCCACAGGTCAGAACTCATAACATGGTTTATTTAACAGTTGTTGCCATTACTGTCCCAGTGCACAGGCCATCAACCAACCTAACCAAAATCTGTGGACTGTTGGACTTGTGGGCTCTTACTTCTTGTGACATTTTTGCCATTTATTGATTCCTTAACATTCAAATTAACAGATATCAACTTGTTTTTACTTTTCAGAGGATAAAGTATACACCCGTGCTCCTGTGGGTTCTTGTCCTGGTTCTGAGAGGGGAAGAGACTGGATTGAGTTTGGCCCAGATTGCTATATGTTCATAGATGAAGCCAAAACATTTGCGGATGCTAGGCATGATTGCCAAATGATGCATGCAGAACTAGTGTCAATTCATAGCAAAGATGAAAATGATTTCCTTGATGCTCACATTCAAGATCCTGGCTTTGTTGGAATGTGGTGGCTGGGTTTCATCAGGACTATTTCAGGTAAAGTTTACTCAATTTGACTTTGTTATACATTCAACAATCTACAGGTATGTTTTGAAAACCATCGGAAGTGTAATACATTTGATTGGAATGAAAATAGTAAGGTTCATGTAGGATGTAATTTGGAGCCTTTCTGATTTGCGTACAAAAAAATACAAGTCTAGTGTTGTAACATGTTAGGCTCAGGGAATCCGTGAAGTAGTGGACATTATTAACACCTGAATATACACTGAAGGATATTACACTGGTCAAAACTTTCATAGTAATTTAATTAAACTACATTAAACGGCAGCTGATGTCAAAATATGATAGTAGAATGACTGTAAATTGTAAACATTTTTTTTTTTCAAATAGTTAAATGTTTAAAAAACAGGAAACTATAAGGCAGTTCCCTCAATTATCAATTATTTATATGGTACCATTTATGAATATTTAAGTAGTGCAAACATGGTTTCCCAGGTGTCTTATTCTGTAATTGTTGATCATTAATTTAATGTTTTTCTGGAATTATTATTTGATACCTTGTATTATAATCTAGTATTTTCTTGCTTCAGGAAGTTTTCAGTGGACTGATGACACTGCAGTGAACTTTCTGTATTGGTCAGAAGGAGAGCCATCAGATAATGGTACAGCTGGAGAGAACTGCTGTGAGATGTATCCTCATAATGGACGCTGGAATGATATCAACTGTGAAAATACAAATGGCTATATCTGTAAAATACCTAGAGGTAGGTTGTACTAATTACTAAAAAAATTATCACCCTTCGCAATTTTACAGCTATTTGATTCAAGTTTTTACCCCACAGCTCTTAAAGGCTGTGCAGGTATTGTTTTTCGTGCATGGGATTTTGCTGGGCAGGTCGGTGGGCAGTGAAAAATCTTGTCTGGGCTGTGTCTTGGAAGCCATGAGGTGTAGCGACCCTGACCTTTAACATCTTGTCCAGGCTATATCTCAGAAACTGTAAGGTGTTGGAAGATGATGCTCAGCAGAGATTTTGGTTATGGAGAGTAGCTGTACAACATTATGGTGTGACCTAAATCTGACCCTGTCATAGGATCCTGACCTTTAAAATCTTGTCTGGGATCTATCTTGGAAATCGAAATGTATAGGAAGTTGTTTCATTGATTGGAGGGTTTAGACATGCAATGTCATGGTGTGATGTTGGTCTAACATTCGACCTTACCTGTACCATAATTTTTTTCTACTGCCACATATGAGACATATTTCTCATATCACAAAGCTAGATCGCTTCAACTGATTATTATATATACTTTTCAGTTATTTTTTAATATATACAGCTTCATAAATTTTTGTTTACAAATAAATTGAGACATCTTGCTATTAAAATGCTGTGTTTTGATACTTTGTCTTTACAAAGATTTTCTTCTTTTAAGTGTTATTTCTCCTGCATTTTACATAACTTAACATGTAGAGTAAACCAGTAAACTTATTCTGAATTTGAATATAAAGACATCAGACAATAACTAAGTAATAATACAGCATAACTTTTATTTTCTTCTATTTTACAGATTTAACTAATCCAAATCCAAGTACAACACTACTGCCTTCCTTCCCGTCAGATACTGTGCCGTCTCCTACGGGCACAATTGTAACACCGCTGACAACAAAAGGACCAACTGACCCCCCCACTCTCCCCCCAAACAATTCTCCCTCTACTACATCACCTCCAGAGATAGAGGAACCTAATGGTACGTACAGGTTGGAAATAAACTAGCAGGGATGTGATCCCAGGCTCTATTCATTTGCAAATGCACAAAACTGAAAACATGTGTGGGCCTTTTACAAGTTGAGTAAAAGAGGAATCTTCAGAAGTAAACTGTGGCCTAAAGTGGCCTATCCCTAAGACACTGGGTTTTAAAGAGTTACATAATTGCAGTGACCCATATGGAAGGTTATTTACAGTTTCTGTGGTATGAAATGACTCGGAGTATTTCTACTCCCCTGATGTCAGCCAGTTACAGATTTGCAGTGTCGGTACCTATTCATGCTCCTAGGTGGAGAGGGACATGTTTAAGGTACCTTTTCCCAAAGTTACAATCTACATGACCCAGCCAAGGATCACAACTCAGATATCCTGCTCTAAATGCAACACCTGAAACACAAGGACACAGAGATCACACAACGGTTAAGACAAATGCTTTAAATTTGATACAAAGGCCACATATTGTATAATTTGCAATAACAATTGGTGTCCCTGATATAACTGCATCCTGTTATTCAAAACTAGAGCTCAATTTGTTGTGTACTTGTTACAGGAATATTTGTTTAAGTGTGCTTTGAATCAAATAGAGTGGTGTGACTACTTCCTTCATACATGTTTTAATTGTGATTACTTTGTGTCATATGCCTGTAGGTAGAATCCTTCTTTCACCTGGCGTGGCATGGGAATATCATTTGGTGTAACTGCTGTTTTCATATGAATTACATTATACCTGTAGGTGGAGACTCTCTTTCACCCGGGGCGGGGGTGGGAATTGCATTTGCCGTGATTGCTCTGGTGCTACTGATGGCTGTGATCGGGCTAGTTATATACAGAAGACAACAGTGGAAGAAGTATGCTTCCGCTTTAGGAGGTAAAGCACTTATTCACTGCTCACTTATAAAGAACATGTTAAGTATTTTGAAGCTCAAGTAAAGTTATTTATTTTGTTGCTGGAGTATATTATTTATATCTTTTGCATGATATTTTCTGAAGAATTTTAAAAATTTATTTACATGTACAAACTAGCACGGAATGAGTACATTAAATACATAAAAATAATGAAAGTTAACCTCTCACATCAACTTTGTGTTGAAGTGTTGAGCTATAAATGAGTGAAACAGATTTTCAAAAGATAGATTTGTTAAATAAGTTATTTTGATAAAGGTTAGAGTTATTTTCATGAAATGTCTTGTCATTTAGTGGGCTGAGAATGTACAACTTCATCAGTCATATCTAAATCAATTTTCACTTCAAATTTTACAGTTGAATGTTCAAGCTTTTTTATTAGAAAGAAAATATTTAATAAGTGTTGAATGTTGCTGAGAAGCAGGAGCCTTGATGAATGAGAATTAAGGAAATATCAAACTTTCAGTTTATACAAAATTTTAAGCTCTTGTTATGGTTTAATTTTTTACAGGTGTTGAAAATCAACTATATGGTTCAGGAGATAGTGCTGTACAAGCAGGCGATACAGATGCATAATTTGTGACTCTACAGTGTCACATATACACACACATAAAAAGCACAATACAGAGATGTAATGAATGAAGACTATACACTCACTATAATAAGGAAAAACAATTGAGCAACAAGGAAGAGATATGTTGAACAGTGGATTTAAATACTGAAGAAATTTTATAGCAGTCTTTACTGTATGGTACTATGATCACTGTATATGTAATATCAATTACAAGCTTCACTGTAGATAGTATTGTATTAGCTCAACTGATGAAACATGCTCAAATTAATGGTGTGTCTTGCCATGAATATAAAAAATATTAACCAGCTTTTATATTTGTTCACTCAACCCATGACGGCTAAAGTTTCACAAAATGTAAATATAAAATATTCACATACACAGGGATAATAGTTTGTGTTAAACTCATGCAAGTTCATATTCAGCTTGGTATTGATTGAGTAGTTGCAATAAATAAATAATGTAAATGTATTTCAAAATCATAGACTTCAATTTTACATGATGCCAAAGGTCAATGTTATCTTTTCATCCCACTATTTTTCGGGATTACTAACAAAAGGCTTCTAGCATCTCATGATCATAGGAGACAGATTTGAATCCGGTGGCCAGATCTAAGGCATTGTTTGCCTAATTTGGTAACCAATATATCAAACTAAAAGGCTTTACATCTCTTTTAATAGCATGTGATAACCACTACGTTACTGCAGCTTTTATTCATGTTCTTTGACTCTAGAACCTCTTAAGTTGACAAAAATATGGAAGAGATACAAAATGTTTTAAGTAGAAGTATTTTAACTACATGGTTTAGAACTTTACAGCAAATACAACTGATTCTTTGCAAACTTGTTGGAATCTTTTTTTACCACAATTTCCCATAATCTTGCTATACATTTCAAGTCAGAAATTAGAGTAACAGAAAACATATTGAATTCTTTTCAAATGGCTCATTAGTTTTGGCGCCTCCACAAATGTTGCCAGTTTACACCATGTCTGAGAAAATGTAGGGGCTCAGTTTAATTTATGTGGGAACCTGTCCGGGATGGTGATTTTATGTTATTTGACACACAAGTAGTTTGACACAAGTCACTATTGGCAATATAAACCATGCATGCTTCATTTAATGTGAATTGTTGCCTCTCAAATGAGCCGTCAAGGTTTTTAAATGGCATTAAATTTACAAAGCCTTGATTTTTGTCTAAAATTTCAATGTGCGACAAATTTTAAGTCTCTTACTATGTTGAAATAACTATGAAGTACTTGGTCAGTGAAGGATAAGTAGGTTTTCTGGCTGATTATTACTAATGTTTGTGTTTTAAATGTCCAAAACTAAGGTTTTTTTTATCAAAAATGTAAAGGATTCTCACAAAACAGTCGGTGCATGTCAATTTATAAACATACAGAACTATGTCTTCTACTGAAGGGACCAAATCTACCAAATTGTGGGTTGGTATTAAATCTCACAAAATATCACATATCCTCTAGAAGCAACACTGCTCAATATACAACAGTACAGCTAGAAATTTGCAAATTTAATAAGTAAATTAAATTTTTATAAGTTAATACCCTATCCAATGGACAATAGCTTATCCGGTCGGCGCAGACCGGCCCGCCAAACGCCAGAAAAAGACGTCCTGTGTTGCCACTAGCTGGCCGGTCCGTAGTACTGTGCACTCCCCAGATGGCGCCTCGTACTTCCTTCCTGTCTAGACAACCTGACGTCATAGCATCTTTTTCGTTGTCTAAACCTATTAGACCCCTAGTAAGTTGAAAGCGGGGTCGGTGGGAGGGTCTTGTGTGTCCATTGGATAGGGTATTAACTTATAAAAATTTAATTTACTTATTAAATTTGCAATTTTATTGCGTTAATACATCCTATCCAATGGACAATAGCTGAATAACTACCGCTTGGTCGACGGGTAAGTTACTAGGGACTTATGTGAACTCACAAGTAATAGCAAATTTTAAACCTAAGGTCTAGGCTGACTTCGTCAGAAGACCTATAGGTCCAGGCCTGGGTTGACTTTAAGGTCAGGAAACCCTGCAAGGCCATGGTCGGTTGCCAGCAGCCGGTTACCCGGGGCTATACCGCCGTCGCCCCCCCCCCCCTTTTTTTTTTTTTCTTTGCAGACCTGCTCTGAGGTAGGGGAAGAGAGGGATGAGTTCAGTCCCAGAATGCAAATAAACCTCCCGAAGGAAGAACATGAAGAACTGTTATGCACATATACAAATCTCCTCAATCTAAGGGCCACTTGTGGATCTGCTGAGCAGCCACTACCGAGCCCAATTGGTAAAGCCCTGAATCAGCCCAAGCCCCGACCTTCATATAGAACTGTGTGAAGGTATTGTGACTTTAGTGGCAGGCTGACAAGATTGGATCTAAGGAGACTCCCGACTGGAAGACCTTAGGAGCAGCAAAGGCCCTGACATCATGGGCTTTAACCCGACGTCAAGTGTGGGCCTCCTGGTCAGAGAGCTCATAACATAGGATCACAGCCTGCTTGATCCAAGAGGAGATAGTGGCAGGTGAGATGTCTTTGTAGAAACCTTTCTTAAAGGAGACAAAAACCACCTCCTTATTCTGCCTGATGTCTGAGGTCCTGTCCAAATAGTAGCACAATGCTTTGAACTGACAGAGGGACCTGTCAGACTTGAGGGAACTATCCAGAATCGGGGCCAGGGCTGTTATAACCCCCGGGACCACACTGGACACTCTATGGCCAGCTGATTCTAGGATAGAAAGCTGGGTGATGGATACAGGGACACCTTTGACCAATCGGATGGGTGTCCAATATATCAGTTTTGCCAGGCATGGATCTCACTTTTGCACTTGCCCGACCCAAGGGCCAAGAGGAATACCGTCTTGAAGGTCAAATGCTTCAAGGGGGGCCTCCTTGATTGGATCAAATGGAGTCTTAGCTGGTGCACAGCCAGTGAGAAGTTCCAGGAGGGTATGCCACTCCTGCCTTTGGGTCTGTCTCTGAGGAATCTATCCAGGAGACGAGTGAGATTTCCGTCCTTACCGATGTTGAAGGGTGAATTTCCCAGTTTATCAACAATGGGTGACCTATAACCATCAATGGTGCTGGGCTGTTTGCCAAGCATGTATCTCACTTCTACGCTTGCCCGACCCCAGGGCCAAGAGGAAAACTGCCTTGAAGGTCAAATGTTTCAAGGAGGCCTATAATTGGTTCAAAATGAACCTTGTCAACTGGTGCAAAAACCAGGGAGAGGTTCCAGGAGGGGGTTCCCCTCCGGCCTTTGGGTCTGTCTCAGTGGAAGCTATCCAGGAGACGAGTGAGATTTTCATCCTTACTAACATTGATGGGCAAATTTTCCAGACTATCAGCAATGGTTGACCTGAACCATCAATGGTACTGGGCTGCAACTTCCTGTCCTGAAGCAGGTACCTAAGGAAGTCAGTAACTGACTTTACAGGTGGTGCCCGAAGTCCACCTGATGAATGATACATCACTTGGTAAAAATGACCCATTTGCCTCATAGACTGATCTGATTGACCTCCCTTTGAGGAGCCTCAATTCTTGCTGTCACTGCCTCAGACAAGTCCTGCTCTTCAATTGCTGAGGCTCTAGGAGCCCTGCATGGAGATTAAGATTTGTCAGATTTCTGTGAGGGATCTGATCGAATGGCTGTGAACAGGCTGGGCAGATTGGGCAGGTTCAGCGGGATGTGGCTGGACATGGCCACTAGATCCCAAAACCAAGGCATGTTGGGCCACCCCGGAGCAATCAGAATGATTCTCTTACATGGGGAGTCTTGCAACTTCTCCACCACTTTGCCCAATATGGCTGATGGTGAGAAGGTGTATCCTTTTAGATCCTACCATGGCCGACTGAGCACATCCACTGCTGTGGCCAGGAGAACCGGTACCGGTGACACAAAACAGAGGTGACTTGTCGAACCTCGTGGCAAATAAGTCTATTTTGGGCCGGTGCCACCTACTGCATAGAGTGGAAGATCTCTGGAAGGAGAAACCACTGTTTGGATGGTCTGGCCTAGCCTGGACAGCCTGTCTGCTACCACATTAGGCCGGCCTGGAATGTGTCGTGCTTAGAGTCACTTGTTTCCTGGTACACCAGGTCAAGATTCTCCATAGTAGGGCACAAAGTGGGCCCAACCTCATTCCTCCTTCCTTTATGTATGACACTACTGTGGTGTTGTCAGTTGCTACAAGTACTATCTTGTTTGAGCAAAGGTCTTAGAACTCTGAAAGTCAGAAAAAACTGCGTAGAGTTCTAGATAGTTTATATACAACTTGCTTCCCGGAGGGGACCAGGTTGCTCTTGCAAAGTGCTCATCTAAGTGAGCGCCCCACCCTTCTATTGATGCGTCTGTAAATATTTGCAGAGCATGTTTTATTGGGTGTAATGGTTGGCCTGTAAGTGGATTGTCTTCCTTCAGCCACCATTGTAAATGGGGGTGCAGGGACCTGGGGACTTGGATCACCTTTTCCAGTGATTCTGGTACCCTCCAGTTGTTTTGAGATGCCACTGTATGGGTCTCATATGAAGTCGACCTAGCTTAACCTGCTTTTCTGTAGCCGTCATTAACCTATCAAGGACATGAATTCCTAGACCGGGCAAGCCGGTAGGGATAGCAGTTTAACATAGTCTCTTGAAGGTTCTGTCACCGGTCCAGAGTCGGTCGGAACCGATCAGACCTGAAGTCGAACTGGTAGCCAACAAAATCAAAGTCTTGTTTGGGCTCCCGCTCTGGTTTCTGTAAGTTCATCAGCCAACCCAGTTGCTGATACATTATTTACCAGTTCCTGTGTATGTTGGAGACAAGCCTGGTGGGATCTGGCTCCCACCAACCAGTCGTCTAGGTACTGGTGGCTTCTTAAATCCTTGTGTATGGTCACAAATTTCACCTCCTTTGGTATCACAGTGAACTCCAAAGGTGCTGTGGGCAAAACCGAATAGCAGGCATTACCTGGATTGTCCTTGTATAGGTATATGGGAGTAGGTATCCCTCCTTGAACATTTATAATACCAAGGGTCCAGCCCCCAAGGCTTCCTAAGTTCCCTAAAAAAAGGGGCTTAGTCTGGACCCTACAGGCAGATTGTGTGCCACATTTGGGACATTTGGTATTTTGATAAACATTTTCTGTCCCTCCGGACACTGGTCCGGTCTGGTGACAATAATCCAGGTTAACAGTCTCTCTGTTCTTATTGTGGTCTGGTGGGGCTGACACAACTTTTCATATTAATAGACTCTTCGCCCCGGGCCAGCAGCCTGCAAGGTGCAGCATTTACAGAGCAATTGTTATTCGTGAGATGTCTGACCCCTGGCCGGACCTGATGACAAAATTTATTATTATCTCTCCAGTCAAGTCCAGCACTGATAACAGATTGCTGAGAGATGTGATAAGGGAAGGTTTCCTGGCAGTAGGTTGGGACACTGTCATGTCACATCACCAAGACCACTGACCGGTCTAAGAATTCTGTAACCAAATTAACCTTAGGCAACTCTGTCCGGTACCAGGACTCCATACCCGGTACTTAACTGTAAGGACTGTGTAGCCAGCACCCTGTTAGTAGACTTGTAACCCGTAGGTTGAAGCAAGTGTACTAGGCTGTGTAGCCAATACCAGTCGGTACACTCTGTAACCAGCTGTTGAAGCAAGTGTACTAGGCTGTGTAGCCAGTACCACCCGGTACACTCTGTAACCAGTTGTTGAAGCCAGTGTACAAGGTTGTGTAGCCGGTACACTGTAACCAGTTGAGGCTACTGTATAAGGCTGTGAAGCCGGTAGCCGGTCGGTACATACTGTAACCAGTTGTTGAAGTGAGTGTACCAGCTGTGTAGCCAGTACCAGCCGGTACACTCTGTAACCAGTTGTTGAAGCCAGTGTACAAGGCTGTGTAGCCGGTACACTGTAACCAGTTGAGGCTACTGTATAAGGCTGTGAAGCCGGTAGCCGGTAGGTACATACTGTAACCAGTTATTGAAGTAAGTGTACAAGGCTGTTCAGCCGGTAGTCGGTCGGCACAGTCTGTAACCAGTTTTTGAAGTAAGTGTACAAGGCTGTGTAGCCAGTAGGTACACTGTGTAACCAGTTGCTGAATGAAGTTTACAACTATCTTGTGTTGAATTCAATTTTCTCCATTAATTCCTCTGTAACCGGTTGTTGAAGCAAGTGTACAAGGCTGTATAGCCGGTACTGGTCGGTACACTCTGTAACCAGTTGTTGAAACAATTTACAACTATCTTTTGTGTAAAATTCAGCTGGCTGTAGGTTTCCGCCATTAATAAAAGTATTTCTTGGAACACACGTCTTATTTGTAGATTTTGACAGTTGCTGGGAAAACCCTTGTGAGCTATATTTAGAAACAAATGTTGGTCGGTGTGTCACGTGACCAGCTTGCTGGTCGGAGGGACAACGTGATTGGCTGATTGGAGATGACGATCAGCTTCGTGAACTGGTAGGAAAATCACGTGACCAAGTTCGGGGATACGCCCTCACTAGAGGTGTTCTTTCCTCATACCACAGTAAACGTAAGCTTACTGGTCGACTGATGTCTGTAGCAGAGAAGTCTGTACCAGTACGCTGGAGGTGGATTACAGGAACTAAAAACTGGAATCACAGTAGACGTGAGTGCAAAGACCTTCTTGTTCGGTGAATCACGTGATAAACTTCGTGACTGGTCGGTGAAAACATGTGACCAGTTTCGTGAAGACACGCGATTGGCTGACTGGATATGACGTCAGAGGTCGCGTTCTTTTGTGCTGGCCGGCCGGCTGATGCTTTAAAAGCAGAGAAGCCTGGGCCAGTGCGCTCTGTAGATGAAGTCCTGGCCGGTCTGAAGTCGATTCTTCTTTTCAGCCGGCTGTACACTCAAACCAGTTTCCTGGCCATCCACCTCCCTTACTACCGACATAATTGCCGGGTCCACAAGGGAGGGACTGAGAGTGATTAAAGATGAAGTTCCTTCTATGTAAATACTAGGTGAGGTCGGCTGAACATGAGCTTGCCGGTCGACTAATGCTTTACAGCAAAGATGTCTGGACCAGTGCGCTCTGAAGAAATCTGAAGAATTCATCTCTTGCTGCTGATGCACATATATATAAGCTTACCGGTCGACTAATGCTTTAAAGCAAAGATGTCTGGACCAGTGCGCTCTGAAGAAATCTGAAGAATTCACCTATTGCTTCTGATGAAAAAACACTAAATACTCGAGCTAGGCTGGTGTGACTGATGCTTTACAGCAGAGAAGTCGGTACCAGTGCGCTCTGAAGAATGCACCTCTTGGGGATTTCCTTCTATTTGCAGTGTTCAAAACTACGTAGATTGAAGATTTCCGTGTTATCTATTCGTAGTACTAGAAAAGACGTTTCTATGGTGATTGAACTGGAAGTTACAGAGGGTACATTCAACAAACGAACACGGATAAAAATACCTGTAAGTAGTATATCCATTATTTCCTTAATATTGTCGATCTGCCCCTAACAACACCATGGTTGAATGGGAGGAAACTAGAAAAAAATGGCTGCCTTCATATTCCTCGTCGATTACTGCCCTATCATCAACACTAAATTGAGTCAGCTAGGGAGCGTTTCCAGCAGATTTCTTAAGGTATATCCGTGCTTGATATGCAGATAACATTTCTACACTAAAATATTCCCAAATAAGGTCAAAAATCCGTCATAATGCACACTTTTCCTTTTAAAACTCTGGAGATGTTGAAAACACGTCCGCACAGTACACGCGCCAAACGAAAAAGATGCTATGACGTCAGGTTGTCTAGACAGGAAGGAAGTACGAGGCGCCATCTGGGGAGTGCACAGTACTACGGACCGGCCAGGACGTCTTTTTCTGGCGTTTGGCGGGCCGGTCTGCGCCGACCGGATAAGCTATTGTCCATTGGATAGGATGTATTAACGCAATAAAAGTGTAACTTATTTTAGGTAAAAGAGTCAAATGTGTGGAAATACTCCCTGACCAAACCCATGCAACATGGAGCAAAATGAACTGATATCCTGCAAGATTACATACATGTACATACAAAAATTTCAGAAAAATCTCATGTTTGACAGGCATGTCCCTTCATATTAAGCAAAATAATGTAGGGACTAGGGGTAAAACGAAGTGAAATTCGCAAGTGTGGAAACCCACATTGATTTTCCTCACCTTATGGCAAAGTCTATGATGCATTTCATATACTATGGGAAATTCCACATTTCTCTACTCTGCATCATTATGTTTGCTTTTGGAATAGTAAGGAAACAGAAGTTATTATGGATGAACTTTTCAAATGAAACATAAAATCTTTCAAACTCTTTTTTTATTTTTACTGAAAATCCATATGAAAAAAAAACATAAAAAAACTTACAGACTAATACATGTTCAACAATAACACTGCAACAATATTTTTATGATCATATCACAGATTGTGCTAAAAATAATCATTTTCAAATGTTTAATAATAATTTAGAGATAAAAACTGCCAACATCTTGTGTCTTAATACTGTACCATCAACAAACATATAAACAGAGTTCAATAGGGTTTTACAAAATCCTTTATTTGTAAGAGGCACTAATTTTCTTGCAACATAAACCTATTCATTATCAGAATTCTAGAAGGAAAGTTTTCCCATTATCACTGTTAAATATAGATTCCAGAGGAATTTATATCAAACTTCATAAACCAGATCAGAAGTTATACAATTTTGAGTTCAACTTCATGCATTTTTCTTTGAATAACAGAAACTAATGATTGGATCGTTGACGGAAATTAAAAGCAGCGTCCAAGGGTTTGAAATTTAACAAAATATGGTATAAAACTTTAAGTTATATTTTCAATAGCTCTTCTATAAATCAACAATATTTGAGTCAATAAACAGTAAAAGTAAACAGTGAATATACATTATCTCTTAAAGTTCACACTAATACTACATCCATTTGGCACACAAACTGACAAGCCAAAGAAATGACCAAAGAGCAACACAATTAAGTTACAATTGTACAAGAAAGCCTGTAGACACCAGCTTAAATTAAACGTGTAAGAAACAGCCACAGAATAAACATAGCAGCAAAAAATGTAAAATTTCCAGTGGAATCCTTTTAACTCCCTAATGGCAGTATAAATTT
Source organism: Sabellastarte sp. h YS-2021 (assembly GCA_964017235.1). Classification (NCBI taxonomy): domain Eukaryota; kingdom Metazoa; phylum Annelida; class Polychaeta; order Sabellida; family Sabellidae; genus Sabellastarte; species Sabellastarte sp. h YS-2021. The sequence continues at coordinate 110,230,772 of OZ024928.1, read as the reverse complement.
GCTATATGGATAAAAGAAGTTTCATCAATCTGAATGAAGATTTCTGCCTTCCAAAAATACAGCAGCATAACATTTGGTAGAGCTGAAGTTATTCATAAAACTACATGCTAAAACATAAATATGGTACACAAGAGCAGTCCCCAAACACCACTACTCGGGCTGTATTCCTCTTGGGTTCCTATCTTGTTCACGAATATACATAACACATCTGTTAGTAGATCTATATCATTGTAAAAGTTAAAACATTCTTTTGTGTTCAGACATTCTGGTGGCTCTGATCCTTGAATCAATTTCAACCTAATGATGAATGTTAGTAATCAAATGCTGATCATCATGGCATCACTTTGGCAGCAGTTTCTATGTCATTCCCTACTGTTCTAGATGGATTTGGGACATATGCCTTTTTAGCTTCAGCACCACTCTTCAGCAATCAGGAGGACATTGGGTGCAGTTTGCAGGCAAAGAGAAATTTTGACTCCAGCTGTACAAAAATTGTACGATTTTGTCCTGTAAATGACCAGGCAAGGAAAATCACGGAAACTTCCTGCAGCATTCATGACAGTGGAACAGCCCCTTTAGCTACCGGTCACTTGACTGAAACATTGGTCCCTTCTCACCATTCTTAGTGAGGCTTTTCTTCTTTTTTCATTTTTTTGATAAAATTAATGAAAATTTGGTCATCTATATTTGCTCCCGCCAACATGTAAGCATTAGTCAGGATAAGGTAAGGGTATTTTATGCAATAACAATATAAATTAAAGAAAAAATGGTGGTCATGGTGGAAATATATCGTCAAATTTGGTCTATGACATGTCCACCTCAAGACAATAAACACAGCTTTATTCTGGCTGAATGCACAGAATGAAACAGAAAAAAACTTTTTCATTTATAATAAAAATGTATCCACATGCAAGGAATTTCATTAAGATTCACTCTCTCCACTATGTACAAGGGTATAAAGTCTTGATATATATGAAATCTATTATATCCAGCACTTGGCTTTGAAGAAAGCTTGCATATCTGGATCATCCACAGACCTACCATTCACACCTGCATACACGGCCTTCAATAGGTCTGTCTTAAACTTGTTGTCTAGAGTTTGAAGGTATTTCTCCAGCACAGCTGTAAAATAAATTCCGAAATAAGCTCAATTATTGGTTCAATGTGAATTTGAAATTGTATTTGTTTAAGATTTCATCATGTTTAAAAATAGAATCAGATGCGCCCTTACCCCACAGCCTGGGAAAATAGTTATCGACACCACAAGATACAGAAGTAGTGAAACAGTACACAGATCAGGATACTTTCAAAGCATTATCAGTTATATAAAGGCCCAAATAATGTTTAAGTAGAGAAAATTATGTCTAAGAGAAAGAAAATGTATGTAAAGATAAAGTATTAAAACATGACAATTCAATAGCAGGATGAAGGCATTAATCAGTACACTAAAAATTATGAAGCTGTAAAATTTATAAATTAGTGAATAGTTGTCAATGGAAATAGCACAATTATGTAAAAATACATATAATAATCAGTTGCAGCAATCCATATATCTTTGTCATCTGAGAAACATGTCTCAAATATGGCAGGTGAACACACTTTATCAGAGCCAAAGTTAAAGGTCTCACCATGATGCACACCTACACCCCCAACCAATGTCCCGACCAAATGTCAACCTTCTACACCTTACGGAATCCAACAAAATAGCCCAGACAAGATTTTAAAACTCATGGTCACTGAGACACGGTCAAAGGTTAAATAATGATAACAATGATGTTTCACACCCACAACCCCTAAGTCATGTCCCTACCAAGTGTCAACTTCCTAAACTTAATTGTTTTCTGAGATATAGCCCAGACAAGATTTTATAGGTCAAGGTCACTACGACAAGGTCAAATCAAGGTCACACCATGATGTTGCACACCTACACCCCCTAACCAATGTTCCTACCAAGTACCAACTTCCTACACCTTACAGTTTCTGAGATATAGCCCAGATGACATTTTTAAACTCAAGATCACTATGACAAGATCAAATTTTAAATCAAGGTCACACCTTGACGTTTGACACCTACACCCCCTAACCAATGTCCCTACCAAATATAAACTTCCTACACCTTACGGTTTCTGAGATACAGCCCGGACAAACTTTTCCCCACTAACCGCCTGCCCAAATGCTCAAATCTTGACACCATGAGTGAAAACAATACCCCGACAGTCCTAAAGAGCTGTGGGGTAAAAAGGGTAAAGCTTATTATAGGACACATAATGAAGTTAACAAAATCTTAATAAATAAACATGCTTACTGATAATCGATACTGAAAGCAATGTTATCAAATCTGAGTATATGAATGATAGGTTTTACTGAATAAATATCTCCATTAACTGGCTACTTCTATGCAGAGTGATAATTATTTCATGCGATTTTTGAATGGTTTTTTTTGTGTGCAATAAATATCATTTAGAGAGAATTTAGCATCATTAAAACCTCATTTTGGGTCTCACAATATCAGACACAATTGTTTCATATTATAGTTTCATAAAAAAAAATAGCATCAGAGATGCCCGTACCCCACAGCCTTGGGAAATATTTTCAACACCATGAGATATAGAAGTACTGTACCAGTACAAACTTCAGGATACTTTCAGAGCACTGTCAGTTATATAAAGGTCCAAACAATGTTTAAATGGAGAAATAATGTTTAAAAGAAAGATAATGAGTATAAAGATGAAGTATTAAAACAAGATAATTCAATGACAAGATGACAGAATTAATCAGTAAACTAAAATTCAACACTCTTTATATACATCTGCATTTCCGAATTATGGTTTAGATGGTTTGAATATTACCATGCATACAGAAGTGGTAATACATTTAATGAATGCTTATGTGTGGTGTTGGAGTAAAATCTGCGGCTCACTTGATGAAATTCTATCTCTTACAATGGGAAGTTATGAAAGTAAAATTCTTAATAAATTCTAATATGACTTTTGCTTAATCTGCATCAAAAGACAGACCCAAAGGTGCAACAAGATTTTAAAGGTCAAGGTCACTACGGCAAGGTAAAAGGTCAAATTAAGGTCACACCATGATAATACACACCTATAGCCAATATCCAATGTCCCTACCAAGTATCAACTTCCTACACCTTACGGTTTCCGAGATACAGCCCTGACGATTTTATAGGTCAAGGTCACTATGGCAAGGTCAAAGGTCAAATCAAGGTCACACCATGATGCTGCACACCTACACCCCCTAGCCAATGTCTCTACGCAATATAAACTTCCTGCACCTAACAGTTTCCGAGATAAAGCCCAGACAAGATTTTATAGGTCAAGGTCACTACAGCAAGGTTAAAGGTCAAATAAAGGTCAGACCATGACGTTGCACACCTACACCCCCTAATCAATATCCCTACCAAGTATCAACTTCCTACACCTTATGGTTTCTGAGATATAGCCCAGGCAACATTTTATAGGTCAAGGTCACTACGGCAAGGTCAAAGGTCAAATCAAGGTCAGACTATGACGCTGCACACCTACACCCCCTAAGCAATATCCCTACCAAGTATCAACTTCCTACACCTTACGGTTTCTGAGATATAGCCTGGACAAGATTTTATAGGTCAAGGTCACTACGGCAAGGTCAAAGGTCAAATCAAGGTCACACCATGACGTTGCACACCTACACCCCCTAACCAATGTCCCTACCAAATATCAACTTCCCAAGCCTTACAGTTTCCGAGATACAGCCCGGACAACATTTTATAGGTCAAGGTCACTACGGCAAGGTCAAAGGTCAAATCAAGGTCACACCACAACGTTGCACACCTACACCCCCTAACCAATGTCCCTACCAAATATCAACTTCCCAAGCCTTACAGTTTCCGAGATACAGCCCGGACAACATTTTATAGGTCAAGGTCACTACGGCAAGGTCAAAGGTCAAATCAAGGTCACACCACAACGTTGCACACCTACACCCCCTAACCAATGTCCCTACCAAATATCAACTTCCCAAGCCTTACAGTTTCCGAGATACAGCCCGGACAACATTTTATAGGTCAAGGTCACTACGGCAAGGTCAAAGGTCAAATCAAGGTCAGACCATGACGTTGCACACCTACACCCCCTAACCAATATCCCTACCAAGTATCAACTTCCTACACCTTACAGTTTCCGAGATATAGCCCGGACAAGATTTTCAAACTCAAGGTCACTACGGCAAGGTCAAATCAAGGTTAGACAATGACGTTGCACAGCTACACCCCCTAACCAATGTCCCTACCATGTATCAACTTCCTACACCTTACGGTTTCTGAGATACAGCCCGGACAAACTATTTCCCGCCGCCCGCCCACCCGCCCGCCCGGACGCCCGCCCGCCCGACCATCCGGACACCATGGGTGAAAACAATACCCCAACAGCCATTAAGGGCTGTGGGGTAAAAACTAAAGAAAACAGATATACATTAATTGAGATTACACTTTGATATCACACAATTGATAACTACAAAAATTGTACACTAAACCAAAAAGTATGCTTAACATCTAAATGATGATTAAATCCATCTAACTTACGCAATCCCATCACTTTGCCTAAAGCAATCATATTTGGTCCTAGTCTTGGGTCATCAAATTTCTCATGTTTCATTAGTAAGCGGACTATTTCACCAAATATGTAGGCATCATCAAATGTGGCATTCTCAGATACTGGGAACCTACAGTAAATGTCCACGGCACTCATTGGATCTTTACTGGCCAGTAATTCTGCACTCTCTATGTAGGCATCATGCACCTAAACACCAAAGAGAGCTTGAATTTAAAGTTAATAGCTGCAAAAATCCCACAATATACTTTCACCGTAACAACCTATATTTCTGGTTATTCCCTCATTAAAGATCTAAATTTGTACGTTTATTGTCTCCACATCAGTAGTGTCAAGGATTGCAATCACTTTCCAGTACTTTAACTTCATAATGACACATAATTGAGAGGACATCTCTTTGTATAATTCGGGCAAAATCAATAGCTAACTATCTGAAATTTAAATGTAATTTTTGATGGGTATTTTGCTGGCATTTATTAAAAATTATTACGATCACTTTACGCAAAAAAAAACCTCAATCTAAATTGCATAAAAATAAAAATTGCACCATGTATTAAGTTGTGCGCACAAGATGATCTCGTGATAACAAGAAAATAAGTCGTGATAACAAGATCATTTCGTTATCACAAGTTATTTTCTTGTGATAATGAGATCATCTCATTAGCACAACCTGTTTTCTTGATATCACCCTTGACAAAAATAACAAGGTGATCACTACTTGTCAGCCATCAGGCGACACAAGAGAAAACTAGTGAATCGAATTCCCTGTTCCCTTTAGTGTTTCACAAATGCAATGTATTTATATAATTTTATGAATTTACCTTCACCCTACAATGCACAATTTGTCACAAGACAAAAGCCCTACAAACATGCACTATAGTATTAGGCTTATGTATAAATTGAACCAATTACCACATAACTATTCTATAAACAGTTTCAGAGAATAATGATTCTAAACTGTAAATATACATTTTTGTGGTACTGTGATGCATAAACAAACAAGAGGGTCAAAGATGCCCCAAAAGGCGGGTTGCGCAGGCAGCAATAAGGTTAGCGACTGCTGTAATTACATTTAGAAACAAGGAAAGAAATGTTAGGTCACCCAGTTAAGGTGAATGTGTTAGACGTGCTAAGAAATGTAAAACTTGTAATCTAGGTTACATAATTGTATCTATGCTATAAACGGACAAACAAAAGGATGGAATTACACCAATTTTTCAAAAGCAACTAAGCTATGATTGTGATGTATCTCCCTGTCAAGTTTGAATTCGATTGGACGAAGTGTTTTCGAGTTAGAGTCCGTAAACGGAAATGTTGACGGACAAACAAACGGACAGAATTACATCAATATCGAAAGGAACCTAGCTATGATGGTGATCTATCTCCCTGTCAAGTTTGAATTCGATTGAACACAGCGTTTTCGAGTTAGAGTCCAGAAACAGCAAAGTTGATAGACAGACAAACGGACAAAAAACAGACAAATGAAAGGACGGAATTACACCAATTTCAAAAGGAACCTAGCTATGATGGTGATCTATCTCTGTCAAGTTTGAATTCGATTGGACACACCGTTTTCGAGTTAGAGTCCGGAAACGAAAATTTTGATGGACAAATGGACAAAAAACGGACAAACAGATGAAAAACAGACAAACGAACGGACGGAATTGCACCAATTTTGAAAGGAACCTAGCTATGATGGTGATCTATCTCCCTGTTAAGTTTGAATTTGATTGGACAAACCGTTTTCGAGTTAGAGTCCGGAAAAGGAAATGTTGACGGACAGAAAAACGGACAAAAAATGGACAAACGAACGCACGGAATTACACCAATTTGGAAAGGAACCTAGCTATGATGGTGATCTATCTCCCTGTCAAGTTTGAATTCGATTGGACAAAGCGTTTTTGAGTTAGAGTCCGGAAACGAAAATGTGGACGGACAGACAGACGGACGTTGGACACATCAATCTAATAGGCGGGTTGGTTACATGCAACCCGCCTAAAAACAGGCATACAGGTTTTCTACATGCAAATTAAAGATTAAATCTTTGTAAAGATCAGCCATAATTCTGAATGTGCAGTAAAGTTTCATGTGTTTGAGTTTGAGTCATTTAAGTCATTACTTAGAATGCCCGGTTATATTAACTTATCTGTACTTTAAATCTTTTCACCACCATCATTTTAACACCTGTATGAACTTAAATACCTTCTTCTTCAATGAGACATATCAAACAACTCTGATATCAAAGCTCAAGTCTGTATTCCAAGTTTGGGGTGTAATATATGAAATATGGTGATTACTTTGCAAAAACATCAACTTATACAAAGTAAGGGTTACTCCGAGAATATGTTTGATACAACAGTCTGCAGTTTTCATATTTTATTCAATTACTAAAACTTAGTAATAACGATAATATAACCAAGTTACTCAATATGCCATATCTTTTTATCACCAGACACCTGTGTCAATTACTACACCAAGCTTTCTGGTTTACCTGAGGTGCCAGATCTATGACTTCATTGTAATACTTCTTGGATTCAGTGAGATCATCTGTGTGCTTGGCTGTTGCTCTTGCCAGACCGAGCCTTGTCTGATACATCTTTTTGTTAATTGGAGCCTTCTCTGTAGGCTTGGAAGCAGCAGTCTCTTCTGGCTTAGTGTCGTCTACACTGGCCTTCTCTGTGGATGCTGAAATGCAAACATCAATTATGCTTGTAGACAGTAAATGTAAAAGCCACAGAGAAATCATAATGCTATTGAGGAATTCCAAAACTGAACTTAACAGAGATAGATATCAATAATACAAGATATTTTTAAAATCACATTTTAGAGCAAGTCCTAATTATGTCAATCTTGCAAAAAGAGTTACATTTAAAATAAGAAAAAATCTGAGCAAAGAACATATATTCAATACTTATGTTTCATGTTTTAACATATTGAGTTTGTCCGAAAACATTTACAATTTAAAACAGTTGTCTGGTAAAGAGTTTAAAAACAACATCATTCGCTAATCTACTCAATGCAACATAATCTGAAACAACAACAGCAACAACACTTTAAAACAAGGAAATTTTACAGTAAAACAAAACAATTAACTACTTTGTGGTTTGGCTTGACTAGCAGCAGTAGGTTCACAGCTGTGTGCAGTTTTCTTGGCAGATGGCGGTCGGTTACCTTTGGCTGAAGCTGGACGGCTGCCTTTGGCTGAAGAGGGTTTGGCTGGCTTGAAAAAATAAAAAAAAGTGTTTGGGACTTAAGAAAGTCATAAAGAAATGCGTGAAATGTTTAACACTACATTCAACATGAAGACCAATGTGTTTTGGTGGACAGAACCAATACAATGTATAGCTCTTTTAAAATACTTTGCTGCTAATACCATTTCATATGACCATCAGAGACAGGATATTTTAGGACTTATCTTCATTATGTATCTACATGAAATATGTAATAATTAAAAGTAATACATTATTTTATATTGTTTTTCTGTTTTTTAGCAGATATACTACAAAAAACATTATATGATAATTTTGATTTTTTGTTTTATTTCACCTTAAGAAAAACACTTGAAAGTCATCCAAATACATACAGGGGGAGTTGCTGTGGTTCCAGCTTTTGCTCCACCTCTTGCAGGTGCACCCCTAGATGCCGCCCCACCTCTTGCAGGTGCTCCTCTCCCAGCAGGTGTCCCTCTGCCTGCTGGTGCCCCTTTTGCTGCAGCTGTTTTTGCTGCAGCACCACCTAATATATAACAAGAGGGTCACAGATGCCCCAAAAGGCGGGTTGCGCAGGCAGAAATAAGATTAGCAACTGCTGTAATTACATTTAGAAAAGAAGAAAAGAAATGTTAGGTTACCCAGTTAAGGTGAATGTGTAAGACGTGCTAAGAAACGTAAAACTTGTAATCTAGGTTACATAATTGCATCTATGCTATAAACGGACAAACGAAAGGGCAGAATTACACCAACTTAGCAACTTAGCTATGATGGGTGATGCATCTCCCTGTCAAGTTTGAATTTGACTGGACAAAGCGTTTTCGAGTTAAGAGTCCAGAAACGAAAATGTGATCTATCTCCCTGTCAAGTTTGAATTCGATTGGTCAAACGGTTTTGGAGTTAGAGTCCGGAAACGAAAATATGGACAGACGGATGGACAGACAAACGGACGAAAAACGGACGGACGAAAAACGGACAAATGAACGGACGGAATTTCACCAATATCGAAAAGAACCTAGCTATGATGTTGATCTATATCCCTGTCAAGTTTGAATTCGATCGGACGAACCGTTTTTGAGTTAGAGTCTGGAAACAACAAATGTGGACGGACGTCGGACACATTAATCTAATAGGCGGGTTGGTTACACGCAACCCGCCTAAAAATATATTAATTTCAGGAAAAACACGACACACAACCTATGAGTAAACTGTATGTATCTTGAGTGAACTTAAAAATATCTTGAAAATATTACAAAATGACTTATATCTTTTACCAAACCTGTAACAAAACACTGTGTCTGAAACACAAAAATTTCTGACAATAATTGGTTAAATTTAACAACCAAGAATAAAATGTAAAATCCCAGCTTCACTCACTAAACTCCTGGATCCCAGACTGAGATGCACTTTGAATATGAGACATTGAGACACTACCTCTAACAGTCGTTTCTGTGTCTCTTATCCCGCCCCTGGCCAACAAAATGAGACACAGTTTGTACAGAAAACAAGTATGTGACACTTCTAGCTCACATTATTTTTCTCTACAGTATAAAACTCAATATAACAATACTGATTTGATTCCCTACCTCTGGCAGTGGTTGCTGCACCTCTAGCTCCGCCTCTAGCTGCTGCCCCTCTTCCTGAAGCCCCACCTCTTGCAGCAGGTGCTCCTTTGACTGCCTCCGCTTGCTGTTTGGCTGCTTCCTCCGCTTTCTTTTTCTCCTCCTCTGCCTTCACTTTATCCTGCCACCATTTCTGTCCTAAAAACACACCAAGGTATAAAACATCTGTGTACCGGATGTAAATGGAGAGGACAATTTTGTTGTTTGGCCAGAATTTCTGTTGTGATAAACAAACACAGCTAAACAAATTGTTAAGTTCTGCTCTGATGAACACGATAATGAAACCTCAGTTATATGAACACAATAAAAGAACATTTTGCTTGGATGATAGAAGGCTTATAACAGAAGAGGTAATTCAGTAAAAAAGTGAATGAAAGTGCTATTTTGAGATTAAATATGTATGCTACTGTAAAACCCACAAGGTGTGTCACATAAATTTCAAGATTTTGATACTGTTGGCAAACAAACTTGGTAAAGTACATTGCATCACATAGATATAATTCCCAACAGAACCTCTGTTCAGTGGACCAAATTGCCACAATGGGTCTCTTTTCTCAGTTATATTAGAAAATTATGTATCAACAGCTTTTATTGTCTCTCTACTTCTACACAATTAAATTAAATGTTAATAAGATACACTTTAATGTAACAGCATTAAATTTTTTACCATCTATCCAATACAGTATTTCACCATCTCTCATGACAAGCCAATTAATATTCAAGAATAATTTAGAAATGGGGTTACAGAACCTCAGATAATAAGGTTACCACTGCCTTATGTATAATGATAAAAGTTCATACAATGGAGTTTCAACTAATTCAACTCCAACTGCAGAAACACAGATATTAAAGTATCTTTGGACTTACCTGTAATTTGAGGTGGAGGATCGCCACTTGCTGGTTTCCCCTCCAGTGAGATGCTGGCTTTGAAGCTTTCCTTGGCCTCTTCTATTAACCTCTTGCCTTCTTCAGAATCTGGGTCCCCCTCAGCCAGGGTGAGCTGAGCACTGCCCAGCATGTAGAGAGAAAGACCATCACACGGCTGGATCTCAACCAACATCTGACAGGTCTGTAAATAGGTTAAGTGTTCAAATTGCATTTCAGTCCCAACTTGGGTTAAATACTGTTATACTGTGTTATATCCCACTCACAGTTCTATGTGACAGTGATACATTGTTTTATAAAGTGGTATAGGTGTTAATTAGTGGTGGGAATCGGACTTGAAAATCAGAATCGATTAATCGGAAAAGTCAAATAGATTTTTGGGTCATACAGGGAATTTTACAAAATTCCTTCCATAAAAAATATGAAGTGTCTGGGCTACCGTCAGTGACAGATTTATAAATATTGATCTCGGTTTCCGGTAGAAATAACTGTCGGTAATTTTCTTTGAAATCTATCAATCTTTCCTGATATTTTAATGATATATATGTCGTAATGTGGTTCTATGTTATCTTTAATTCATTTACGATCAGAAAATAGTTATTCTCTGGAATAAAATGGATGCAAGTTCTGTCACTTTATTGTTAAGAAGTTTCACAACTTGCAGTTAAGTTTCGTAGGTCATAATTAACATGTTAACTTCTAAATAGTGACAAATGTGTCGAAAGAACATAAAATATCCTTAGTGTGACAGAATTCAGCTAATTAAACTGAACATAATTGTGAAAAAATGATAAAAATTGGACAAGAAATAAGGAAGTTATGGCTACTTAAACATACATTAAACATAAAAACGAAGTACCATGATCGCATGTATTCCCGATTATCGCCCATTTAAAACCACTTTGGTTACCGCTGACGGCTTGATAAATAAATTTCTGGGCTACCGGTTACCAGATATGCAGCCACGCATTTATAATAAATCAAAGTACTTCATTAAACAATAAAAGTTCATAAAATTTATAAAAACAATCGCACTGTAACTAGTATTTCTATTATCATCCACTCAAAATGTCTTCCATGGTTTCGGTTTTTTTTTTCGTCGCCGACGTTTCCAATGGGATCGATGTAGACGCTAAAATGCAGACTCGAGTTCGGAAATCGAGTTCTCGGCGAATCGTTACACCACTACTGTTAATAATCCACCAAATCGGATAAACAAAGCCCAACATGAGTTAATGTTTTGATTCAGAGATATTTTGAAAGTTGCCAGGATGGTTTTAAAATGATTATTGTAACACAGCAGTTTTTGAACCAGTGAGTATCACAAATCATTTTCATATTTCTGGTACTTGGGATACATCACCACTACATTATCAAAGTGACAATTAAGCACTGACTGTTTTTAATACATCAAAGGCATGCTGATCCATGTTGAAAACTATGTTTCCATTGTGACCTCATTAAACCATTATGGATATTCACTCTTCCATACTTTTCAACTAAATTTTCCTCTTCTTCATTAAACTGTGTTCCCACAGAAATGCATCCATTTAACAGACAAATGTGAATAGATGCTCTAGTTTAAGTCACTTATACCTATATAATTTCAGGTCCTTGGAGTGGCTTTTCAACTAAAATTTACCCTGTACAATGGTTCCTTGAGATATTTCACTTTGCAGGACTTACAGGTATTGGACAACCTGGAACTACTGAAATCAGGTTAACTGGACACCTGATGATATCAGGTTAGATCACTGATATAACCATGTATATTACATACCCCTCAATAGCCAAAATCATGTCTCATATGCATTACATCAGCATGTCTGAGATCTGCAATTAGGGGCTAGTGGTAATATTGAAGAATTAGAAGCCATGCAAGTTCAAATTAATGAAACCTGTTTTGACCTCCCAATGTCAGAAACTACTTCACTTCCATGCATGTAAACTGAAGGTAGCAACAATTCTTTGAGATGACCGAGGCTCTAGTACAAAGAATTATTGTAATTCAATATTAGTACACAACTACACATGGTTTTCATATAGCTCTATACTGTTTGAAACTTATTCTTGTGGTTAGCACTATTGCATACACCTGTTCTAGACATAGGTTCAAGTAAAACCTCTGGCCTCAAGTTAGAAAGCTTGTCAATGTCTAAGGGGTTTACAGTGCATGCAAAGCTTTTATCCTCCACTTATATAGCCCACTGTGATATTACCTGTACAATGTGCTCAAAAGGACAATGAATAAAACATACCAAAGCAGCTTATTGCGTCAAAGTTGCAAATTGCAGAGCAAGCAGGCACCACCTGAATACAATCCTGGACACTTCTGATCTACACAGAATAAATGTAAGGGTTTAATGCTTTAACATACTGAGTTAACATGAAATCCTGAGAAGTTCCAGTGTAAGCATTAGTAACATCAAAGAAGGGTATTACAATATTTTGTTTGTTGAAATGTGTCACCTTAATTTGAAGCTCCATGAGTTGCTGGTTCTGTGGGATGGTGGACCTTTTGATCAGTGCAGACAGGTTCAGAGACCTCTGCGCTATCCAGGCCTTATTGTCTCTTTGTGTTTTCAACAGGATTTCTAAAAGCTGTGAATGAGCTTCCAGTAGCACCCACTCGACTTGCTGGTAAGTGTCACCTCTTGTCAGTGTGGGTAGTACCAGGGCGGCCAACAGCGCTGCACTGAAAAACACAGCATATATCAGTTGGCTTCTAGTAACACTCCACTTGTTGATAAGTGTGTAGAACCTAGGGAGGTAAGCACTCCCACAATAAAACCTAACAGAAACACATAGCATGTGCTGATGATTCATCAAGTGTTAACTTCCATTGTTTGTCACTTCTTGTAAGAGTTAAGCTAAGCAAACAGTAAATAGGGAATATGTTAAAATATGAGCTTAAAATCTAGTTACACTCACAAAATCTGTTGATGAATGTAACCTCGATAAGCGTGGGTTGAACCAGGGAGGCCAACAGAGTAAAATGAAAACTTAATACAAACACACAGCATATTGAAGGTATTTAAAAAACTACTGGTTTCACATTCCACTGACTCAAACTGTTGAGAAGTATCACCTTGTTAATGTTATCAGAATCTGGGATGTCAACAAAACCCCACAAAAAGTTTACAAAGGCACAACAAAGTACAGAATTATGCTCTACTTGAATAATTAAAACATAATCAATCAATTAACCAACATTAAACAATACAGTGTCTTGCTTACCTGTGGAACACATCTTGAGCAGACATACAGTCTTTGATGTCTGGGTTAGCTCTCAAGAGTTTACCCAACTCAATGACACTTCTCAATAGGTGCACATTATCATTTCTGAAGACATTCTCTCCTTTTAACATTCTCCTTCTCTGACTGCAAAAAATAAAACAAAACCAATATTCGTGAAATAACAGGGCATTAGAAATCACACACAATACAAGTCTGTTTATTCCAAAGCATAAAAACAGTCAAAAGGTAGGTTATCATCAGTCAAATTTTACTACACTTACCTTTGTTCTGGGTTAAGTGCTTCTTCAGAGTTTTGCTGCAGTAAAATCTCCAAAGACTCTGCCAGGTAGCCTATCACCTCCTTGGTTCTGCTACCTGGTCCTCCTTTCCTCAAACATAGTCCAAATCCCAAATAAAATCTGAAACAATGTAAAAATAAACACTTAGTTAAAATCAATGTGCACAAAAATCAATGAAATTTATAACAAAGTGAAATCGGGTGAATAGTTAAATTTAACATAATGTGCAATGGAGAAGAAATACACAATACGTGTCGATGATAAAGGATTACTACGAGTGTATTTATTAGACCCTCAATACAGTTTTAATGCAGGAAGTAAACTCCACTGTCAATTATGCATCAGTAGGCATATAACTATTGATCTACTTACTTAAAAATACCTGTTTTTGCAGTTATAAATAGCTGTAAATTTTCACCATATCAGTTCAAATGTTCGAAATCCCGGATTTCATTCGGTTTTAAAGCCCCGAAACCAGTTTTCATTTTCAGAACCAGTCTGACCTCTACTGTTCATTTGTCTGCGGTTATAACTCAAAAAGTGAAACACCCACTCACCACCACCACCTGGTATGAGTGCTTTCTATTCATTATTGACTTTTTCATCATATAAGTTTTACAAGTTTCTGTACTGCTAAATTACTTGTTAATTTTGTTTAACTTTTAAATGGTAAAGCTTCAGTGAGTACACTCACTTGGCCATATGGTTCCTGTCATTCCATCCTAGTGCAGCCTCCAGCCTCTGTGTGGCCTCATCATACTCTCCCTGTATGACGAGCATCCTGCCCACATGGTAGTGGTACACCGACTTAGCCTCATCCACACTCAGTGCATCCATAAACTTCAGGCTAGCCTGGCCAAGGCTTGACTTGTCATCCGCTGCTTTCTGGGCTGCAGCTCCTTCCTTTCAGTTCAAAACAAGCACATCTGAGTAAGAACCGCCTGGTTGAAGAACTTGAGGAAATATCCAAGAATTCTCAAAATTAAGAACTCATTTCTTCTCACAGGAAGTTACACTTTTATTTAAATTACTGCCTATTTATATTTAATTATCTGTACTCCTTTTAATATAATCCACATACTTCAGTGACTTGCTTGCATTTCCACCACTATATAATTTTGACACACCTTTAATCATCAGTATTTTAAACAACACCATAGTTTGCCAATACCAAAATGTGAAACACATGTACCTGAGTGGCTTGCTTTGACTTCCATTGGAACAAGCCCTGCACATGGTCAGCTTTGCCACTTTGCCCACTCTCCACCAGGTGGTGATATTCCTGATCTATGGCCTTCAGTTTGTGAGCCAGCGGGGCAGAGGCAGGCACATTCCTCAGTGCACAGATTGCATCACACTCCTCCTCCTTAGAGCTCTCCTTTGCTGCCGCATTTAGAGAAGCAAAGCCTCCACCATCCTAATACAAATATGGAACCAGTATTAGACAGAAAGAGAGCGAAAGCTCCTATGTATTGTATCAACAAATATAAGTCAGATATTCTTGAATAAGCAAAAAAATAAATAAATAAAATAGCATCAGAGATGCCCATACCCCACAGCCTAGGGAAATATTTTTAACACCATGAGATATAGTGGTAGTGTATCAGTACAAAGTTCAGGATACTTTTCAGAGCACTGTCAGTTATATAAAGGTCCAAACAATGTTTAAATAGAGAAAATAATGTCTTAGAGAAAGATAATGCATGTAAAGATGAAGAATTAAAACAAGACAATTCAATAACAAGTTGACAGCATTAATCAGTAAACTAAACATTACGACACTCTTTATCTACATCTGGAATGGCCAAATTATGGTTTGGATGTTTTGAATATTACCATGCATACAGAAGTGGCAATACATTCAATGAATGCTTATGTGTGGTGTTGGAGCAAAGTCTGTGGCTCACTTGATGAAATTCCATCTGTTACAATCGAAAGTTGTAAAAGTAAAATTCTTAATAAATTCTAATATGACTTTAACAGTGCTTAATCTGCATCAAAAGACAGACCCAAAGGTGCAACAAGATTTTAATGGTTAAGGTCACTATGACAAGGTCAAAGGTCAAATCCGGGTCACACCATGATGCTGCACACCTACAACCCCTAACCAATGTCCCTAGCAAGCATCAACTTCCTACACCTTACGGTTTCCGAGATATAGCCTGGACAAGATTTTCAGACTCTAGGTCACTACGGCAAGGTCAAAGGTCAAATCAAGGTCACACCATGATGTTGCACACCTACAACCCCTAACCAATGTTCCTACCAAGCATCAACTTCCTAAACCTTACGGTTTCTGAGATATAGCCAGGACATGATTTTATAGGTCAAGGTCACTACGGCAAGGTCAAAGGTCAAATCAAGGTCACACCATGATGCTGCACACCTACAACCCCTAACCAATGTCCCTAAAAAACATCAACTTCCTACACCTTACAGTTTCTGAGATATAGCCCGGACAAGATTTTATAGATCAAGGTCACTACAGCAAGGTCAAAGGTCAAATAAAGGTCAGACCATGACATTGAACACATACACTCCCTAAACAATGTCCCTACCAAGTATCAACTTCCTACACCTTACAGTTTCCGAGATATAGCCCAGACAAGATTTTATAGGTCAAGGTCACTACAGCAAGGTCAAAGGTCAAATCAAGGTCAGACCATGACGTTGCACACCTACACATCCTAACCAATGTCCCTACCAAGTATCAACTTCCTACACCTTACGGTTTCTGAGATACAGCCCGGACAAACTTTTTTCCCGTCGCGCGCCCACCCGCCCATGGGTACCATGGGTGAAAACAATACCCCGACAGCTCTTAAGGGCTGTGGGGTAAAAAGTACAATATATAATGTTGTATGGAATAATTATATAACAAAAAAAATAGGCCAAGGCCTGCTGCTTACTGGCGACCCGCATGTTGTGGTTGTGCCACCCAAATACTTTTTTCACGCTATAAATGTGCAGCAATTAATATATGTTTTATACAACAATAAATGTAAAATAAAAAAGAACACATTCTGCCTGTAAAATATATATGTTTGAGTAGTGCTGGTTTCATTTGTATGTGGTTTAGCATTTATCTGCATTTAAAAATAAATTTTGTATGACAATTTTTTTAAATGTGGCAACTTTTCCACTATTTGAACTTTTCAGGTGGGAACTTTTCTGGGTGTGTACTTCTGGGTTTAACAAAATGCTGTAAATGCAATACTTTTCTAGTTAACGCTCGACAATAGGAGAGGGTTATTGTGATCAGTTTGTTTCTGTCTGTCTGTCTGTGCACCGTTTCACCCTTATAACTCAAATAGAAATAGGACGGTTGGGTCGAAAATTTTAACGGTTAATCTTGCACGGTTAAGAAGATAAGGAAATTTTTGTTTTTCCATTTTTTTTCATTTCTTACATACCCTGTGGGTCGAAAATTTTGACGAAATCGCTCTATCTCGCACGGTTTAGTTTTGCCATTTTTGGCAAAAATTCGAAAATTCAAAAAGGCCGCCATTTTTGGGGAGGGGAAATGTTTTTGAAAATTGCAAGAGTACATTCCTTCGATACTCTGTGGGTCGAATATTCCGACGAAATCGCTCTATCTCGCACGGTTTAGGAGATAGAAGCAACTTTGTGTTTTTCCATTTTTGGCAAAAATTCGAAAAATCAAAATGGCCGCCATTTTTGGGAAGGGGAAAATTTTTTGAAAATTGCCAAGAGTAAAATTTCGACGAAATTGCTCTATCTCGCACGGTTAAGGAGATAGAAGCAACTTTGTGTTTTTCCATTTTTGGCAAAAATTCGAAAAATCAAAATGGCCGCCATTTTTGGGAAGGGGAAAATTTTTTGAAAATTGCCAAGAGTAAAATTTCGACAAAATTGCTCTATCTCGCACGGTTAAGGAGATAGAAGCAATTTTGTGTTTTGCCATTTTTGGCAAAAATTCAAAATGGCCACCATTTTTGGGGAGGGGAAAATTTTTTGAAAATTGCCAAGAGTACATTCCTTAGATACCTTCTGGGTCGAAAATTTCGACGAAATCGCTCTATCTCGCACAGTTAAGGAGATAGAAGGAATTTTGTGTTTTTCCATTTTTGGCAAAAATTCGAAAATTCAAAATGGCCGCCATTTTTGGGGAGGGGAAAATTTTTTGAAAATTCCAAAGAGTACGCTCCTTAGAAACCCCGGGGGTCAAAAATTTCGGCGAAATCGCTCTATCTCGCACCGTTTCTGAGATAAACACCTTTTTGTTTTTTCAGCGTTAAGAAAAATCAAGACATTTAGTAAATTATTAATAAGTCGGCCATTTTGTATTGGATCACTTCGAAAAGTTATTGATTTCCAGACATGTATATAACAAACCTACTTGCAAAATTTCATGTGAATAGGTGAAGCGCTTTTTAAGTTATCATCCAGACAAGCACACCCTTTTGAAAAACACGTTTTTGGTCATGTGACCTTCTCTGATGAGTTGAAAAACATGCAATGAGGAAAAATGATAGTCCGCTACCCAAGGAAGCTCCATACCAAATTTCAAAGAAATCGGTGCAGTAGTTTCTGAGGAGAAGAGGCTGGAAAAAATTGTTGACGACAACAACAACAAAGACGACGCCAGGCCATGCCATTAGCTTACTGGCCAAGCCATTAGCTTACGGCTGTTGGCCAGTAAGCTAAAAATGAATTTTAGCTTGAGAAAATCAATTGGTGGTAATTCCTAAAATGGATGTAATTACTTTTTAACCTGAATGAAGTTTGAGGCCATATAGTCATGTAAATTCTGGTGACTTTTACAATAAGGCAAGTATTTCTTACAGAGCTGAATACTGATAGGAAAATGTTAAGTATAAAAATTTCTAATCATTGCAGTAGTATGGAATAAGGCTTCTGCTTTATACCCTCTGGGTACTAAGTCGGCTAACATACACATAATTACTAACTTATTAACCCTTCTCACCCCAGATGAAGTCTTCAGGCCATATATGTCCTCTGCATAGTATATCTCTTCTAAAACCAGGCCAAGCTGTAAGTGTAGGTTTGGGTCTGTAGACTTGCTCTTGATGGCAGTGGCATAGTTGTGAGCAGCCAGTGTCAGGATATCTATGGGAGACTGCCCCTTCTCATACCTAGCAACAAAATAAGAAAAATTCATTTATTAAGATAGTTACAACCATCCAGTGTTTGGAGATCAATGAGTCACCAGCATTACATTTACAAATAAAAAAATAAAAAATTGGTACACATCCTGAAGTAAAATGCGAAAATAAAATATCATTACACATCTTTTAAGATGAAAAAATAACCTTCAAAGGAAAAGGCTCAATAAAGAACTGTTAAAAAGATCTTGAAATGGAGAGAAAAAAAATGGTTTAGCTTACCTCTGTGTTCTACCTGGCTTAGGTAAACTATCAAAGTACTTCTGGATGAGATTTCCTCCAGCATTGGCCAATTTCATAGCATTACTCTCATCAAAGATTTGTCTCAACTGTTTTTCCCAACCACGCACCTATAGCATACATTCAGTCGAGTGTGATGTGAACCGGGGCAACCACACATTTAAAACTAGACTAAGGACGCATCTGTGGCCAGATGCTGGATGTATCCACCGACAAAGGCCAACTAACATAGTTTAGAAGATAAACAGCATTTTTCGTTAATAAGCAAGCTGAAAGCACTTTTAAGTTTGGCTACCCTTATTTGACCCTGTAGCAGGGGCCCAAGGTGAAGTCTGACCACATCAAAAGATTCGCAGCCCATGATTTCCTATAAGTCGTTTTCACATTGCAAACCTCTAGGACCAATAATAAGCAGGAGGGGCCCAAGGTCAAATCTGACCACATGAAAAGATTTGCAGCCCATGACTTCCTATAAGTTGTTTTCATATTAATGAGTTATTTGAGAAATACTGGCTATCTGCAATAATTCTAGAGATAATTCGCATTTACTCATTTTGAGTAGGTGAATAATTAGCTACGGGTCTGAAACTTCACCAAGTGAAAGCTCTCTCAAAAGTAGGCGAATGAGTTATTTGAGAAAAATTGGCTATCTACAATACTTTTAGAGATAATTCGAATTTACTCAATTTCAGTAGGTGAGTAATTACCTACGGGTCTGAAACTTTACCAAGTGAAAGGTCTCCCAAAAGTAGGTGAAGGAGTTATTTGACAAAAATTGGCTATCTGCAATACTTTTAGAGATAATTTGCATTTACTCATTTTCAGTAGGTGAGTAATTACCTACGGGTCTGAAACTTCACCAAGTGAAAGCTCTCCCAAAAGTAGGTGAAGGAGTTATTTGACAAAAATTGGCTATCTGCAATACTTTTAGAGATAATTTGCATTTACTCATTTTGAGTAAGTGAGTAATTACCTACAGGTCTGAAACTTCACCATGTGAAAGCTCTCCCAAAAGTAGATGAATGAGTTATTTGATAAGAATTGGATATCTGCAATACTTTTAGAGATAATTAGCATTTACACATTTTGAGTAGGTGAATAATTAGCTACAGGCCTGAAACTTCACCAAGTGAAAGGTCTCCCAAAAGTAGGTGAAGGAGTTATTTGAGAAAAATTGGCTATCTGCAATACTTTTAGAGATAATTTGCATTTACTCATTTTCAGTAGGTGAGTAATTACCTACGGGTCTGAAACTTCACCAAGTGAAAGCTCTCCCAAAAGTAGGTGAAGGAGTTATTTGACAAAAATTGGCTATCTGCAATACTTTTAGAGATAATTTGCATTTACTCATTTGAGTAGGTGATTAATTACCTACGGGTCTGAAACTTCACCAAGTGAAAGCTCTCCCAAAAGTAGGTGAAGGAGTTATTTGACAAAAATTGGCTATCTGCAATACTTTAAGAGATAATTCGCATTTACTCATTTTGAGTAGGTGAGTAATTACCTACAGGTCTGGAACTTCAGTATGTGAAAGCTCTCCCAAAAGTAGGCGAATGAGTTATTTAAGAAAAATTTGCTATCTGCAATACTTTTAGAGAAAATGCAGAATTAGTCATTTTTAGTAGTTAAGTAATTTAGCCACAGGCCTAATTTAGACATAAAGCCTACCAATAGAATACTGTGGTGCACCCTCTAATATACCTTGCAAACTTGAGAAGGCTAGCTATAATATTTTTTTTCGTTAGAGCGGTAATGGTGAAATCTCTCTACACACTGCGGCTATCCAGTGGATACAATGATTTACTCAACAGTGAGAACCTGAAAGTAGATATTGGTAAGCTATGCCATTACATAGAGGTCTGCAATTTCACTCTGTTATAGCTGACCAAAAATTATGTGAATAACATATTTAAACAAAATACTGTAAATGTAATAGTTTTCACATTATAACTGATTTACTCAACAGTGATAACCTCAAAGTAGCTATTACTCAGCTATGCAATGAGCTACATGTCTGAATTTTTTCTATGTTATAGCTGACCCAAAATTAGGTGAACAACATATTTAAGCAAAATACTGTAAATGCAATAGTTTTCAAGTTAGAACTGATTTACTCAATAGCGAGAACCTGAAAATAGCTATTGCTCAGCTATGCCATGAGCTATAAGTCTGTAATTTCTCGATGTTATAGCTGACCCAAAAGTTAGGTGAATAACATATTTTAACAAAATACTCCAAATGCAATATTTTTCAAGTTACAAGTCATTTACTCAACAGTCAGTACCTGAAAATAGCTATTGCTCAGTTGTGCCATGAGCTACAGGTCTGTAATTTCACTATGTTATAGCTGACCCAAAAGTAGCTGAATAACATATTTACACAAATTTCTGTAAATGCAATAGTTTTCCAATTACAACTGATTTACTCAACAGTGTGAACGTCAAAGTAGCTATTACTCAGCTATGCAATGAGCCACAGGTCTGGAACTTCACTATGTTATAGCTGACTCCGAAATAGGTGAATAACATATTGAAACAAAATACTCTAAATGTAATGCTTTTGAAGTTATAAGTAATTTACTCAACAGTGATAACCTAAAAGTAGCTATTACTCAGCTATGCCATGAGCTACAGGTCTGAAATTTTACTATATTATAGCTGACCCAAAAGTAGCTGAATAACATATTTATACAAAATTGTATAAATGCAATAGTTTTCAAGTTACAAGTGATTTTACTCATGATGGAAGTTACTGAAAAGCCCAAAAGTAGCTATTACTCACTTAGCTATTGAGACAGACACCCAAGTTACTCACCATGTTGTAGCTATGAAAAAAGTAGCTGAATAACATATTTTAAGAAAATGCTCTAACTGCAACACTTTTCAAGTTATAAGTGATTTAGTGCATGATTTCATGACTTTTAATGCATTTTAGACATTTTTGTCTACCACAGGCCTAATTTAGACATAAAGCCTACCAAAAAGATAGGGTGGCGAGTCCTCTAGCATACCAAGCCACCTGCCAAATATGAAAGAAATCTGGAAAGAAATGTGGACTGTAGGTCGCTAACAAGCAATATTCCACATTTTAGACATTTTTGTCTACCACAGGCCTAATTTACACATAAAGCCTACCAAAAAGATAGGGTGGCGAGTCCTCTACCATATCAAGCCACCTGCCAAATATGAAAGAAATCCGGAAAGAAATGTGGACTGTAGGTCGCTAACAAGAAATCTCTGCGGACGCGGATGAGGGCGCGGACGACAACGATGATGAATCCATAGTATCCCCGCTTCGCGTCGGGGATACAACTAGAGATTGTGTCTCAACGCAGTGTATCCCCGGAAGAGACATGGTTGAAGCGTGACATACAGAGTATTATGGTTGACACAAATATATCCCTGTGGGGAGGGGGCCTATGGGAGCAACTTGTACTGACACTAAGTAAACAAAATGTTTGCTTAATGAAAGATACAAATGTAACCAGACATAGCGCATCGGAGATCCGATGCAAATTGTATCCACCAGAAAGAAAACTCACCAAAGCCAATCAACCATGACTTAATGTTGAAGGAGGAGCCCAAGGTGAAATCTGACCACATCAAAAGATTCTTAGCCCATGATTCCCAATAGGTTGGTGTGACATTGCAAAGCTCCAGAAACATGAATAAGCGAGTTATAAGCACTTTTAATTTTGGCTATCCTCATTTGACCTTGAAAGAGGGGCCAAAGCTCAAATCTGATCACATCAAAAGATTCCTAGTGCATGATTTCCTATAGGACGGTTTCACACTACAAACCTCTACGACCAAGAAAAGACGATTTATAAGCGCTTTAGATTTTGCTATCCTCGTTTGACCTCAAAGGAAGGGCCCAAAGTCAAATCTGACCACATCAAAAGATTCCCAACCCATGATTTTCTATAGGTTGGTTTCACATTGCAAACTTCTAGGACCAATAATAAGCGAGATATAAGCACTTTTAAGTTTGGCTATCCTCGTTTGACCTTGAAGGAGGGGTCCAAGGTCAAATCTGACCACATAAAAAGATTCCCGGTCCATGATTTCCTATAAGTTGGTTTATCACCCCAACCCTGTACGACCAATAATAAACAAGTTATGAGCACTTTTAAGTTTGGCTATCCTCATTTGACCTTGAAGGAGAGGTCCAAGGTCAAATATGATCACACCAAAAGATTCCCAGCCCATGATTTCCTAAAGGTTGGTTTACAATCCCAAACCTCTAGGACCAATAACAAGCAAGTTATAAGCATTTTAAGTTTGGCTATCCCCGTTTGACCTTGAAGGAGGGGTCCAAGGTCAAATCTGACAACACCAGAAGATTCCAAGCCCATGATTCCTTATAAGTTGTTTTACCATCCCAAACCTGTATGCCCAATAATAAGTGTGTTATAAGCACTTTTAAGTTTGGCTATCCTCGTTTGACCTAGAAGGAGGGGTCCAAGGTCAAATCTGACCACATCAGAAGATTCCCAGCCCATGATTTCCTATAAGTTGGTTTACCATCCCAAACCTCTAGGACCAATAATAAGTGAGTTATAAGCACTTTTAAGTTTGGCTCTCCTCATTTGACCTTGAAGGAGAGGTCCAAGGTCAAATGAGACCACACCAAAAGATTCCCAGCCCATGATTTCCTATAGGTTGGTTTACCACCCCAAACCTGTACAACCAATAATAAGCAAGTTCTAAGCACTTTAAGTTATTGCGGCCAAAAGGAAATCTCTGCAGTGGCGGCGTGACCGTACTGAATTCTAAGTATCCCCGACTTTCGTCCGGGGATACAATAAGTGGCAAGAAGAAAAATTCAATCAAATTTAGCAACAGATTACATTTAGAAAGGTCTTATTTTAACTTGTAAAATCATACTACATACACAAAAGGTCAAAGGTTAAGTTTATACACAAATATTTACATCTTCTAAAGATAAGTGGCAAAACTCCTAGTAATAAAGCTATTTTATAACAGTTACTGATACTACCTGCAATAATGCTCTAGAGTTAAATTTCTACAAAATCAAGGTATGATATTCCAACACCTGCTGAAGATATGTGACTATTTGCAAATTTAATAAGTAAATTAAATTTTTATTTTTATCCATTGGATAGGATGTCTTAACGCAATAAAAACTCATATTCATATTGTTATTTTACAAGGAATTAGTCTGACGGCAGACTATAAAACTACTTGTCAGGCAGAGACATGGAGAAAACAAGGTCCGATTTTAAATAAGAAACCTTAACCCTCTCTTACATCCCAATGAACGGGTTCGCACATGCACAGCCCCTGTGATTTTTTTATGAAATTTTTAGAGCACAGTCAAATCATAGGGCAAGTACACCATGCCATTGCTTGCAAGTGTGTTGCAAATTCAGAACAAGGGACTCTTTTAACACATGTGGGTGTTACGCATGTGCTACTTATGCCTTATACAGCAGTGTCGTACATTTTATTCACTGGGAATGTATATGTGTGCGTGGACATTGTATTTGGGTCTTGCCGCCGACTCCCAAGTGGGTGCCATGTGCATGTAACTTCAAGGTTAGCCCTTTTTGAGCCATGTCCAGCAAGTAGGTGCACATAATTAGGATGTAAGAGAGGCTTACAGGGGAACATAATTAAGAAGTAGCTGTAGTATTAAAAGAACACAAATACTTGTTTGTTCCAGAAATTTTCACCTCAAGTTTATGTGTGAATGGAGCTTCTGTGCTGTATTTGATACCTTCAACTGCTAGTTTGGGCATCTGATGGCAGTCTTTCAATTTAGTTCCAAGTTCTGACAGTTTTCCAGTTTCAGATGTACCTAATATTAAAAATATTCAACATTAAAACTTCAGAGCAAAGTGTGAATTTATAAAGGATTTTATCACTAACTTGGTACAATACAGAATGTAAGACTGTGACCTTTTAAATAAATCAGGGAACAAATATATCAAATTATTCAAACTAAAAATTCAACATTCAATTTAACACACAAACATTTAAGTCAGACTTGACCTCGTAACAAAAAAATTACCTGTGATGCAATGATAAAAACTTATTCACAGAATGCCAAAATCTGTATCAAGATGGTACTGGGACACATGGATGGTGTATGTTGCTTTAACTAAACAGTGTTAGTGAAAAAAAAGAACTAACTTCTGTAAATATTTTAGATAAGATTCAATCAAACCTGAGTGATTTTTTTTAAAAGATGAAACAACAATGCCTTCCTTAGCAGAAGACTGAATTTTAAAAATGGATACACACCCCCAGTGGCCATAGGAATACAGCCACTGGCATCAGACAATTTCTTGTCAATCCCATAATCCTCCACTCGCCAGTCACCAACCAATGGAGTCTCAGATATTGGGTCAAGCTTAGATGTCTTTGTAAACTCATCTATGATTGGTGCAGACAAGGTATGTCTGGGTTCACTGTCCTTAATTGTGACTGGCTGGTACAGTGCAGTCAAGGAAACAGGGCATTCATATTGCATGGAAAGGGCTGGATCATTCAGACGAATGTAACGAGGGATTTGTTTTCTTGTAAAAATGACTTTGTAAGTCTGAAAAACACATAAACAGTAATATAATAACACAGAGTCTTGAATTTGAGTATGTGTGATGGATATGTAGATTTCAGTGAGCACAATAAGACAGCAATACATTTATGCTTTAAAAAAATAAATAAATAAAACGATGTATAAATATGTAGAGTAGTACCTTTTTAATCTGACCATGCTGAAACAGAACAATTTGTCAGAAAATAGAAGGTTAATAAACTAACAGGAGACATATTTTAGTATAAAAAAGCAAAGAAATAAAAACATAGGGGAGAGTGGGAAAAACTCAAAAAAAAATAATCATAGTTAGACAATAAAAACTTTGATAACAGAGGTTCTACTGTATTTTAAAAATAATTACAAATTAAGGTATATCACATCAAAATATCATGATACTATACAGTGAAATCAGAACTAAACAGTCACTATGTAGAAGTTATAGCAACTAAATCACAAAACCTGTGAAACTGAATAATTTAACCACCTGGTCATCATAAAATACACAATTATTATTTATTCAAAACAGTTCCGACCGGGAAGATACCTTTAATGTTCATAATTTAAATCACCTGTTTATTAGATCCATCTGGGGAGGTTACTTCAATATTCACCAGAGTTGCACTGAGATTGAGGTTAACTGGCACATCAGGCTTCTCACCATTCACAAACACCTGAGCTTTAATGTCTGGAACACTCGGTGTCACAACAACGCTGCATTTATCAGCAGGGAGTAGGACTAAAATGAAGAAAATATGAGAGATCAGTCATGAAAACAAAATATAAAGTTATGGTACATCTTAAGTCTGAAGTTCTGGTCACATTAAACTATGTCTTACTCTTTGTCATTAAACCTTGCAGTAATATCAGTTTTCAAGAAAATGCATGATTACCAAAATAGCAGTAATTTTTTGTTTAAAGTATATATGTTTATGTGTGATTAATCACAGCACAGATTTTCATAGATTTTGAAGAAAAATCATACATACTTAAAGTTTGAGATTTTAGGGATCCCTTATTGAACTGTGCATTACTAGACTACCCTGTAATACGGGTTGGAGTGATAATGATTAGAGTTGATGTTACTGCTTTGACATATTAATTAGTACAAAAACAGAAGTTGTCAAATTTCTAAACCTAGGAAGTTAAACAGAAATTTAATTAAACGGTTAGTTATGTTTTAATAAGAGAACCATAAAAAAAAAAAGTAATGGCTACAATATGTTTCTGAAACTTAAGCTCCTGAAAGGATTCAATTGTACAATTTGCTTGGCAGCCAACTGGATATATAAGAGTACCATTGTAATCAAATATCTCCACTCCAAAATCAGGAACAAGACTGCCTGGAATCACTTTGATATTTGTGAGAGTGGCATCTTTAGCAGAAAGCCTCTTCACATTCACTATGTACTTCTGTGCAGTTCCATTTTCAGCTGTAACCTCTATGGTTATCACATTGACCTCACCCTCTTTTAGAGGTATTGTTCTACTGCCCTCACTGTGCTGAAAGAACATATATATATATATATATATATGAGTATATATGTCATGGTAGAAAGTCCAATTGGAGTTTCTACCAGTAGAAAGTCTAATTTCGAGTTTCTACTTACTAGATAAACTTGGTGGAAAGTCCAATTGGAGTTTCTACTGGTAGAAAGTCCAATCTATGAGATTTGGGTATTGCTCTGGGGTCCGAAATCTAATTAACTTTGTTGATATTCCCGAATGTTATCTTTGTAGAAACTCAATGAAACTTGAAGGAAAGTCCAACTAAAAAACAATAAGTGGGTCTTTTAAAAAGTAAAAACATTACAGTAAAAACATTTTACTGTAACACAGATTTAACACACTTAAACATGACAGAAACTGAAATTTTCAGTCTATTCCAAGAACTTCATTATCAACATCAAATCCCAGCACATTTTCAAGTGAAAATTGTAATATGGACATTAGTAACTGATGTAAGATTTAAATTTTCTATAAAAGTGTTACACAAAGTACAGTTTTAGCCAAACAAATTTTGACAGCAGTCACTTCATACATGACATTTAGTTGAGCAACTGCTTCTGCAGCAGCATTTGTTTGTCACAACTGCCCAGTTGGTCCCAGCATCTAAACCTTGTAGTATTATTATCTCATCCAGAGTTTTAGCATCTAGATTGAAATACCTACCAACTTTATTAGTTTTTGGACCCGAGGGCAATACCCAAATCTCCTAGATTAGACTTTCTACCGGTAGAAACTCCAATTGGACTTTCTACTGGTAGAAATTCCAATTGGATTTTCTACCGGTAGAATTTGAAATTCTACCAGATTGGACTTTCTACCATGACATATATATGTCATAGTGGAGACTCCGATTCAATGGAATCGGTGACTCCATTTAATTTAGTGGATCGGTGATTCCCTTAGTGGAGATCCCAATCAGAGTTTCCATTAGTGGAGATGCCGATCCATCATTTAAGGGCTGCAAACGCAATTTCCACAAGGGGAAACTCTGGTCGGAGTCTCCACTAGTGGAATTACTGATTCCCCTGGCCCAAAGAAAATCCTTCAAAATCATTAAATCACATTATTTATTCTTGTTCTGAGACAAATAAATACAATATTGTATAATTTTTGCAACATTTCTCTTGTTGAATTACAAAAACAAGTAACAGGTAAAGCATGAAAGTGTACAAGATAAATGAAAACTTAACTACAATATACATTAAAGAGATTATCTGCTCTGGACACAGGTATTTATTCAAGTAGGTAAAGCTTTAAAGGGAACATTCATTCAAATCAATAACAGATCATCAGTTGATTGCATTTCACTGAACCTCAGTCTCATTTCACCTAAGCCCAACTTGTGAATGACATATTTAAACAAAATACTGTGAATGCAATAGTTTTCAAGTTACAACTGATTTACTCAACAGTGAAAACCTGAAAGTAGCTACTGCTCATCTACGCAATGAGCTGAAGGTCTGCAATTTTATATATGTTAAGGTTGACCCCGAAATAGGTAAATAACACACTTAAAACTAGATATTGCGTCTCGACGCAGTGTATCCCCGGACGGGACATGGTTGAAGCGTGACATACAGAGTATTATGGTTGACACAAATATACCCCTGTGGGGAGGGGGCCTAAGTATTTATGGGAGCAACTTGTACTGGCACTAAGTAAACAAAATGTTTGATCAATGAAAGATACAAATGTAACCAGACGTAGCGCATCGGAGAACCGATGCAAATTGTATCCACCAGAAAGAAAACTCACCAAAGCCAATCAACCATGACTTAACCTTGAAGGAGGAGCCCAAGGTAAATCTGACCACATCAAAAGATTCTTAGCCCATGACTTCCAATAGGTTGGTGTGACATTGCAAACCTCTAGGAACACAAATAAGTGAGTTATAAGCACTTTTAATTTTGGCTATCCTCATTTGACCTTGAAAGAGGGGCCAAAGCTCAAATCTGGTCACAATCAAAAGATTCCTAGCGCATGATTTCTTATAGGATGGTTTACCATCCCAAACCTGTACGACCAATAATAAGCAAGTTATAAGCACTTTTAAGTTTAGCTATCCTCGTCTGACCTTGAAGGTGGGGTCCAAGGCAAGATTTTATGGTTATGAATATCTCCTGCAAATTTGAGAAGGCTAGCTATAATATTTTTTTTGTTAGAGCAGTAACAGCCAATAATAAAGGAGGTATATGGCCTCAGAGTCTAAGGTACCATTTTGAGTCATTTTAGCAGGCCTAAGGTGACCTTGAAAACAAAAGCCAAGGTCAACAAACTGGATGCTGGTACTCCATTATGTACTCAACCTCCAAAGCCATTTTCAATAGTTTCCATGCAATATAGTCAGCATTAAGTGTGAAAATATCTCCAAAAAGGCGGAAAATGGCCTCGGTGAGGTACTTTGGCGGTCTGTGGATGACCTTTAATGAAGAGCTTCAAGGTCAAATTTCTACATGCTTACAGAGGACATATATATGTATTATATATACCACCCATGGGATGATCTAACTTTCTGTATATGAGAACTGGGCCAAAATGTGAAAAATGGCCAAAATCTGACCTTTAAGAGGCCACCAGTGACCTTGAAATTGAAGGTCAAGGTCACAAAACAATAGCATTCATGGCATTGCCCATATATACCCACATACCAAATTAACTAAAATATTTTTAAAGTTATCGCGTCCGAAAGGAAATCTCTGTGGCGGCGGTGACCGTACTGAATCCTAAGTATCCCCGACTTTCGTCCGGGGATACAAAAATACAGTGACGGTGACTGTAAATACAATAGTTTCAAGTTACAACTAACTTACTCAACTGTGACAACCTGAAAGTAGCTATTGCTCAGCTGTGCTATAATCTACAGGTATACAATTTCATTATGTTATAACTGACTGAAAAGTACATGAATAACAAATTTAAACAAAATACTGTATATGCATTTAGTTTTCACATTACAACTGATTTATTCAAAAGTGAGAACCTGGAGATAGCTATTACTCAGCTTTGCAATGAGCTACATGTCAACAATTTCACTATATTATAGGTGACCCATAAGTAGGTGAATAACATATTTAAACAAAATTCTCTAAATGCAATAGCTTTCAAGTTACAACTGATTAACTCAACAGTGAACTTCAAAGTAGCTATTGTTTACTCTGAAATTAGCTACATGTCTGCAATTTTACTGTGTTATAGCTTACCCAAAAGTAGATGAATAACATATTTATGGAAAATTCTCTAAATACAATAGTTTTCAAGTTACAAGCAATTTGCACAACAGTGATAACCTGAAAGTAGCTATGGCTCAGCTATGCAATGAGCTACAGGTCTGCAATTCCACTATGTTACAGCTGACTGAATAGTAGATGAATAACATATTTAAACAAAATACTGTAATTGCAATAGTTTAGAAGTTACAACTGATCGATTTACTCAACAGTGATAACCTGAAAGTAGCTATTGCTCAGCTATGTAATGAGTTGCAGGTCTGCAATTTTACTATTTTATAGCTGACCCAAAAGTAGGTGAACAACATTTTTTTTAAAGAAAATACTCTTAATGCAATAGTTTTTAAGTTACAACTTACAACTCAAAGTAGCTATTGCTCAGCTTTGCAATGAGCTACAGGTCTGAAACTTTACTCATTATGGAAGGTACTGAAAAGTCAGAGAGTAGCTATTACTCACTTAGCTATTGGGATAGACTCCAGGTCTGAAGATTTTACTAATTACCGAAGGTACTGAAAAGTCACACAAGAGTAGCTATTACTCACTTAGCTGTTGGGATAGACTCCCAAGTTATTTACCATGTTGTAGCTATAGAAAAAGTAGCTGAATAACATATTTTAACAAAATGCTCTAAATGCAACACTTTTCAAGTTATAAGTGATATAGTGCATGATTTCATGAATTTTAATGCATCAAAAATAGCATCAGAGATGCCCGTACCCCAGAGTCTGGGGAAATAATTTCAACACCATGAGATATAGAAGTAGTGAAACAGTAGAAAGATGCTGATACTTTCAGGGCATTGTCAGGTATATAAAGCTCCAAATAATATTTAAGTTGAGAAAATAGCATCTAAGAGAAAGAAAATGTATGTAAAGATAAAGTACTAAAACAAGACAATTAAATAGCTAGATGACAGCATTAATCAATACATTAAAAATTATGAAGCTGTAAAACTTATTAATTGGAGAATAGCTGTCAATGGAAAAAGCACAATTATGTAAAAGTGCATACAATGATCAGTTGTAGCAATCCATATATCTTTGTCATAAGAGAAAGATGTCTCAAATATGGCAGGTGAACACACATTGGCAGAGCCAAAGTAAATAGGTCACACCATGATAACACCTACACCCCCTAACCAATGTCCCTACCAAGTGTCAACCTTCTACACCTTATGGTATCAAAGAAATAAATCGAGACGAGATTTCAAAACTCATGGTCACTATGACAAGGTCAAAGTTTAAATCAAGGTTACACCATGACGTTGCACACCTACAACCCAAACCAATGTCCCTACCAAGTATCAACTTCCTACACCTTACGGTTTCCAAGATATGGCCCAGACAAAATTTATAGGTCAAGGTCACTACAGCAAGGTCAAAGGTCAAATCAAGGTCACGCCATGACGTTGCACACCTACAACCCCTAACCAATGTCCCTACCAAGTACCAACTTTCTACACCGTACGGTTTCCGAGATATAGCCCGGACAAATTTTTATAGGTCAAGGTCACTACAGTAAGGGCAAAGGTCAAATCAAGGTCACACCATGATGTTGCACACCTACAACCCCTATCCAATGTCCCTACAAAGTATCAACTTCTTACACCTTACAGTTTCTGAGATACAAGCCGGACAAACTTTTTCCCGCATCACGCCCGCCCATCTGGACACCATGGGTGAAAACAATACCCCGACCGCCCTTAAGGGCTGTGGGGTAAAAATTCATAAAAATATAATTAAGAAAGACCCAGGCTTGATACTCATACAAGGTAACCTACTTGTGGCCTAGTACATATATATGCAAGCTTAGAGAGAAATCCCTGTAATAGTCCATGAGATGATTGTGATAAAGTGTTGAAATTTTCACACTTTGAGTGGGGGTAACTCACTTGTAATGGCTCTAACAAACTGATGAACGAACAGATCTGCATGCCTTGAATAGTTTTGCATCCTTGATAGATAAGGTATCTTTTAAAAAAAACAGCATGTCTCTGGGCCTTGTCGTTTTGGAAAAGTTTTTCATGTGGATGCAGACGCCCACGCGGTAGAGTGATGACATAATGTCAGGTGACTGATAAGTCAGCTGACATAACAAATTGAAAATTCAGGGAAACACTTCATTCATATTATAAGCTTTTATATGTTACTCATGTTACAACAATTACAGATCTATATAGTGAAGTGCACAGTTACTTTGTCCCAGTATAAGCTTGGCTTTTTACAACAAATGTAGTTATTTAAAAATGAAACCATATGATAATATAGGATAGTAGTGCTGGGAGATCGCTTGGATTTTCCGTGTCGATGTTCGTATCGGACATTTGTAACCAAACTTCGAACATTTCCGATTATGGAGTCAAAGTGTTAAAAAGACAGATAAAATATTAATATTAAATTATATGAAGTAAAATACACACAAATTACCACAAATATGACCAAAATATAATCTAAAAGCCATTCACAGACGTCTCCCTCACTAACAGACTATGCTTGATGTATCCTCACTTGTGATTGGCTGATTTTATGATTACCTTGACAACGGTTGGAAAACCCCAAGGTGTTTCTATTTACATTATTTTTATTGCATTCACGGCTAGTTTGTGATTTTAACTGATGGATATTTCAGACTTTTACAAAATATTATTAAGTTTGCGAACATCGTCCCAGCACTATAGGATAGTGTATTGTTTATATCATAAAATTAGAAATTTTAAAAACTATAAAAATAAATTTAATGTTATCAAATCTGCAGTGACATAAACCTGAAAATTTTAATTACCTAAATGTAGGTTTTATAAGCTACAAGCTTACGATGTGGAACTGAATGCTGATCTCAGGAGGCCTCAGGTTGTACTCTCGTGGAACTCTTCTCAACTGTTCCTCCTTTTCTCGTTGCAATTTTGAACCATACCACCTCAGCTGTAATACAGTGGGGAGGCAGGGTGGGACTCTCTTCAGTCCCACATGGTAATATAAGCTACATTTAAGTAATTAAAATTTTCAATTTCATTGCGCTACAATAGCTTACCATGTGGAACTGAATGCTGAATCCAACCGTCCGGTGGAGGGATTACAGCTGAGACTGGAAGAAGTAGTTAATTTTTCTTGGATTTGAAGTAATAGATACAATGAATGTTTTGAAAGTGCCAGTCTGAGTCCCATTTACAGAGCCCAGTCCCGGAGACTGAGTCTGTAATAAGCCAAAAACCATAAAGAATAAATGACAGTGCTAAAACTGTCAGGATGTTTTGAATAGAGGGGAGAAGTGCAGCCTATGCTCACTTTGAGAAGTACAAAGCCCCTAGGGCTTAGCCACGGTGAAAACAAGCCCAAGGCCTGAGAATCTCATAAATCTAAGACACCCTAAAATGAGATTGAAGGACAACCTTAATAAGTCCTTAAACATTATACAAATACACATTAACAAGGATAAAGACCTTACCCAGCATCCTGAGGAGGTAAACATATACCTAGACCCTGGAATTAGACTCCTGAAGACTTGGTTGTAGCGGATGTGCCCCCCCCCCCCCCCCTTCTTTCCTTTCCGAGGATAACTGGTCTGAGGGGAAGGATCTAGGACTTGTTGTGGCGCTACTACTGGTCCCAGATACATATTGTCGTTGTCTGACCAAGTAAGGTCTTTTAGATAAAAATTTGTAAATGTGTTGTGAGCTTTCCAGTGACAGGCTTGCATGATTTGGTCCACCGATACCCCACCGTAAAAGGCCTTAGAGGCCGCGAAGGCCCTAATGTCATGCGATTTAACTTGGACCAAGTCCAAAGCTTTTTGGTCTGCTTGTTTACGTGTAACAAACTAAGATAGTTTGTTAAGCCAAGAAGAGAGAGTAGCGGGTCTGATGTCTGAGGTATGTCCTTTTTGAAGGAGATAAAGAGAAGGGATCGAGACTCTTAGGTCTTTGGTTCGATCCAAATAGTACCTCAGGGCCCGTACTGGACACAAGGTCCAGTCTTCTTTGAATTGTCTATCTACATTATGGTAGTTAGAACAGAAATAGTCACCGGAGACACACTTTGAGAACCTTCTCTTGCTAGTTGGTTTTTGGCTATGAAATCTGAGGAGGGGAACAAGGCAACCTTTTCCCATTGGCCTAGATTCGAGGATTTCGCTGTGGCGCTTGCCGGAGGCCAAACTAACAAGAAAGCAGTTTTGAGAGCAAGATGTTTGAGGTCTGTGTCTTTCATAGGCTCAAAGAGTGCTTTGGTGAGCTCATTACGTACAACAGAGAGGTTCCATTTTGGAAGATTCCTGGAACTTTTGGGAAGATCCCTGTGAAAACTGGAGAGTAACCTGTTAAGGTCTGAGCTTTGGGAGATATGGTGCCCAGCTGGGCCCAGGGTGTCAACAATAGCAGTCCTATAACCATCAATGGTCGAAGGGTGCCTGTTTAGGTCTTGGTACAGGTACATGAAAAAGTCTGAGACTTGTTTCACAGAGGGAGTGGAGAAATCCACCGAATTTCCTCTGCACCATGTTTCAAATAGGGCCCACTAGATGGTTCTCGTTGATGGTTCTCGTTGATGACCTCTGAGGGGACAATTCTCTCTGCCACCTCCACAGAGAAGACTTGTTCTTGGAGTTGTCCACTCCTAGATACCAGGCGTGGAGGTTGAGATGTTGTGGATTGCTGTGAAACACATAGTTGTGGGACTGTTTGAGGAGAGTTGTTGACACCGGTAGCTGAAGTGGGAGCTCTGTTGAGAGCTGCACTAGGTCCCAAAACCAGGGCATCCCTGGTCAGCCTGGGGCTATTACAATGATCAGGCAATTGCATTGTCTGATTTTTTGGATCACACTGTGAAGGAGAGCCATTGGAGGGTAAGCATGAGCTGTGAGACCCGACCAGTTTATGTTTAGAGCATCTATATCCCATTTTGGTCTGGGACTGGAGACACGTATAGTGGTAGTTTGTGGTTCAGACGAGTGGCAAATAGGAATGTGTCTGGCTTTTAATGTTGTCTTGTAATGATGGCACCAGGTCATGATTTTCCACAGGACAGCACCCATCTCCGCAGAGTGGGTTCCTCCTTGCTTGTTTTTGTAGGCTACTACTGTTGAGTTGTCCGTAGTAACCAGCACTGTTTGGTTTTGACAGTGGTCCTTAAACCTTTGAAGGGCCGGAGAAACCGCCTTCAGCTCTAGAACATTTATGTGTAGCCTTTTTTCCCTGTCTGACCACAAACCCTTTGTGGAGGTTTGCTCTAAGTGAGCGCCCCAGCCTTCGTTTGAGGTGTCTGTAAAGAGTTGGATACTGTGGTCTTTGGGATGAAGGTCTGCACCTTTCATCACGTTTGTGGGATTCTGCCACCACTCTAGATGTGCTGAAATGGTTTCTGTCCAAGGAAGGAGGTTGTCCAATGACTGAGGATATCTCCAATGCACCTTAGAGCGAAACTGAAAGGACCTCATGTGAAGGCGTCCCTCCGGAACCATCTTTTCCGTTGAGGCAAGCAACCCAATTAGCGACATCAAACATCTTGCAGTAAAAACATGTTTTAACCTGAGACGTAGGATCAAATCCTGAAGTTTGAGCGATCTCTCTTGAGTGGGTTTTACAAGGGCTGAGTCTAGATGGTATTCGTAGCCCATTAACGAAAAGACTTGAGCAGGTTTTAGTTCGGATTTCTCCTGATTTATTATCCACCCTAAGGACTGAGTCAGGTCTACCACTGTCTGAGTGTTCACTTGGGCTTCTTCCTGAGACTGGGCCCTAATCAGCCAGTCGTCCAGGTACTGATGAAGCCAGATTCCCCTTGTGAGGGTCATCAATTTCACTTCCTTTACAATCATTGTAAAGACCTGTGGGGCTGTGGCCAGTCCAAAAGGGAGGTGAACTGGAACACCTGTGACCTGTGGCAAAACCATAGGTACTTCCTTGAGTTTGGGTGGATGGGGATGTGAAGGTAAGCGTCTGATAAGTCTATCAATGACACCCATTCCCCTGGAATCAGAGAGGCCCTGATGGAGTCTGGTGTTTCCATTTTGAACCCTTCTACAAGTAGGAAGGTGTTGAGCCTGCTTAGGTCTATCACTGGCATCCACCTTTGGTGAGGCTTGGGGACTAGAAACAGGCGACTGTAAAACCCGAGATTTTACATTTTCCACCCTTTCTATTGCGTTCTTTGACAGAAGAGACAGGATACAAGAGGCCAGAGCTTGTTCTTTGTGAAGGGCATTATAGCCTGATTGAATCAGGGGTGCTCTGACCAAATTTGGTTTTGAGATGAATGGCAGAACGTAGCCATTGGTGATAATGTTTAATATGCTGTCTGAACATTTGTTTATTTGCCAGTCTCTTTTGAAAGAACGGAGGTGACCTCCTACTGGTGGACTGAGGGAGGCTATTGAGGAGTCATTGGGGGAAGGGGTTTCCACTCCCTCGTCCCCTGGGGTGAGGTCAAAAACGACCCCTGGAGCCTCTGTTGTTCGGTTTCCTTCTGACTGAGGAAAACAATTGATTACTGCTTTGGGAGGAGTTGCCCCCATAGGGGCGTTTCCTGTAGGAGCCTCTTTTCTTGTTGTGGGGACCATAAAAGGGCTTGTTTTGATAGGGTGAGAAACCCTGTGATTCTTTAGAGGTGCCTTTTTGAGGAGGAAGTCTTCTCCCTCCTTTACTAGCTGAGATTTGAACAATGAGGAAGGCCAAAATGGCAAATTACTCAGTTCTTGACGTGTCGTATCCCCTTAGTGTGGTTGTAAGAGGGTCATTTCGGCCTCGCGCCTGTACAGGCCAGTGTTGCCCATAGTATGGAGTTCTCTCTGGAGTATATGGGCCAGAGATTTACTTAGGCAGGCAAGAGCTCTTTGTTGAATAAGAATGGTCTTATTTAGAACCTCAAAATAGTCACATGCATTGTCATAACCATGCCTGGCTGCTTTCTCAGGATTGGCACCTTTTTGAACCTTTTTGAGTTTTGACCTTTTTAAAGGTCGATTTCAAACTGTGTTGACACTTCTCCATAGTGGTGTTACAAAAAGAAGTTTTAGCAAAAGCAGCTGTGAAATTTTTTTTTTTACAGTTTTTTTTTATCATTCCATAGTAGTACAAATACAATAGTAAACAATATGAGTTGATAAATAGAATACAAAATAACAACAATAGCTGTCCACTGATTTTTCTTGGTACAAATTCTTTTGTTTGTCCAAGGAAGAAGACACAAGTACTACGTGGGAAGGATCTATGAGAAAAGGCTTAAATTAATATTTCTGTTAACATGGACCTGGTTCAAAAGGTTTACTGAAACCTAACCAATTCTTTCTAAACTCATCCTCTCTGCCCGCATTTATGCTCAATAAAAGTTGTTCTTGATAACATGTCCTTAATTTCAGTATTAATTCGTTAAGACTTGGGGTTTTCAATTTAACAGCACATAAAAAATGTAGTATTTTGTGGCCATAATTAGAGAGTTGATAGGAAGGGATTGATTGTCATTTTTTAAATGGCCTAGGAGGATTTCAAGTGGTGCTTGACTCAAATGCTTATTTGTTACCCGTTCCAACCAGTTATTCAGATCTGCCCATAATTGCTTTGCTACTTCACATGTTGTGAATAAATGAGTTATAGTTTCAGTATCTGTGTTACATATCCGACAGGCATTTTTTTTTACCTGCCAATCTGGTGCAGCAGTTTATTTTTTCCCAATATCCGGTATAACAATTTGTACTGGAACCAAATTAGTCTATTGTCCAATATAGTATTAAAACATAAGTAGAAATTTTCCTCCAGGTTGCATTATCAATTATTATACTTAAGTCTTGATTCCATTGGCTTCTGTATTTGTTATCACAGTTCCCATTGTTTATAATGTTATATATGTTTTTACAGCCCTTTTTTTCCTTTACTATGAAAGATAAATGATTGGGAATACACGGCCTTTCTAGCCGTTTACTTTCATGATCTAATTCTCCTATGATTTTTTTAACGGTATCTCTTACTTCAAAATAATCAAGAAAATTTTTTATTTTGAAGTTGTACATGTTTTCAATCTCAAACATGGGCATTACTTTTCCAGTGTTATTACTGATCAAGTCACCAACTAGAGTAATTCCATTTTTGTTCCATGCCTCTTTATAAAGCCTTCTTTTCACTCTGGAGTTATGCCACAGCGGGGATAACAGAGTGTTATCAGATGTTATTGGTAGGGCGTTATAAATAAAGTCCCATGTTTCAAAAACTTCATTCCAAAATTGGTTTTTGGCTTTAGATACTATTGTGTATACCCCTTGGGGACTATAGTCAAGCAATCTTTTAATTGAACAACATTGGTTTTGAAAAAAAGTAGCCCATTGTGAATTTTGAGACATCACTAACCTTCTAATCCAAGCAGACTTCATGGCCTTTACAAAAAAATCTATATTAATCATCTTGAGACCTCCTTTTTGATAGCTCTGTGTTATATTTTTACGTTTTACCCTGTCAGATTTATCATCCCACAGAAAGGCATAAAATTTACTCTCGAGTTGCTTTATGTACTCTGTCTTCCCCAAGGGACAAGCCATTATTATATAGTTCAACTTTGAAATTGCTAGATTCTTAATAACAGTTACCTTCCCAATGGGAGTCAAGCATCTCTTTTTCCACCCAGTCAATAGTTTTTCAATCTTGCTTATCACCTTTGAATAATTCATTTCTGGAATTTTGGTTATTTCTACACTAAATTCTATTCTTAAAAAGGAAAAGTCAGTAGCACCCCATTCTAATTTATAATTTGTATTGATCTTATCTTTTGAATATTTTTTCCTTCCTATCCAAATTAATTTTGTTTTGCTAGTATTCATTTTTAGGCCAGAAATTGTTCCAAATATTTCAATAGTATTAAGAGCTGACAACCAAGATCTCTCTCTGAGCCATCCAAAATTATAGTTGTGTCATCAGCAAATTGTGTGATTTTATATTCTTCTGACCCTACTTTCACACCCTTGATGTTGCTATTATTGTGTATTAAAACAAAAAGAATCTGTGCACAAATTATGAACAAGTATGGTGCAACCGGATCGCCTTGTTTACAGCCTCTCTCGATATTTATAAATTCTGACAGGAAGCCTGATTGGAGGACTGCTGCCTTTATGTTGCTATTGAATAGTTTGATCCACTTGATAAAGTCTGGACCAAAACCAAGACAGTTGAGTACTTCATATAGAAATTTCCAAGAAATTGAGTCAAAGCCTTTTCGAAGTCTATAAGCATTAATAGCCCATCAATGTCCCTTTGTTCTGTGTAATTCATTAGATCATAAATTAGTCGTGTTCCCTCCCCTATAAAACGTCCCTGGATAAAGCCTGTTTGTGCTTTATCGATCAGTTTCAGAAGTAGAGGTTTAAGTCTTGCTGCAATGCTTGAGGATGCTATTTTATAGAGAACACTTAATAACGATATGGGTCTCCAATTCTTTAACAAATCACGTTGTTTGTTACCTTTAGGGAGACAACTAATAATTGTTTGTATTAGACTTAATGGGAGGTTCCCTTTTAGGAAGGAATAATTTAATGCTCTCAAAACAAAATACTTTAGTTTACCCCAAAACATCTTATAGAATTCAGCTGGAAAACCGTCAATACCTGGTGTTTTATTATGCTTCATTCCCTTTAAAGCTGTACCAATTTCTGTAATAGTTAATGGACCCTCTAGACTTAATGAGTCGTCTAATATTAACTTGTTTTGTTGGTAATTCAAGGTGTCCCAGTCGCAGTCCTTTAAATCATTTTCTTTATTTTCATACAGTCGTGCATAGAACGTTCTTATCTGATCTAGTATTTCTTTTTGATTTGTAAGTACTGTATTGTCGTTAAGCGTAATCTTTTTGACTGTCTTCTCAATAAATTAAAATTTTTCTAAATTACAGAATTCTCTTGTAGGTTTTTCATAAAGGGAAAGATTTTGGACCCAAGATCTTATCATTTGGCCATGCATTTGGGATTCACGTAAATGTTGAGTTCTTCTTTCTTTAGTGTTATAGCTTCTGCATTACAGGTAGATTCATTTTTTTCTAGTTGGTCTATTTCTGCCATTAAGGGCAGCTCTTTAGCTTGTCGCTCTTTTTTAAGTTTACTGGCATATTTAATAGTATCTCCTCTCATTTTTAATAACAGTGCTTCTAAAAAAGCATCATCCGTTATTAAAAAATTTATGTCTGTATCCGGCACTGAAGCAAGGTTTTCTAAATCATACACTGGGACTGCATATTGTTTTTGACCATCATAATGGCATCATTGATTAGTTTTCATAATCTGAGTGTGTCAACAGACTACAGTTAAACTTCCATACACCTTTGCCTTGTTTAAAGGTATCTAGTATTATGTCTATGTCTACTCTTGAGTGATCACTTCTATATCCTGGCTTTATATGACAGTCCTGCAGTAAATCAGTAAGGGTTTCGGAAACCAAAAAGTAGTCCAGTCTTGCCTGTTTTATAGGGTTACGCCTTCTCCATGTATATCTCTTAGTTGTTGGATTTAGTAGTCTAAAGGCGTCCCTTGGTTTGAGATTTTCAACTATTTCCAGAGCTTTTAATCGAGATCGTGGGTTATTAACTGACATGTAATTATTACTGTCTAATTTCGGGTCCAGAACAAGATTTAAGTCCCCACATACAATTGTATAGGTTTCACTGGAATCCTCTATATATTTTCTAACTTTATCAAAGAACTGCGGGTTGTCAATATTTGGAGCATATATGTTTATAATCCTCAGTGAAAAGCCTGAAAGCTGTAGGTCAACCAGTAGAAGATTTCCCACATTGTCTCTTGTTACATTCTTAATAGAGTATTCAAAGTTATTCTTGATAATTACCGCTACCCCCTCGGGAGTTGGTTTTAGACCCATGGATAATGCATTTGCAAGTTGGGAGAAGAGTAAGTAGGTCATTTTGGTCAGATTCGATCAAGTGAGTTTCTTGTAAGCAGAGTACATTGATCCTATTTTGATCATTTAATAAAAAATTGCAGACATCATGCCGCTTTTTTTTGTCCCTAATACCCTGAACATTTGCCGATGACAGTCTTATTTTATTATCTATAATTTTTATCACTGGCCCAGAGAGATAAACATGACAATTTCAATTGGTTAAGCATTGGACAGTTAACAGTAACTTTACATGTACCAGTTATAGCCATTGGACAAATTATATTAGTTGGACATTTCTGTTTGACAAGAACATCAATAGATTTTAAAAAAAACTGTGAGAAACTTTGGTAGGAACATAACAAAAGACTATATACAAAGTAAGCAATAGCAAGCATTGGACAAACATCAATAGGCAAGAGAACAAGAGGAGAGTGCCCGTGAACGGGCACTGTGTCAGCTGACTGAGTGTTTTTGATTTGTGAAGGTGATTAGAGGACAGAATAATTATCAGAAAAAGGGCTGTACAGAAATACAGTAAATGATAACTGAACAGCAAGTTCGAAAGAAATTCCGAAGCTGACAGAAGAAAAGGATAAAAAAGTTGTGCCCTGTAAATGGTATTATGAAGGAAAATAACAAGGTAATTGTTTAAGTGTAAAAAATAGGATAAAACATATTTAAAGAAATACTACAAATGCAATATCCTCGTTCGACCTTGAAGAAGGGGTCCAAGGTCAAATCTAACCACACAAATACATTCCCAGCCCATGATTTCCTATGGTTTACCATTCCAAACCTCTAGGACCAATTATAAATGAGTTATAAGCACTTTTAAGCTTGGCTGTCCTCATTTGACCTTGAAGGAGGGGTCCAAAGGTCAAATCTGACCATACCAAAAGATTCCAAGCCAATGATTTCCTATGGGATGGTTTACCATCCCAAATCTCTGTCACCAATAATAAGCGAGTTGTAGGCACTTTCAATTTTCGCTATCCTCATTTGGCCTTGAGGGAGGGTTCCAAGGTCAAATCGGACCATATCAACAGATTCACAACCCATGATTTCCTGTCTGTTTACCATCCCAAACCTCTGGGACCAATAATAAGCGAGTTATAAGCACTTTTAAGTTTGGCTATCCTTGTTTGACCTTGCAGGAGGGGTCATTGAAGGTCAAATCTGACCACACCAAAAGATTCCCACCCCATGATTTCCTACAGGTTGGTTTATCATCCCAAACCTCTAGGATCAATAATAAGGGAGATATAAGCACTTTTCATGACTGACAAAAAACACCTGTGGCGGCCATCTTGTTTCTCAAAATGAGGCCAAAAATATTCCCAGACAACATTTTATGGTTATTAATATATACTGCAAACTTAAGAAAGCTAGTTATAATTTTTTTTTTCATCAGAGCAGTAATGGTGAAATCTCTCTCTACACACTGCGGCTATCCAGTGGATACAATGATTTACTCAACAGTGAGAACCTGAAAGTAGCTATTGCTCAGCTATGCCATGACATAGAGGTCTGCAATTTCACTATGTTATAGCTGACCAAAAATTCTGTGAATAATATATTTAACAAATTACTCTAAATGTAATAGTTTTCAAGTTACAACTGATTTACTCAACAGTGAGAACCTCAAAGGAACTATTACTCAGCTATGCAATGAGCTACATGTCTGAAATTTTACTATGTTATAGCTAACCCAAAAGTAGGTGAACAACATATTTAAGCAAACTACTGTAAATGCAATAGTTTTCAAGCTACAACTGATTTACTCAATAGTGAGAACCTGAAAATAGCTATTGCT
Organism: Sabellastarte sp. h YS-2021; assembly: GCA_964017235.1. Taxonomy (NCBI): domain Eukaryota; kingdom Metazoa; phylum Annelida; class Polychaeta; order Sabellida; family Sabellidae; genus Sabellastarte; species Sabellastarte sp. h YS-2021. The sequence goes on along the minus strand of OZ024928.1, from coordinate 110,187,552 downwards.
CTGCTATGCCATGAGCTATAGGTCTGTAATTTCACTATGTTATAGCTGACCCAAAAGTAGGTGAACAATATATTTTAACAAAATACTCCAAATGCAATATTTTTCAAGTTATAGCTGATTTACTCAACAGTCAGTACCTGAGAATAGCTATTGCTCAGTTGTGCCATGAGCTATAGGTCTATAATTTCACTATGTTATAGCTGACCCAAAAGTAGCTGAATAACATATTTGCACAAATTTCTGTAAATGCAATAGTTTTCCAATTATAACTGATTTACTCAACAGTGAGAACTTCAAAGTAGCTATTACTCAGCTATGAAATGAGCCACAGGTCTGAAACTTCACTATGTTATAGCTGACCCCAAAATAGGTGAATAACATATTGAAACAAAATACTCTAAATGCAATAGTTTTCAAGTTATAAGTGATTTACTCAACAGTGATAACCTAAAAGTAGCTATTACTCAGCTATGCCATGAGCTACAGGTCTGAAATTTTACTATGTTATAGCTGGCCCAAAAGTAGCTGAATAACATATTTATACGAAATTCTCTAAATGCAATAGTTTTTAAGTTACAAGTGATTTTACTCATGATGGAAGTTACTGAAAAGCCCAAAAGTAGCTATTACTCACTTAGCTATTGAGACAGACACCCAACTTACTCACCATATTGTAGCTATGAAAAAAGTAGCTGAATAACATATTTTAACAAAATGCTCTAAATGCAACACTTTTCAAGTTATAAGTGATTTACTCAACAGTGATAACCTAAAAGTAGCTATTACTCAGCTATGCCATGAGCTACAGGTCTGAAATTTTACTATGTTATAGCTGGCCCAAAAGTAGCTGAATAACATATTTATACGAAATTCTCTAAATGCAATAGTTTTTAAGTTACAAGTGATTTTACTCATAATGGAAGTTACTGAAAAGCCCAAAAGTAGCTATTACTCACTTAGCTATTGAGACAGACACCCAACTTACTCACCATATTGTAGCTATGAAAAAAGTAGCTTAACAACATATTTTAACAAAATGCTGTAAATGCAACACTTTTGAAGTTATAAGTGATTTAGTGCATGATTTCATGAATTTTAATGCATTAAAAATTATTAAAAAAATTTATTAAAAAAAAGGTAAGACAGATCCAGGTCTCATACTCACACAAGAGAATCTACCTCTGGCCTAGTACATATATGCAAGATATGAGAGAAATCCCTGCAATAGTCACTGAGAAAATTGTGATAAAAAGTTGAAATTTTCACACTTTTGGTGGGGGTACCCCCCTTGTAATGTCTCTAGCAAACAGACGAACAGACAGATTTGCATGTCTTGAACAATTTTTCATCCTCGATAGATAAGGTATCTTTTAAAAAAACAGCATGTCTCTAGGCCTTGTAGTTTTGGAGAAGAAGTTGTTCACGCGGACGCGGACGCCCACGCCGCAGAGTGATGACATAATGTCAGCTGACTGACAAGTCAGCTGACATAAAAAACAATCATTTGAAAAGTGACCATTTCACTGTCTAAGTACATCAAGTCACACTCTTATACACAGTCCCCAAAATTGATGTCCCCCATCACTAGAAAAGGCTCTTAGATGCAGGGATTAAGGGGGCAGTTACTTCAACAGCTAGTGGTTGTAGTTAATACTTTGTCACGTATAATTTCCACTAGAAGAACCTTTAAATTAATGCAGGAATTCTGGGCAGTTCTGTTATTTATATAATTTACTTAATACAGATCAAAGTACACAGACAGTACAAGTTACTTGTGGTCATTGTGATGAATACTATGTCACAAGTATAAAGCAACTACACCGTTAGTGGCAACTATATCATATCTTACCAACTTTGTTAATCTAATTTCCCATCACTGGAGAAAACTCTTAGATACAGGGATTATAAACAGCCTTTTATATATGTAGTTTACTTAATACAGATCAAAAGACTTGTAATCATTGCGATGAATACTATGTCGCAAGTAAACAGGTATAAGGCAACTACACCTTTAGTTGCAACTATATCATATATTACCAACAAACAAGTATAAGGCAACTACACCTTTAGTTGCAACTATATCATATATTACATACATCATATCTTACCAACTTTGTTAATCTAATTTCCCATCACTGGAGAAAACTCTTAGATACAGGGATTATAAACAGCCTTTTATATATGTAGTTTACTTAATACAGATCAAAAGACTTGTAATTCAGTAATTGTATTGGTACTAATCACTTCACATCAACCGTTTATACTGGTATTGCTTAATATTAGACCAGTAGAGTACACCCCTTTCTACAACCCTGTCCTAAGTTTTTGCATTTTCCTATAAACTGTTGCTATTCCCCCATCACTAGAAAGCTCTTAGATGCAGGGATTATGTGCAATGTGATTCAACTCAATATTACACCAGTAAAGTACATGTACACCCCTTTCTACAGTCATGTTGTAGGTTTTTTTCATTTTCCTATAAACTGTTGCTATTCCCCCATCACTAGAGAGCTCTTAGATGCAGGGATTATGCGCAATATGATTCAATAATTGTATTTGTACAAATCAAATTACACCACCAAATTATACTAATGTAACTCAATAGAACACCATTAGATTATAAGCAAGTACACTCCTAGCTGCAACAATGACCCAGTAATAGTATTTGTACAAATCAATTTACATCACCAATATGCTAATGTAACTCAGTATAAGAACAGTAGATGACAAAGTAACAATGATACAGTAATTGTATTTATATAAATCAATTTACACCACCAATATTTTAATGTAACTCATTGTAGGATCAGTAGATGGCTAGTACACTCCTGGCTACAACAATGTGGTAAATTTATGGCCAGTTCCTATAAACTATTGCAAATCCCCCGTCACTAGAAGAAAACTCCTAGATGGAGGGATTATGAGCAATATGATTCAGTATGAATAGTAACTGCCAATAGTAGTTGTATTGGTGGAGATCGAGTTACACCATCAATTTATATTGATACAACCCAAGATAAGTCTAGTAGATGGAGGTAAACTCCATGCTACAGTCGTGTCACGAGTTTATGACCAGTTCCTATAAACTGTTGGCATTCCCCATCACTAAAAAAAAGGCTCTTAGAAGTAGGGATTGAGAGCAGTATGATTCAGTAATTGTATTGATACACCATCAAATAATGCTGTTGTAACTTAATATAGGACCAGTAGATGGGTATTTGTATTGGTACGAATCATTTTACACCAATTTATATTAATGTAACTCCATTTAAGACCAGTAGATGGCAAGCACAATCCTAGCTACAACAATATCACTAGTATATGGCTAGTTCCTAAAAGCTGTTGTATTTTTCCCATCTCTTGAAAAAGTCTTAGCAGCTGTGAAATTGATAGTAGAGAGGTTCTGCCTGCCTGATGTTCCAGTTCCTTAAGCATTGGTAGGGGAACTTTGCCCATAGGGGCTCCAGAGGGCTTGGGAGAGATACAGACTTTTGAAAAATCTGTGTTTAATTCTTGCATTCCATCTTCAAAGCAAGGCTGTCCCACCTTGTACCACTTTGCAGTGGAGGGAGTTGGTTTCATGTACTTTCCTTCAGGTAAATTAGAGGCCAGGAAGTGTTGCTCAAATTTATCAGAAGCATCTTTGATATGAGAACTGAGAGGCAGCATAGATGAAGGGCCTCTTGGCCTAAGCTCCTGTTGGCCTTTTTGGTCATCCAGGCCCAGAACCGAAGTGGAAGACCTAGGCATAGTTTCCCTGGGGTCAGGGAGATCTAAAATATGCCTGAAGGTCTACACTTCTTCAGCATATTGAGAGGGTAAGTCAGCCATGGCTACTTCCCTATAGAAGAGGAGATCTGGGTCATGTTGGTCTAGTTCAGAAGGGGCCCTAGGGGACTGAGTAGACCTTTTCTTGTGAGCAGAGGACTGATCCTCCTCTGAGGATGACGACTGAGAAAGATATCTGGCCCGAACTTTGTGTTTGCGTTTGTCTGAATGTTTTTTGGCTATGGCTGAACACAGCTGTTTGGGTTGTTCGGATAGATCTGAGCGGTGATCTGAACCATGGTTCGGATCTGAGCCATGTTCGGACTGAACATCTCCGAACCGTGGAGGCAGAGAAGGACCATACACGTCCAACTCCATGGCTTCATCAGTACGTTCGGATGTGTGTTCGGGAGCAAATTATCAGACTGTTTACTGGGGCCAGGCTTTGAAGCAGAAGTGGAGCTCTGATCCAACTCCACTTCTTTAGCAGACTTTTCCATAGACTGCATTTCGTCTCTGAGAGACTTCACTGTTTCAAGCATAAAAGCCTGGAAAACTCCCATTTGTTGCTGAAGTTGGATGTTAATTGAGAACCCAGAGATTTCTCAAGTTTAGACTCGATTTTTTGTTGTAAAGCTGTACCTGGGGTTGGTGGGACAGTTTTAGCTGGAGTTTTTAATGACAAAGCCTCAAAACGCAGGGGTTGGGGACATGGAGATGAAGCATATAAATTGTCAGCAGCACCCTCAAGCTCTGCGTGTGAGCCAGAAAAGGACTCCACGTCCTCATCTCCCAAAAGATCCAAGTTGTCATCTTTGGATATGTCTGTTACCTTCTGCTTTCTCACATCCTTACGCCTGTTTTTAATTTTGAGTATTTGCTGTTCGGAAAAACCAGAGCAGATTTCACACGGCTTTTCTAAAGTAACACAGCGATCATCTCCCTTGTTAATTTCTCTACAGGCAGGACAGTAATTGTGAGAATCAAAGGTTAAACAGAAATGACGACATTTGCTGGATCTGGGGTTGTCTTTGCTTGCTTGGTGGGAAGACATTTTTACAGCAATAAAATCCGTGCAAGCCAAACTGTAAAACTCACAAGTTTGAAAAGTTAAGAAATATTTATCCTGTCAAAGTCAGACTTTCACAGAATATGCTATAACATTAATTACAAAAACTGGCTAAATAAAATCATCCAACAATACGTATATACTGAGAAATAAAGATAAATGAATGCAAAAAAGCAAACGCTTCCAAATCACGCGGCCAACGAGAAAAGGAGGAAGAGTTAAGAAGAGTTACATGAGAGTACAACCTGAGGCTACGGCCAACACTAAACATCTATTTTTCTTGGACGTTGACCGGGGCCTGTGGCCTCCCGAGATCAGCATTCAGTTCAACATGGTAAGCTATTGTAGCACAATAAAATAGCATCAGAGATGCCCGTACCCCACAGCCTTGGGAAATATTTTTAACACCATGAGATATAGAAGTACTGTATCAGTACAAAGTTCAGGATACTTTCAGAGCACTGTCAGTTATATAAAGGGCCAAACAATGTTTAAATAGAGAAAATAATGTCTAACAGAAAAATAATGCATGTACTTTATCTACATCTGGCATGGCCGAATTATGGTTTAGATGTTTTGAATATTACCATGCATACAAAAGTGGTAATACATTCAATGAATGCTTATGTGTGGTGATAATCTGTGGCTCACTTGATGAAATTCCATATGTTACAATGGGAAGTTGTAAAAATAAAATTCTTGATGAATTCTAATATGATTTTAACAGTGCTTAATCTGCATCAAAAGACAGACCCAAAGGTGCAACAAGATTTTAAAGGTCAAAGTCACTACGACAAGGTCAAATCAAGGTCACACCATGATGCTGCACACCTACAACCCCTAACCAATGTCCCTACCAAGCATCAACTTCCTACACCTTGCGGTTTCCAAGATATAGCCCGGACAAGATTTTATAGGTCAAGGTCACTACAGCAAGGTCAAATCAAGGTCAGACCATGACGTTGCACACCTACACCCCCTAACCAATGTCTCTAGTAGGTATCAATTTCCTACACCTCACGCTTTCCGAGATATAGCCCGGACAAGATTTTATAGGTCAAGGTCACTACGGCAAGGTCAAGGGTCAAATCCTGGTCAGACCATGACATTGCACACCTACACCTCCTAACCAATGTCCCTACCAAGTATCAACTTCCTACACCTTACGCTTTCCGAGATATAGCCCGGACAATATTTTATAGGTCAAGGTCACTATGGCAAGGTCAAGGGTCAAATCCTGGTCAGACCATGACGTTGCACACCTACACACCCTAACCAATGTCCCTACCAAGTATCAACTTCCTACACCTTACGCTTTCCGAGATATAGCCCGGACAATATTTTATAGGTCAAGGTCACTACAGAAAGGTCAAAGGTCAAATCAAGGTCACACCATGACGTTGCACACCTACACCCCCTAGCCAATGTCCCTACCAAGTATCAACTTCCTACACCTTACGGTTTCCGAGATATAGCCCGGACAAGATTTTATAGGTCAAGGTCACTACGGCAAGGTCAAATCAAGGTCAGACCATGATGTTGCACACCTACACCCCCTAACCAATGTCCTTACACGTATCAACTTCCTACACCTTAAGGTTTCCAAGATATAGCCCAGACAAGATTTTATAGGTCAAGGTCACTACGGCAAGGTCAAATCAAGGTCAGACCATGACGTTGCACACCTACACCCCCTAACCAATGTCCCTACCAAGTAACAACTTCCTACACCTTACAGTTTCCGAGATATAGCCTGGACAAGATTTTCAAACTCAAGGTCACTACGGCAAGGTCAAAGGTCAAATCAAGGTCAGACCATGACGTTGCACACCTACACATCCTAACTAATGTCCCTGCCAAGTATCAACTACCTACACCTTACGGTTTCTGAGATACAGCCTGGACAAACTTTATCCCGCCGCCCGCCCACCCGCCCATCTGGACACCATGGGCCCTTAAGGGCTGTGGGGTAAAAATTATACTTTTATCCCAGTATAAGCTTAGCTTTCTAGAAAAGTTTTAAAAAAATTTGATAACACAGGCTATTTTATAGTTCATATTATACTATTCATATGTTATCAATGACATAAAATTCATCAAAAGCCTCTGCAAAACTTCAGAATTAGCAATTTATATTTTGTTGCACAAAAAAAAAACAACCCCATATTGAACTGATGTTACAAAGTCAGGGGAATCAGCGATTCCACTAGTGGAGACTCCGATCAGAGTTTCCCCTAGTGGTAATTGTGATTACAGCCCTTAAATAATGGATCAGAGTCTCCACTAGTGGAAACTCCGATCAAAATCTCCACTAGTGGAATCGCTGATTCCTTTGAATCGGCATCTCCACTGTGATATATATGTATATATAGTATGGTACAGGATTGATATGTAATTGTAACAACAATGTGATGACTTTAAAAGTCTCCAAAACATATAAATGGAGTTGGAACCGTTGACCATTGTTTTCTTTTACAATTTCAGTTTTGAGAATTTTAATCACCACCCAGTCATGTTCAATTATTGTGACAGATTTGACTTTGCCTCTAGGATTGGAAATTGGTTCTTAAGACATAATTTTGGTAAAAAAATGGCACCAGAGATGCCTGTACCCCAAAGCCTGGGGAAATGGTGTTGGACACCATCAGATATAGAAGTGATGAAAAAGTACAAAGACAAAAGGGTCTTTCAGGACAGAAAGTTTAAGTTATGTAAAGGAGCAGGAGAAATAACACTAAAGAAAGCAAAAATGTATGTAGACAAAATATCAAAACAATACAATTTACCGATAAGTCACATCAGTCACACTGATAATTTTATCAATTAGTATCAACTAATAGCCCACAAGTTTCACCCTGCATGTGCCTCTCCTTGTTTTCTACTGCTGCAAATTCCTAGTGAAGCCAACTGAATGTTATATGGATAATGATCAAGCAACACTCCATAAAGTTATTTGATGGCCTATGAGGCCCATCAGGCATGAATAGACATAAAGTTTATACAATGGAAGTGCCATGAGACAATTATCAATTACAAAACTACACAGATTGAAACTACTTGAATCAATTGAATTTGACACCTTTCGCTAAATGGTCACACTGTGCAATATTTACAAGGTCAATAACAATAATTATTAGCCTCTCTGGAGATTTTTCTTTAGTTTAAGTTTTTATTCACAAGGTTGATTTAAAATATGGGATGAACTTTTATTTTTATAAGAAAAAGTGATGAACTTACATTTAACAATTTATTTGCTATTGAAAAATCTGCATCATTTCAATGATGGGTTGTACGGACATTTTAGAATCTATTCAATTATTTTCTCACCATTATGATTTTTTAAGTATGAATGTGATAAAAGATATATCAAGATGTGCAGAAAATGAAAGACCAATTCTACTTTGGTTCTAAATTCTAATAGCATAAGCTCTTGCTAACTACTTAATAGTACTTATACAATTTATTGTACAATTGCTGTACCTATTTACAGTTTACTACAAAAAGTGTACAGTCTTTTTACTAGTTTTTAGCTATAACATTTGAAACATTTTAGGACACTATTTTATCCCAGAAAATTGTGTTTATAACACACAACACTTCTATTTTAAGAATACATAGCTTCGGTTAATATTTTTGCACAAAAACATGCATAAGCCTTAAATTAAAACCATTTAGACTGGAATGTGAAATGGACTGGATTCTGGTTCTTCAAGGATATAAGCATGGTCATGCAGTCACTTAGTGACTTTCTACCAGTAAACGTCCAACCAATATTTCTTTGTAAGAGGTCAAGGACAAATGCTTCTATATAACTACAAAATGGGCATTCACTGGTATTTCCGGTTTGTGGCACTAGTGGCTCGTTATAAAACTCGGAGCTGGAGCTTTACTCGGAGCCGCACCTCTACCACACCCCTCCTCTGATTGGCTGTGTGGCTTGATATAGTTTACAGTCACCGCACCAGTAGATCTACAGTACCGTCTTCTCACAATATCCCAGATAGCATTCCGCCGTCAGACCGACGTTGGCTGTTGGTCGCATGGTCGGCAGATTTTGCCGACGTTGGGCCAACGGCGGATTTTTACTCAAGATGGCGGCGAGCACAAGTAGGGGATTTAGGGAATCTTAGAAAAAAATGATTTATTATGGTATGTCTAAAAATCATATTTCAGTGAGCCCACAAATTTTATCTGACCATTTAACAATTTTACACAAAAAAATAATATTCTCATTATAAATTTACACTACAAAAGTTGCTTGTGAACATTATCTGATTGGCTGATGCTATACATAGAATATAATTTTTACCGGTGACTTGCCGACGTTGGGCCAACGTTGGCCCAACGGTCAAAAAGCCGTTGGCCCAACGGATGTGCTGACGTTGGGCCAACGTCGGTCTGACGGCGGAATGCTATCTGGGATAAAACAAATAAAATATCAAATGCTGGTAGTTATATACAAGGAAACATGAGGCTACGATGGGGTTTCTAACAATATTTTACAAATATATGATCCAGCAATATTTTACTGTCACCGCACCCTGTTGAACTCGTCTCGCACTATAAAATAAATAAAAGATCAAATGCTGGTAGTTGTACACAAGGAAACATGAGCCCACCATGGGGTTTCTAACAATATTTTACATCCAGCAATATTTTACTGTCACCGCACCTGTTGAACTCTTCAAATGTAGTTCATAAGCCCCCATTCAAATATGAGGGGGTAGGGAAAAATCCCCAATCATTTTCAGAGGGCTAGGGAAAAGACCCCCCCCCCCCCACCCCCAATCTTGCATTGTAATTGCCCCTCTTTTATGTATCATAAAAAGGTGTACTCTGTTAGGTTATGTTCAGGCATCATAATCTGGTCACATTATATTTCATTGTCCATCTAGTAATAGCTAACAGACATCAACACATTTAAAAAGACCTGTGGGTATGTGATTAAAGAATAAAATACAATTACTTGTTTTGTTTAATTGGTACTTGTACTTTCTTTTATTTCACCGCACCACTGGATCTGAGAATTGTATGAGTGCACTATAATCTGGCAATATTATACCGCACAACTGAATCTGAGAATTGTACAAGTGCATTATGGTCATTATGGCAATATTTTACTGTCACCGCACCTAATACTGCCTCCTTGCAATATTTAAAACAAATAAAATATCACATGCTAGTACTTGTACACCCACAGAATGATGAAAATGTGAGGCTATGATTGGGTTTCTAACAATATTTTACAAATATATGATCCAGCAATATTTTACTGTGACAGTCACTGCACCTGTACTGCCTTCTCGCAATATCTGGTAGTTGTACACCCACAGAGTGATGAAAATGTGGGGCTACGATGGGGTTTCTAACAATATTTTACAAATATACAATCTAGCAATATTTTACTGTCACTGCACGTAATACTGCCTTCTCGCAATATTTAAAACAAACAAAAATATCAAAGGTTGACAGTTGTACACCCACAGAGTGAAGGAAATATGGGGCTACGATGGGGTTTCTAACAATATTTTACAAATATATGATCCAGCAATATTTGTACAAATATTTTTACCGCACCCCACTGCACCCCTCCAACCGTACCTCCAGAGCTCAGTTTTATATGGCACCACTAGTTAAAATATAAAGCTTTGAAACAAAAGTAACAAAATGTACCTCAGTTATTAATTGTAGTGTATATCGTTTGACAATCTGGTTTTAGAAAAATAACTATAAAGCTGTCAATATCATTTAAATTCAAAATTTAAATTTCAGCATAGCATTTACTGGTAGAATACCAGTATAGTATGCTGAAGTTACATAGGAATACCATAACTACAGTGGTTTCTAAACTGAGTACGTAAAATAAATGCACACCAACAAAGGAGCAATTATACTTTATCACCCTTGCTCTCCCAGATTCTTTCAGCACTGATTGATGTGAAAAAAGGGTAAATTAAAAAAAGTATATTGAAGGAAAAAAAATTATGTTACTGGTATTGGATCTGCCATATTTAATACTTATAGCTAGGAAAATTGGAAAGTAATTTAACAAAGTTATAAATGGGGGTAAGCCCCCAACCCCAATAAATAGTATTCTTTTGTATTTCAATAAAAATGAAAGGATGGAATTTTAGTGGCTTTCTAGAACCAGTAAACGCCTGCCCACCAGTGAGCCTTATATTTCTTTGGGGGTCAAGGACCTAAAAGTAGAATTGTGTCATCTGCGAAATCGCGTGCTGATAAAAACTTGCTTTGAAATATATGTCAGTCACTGAAATATAAAGATTTTATTTATTAGTAGCAGTAATTGGCACCCGGCCATAATTGGTAGCACGGCAGTGCTATACGGGTGTCATTAATGTCAGACGTCATTAATGTTAGACAATGATATAAAATAGGTAGCTAAACACATTTAATCTGATACATATACACTGATACATATAAACAAGGGTTTGCTTATTCTATTTCTTAACAATTTAAGGAAGCAACATAAATCCAGACAATATAATATCAACTGGTCTACTGTAACATTAATGATGTTTAATGACACCCGTGTACTCTGGGTTTGGTGGCGTCCTTGGAGACCGCACAGAATTTATTACCCAAATGCTGTAAGATGCCCCTGTATCACTAGTCTGAGGATCAAATGTTATTTTTTCAACATTACTTCCCAAAGTTACATCATAAAGCAATGTGTCTTTGTGGAATACAGGCGATAATTTTCCTGGTTTTATTGAAAGTTTTTCCAAGCTGCAGTCATCCATATTTTTGATTATTTTTTCGGATAACACTAAAGCACAAGTAGTTTCCCAACTTAGTCTCCTTCCCTCTCGATCTCACCCACAACTCTGGAACACTGACCTTGAACGCCTCTAACTCTTCTTATTAGAAATGATTTTAGTTAACTAGCGCACTGAGTTCCCCTTAGTGCAAAGGAATTTAAATTTAATCGTTTTTAGTTGGATCCAATGGTTGAAATCATGTTGAAATACAAGGGTTAAATCTAGTTGAAATACATGTGGATTTTGCAAACTGGTTTCAGTTGGATCCACTGGGTGAAATCATGTTGAAATCAATGGGTGACATGTGGTTGAAATACATGTAGATTTTGCAAACCGTTTTTAGTTGGATCCAACCAGTGAAATCAGCTTGAATTCAATGACCCAACAGGCACATGCCTTGAAAGGTCGTTGATTTGAAAACTTCATACAAAAATCAGCACTAAATCAAGTTAGTTTTTCTGACATGAAATCTTAGTCATGTTATTGAAAAGAAAACAGGTTGAATGTTGGGAAATGAATGACTAGTGATCATTGATTGAAAATTCTTTTTCTAGAGGGAGATATAGTGATTAAGTCTAACATTTTGAAAGAACTATTATTGCAATAGTTTTTGAATTTGTAGGTATTTGTAAAGCAAAGACTAATTTTTAGACTTAAGATTATAAAGATGATAAAGATTATATGTACATGCACTTGTACATTTTTATCCATTCGCCTTATTAATTTATAGCAACAACAAAACTGATGTACCCAAATATAATTTTTATAATTTATAATTTATATTTAATTATCAATGCAATTCCTGATAATTAAAAAAAGTTTTGAAGTCAAACTTATCTTAAATAAAAAAAGATAAATTCAAACTTATTCATTAACACTTAGCAATTTAAATTTGTTTCTCAAACGCTCTCATACGCAAATAGCTAGTTTTCAGTTTGCAAGTTTACACTGAGAACCTCTCTATACAGAGAACCTAAGCTATAACATTTTATCACACAGCAGTGAGGTCATAGGGGTTCCTGGTTTTTCTTATCTGTACCCTGCTACACAGAACATTAGGCCTGTGACTAAAAGTAATTAGATAACACAGCAGGGGTGGAGGTGGGAGTTTACCCTTGTTCAATTACATGCATGGTGTTTACTTCTTAAGGCGTGTTTTTTGTGGTCAGAACTGACAACTAAGTATGGTGGAGAGTAATGGGTGGAGTTCTACAAATATGCCTATTCTTGTGTTTTTTTCAGTTTATATGACAAAGTTGTATGAGACACAAGCATCTGAACTGAGCATTATGGCTTTGTTACATGATTATAGCTTCTTTATAATTACACTATAATTAAAGCCAACCTAATAAAACATTTAAAAGAAAGTCATTGGATAAAATACTGAAGATATAAATAATGTCATAATTGTTTGTTTTTACAAAGAAAAAAGTACAAATTTATTTTTAAATTTTACACAAAGAATTTCAATTGAAGACATTGAATAATACCAGTCCTATTAATGACATAAAAATGGATATCTAGTTGGAAAATATGGATTTACATATCTTGAGCAGTTATATTTGAAAGCTGAGGCAAAATTATGTGTCATTACAATGTCATCAGAAATAGAATATTGAATGTATAATGATTCATGAAAACATGTCATCTTGGAAAGAATTAATTACTTTGAAGTTGTATCCAAATTGTAAAATATGTATATGGATAGTTATTGTATAATATTACTAAGAAGCTATAATTATGACACACAAGTTACAATGATTCAGATAAATAAGACAGTGTAAATAAACTGCTTTTACTCATTGAATTCAACCCTATTTCATACAATGGATTCAACCAAAAAGAGTTTGCAAAATCTACATGTATTTCAATCAGATTTCACCCATTGAATTCAATCTGATTTCAACGTTGGTTTCAACATGATTTCACCGGTTGGATCAACTAAAAACTGTTTGCAAAATTGACACATATTTCAATCAGATTCCTATGTTGGATTCAACCAGATTTCAAAGTTGTGTGCCTACTGGGGAGTGAGTTTATAAATAATGTTGAAGTATTTTTTGACTTTGCAAGTTATTCTTAGCTAGATCAATTTTTTTATCTATGTTACTCCAACACCAATAATTTTTTATAGAATCATGGCATTTACATTTTTCTCATTTAGTACAACTCAAACCACTGGTTCTCATGTGGCTAGCTGAATTCTCATAATAATATGTGAAATGGTAATTTTCCATTTAATTCATGCATATATTGTAACTTGTATATTGAGGATGGTTGTTTCATTACATCTGTCAATAATATTGCAGGAGCATGTAAATCAAACTTCATCACTCAGTATATGGTTCTATATTATGATCTTTTGTATTTTCCACCTAGATATCCATTATTATGTGTTCCTATAATATGTAAATCCAATTTAAATAATCTGATGAATTCTTGGTAATTTATTTAAACCAATTAAGTATTTGTGTTTAATTATTTTATCCAGTCAAACTTATTAAATATTACATATAAAAAGTAGACATTGCAATTAGAAATAAACTCTCAAGTAAAGTCACAATGCATTTTTTGCTGCCTCTCTTTCAAAATATTTATCTTTTGAATATAGTGTGAAAAAACACAACCAAGCTAAACGTGTACAACTTCTCCACATTGCTGCTGCAGCTTAATTAGTTTTCAACTTTGACCACAAATGAGTGGACCTAGCTAGACAAGCACACACCATGCTATTGAGAAAGAATAAACACTTCCTATTGTGTGGTGCTGTCAGTACATTAGTTTTAGTCACAGACCTAGGAGTTTTTTGACAAGTGATTTTCTGATTCTACCTAAATATATTTGTCTTGTACATAAGAATGACTGTAGCACATAGATTTTATAAATATGTATGTATTCATTACATACTAATGATTTTGATGATCTACTCAATGTGTTATTTTTTACTGCAGATGTAGTTAATATTATATATTAGAAAGGGTAGTTTTAGTCTGGTTCCTGACTCTGCAATAAAGAGCCCACAATTTTGGGTGCTAGGCTTCCATAGTTACAAGAAATTAAATAAAAATATTTCTAGTCAACACATTTGGTGCACATTTTGACACAATATCCCCCTTGAACTATGTAATGATATAGCCTAATAATTAAACAACATTTGTGATAAACAAAAAATGTGCATTAGTTTAACTGTTGTCGATCCATTATTATCACCCAAAACCACATATTTGCTTCTAAACACTATTGTCTTCCCAAAATATGTTAAAGTTTAATTGGCAATATTCGATGTTGTAAGTCCCATAATATATGGTAAAAATATTTTTAATGCATACATTAGTGATGCATTCTCTTGGCTATTCAGCACTGGTACTTATTACTTCATATCCAGTAAAAACGCGGTTAAAAATGTAAAGAAATATTTTACGGATATTTAACACCACCCCACGACGTGCAAAAGAATGCAGCATTAGTGCATGTGAAGGTCATCGTAGGTGATACCAGTCCCTATATGTGACTGAGGTCTAGTCTAGGATAGTTTTCACAAGGATAGTTTTCAGTGAAGAATTATGATTTAAAAGCTGATATCCAGTTTCACTGTTATTCTCTGAGACTACAGCTGCTATTAAAACACAAAATGTATGTGAAATGTTGTGATAACTTCACAGCCAAAAATATTGTAGATATAGAGTAATTAACTTATTAACTAAGAAAAAGCAGTCCTTGAGGTAAAATGCACAAATTGAAAAAGGACAATGTAAGAACTAAGAAGGATAAATCAAAATTACCTCGTCATTACACAATTATTATTATTTAATTTTTTTTTGAAAAGCTCATCACTTTCGGGGAAGGTACGATTTTGAACAGCAAATCAACATGTTTTCAAAGGTCTGTGTCTGCTGGGTGTTCCATTCTACTGCGCAGCAGTGGCAAAACCACGACTACCTATGGCCTTCCTGGGATGGAAACTGACAATCTGTTTCCACATGTGAGACTAGAGGTGATCAAGGATGACAAATGTGGGGGTTGGGAGAAGATTATGGCTTTAGATATGAAGAGGTTGTATTTGAAAAGAATACAATATAAAATGGGAAGCCAGTGAGGTTTTGCTAGGCAAGGTTTGAAATGACTCTTTTTCTCCAATCTGAAAACAAAATGGCAGAGTGCATTTTGAACTTTCTGAGGATTAGCAACACTGCCTTTGCCGACCCCATACAGTAGGGAATTACAAAAGTCTATTTGACTATTAACCCTAGCGTTTGCCAGAAGAACTGCAGTGCCAACAGTTAGGAATTTACGAATGTGTAGCAATCCCTAAGTTTCAATTTCACACTGCATGTTCATCCACAGAACAGAAACAAGACACTTAGTCAACTCCTTGATACTGGAGTCAAACTTTATATTTTTTTATTGCCAAGTATATTTCTAAAGTATATAAATGTGTCTTATAAAATTAAATATACTTGATCTAAACTGCTGAGTATTATTTAGATGTATTAGATTTTCAAATATTCTTCTCTATGGTTTTTATCTAACTTCACCATTAGATTGTTAAACAAAGAATACCATTTACGAGGATGTAGCTCATCTAATTTTGCTTCAGGTTCAATCACCCAGTAAACATTAAATATGTTTTCATAGGCTTTAAAAAATTTAAACACAACATTTTTGAATCCGATTTAAACTCTACGTTTTGGGTTACTAACCATTCCAAATTTTTTTTGTGTTACACTGTTATGTTTTAAAAACGTTTTATAAGCATTCTATATACAAAAATTTTTACTGAAAACTTTTATTAAACGTTTATAAAATAACCCAAGAAGCTAGGTTTGACTGGAAATGTTTTTCAAACATTCATCATGAAATGAATGATAAACAGTACACATAAAATGTGGAAAGAACATTGTTGATGTTTTAAAAACGTTCTATCAAAATCGTTTTTAAACCCATATTTTCATAATGCTTATTAAACCTTCACCTTCAAACATGTCCAAATAAAGATGGCAGTGAGCAATAATAGGGGATTTTAGAGGACTTTGTCAAAAATTGCCCCACATGCAATCCTCAAAAGTAAGAATTAAATAGGGGCACAATCTTTGAGCCACTATCTTACAATAGACCAAGCAGGTCATGTGACCTAGAATTGGCAAATAAAGTCAATCCAGACAAGCAACAAGTCCTTCCTTATCTAAGCAGTTAATATTCAGATTGGTATGCGAGTCACTAGTGTGAGTGCTTCATCATTTGAAAATAACTTAATTGGATGAATTTATTTTTTTGAAAATTTTGAAAATTGTCAAATTAATTATGTTATTAAAATTGCCTTTTTTCTGAGTAATCATGTGATAATACCTTGGGAAGAACACTCCAATTTTGAATTAGATTTTTCTCTAGTTAGCATCAGAAAATACCAGGGAAAGAGTGGGGGAAAGATAAATAAAAAGGTCTGTCAGTGCTTTCTTGGGCAGTGTGTTCTTGATATCTGACAAGGGAGGGGGGAAACTCTTCATAAAGGACAAATGCTTTGCTTCACAAAAATATGTACATTCATTCATTCAAATTAGAATGGAAAAATTGAAAAAGATGGTACTATTATGAGTGGGAAGTATAGTTGTAAAGCAGGATAGGCATTTAAATAACATTTTCCATGTTATTATTATCATAATATATAAACTTTATTTAGCTTTTCTACTGTAATATGAGATCTTAAACATGGTGATATAAATAGTGACACCCTGAACTGTTTTGTGTCTGCATATACAAGTACACAGATCTTCTTCTCAGTTGTAGGGACTATCTCAAAAAATGATAAAAGAATATCAAGCAATGATAAAAATGTCCAAAAACCTAGAAGCTGTAACCAAGCAACAATATTACATTAAACTTGGAGAGAAGAAAGACAGTGTCTCTTAACTGCATTTAAGTTTGGTAACATCTTGATGAGGAAAGCTATACCATTGAACGCTTTTTAACTTGGATATTCCAGGGTGAAAATATAGGAATCATGGAATCAAGTCAGAAAACAAAATCAAGGATATATAAAGGAAGAAAATGTCCAAAACATAGGCATGATGTTACAATCTATGATGGTGGCCTTGTAATAATTCCTGTCTTTCTTTGGTTTGGAGCCTCCCCAGCAGGAAAAGTAAAAGATGCAACATCTTCACCACCTATTTGGTTAATAGAAATTAAATGCCCAGATACATATAGAGATTATATACCCCATTCACATTATAGGCGGTATCACCCACGGTAACCCAAGTTTTGTGAAATATCCCTGTCCTTGGTTCACTGTTTGACATTTGTATGCAACCTTGCGAGTGAGTGGCAAACCATCCATTACCTTGTCTGTCTACCTCTGATTTCTGTACTGTGAGCATGCACAGATAATTTCATGCATGTGCATATGACTTTCTTACTAAGGTAACTGAAGGTGTGGTCCACAGTGTACATAAGGTTGTGATTTAGTCATATTTCAGTGTAAAAAAAATATATATATTTCAGTGTAATACGGCCACATAAGGTGAGTTAAGGTATTGGTAATTTCGCCACATGTTTGTCTGACGGCTGTCAAAGATGAATTAAGTTTAATCGAGGTTGCTTCTAGGTGACCAACATTTGTAGTACTGTCATCCTACTGTTATTGATGGTTAAAAACTGTATCCAATCAGTGGCTGTCTGCTGGTAGTGTGAACAACTTGAACAAAATGGGGTGACCTGTTCACTGTTCCACCGCCGAGAAAAACTTTTAACTGTGGATGTACTACCTGTAGTGTGAATGGGGCATTAGTCTACAGGTGACAGAATTGTTACAATTGTGTTCAGTTGATGACAGTGATGTCATATTGTTGAAGGTGTATTTTAATGGTTTTATGGTAAAGTTTTTAACCTTGTTTTTGGTCAAATAGTTGCTATATCATATTGATACAGTGTGAATGGTTTGAGTCATTAAATGGCGAAGGTTAGTATAAAGTAGGTGAATTCATGAATATTCATGTTGCACTGGCTGGTTTGTGGCTTGAGTAGTTTACTAGAGGTCTATATAGTTGGTATGTGGGTGGAAAATAGTTATTCTATTTTTGACATGTGGTGAAGATTCAGGCTGTTCTCTTCCCCATGTCTCTGCTAGGATTTTAAATAAATTTTTTTTTTAGTTTGTGGATTTTATTGGGAACGGAAGTGTTAGATCTTGCTGGCATGCCTACTCAGAATTACGAATCGTGATCGTAGTTGGAGCAGGTAGCGGAGATTAGCCGCATTTGCCGGGTCGGACAAGGTTGCAAGTATCTCTCGCTTCTCCCATAGTCCTCAGCTATTTAGGGTGCATCGTCACCAAATTTTTTTTAGGGGTTTTATCAATTATGCGTACCTTGCCTGCACGAGCAGCTAAACAGAAGGCGTTCTGCACGAAGTGTGACGAGACTCACGACAAGCCTGTGGGACGACAGTGTCTTTCTTTTGCTACGACCTCAGTCATCATGGGGGATTCGGATGCATCTTCTATTTCCTCTATTCCATTAGGGCAATGTGATCAAGCCAGTACGGAGAAAATTGCTTCTGATGACAGTCCTGATAAGTTTGATATTATTTTAAAACATATTCAAAGGCTTCATGATGAGCTTAAGGAAGTGAAGAAAGATAGGCATGAAATTCTTAAAGCTTGTGCTTCAAAAACCAACCCCATTACTGCTTCCTTATCGCCTCCCCGTTCTGGCTACAGGCCTCCCAGTTATGACACTCGTCCCTTACCATGTCCTGTACCTGCAGAAGAGGATTTGGAACCTGCGACTCGACGCGGACTGCACCAGAACGCGGCAGCTGAAGTGGAGGACTTGGTGATTCCTTCTATGAACTTTTTAAGAGACAATGCCCAACTACGACGAAAGGTGGACACAAGAATACAGCAATGGGAAGATCAACAGAAACTAGACATTCAAGGTAAAAAGTTGAAATCTGGTTTACATAGACATCAGGAAGGTCATGTTTTAGTAAATGTTAATTGGCCACACAAATTTTGTTTTTCACAAGATAGATCTTGTCCAACTTATGATGATTTATCACAAATGCAGTTTACCCAAGGGTTTATCGGTTGTGTGCTTGAAGAATCTGATGTTAATGTTAGGCAAAATATGCTTGAATATCTGCAGCAACTTATTCAGGATGCCCAGGAAACCAATTGGTTTACTGCTAAATCTGCACATAAGGTTCTCTTAATCGAGATGGAAAGGGGAAAAATATCATGGAAAGACGTTCGATTGATCCATCAAATGAGAGCTAGGTATACTCAAAGAACCATCTACCCAGGGTCTGGGGAGAAAAAATTGGGGAAACAAGCTGTACCTTCTAAATTTTTCAACAAAGGTAACTGCATTTATGAGAATGATCATGTTGAAGGGCAAATATTGCAAAAACATGCATGTGCATTTTGTTTCAAAGTAGTCAAACGGTTTTGTTTTCATAGTGAGACCAACTGTAATAGAAAGCAAGTGTCACAGAAGTAAAAAAACGAGACACAGGCATAGTTTCCGTGCCCTCTTCTAGCAGGCCTATTTTTACCAGGGTATTTTATAATTCTTGTTATAAAAATGCCAATAAGGGCTATCCAAAAATACGCAAGGCTACAAAATTAAAGTTGAATCAAAAGCAGTGGATTGGGCCTGCTAGGGAAGGTCATAATTTGCCTAGCAGGGGTAGTAATGATAACATTCAACAAGCCACAATGGTTGTGTTAAAAGAATCTGTTGATAGTCTTAATGATAGTGAGACACTTCTGAATACAGATATAAAAACAAATGCTATACTGTGTGCAAATGAATGTATATTGTCTAATTCTGTGAATATGGTTGATAATGTTGATAATGTTGACCGAACCGGGAGTTTGCAAAATGCTTGTCCTTTATTGAGACCTGCTCGCTTTGGCTTTGTTAAACTGGGTATGTCGTCTCGCTACAGACTGGCTGATTGTTCTCATAAACTTCCTGCGTCTTCGTTTTCAGACTGGACTGTACGGGCTCATGAGTTCGTCAAAAGAACGGGTGTACCTAACTATAAAGGGGCCCGTATAGAGGTTAATACTAACTTGCACTTGCAGGCCTGGTATTCTATTCTCAAAGATTATCATGATTTACAGCTTTTCGACTATTTGCGCTTTGGTTTCCCTCTCAGTGTTAATTATGATACATTTCAGCATAACTCTGAGGTTGCTAACCATGCTTCTGCAAAGAATTTTCCCAAAGATGTGAATATTTACATTCAAACTGAATTGCATCACATTGCCCTTGCAGGGCCATTTAAAACTATGCCTTTTAAACAACTTCATTGTTCCCCACTACTATCTCGTCCAAAACAAGGTGATTCCCGCAGAATTATAGTGAATTTGTCATATCCTGAAGCCAATTCAGTTAACAGTAACATTTTGAAGGAAACTTATGATGGTTATAATTTTTCTCTATCTTACCCTTCAGTGGATGATATTGTTGGCCATATTGCACATTCGAATGACAATTTACTCTTATATAAACTAGATATCAGTCGTGCGTTTAGAAATCTGCGCATTGATCCACTAGATTATGGGGTTATGGGGATTCACTGGGACGACCAATACTTCATTGACGTCAGCGTGGCGTTCGGATTTAAACATGGTAGTGCGCAGATGCAACGTTTAGGGGATCTCATTCGCCATGAAATGGCAAAACAGGATTTTCCTGTTTACCCCTATATTGATGATATCATTGGTATTCAGGACCAAGCCAGAGCTGAGGTTGCTTTTCAAACTCTTCAAAATCTGATTGATAATTTAGGCTTGCCCATAAACGCAAAGAAATTAGTCGCTCCTACAAAGTCCATGGTTTGTATGGGCATACTTGTGGACATTGAGGCTGGTTTGTTAAAAATCCCAGATGCGAAACTTTGCGAAATAAAAAATCTTTGCCTACAATGGGCTTGTAAAACATATACCACTAAACGACAACTTCAGTCTCTATTGGGGAAACTACTGTATATTCATCGCTGCGTTCATCCAGCCCGCCTGTTTGTTAATCGCATGCTGTCGGTATTGCGAGAAGCCTCAAGCAAACACATCTCCCTCACAGCCCAGTTTCAGCGTGATGTCGCTTGGTTTAATTATTTCCTGGAGAAGTTCAATGGTATCGTCATGATACACAAACGTTCTCACCCACAAGTGACTGTATGTGTGGATGCATCATTATCTGGTATTGGAGCAATATGGGAAGATCATGTGTACGCAGCAAATTACCCAGTAGGTTTCCTAACTGACAAATCAATAGTTCATCTAGAGATGTGTAATATATGGGTTTTAGTCCAAGTGTATGGTGCATTATGGCAGGGTAAACTGGTCAAGATATATTGCGACAATGAAGCCGTGGTTCGTGTTCTTTCCACTGGTCGTACACGGGACAACCTGTTGGCCGCGTTCGCTAGGTCAATCTGGGCTTTTACTGCAAGTCGTGATATTCAATTACAGTATTCCCATATTCCTGGCATAAACAATGTGTGGGCTGACGCTCTTTCTCGGGTATTCTCTAAAGCTTTAACTTCTACTCAAATGACTTTCCTTCAAAATAAACAATGGCACAGGGTGGAAGGTCGGTATTTCTATCCAAATTTTTCTATTTAATTTCAGGAAACCTTCTTGCTAAAAGGTTGTTTTCATCTGCTTCACAGCGAGCTTCCCTTGGCCACAGGCAAGCTACTGCTTCACAGTATCGTGCGCAGTTCAGGCTTTTTATGGCGTTGGATATCTACCTTCAGATTGCAGACATTGCTCATTATTCAATTCTATTAATATTTGTTGAATTTTTGCATGTCAATGGAGTAAAAATTCCCACTATTAGGAATTATTTGTCAGCTGTGAAACATTATTTTCTATTGTTTTCTTTTCCTGTACACATGTTCCAGAATAGGCGTTTGTTAATGCTGCTGCGATCTATCTCTATTAATGCCACTTATACTCCTAAACTCAGACCTGTTTTCACCATTGACATACTGTCAAAACTAGTCCAGTTGTCTTCATCCATCCCTCTTGGCAAGATTTATAAAGCCATATTTTTGACAGCTTTTTTTGGCTATCTACGACTTTCTTCTTTAGTTCCCACTTCCAAATTTCATAAATTTCATCTCCTTCGTTCTCATTTTCAAATTCACCCTTTGGGGTATTTATTATGCCTTCATCGAACCAAAACCCACCAGCATTATGATCAATCTCACTCCATAATTTTGCCACGTATTTGTAATTCTATTTTGTGTCCTGTATCCGCTTTAAATGACATGTGGTCTGAGGTCCCTGCACAGCCTTCTGACGTTGCGTTCGGGTACTGGGAGATGGGGAGATACGTTCCTGTTGTCGCTTATAAAGTGAGATCTACCCTTGCAAAATGCATTCGACAATTAAACCTTGGCCCTTCTCTCTTCACATTTCATGCATTTCGTCGTAGCGGGGCTACCTACAGTTTTAACAACAATGTTTCTTTCCAGGATATTAGGCTACATGGCAGCTGGAAAAGCGATGCCATATACGCTTATTTGCAAACCACCTCTACTGCTGATAAAGTAGCACAACATTTTCAGTCTACTCTACAAATTATTCATTAACTTTTAAAACATTTTTGGGCTTGGGGACAGCCCCATTTATTTCTGTACCATTTGTATATATTATTCATGTAATGGTTTGTACTAATGTTACTAAAATTGCTAATTTTGTTCAATGGTAGAAATAAATGGCCCAAATAAAATGTATAAATGTTTACACTTGTGTCTCTCAGCAGTTGTGGTGGTTTTCACTGTTGGCACATTGTACTTCCTGTTTTGACCTGCTTTGACCTTTGACCTGACTGTTATAAACCTAATCTTTGTTTGCTACTGGCTATGTTCAATTATGTTGCCATAATACTTGGCATGTCATTCTGGCATTTGGCTCCAATGTTAAACAACATCCATTTCAATGGGTAACCTATGTCAGTTTGACCTTCAGGTTACAGGTCATCGCAGTTTGAAAGTTATGATCTGTATGACAAATGATACTTTATCTTGCCATAAGAAACTGTTGCTGCTATGTCTTAGATACTATATAATTTATCATTTTAATGGGTAACCTATGTCAGTTTGACCTTTAGGTTACAGGTCATCACAGTTTTAAAGCTATGATCCGTATGACAAATGATACTTTATCTTGCCATAAAAAACTGTTGCTGCTATGTCTGAGGTACTATATAATTTATCAGCATTGAGGAATGCCTTGGGCAGCTGCAACTGGTCAGTCTGACCTTGGGCCAAGTAATGGGCACAGGGGTCAAATTTATAATTCTGTTAAATTTGCCTGGCTAATAGTAGTTAAATGTATAGCTGGGCGGTGTTAATAATCTATGAACCTTTAGGTAACTATCAGTGGAGGTAGACTGAAGCATCATTAAAGCCAGATTTCTTTTGTCAAAATGTTGCCAGAAAAGTTTGTCTAAAGTAAAATCACAAATATATTATTCAAGTACAAGGACAATTAGCAATTAGTGGATTACATTGGTGTGATTTCGTTGTATGCACCAATGTCAGTATTAACATTAAAAGGATTGCATGGTTTCAATTAGGCTTACTGGCAAGATACTCCCAAACTCAGAATTTTATTTGAATTATGGTTTAAAATTCTTAGCGGACAGAAGCAAATGTAATGAAGACACAGGGCAAACACCGGCTCCCAAAGAAGTGTAAACAAAAATAAAAAAAATTTACGTATAATTTTATTCTTCACAATAATGTTATAGTAAATGTTAATGTCAATATCAGACCAAGACAATGTAAGTAGATAAACATTAAGGGATGCTGTTTATGTTTATATTAGTAGCATGGAAAAGTATTCTTTTGGATTGTTAGAATATCAGCAAGAGTATTGTGGTCTCATTCATAAAATAGAAGATATAAAATTAATTATACATGCTATAAATGACTAAACTAAGAAAAAATGGCTTTAAAGTTATAAAATTGCGTTACTATAGTAATTACATGAAACTATTTTGCATACCACCCCTTATGAGGCTTTTTTTCTCCCACAAAAATATCCCACCATGTGTACTAGTTTCACTCTTTATATTTATTTAAGTTTTACAAATTTTGTTTTGAAATATATTTAAATAAAAATGTAAATACTTTTTACTGTTTTATCATCTCTTCGAAGGAATGAAATGATATGACTTTAATAGTAGCAGTATTAAAACAGTTAAAAGCAGTACACTGAAAAAACTATATTGAAAGGCACACACAGCATATCTTTTGTTGACCAACTATAGGCCACGTGACAATGTGCATTTGTTTGTTGAATAGGTCTATTTTAGACATTAAAACCGTTTTATAAACATTCTACATACAAACATTTTTACTGAAAATGTTTATTAAACCTTTATAAAATAACTGAAGAAACTAGGATTGACTGAAAACATTTTAAGACAATTATTAAATAGCTGAAGAAATGAAGCTTATGCTGGAACTGTTTTTAAAAAATTAATCATTAAATTTTTGATAAACAGTACACATAAAATGATTAAACAACATTTGTTGACAATGTTTTGTAAATGTTCGCTCTGAAAATGTCTTGCAAACATTTAATAGCAACTGGTGTTCATACTCATCATTTTAAAACATTTTTGAAATGTTTTCTACACCCACCTATATGTCACTTGTTGATCCCCCACTAATCTGACTTTTCAATATATATCCACCACTACTGATCTTTTTCTTCAGCAGCTGGTGTTCACCACTTCAGTTGATGTTGCATCCCAGGTCACCTTTGTGCAACGCACAGTTCTTTAAATGACTCAGCCAGAAGGGGCAACAGCCCATATCCCACGCATTAAGTACTTTCACTCACCCAAAGCTTCACATCTGGCCATGACCAGGGAGCAGGGATGCATAGCAGTTGTGCTTCTTGTGCACCAGCCATGCTATGGGTGATAGCTACCTGTAATCCAGTTACAAGCACATTTGTGGTTCCAGCTGTGCACGATCTATCTCCATCACTTTCAGTACCCTTCCCCACATAGAGCAGCAGTATTACCTTAATCTGACTCAGAGGAGTTTAGGGAGGAAGAAGCTAAAGCTACAATGCTTGAGTATGTACCTTTACTGCATGGGGTTAATTTTGTGGGCCCAGGACTTGGGTGTCCTAGCTAGGTTCTTTTTGTCAAACCGGGACACCTCATTTCCCAGTTAGCTAGACTCCACAGGTTAATTTTGTAAACTTAGATTCAGGCTGTATTGTGTTTGTAACCCATGGCCCTTGTTGTAGGTTCACCACCTCCTGCCAAGTTTTTGATGGGGCAACACGCTGAAATGAGCACTAGCATTGAAACCTCAAGAAGGTTAAATCCTATGAAGCTGAGATCCTGGTTGGTTACATATTCCCACTGTTTAACTTCTCCACTGTAAATTTGAAAATGTTTCCTCATGGAACAGTACATCCAGCTTTTTAGCTTGTGGCTATTTGTTTACATGTTTGAAAAACCTGCCACAAGCTACCCAGCAGATACATGCTGAAGGGGTAATACAGCGGGCAGAGTGGACACTAGTGGATGATTGTCATTCAAAGTTTTTGAAATGTTTCAGGCTAGGGTTTTTTTTTGTTTCTTTCTCTATAATATGTATTTTTATTCACTTCTGGCTTCTTTTAAAAGTGGCTGTTAATCTTCATAAGGACCTTCTCATCCTGTCTTTCACCCAGAGGATTCCATCCTCATCTGAAAACTTACAAAAATTAGTGTACAGTGATTTTTACTACTTTTGGTGTTGTTACAATGGAAAAGGTTGTACTACATTTGTATGATTTATTTGGAGTTTCTATTTCCCAACAAGGTTTTGTGACATTTATATATCTGGGGAACATTTAATCATGTTAAAAATTTGTTGAGGTCTATATAAACAAGGCCAAAAGGTGTTCTGGTCCCCTAGTGCGAGCACAAAGCCATCAGAGACACGAGTAGTGCACTAGAATTTACAAAAGTCTTGTGATAGAAAGAAATTCCAACTTAGATACATCCCACAGCTGGTCCCAAACTGAGACGGTCACCCATCCAAGTACTGACATAGCTCACTGCCTTTTAGCTATTGGAATGTTGTCAATGTCATCAACGTCCGGAGACAAAAGGACATATGTATGGACTAAAACCAAAAGGACATGTGTCCTTTTAGCTATTGGAGAGCAACAGATGGAAATTCAAAATACACAGGTAAATTTAATCAAAGTCCGGAGACAAAAAAAAAAAAAAAAAGAAGTGATCTGTAGAAGCGTGAGCCTTAATAACACAGATCTAATTTTTTGTCTGACCCAGACTCAACCAGAAACTGAAGAAGGTCCATTGGTGATAAAGAGGAAGAAAAGAAAAGCACTCTTTCTGTGTGCCTCCTAAAAATCAGAAAACCTAGAGGTCCAGAACAGCAATAAGGCAGCAGTGTCAAACTGGGTCCAGGCTAACTCTATCTTGTACAATCAAGGGTTGTCTCAATATAAGAATGTGAAGAATAGCATCAGAGATGCCCATACCCCACAGCCTGGGGAATTAGTTTTCAACACCACAAGACATAGAAGTGAAACAGAACAAAAATCTGGAAACATTCAGACCAGTGTCAGTTTTATGAATATCAAAAAAATGTTAAGTAGAGTAAATAACGTCTAAAAAAGAAAAGGTATGTAAAGATAAAGTATTAAAACAAGATAGCAAGATGACAGCATTAATCAGTAAACTAAAATTATGAAGCTATAAAATATATTACTTGAAGAATAGATGTCAAAGGAAATAGTACTATAAAGTAAAAGTACATAAAATTATCAGTTGCAGCAATTTTTGTCATAAGATAAATATGGCAGAACACACTTTGACAGAGCCAAGGTTAAAGGTCACAACATGAGGATGCACACCTACATCACCTAACTAATGTCCCCATAAAGTATCAACTTTCCACAATTTACGGTTTCTGAGATACGGCATGAAAAACATTTTAAAGGTCAAGGTCACTATGACAAGGTTAAATGTCAAATCTGGGTCACACCATGATGCTGCACACATACACCCCCAATCGATGTCTCTACCAAGTAGCAACTTCTTACACCTTACGGTTTCTGAAATACAAAGATACAAATGCCCACGGGGACACCATGGGTGAAATCAATACCCACAGAACCCTTAAATTCTGTGGAGTAAAATGGGAGGAAAAAACAGAGTAGCTGGCAATCAAAGTGATTAGTTTTTTATTCCTGATTTTTAAAGCAATCAGTTTATTGACTTATAAATTTATCATAAAAAGCTGTAGGACTAAAATATGAAAGAAATAACAGAATTAGAATATCATAAAATAATTGGACTGTAGATTTAAACTTGAGACCTCAAATATAATTGGGGACTACATTCCCCAGTACACCCAGTATTATGTTGGTGTACCAATCCTTATGTCTATGAGTTAGGTTTTCATTTGCTTATGTGTATGATAAACGCCATCTGAATCTTTAAAAGTAATACCAGAACGTTATTTTCTATGTTCAAAACCTCTGAACCTGTTATCCAAACCATTTCATTTTTCAGATATTACTTGGTGGTAGCAGCAAAACCTGTTATCCAAGCCATTTCACTTTCCAGGTATTACTGGGTAGTGCCAAAATCTTTGGTACAACCACATTGTAGTTGTGTATATACATTTTACTAAAATATCTACATACTAATTGATGTTGTTTCACCCAAGACGACCTATGTGCAACCCACAGTTGAAAACGTATCTCTTCAGATTTGCATATCTCCCCTATGGGACGCTAATATTGATATTGACCTCTTTTTGGAACTGGATTATCCCTTCTTGGACATCAGCACCTTAGAGGATGTTTACATCAATTTCTGCGCTCTATAAATGCTTCTTATTTACTTACCATGAATGTTTTCTGCCGTCAGAAAAATATCTGATCCACTGCTCTTACTCAGCATAACATCTGAGCAACATGCAACAAGGATGAACAACAGTTATATTATGTCCGACAGCAACATAACAAGTGACAACTGCCTCTGAACCAGTTAGAAGCACTTTCATTGCACCAGCTGTGCAGGATCCGTCTCCAATCACTTCCACTGCCTTCTCCCCCTATCATGAATACAAGAAGGTCTTATAATTTTGAGCAAACATATACAATCGATGATGATATCTACCATAGTTTTCTTTTACAAGAGTGGAATTTTTTACAGTAACAGATGTGGCTGTCATCTTGTGTTTCTCAGAACAAGATAAAAGCAAGTTCCAGGCAAACAATAGGAAAAATCTGGTTTAAACAATAGGATGGGGTATCATGTGTGGGTAGTTTCATACTGTATATTTCATGTGTCCTATTATATCCAAAGTATACTTGGTACTCAATAACAGCCAGGCCAGTTAACAGAAAAGATGTGTACAAAATCTGGTGTTAATATCTATTAAGACTTGGTAGACTGAGATTTACTTTATTTAATAACTCTTGTTTAGAGCTCCAATATTAATACTTAGTGAATTACACAATAATGATTTTCCTATTACTGACACAGTAAGGAATGGATAATTTAACTAGAAAAAAGATTTTTGAAAACAAAAACAGAGCGTCCCAATAAGCTTAAAAATCAAAAGTGTTAAAGTTTGAAGGAAGAGAAAAGGGAAACAGTACCTTGTTGAATATTTCCTCACATAAAATAAATGATTACAGTAGCACATTAATAAAATTATAACAGTGTAGAACTGATATTGCAAAATTATGTGTTTTTGATGTATTTTTTTTCCTGAGGTATGTATCAGGAGAGGGAGTAACACCCTTGCTGAAGGGTCAGATCCTTTGTAAATATAGATAAAACATACATAAAAAGTTTTCACTTGCCATCACATACTATGACACATACTTGATATTATATCAGCTACTTCCTAACATGTACGAGTGCTATATAAATAGAAAATACATGTGTACATGTTTGAAAATGACATAGTAAAATTTGAGCCTACAGCAAGGCTAAGGAAAAACATTGTGTGCAATTGTAAATATACCATTTGCACACAAAGAGACAGTGAGATAAACACTGCATAAAGCAGTAATAAATGAGATATAACCAAAAACACAAAATCTGTGTGATTTTATGATCCCAATTTGAGCCATGAAAGCCTGGGGTAAATATTTCAAGCTTTCTAGACTTCCTGCATATGATTTTCTATCACCTCCCAATATATTCAAAAAATGTAAAAACAATAATAAAGGAGATAAAAGTCAAAAACACAAAATCTGCATTTTATGATACCAGCTTCATTCCTAAGGAAGGGATAGATGGGAAATCTGGTAGGCTACCTGTATAAGGTTTCTTATTACCTCCCAATACATCTAAAAGCTCTAAAAGCAATAATAAAGGAGATACACGGCAAAAATTAAACATCTGTGATTTTAGGACCACAGTTTGACCCACAAAGGAGGGCCAGGGAGTAATTCTGAGTAGGTGTTTAGAATCTTTGTATATGGTTTACTATTACCTCTCAATATATGTTAAGGCTCTAAAAGCAATAATAAAGGAGATAAAGATGAAAAAAACACAAAGTCTGTGATTTTATGACCCGAGTCTGACCCATAAGGGGAGGCCAGGCAATAAATCTGGGCAGATTATATGGTTTCCTATTACCTGCCACTACATGTTAAGGATCTTAGGGCAATAATAAAGGAGATAAAAATAAGAAAGCAATCAGAGCCCTGTGTCAGCTGTATGTTTTGAGTTTCAGAGTAGAAGTGAAAGAAGGTCACAAAGGTTGTGCCCTGCAAATGGTAATCAGAAGTAAAGTTAGCTGTTAAGGTGTAAAAAGTAGGTGGAAAACATATTTAAAAAAATACTGTAAATGCAATAGTTTTCAGGTTACAAGTGATATAATCAACAGTGATAATCTCCAGTTTTTGCTCAGCTTTGTACGTAGCTACAGGTCTGCAATTTGGAAATTTTATAGTAATTTGAATTTTTATTAGAAATACTTACCATTCCCTAACAGTAGCTATCTGTTGGAGCCATCCAACCCAATGGCCAATGCAGAGATGCGAATTTAAGGTTATCTAACAACCTTAACCAAGCCATTGGGTTATAGTAGTCCGTCCTCCCGCCAAATAGGTCATAAATTGTGAAATACCCTTACTATTTCCTAACAGTAGCTGAATTCAGCCTTGTAGGATGGAGGGAATTACGTTTTGAAACTTCCATCACCTGCCCTACCCCAACAACAAAACACTGTGAGAAACTGTAGCATAACAACGTGAGTTTTACATGCAAAATATGAACACATAAACGCCAACATTTAACTGTGAGTTCAACATGATTATGAACACATAAACTTCAACTTCCCACCACATAACATACAACATACCTTCAAAATAAAGGCAGAATGTGGTTGATCTCACAATGTTCAATTCCATCCAATGCAATTGTAGATAGTAGTAAGTATCATCACTGTACAAACATGAAACTTCAACTTCAATTTCAAAGCAATAACAGGTCAAACCCCACTTGGCAACAGTATCAGCTGATGCATCATAAACTCCAAGCGAGGCTCAAGCCAACAAACTGTACACTATACAAGCGCTACAGCCATCTATCCTATGAAATACATGAAAATACAACATATTCTCAATCAACACATATCAATCAAAGCACATGATATAATCATATATATATATCATACATCTTAAGCACCTACTTATAGATCTGTCACATGGTGAACAGACACTATAGGGCCCAATTACAAGATGTGGCCATTATACCAACAGAGGTCCTTCAGATAGAAATTGGTGAAAGATGCAGCCATTGAACGGACATCATGAGCTTTCACCTGATATAGCTGTTGAGACTCAGAATCTGACTTCTCATAAGCCAAAAGGATAGTCTGTTTTAACCAGGATGAGATACATGTAGTTGCCCGGAAATATCTCTAGTAAAACCCTCTTTAATAGCTACAAACAAAAGATTCTTATTCCCCTTAAATCTTTTGTCCTATCCAAATAGTACTTCAAAGCATTCACAGGACAGATCTATCTTGAGTCAAACTGCTGTTCAAATGAGGTTTCAAAGCTGGAATGACTACAGGCTTAATTGCAGCAGGCCTGTCTGAAGCCAACTGATTCTTAGCCAAAAAGGCATTTGATGGGGCTAAAGTTACTTGTGACCAATTATCCTTATAACTAAGAGATGAGTATGTCCAAGCATGAACTTCACTTCTTCTTTTGCCTGATGCCAAAGTCAAAAGAAAGACTGTCTTAAAAGTTAATAACTTCAAAGAAGCTTTCCCCAAAGGTTCAAAAGGTTGTTTGGTAAGTGTATGGAGTACCAGTGCTAAATGCCAAGAAGGTATCGATCTATTAGCCACTGGCTTGTCCCTATAAAAGCTTGCTAATAATCGATTGGGCTCAAGATTTTTGTCCTTAAACAAGTTGTTAAGAAAATTTGTTACATCTGGAATAGTGGGATCTGAGATGTCCACCTGGCTCTCTTCACACCACTACCCAAAAATGGACCACCTTGAGTCATAGATTCTCCTTGAGGAGTGCCTTTGAGGCTCCTTAATTCGCTTCGCCACCTCCTCTGAGAATTTTCCTGAAAATTCATGACTGACTCCAGATGCCAAGGATGAAGATTCAGGTAAGCCAGATTGTTGTGAAGTCTGTTGCTGAATGGCTGAGTCAACAGAATAACCCACAAGGGAAGTCTTAGAGGGAGTTTTGTGGACAGATCCACCGGATCCCATAACCAAGACATCCCTGGCCACCCTGGTGCAATCATGATGATTCTGCACCTGTAGGTGGTCATCTTTTAAATCACCTGAGGAATGAGAGCCACTGGACAAAACACATAGGCGTCCCGACCCTTCCCAGAGATGTTCAATGCATCTGTTTCCCAAGCCTGACTGTCGGGATAGGAGACACATACATTGGCAGCTTGTGATTCAACTTTGTTGCAAACAAATCTACCATTGGTTGATGCCAACAATGGCAGATCTGATTGAATACTTGATGATTCAACTCCCATTCACTTTGAATCACCTTGTCTTTCCTTGACAGAGAATCTGCTAGAACAGTGAGATCCCCTGGAATGTGTTTGGCTCGAATCTGGGTTCCCCTGGCATTTGTCCAAGCCATGATTCTCCAGATTAGGGCACACATTTCTTGAGAGTGGGTACCTCCCTGCTTGATCAGATAGGCAACCACTGACGAATTGTCTGTGGAAATCAGCAGATTTTGATTCAGAAGCTGATTTTCAAATGATTTTAAAGCTAGAAACACTGCTTTTAGCTCTAGAATGTTTATGTGAAGCCTTGACTCCACCTGATTCCACAGACCACTGGCTGTGTGATGCTTTAAATGAGCACCCCAGCAGTTTCGGGAAGCATCTGTGAATAGAAGGAGATTGTGCTCCTTCTGATGAAGTGGGGAACCCCTCTTCAAATTTGAAAGATTGGTCCACCACTGAAGATGCTGTGAGAACCTGGGACACAGGTACTGGGATATCCAGAGACTGAGGATACCTCCAGTGTGTCTTCAGGTACCACTGAAGTGGCCTCATATGCAGACGACCCAATGGTATTGTCTTCTCCATTGAAGCCATGCTTCCAATTAGTGACATGAGCTTCCTTGGAGATGTGCGAGGAGATTCCAACATGAAAACTGTTTTTTCCAGAAGACAATCCATTTTCTTTTGAGTTGGAAAGACTAGCCCTACTCTGAGATCGAATTTGTAACCCCCCAAAAATTCGACTTCTTGAGTTGGAATTAAATCTGATTTTTCGAAATTTATGATCCAACCCAAGCTCTGCACAAGATGAATCAACCTGTGGGTATTCTCTTGACATTGCGGTTTTGTTTTTGATCTCATTAGCCAATCGTCTATATACTGGTGAATCCTGATGCCTTCTGCAAGATCCATCAGTTTTACCTCTTTTGCTAAAATGTTGAACTCGAGTGGAGCCGTAGCGATTCCGATAGGTAAGGTAGTGAACTGGTATGATCTGTCGCCTACATTGAAGCGAAGATAATTCTGAAACTGTGGATGTATTGGTATGTGAAAGTATGCATCTGTGAGGTCGAGTGAGGTTACCCACTCACTTTGTTGAAGCAAATCTTGAATATTTTCGGCAGTTTCCATCTTGAAAGTAGGAACATGCAAATATTTGTTTACCACACTGAGATCTAGTACTGGTCGCCATTTCTTTCCTGGTTTGGGAATAAGAAACAACCGACTGCAAAAACCCAGGGAAGTGACCTTTTGAACTGGAGTTATTGTTTTTTTGTCGATCATTTGATAAACTGCCTTTATCAAAACTCTTGTTTCTCCCGGTTGAAATACTTGCTTCTTATTGCAGGATAATTTGTCAATGGATGCTGATTTCTGAAATTCAGACAATAACCCTCCTTCAAAATGGTCGCAACCCTTTGATGAGCATTCTTGGTTTCCCATACCTGCCACAAACTGGACAGATGGCTTCTTGGGCACAGGCAGTCACTTCCTCCTGCCACCCCTGCCTACAAAAGTCCTAGAGGAGTAGGAACCTCTCCCTCTATTTCCAGCTGAAGAGGAGGCACTGCATTTTGTTGAACTTGATGATGAATTGTCATGGTAGGGACTAAAATATCTATTTTGAGACCTATTATCCCTCTTTTCCTCATGTCTTGGTGTATGTTCCTTCCTTGAATCCCTATTTCTGGAATCTCTATTAACATGGGACCACTGAATGAAGTTCCTTTGAACTTCAGAGAGTGTCCACAGGAAACGCATCATTGGAAGTGAAAGGAGCATTCCTTAACTTACTGATGTCATCTTCAGTCACATCCTTAGAGCAGATTTTCAGATAATTGTCTCTTCTACTCAATGACATATTTGCTGCTATAGTCATTGAATTTCCAAGAAGAGAATCCAAGGCTTTTCCCAAAGACTGATTAACCGAAGCCTGTAACTGAAGGCACTCCTGAACATATTCAAGGCATTATTAAAGTCAGTTTCATTCTCAGCAGACTTAATGATAGCAAACTTTTTCTCCATCTCTTCTGTGGCTTTGCAATTGGCTGAAAATGTGGTTCAAAACATTAATGTTCTCTCTATTCACTGTTTCCCAGAGAGTGAACTGCTTCCATGGAGTAGAAATGGCAGAAGGCATTTGAAATTGTGAGGATGTAATATTTCTAAAGGCATCCTGCGACTTGGGGGTTGCCACCACATGGGGTTGGGGTGATATATTATACCATTTCATGGGAGGTATGTCAAAACTCAAAAACTGACCTCTAGGCAAAGGATTCCTTCTGGAAGACTTGGTTTTCAAGGAATCATGTTCCTTTGAAACATCCGAAGCCTCATATTCCTTGAAATTCCATAGACTAACCGTATTCTCAGCAGGAGGTAAAGCCAAGGAAACCTCTGCAGATTTCTTCAACTTAGAAGCTTGAGAAAACACTGAAGGTGCAATAATGGTATCAGTCTCAGTTATATCAATGTCAAACCATTTCTTAATGGTAAATAGAGTGTCAGAACATAAAGGAATAGGTTGCTTGTCCTCTTGAGAGGAATCATATTCCCCGTCATCTGATAAATCTACCCTCACTCTTTTTGTAGATATGGATGCTCGATTATCTACAGCATAGACATAGATACAGATCTCTTTTTGCATTGGGAACTCACCCTTGCCGTAGCTTCCCTAGAAAACAAGATGTCCGCCTCTCTAGGGGAATCCTTGCTCTCTATCGCAGCAATTCTATTCGAAAGGGTAGTAAGTTGTGACAAAATCGCTGCCAACGCCTGGTTATTAGAACCCGACGACTGGCCAAGGACTACAGAATGAGAAGACATTCCAATCGAACTGTCTTCCTCATCCAAATGGAGTCGTCTATCTTGTCCTTTTCCTTATGCAAAGCGGTTTCTTTTAAAGATTTCTTACCCTTTGAAAGCTTCTCAGCGAGTTTACGTTTCTGATCTTCAGAAAAAGCAACACAAAGAAGACAATCTTTCTTTACCGTACACAGGTCATCACCCTTGCTGGATTCTCTACATTTGTAGCAATATCTATGAGTATCAAAACTCGGCATCAAATGTCCACAAAAAGTGGATTTCTTTGTTTTAGAATCTGATGAATCTTTATTATTCGCCATGATTCAAAACTCAATAAAAACTAGACCAAGGACGCATCTGTGGCCAGATGCAAGATGTATCCACTGGCAAAGTAGTATTACTCAGCTATGCCACGAGCTAGAGGTCTGAAATTTTACTATGTTATAGCTGACCCCAAAGTAGGTGAATAACAGATTTACACAAAATTCTCTAAATGCAATAGTTTTCAAGTTATAATTGATTTAGTGCATGATTTCATTAATTTTAATGCATTAAAAATTATTTAAAAAATTCATAAAAAAACTTTAGCATGTGAAAGCTCTCCAAAATGTAGGTGAATGAGTTATTTGAGAAATACTGGCT
Source organism: Sabellastarte sp. h YS-2021 (assembly GCA_964017235.1). Taxonomy (NCBI): domain Eukaryota; kingdom Metazoa; phylum Annelida; class Polychaeta; order Sabellida; family Sabellidae; genus Sabellastarte; species Sabellastarte sp. h YS-2021. Next base: position 110,151,463 of record OZ024928.1, on the reverse strand, counting down.
ATCTGCAATACTTTCAGTGATAATAGGCATTTACTCATTTTGAGTAGGTGAATAATTAGCTACGGATCTGAAAATTCACTAATTGAAAGCTCTCCAAAATGTAGGTGAATGAGTTATTTGAGAAATACTGGCTATCTGCAATACTTCTAGAGATAATTCGCATTGACTCATTTTGAGTAGGTGAATAATTAGCTACGGGTCTGAAACTTCACCAAGTGAAAGCTCTCCCAAAAGTAGGTGAATGAGTTATTTGAGGAAAAATTGGCTATCTGCAATACTTTTAGAGATAATTCGCATGTACTCATTTTGAGTAGGTGAGTAATTACCTACGGGTCTGGAACTTCACCATGTGAAAGCTCTCCCAAAACTAGATGAATGAGTTATTTGATAAAAATTGGGTATCCGCAATACTTTTAGAGATAATTCGCATTTACTCATTTTGAGTAGGTCAGTAATTAGCTAGGGGTCTGAAACTTCACCAAGTAAAAGCTCTCCCAAAAGTAGGTGAATGAGTTATTTGAGAAAAATTGGCTATCTGCAATACTTTTAGAGATAATTCGCATTTACTCATTTTGAGTATGTGAGTAACTAGCTATGGGTTTGAAACTTCACCATGTGAAAGCTCTCCCAAAAGTAGGTGAATGAGTTATTTGAGAAAAATTGGCTATCTGCAATACTTTTAGAGATAATTCGCATTTACTCATTTTGAGTAGGTGAGTAATTACCTACGGGTCTGGAACTTCACCATGTGAAAGCTCTCCCAAAAGTAGATGAATGAGTTATATGAGAAAAATTGGCTATCCGCAATACTTTTAGAGATAATTCGCATTTACTCATTTTGAGTAGGTCAATAATTAGCTAGGGGTCTGAAACTTCTCCAAGTAAAAGCTCTCCCAAAAGTAGGTGAATGAGTTATTTGAGAAAAATTGGCTATCTGCAATACTTTTAGAGATAATTCGCATTTACTCATTTTGAGTAGGTCAATAATTAGCTAGGGGTCTGAAACTTCTCCAAGTAAAAGCTCTCCCAAAAGTAGGTGAATGAGTTATTTGAGAAAAATTGGCTATCTGCAATACTTTTAGAGATAATTCGCATTTACTCATTTTGAATATGTGAGTAATTAGCTATGGGTTTGAAACTTCACCATGTGAAAGCTCTCCCAAAAGTAGGTGAATGAGTTATTTGAGAGAAATTGGCTATCCGCAATACTTTTAGAGATAATTTGCATTTACTCATTTTGAGTAGGTCAATAATTAGCTAGGGGTCTGAAACTTCACCAAGTAAAAGCTCTCCCCAAAGTAGGTGAATGAGTTATTTGAGAAAAATTGGCTATCTGCAATACTTTTAGAGATAATTCGCATTTACTCATTTTGAGTATGTGAGTAATTAGCTATGGGTTTGAAACTTCACCATATGAAAGCTCTCCCAAAAGTAGGTGAATGAGTTATTTGAGAAAAATTGGCTATCTGCAATACTTTTAGAGATAATTCGCATTTACTCATTTTGAGTAGGTGAGTAATTAGCTATGGGTCTGAAACTTCACCATGTGAAAGCTCTTCCAAAAATAGGTGAATGAGTTATTTGAGAAAAATTGGCTATCTGCAATACTTTTAAGAGATAATTTGCATTTGCTCATTTTGAGTAGGTGAGTAATTATATACGGGTCTGAAACTTCACAATGTGAAAGCTCTCCCAAAAGTAGATGAATGAGTTATTTATACTTTTAAGCGATAAGCCACCTGCCAAATATGAAAGAAATGTGGACTGTAGGTCGCTAACAAGCAATATTCCACATTTTAGACATTTTTGTCTACCACAGGCCTAATTTAGACATAAAGCCTACCAAAAAGATAGGGTGGCGAGTTCTCTAGCATACCAAGCCACCTGCCAAATATGAAAGAAATCTGGAAAGAAATGTGGACTATAGGTCGCTAACAAGCAATATTCCACATTTTAGACATTTTTGTCTACCACAGGCCTAATTTAGACATAAAGCCTACCAAAAATATAGGGTGGTGAGTCCTCCACCATATCAAGCCACCTGCCAAATATGAAAGAAATCTGGAAAGAAATGTGGACTGTAGGTCGCTAACAAGAAATCTCTGCGGACGATGACGATGATGAATCCATAGTATCCCCACTTCGCACCGGGGATACAATAAATAAATCCCTGAATACTCCAAACCAATTTCCAAATCACGTCCTTACTGTTGATGGCCAACAAAAATAATGAACTAAACAATGTGGTCATGTGACCTATTTGGCGGGAGGAAGGACTACTGTAACCCAATGGCTTGGTTAAGGTTGTTAGATAACCTTAAAATCGCATCTCTGCATTGGCCATTGGGTTGGATGGCTCCAACAAATAGCTACTGTTAGGAAATGGTGAGGGTATTTCGCTATAAAATATACTATGTTATAGCTGAGCCAAAAGTAGGTGAATCACAGATTTAAACCAAATACTGTAAATGCAATAGTTACAACTCACTTTCTCAACTGTGACAACCTGACAGTAGCTAATGCTCAACTATGCTATGAACTACAGGTATACAATTTACAAGGTATGCATTTACACAAAATACTGTACATGCAATAGTTTTCAAGTTACAACTGATTTACTCAATAGTGAGAACCTCAAAGTAGCTATTGCTCAGCTATGCTATGAGCTACATGTCTGCAATTTCACAATGTTATAGTTGACCAAAAGTAGATGAATAACATATTTCAAGGAAATTCTGTAAATGCAATAGTTGTCCAGTTATAACTGATTTACTCAACAGTGAAAACCTGAAAATAGCTACTGCTCAGCTTTGCAATGAGCTACAGGTCTGCAGTTTTACTATGTTATAGCTGACCCAAAAGTATGTTATCAAATTTAAACAAAATACTCTAAATACAATAGTTTTGTAGTTACAACTGTTTTATTGAACAGTGATAACTTCAAAGTAGCTATTGCTCAGCTATGCTGGGAGCTACAAGTCTACAATTTCACTATGTTATAGCCTACCCCAAAGTAAGTGAATAACCTATCTATGCAATGAGTTACAGGTCTGTAGTTTTGCTATGTTACAGCTGACCCAAAACTAGGTGAATAATATATTTAAACAAAATATTGTAAATGCAATAGTTTTCAAGATACAACTGATTTACTCAATAATGAGAACCTCAAAGTAGCTATTCCTCAACTATGCAATGAGCTACAGTTCTGCAATTTTACTATGTTATAGCTGACCCAAAAGTAGGTGAATAACATATTTTGAAGAAAATATCCTAAATGCAATAGTTTTCAAGTTACAACTAATTTACTCAACAGTGAGACCCTCAAAGTTGCTATTGCTCAGCTATGCAATGAGTTACAGGTCCGCAATTTTTCTATGTTATAGCTCACCTGAAAGTAGGTGAATAACATATATAAACAAAATACTCTAAACTCAATAGCTTTCCAGTTAAAACTGATTTACTCAACAGTGAGAACGTGAAAGTAACTATTGCTCAGCTATGCTACGAGCTACAGGTCTGCAATTGCAATATGTTATAGCTGACCAAAAACTAGGTGAATAACATATTTAAAGAAAATACTGTAAAAAACAATAGTTTTCAAGTTACAACTGATTTACTCAACAGTGATAACCTCAAAGTAGCTATTACTCAGCTATGCAATGAGCTACATGTGTGACCCAAAAGTAGCTGAATAACATATTTAAACAAAATTCTCTCACTGCAATAGTTTTCAAGTTACAAGCGATTTTACTCATTATGGAAGGTACTGAAACTAGCTATTACTCACTTAGCTATAGAGATAGACTCCCAATTTACTCACCATGTTGTAGCTATAGAAAAATTAGCTGAATAACATATTTTAACAAAATGCTCTAAATGCAATACTTTTCAAGTTATAATTGATTTAGTGCATGATTTCATTAATTTTAATGCATTGAAAATTATTTTTAAAATTCATAAAAACATAATTAAGACAGATCCTGGCCTGATACTCACACAAGGGAATCTGCTTGTGGCCTAGTACATATATGCAAGATGAGAGAGAAATCCCTGCAATAGTAAATGAGAAAATAAGTGATTTAGTGCATGATTTCTTGAATTTTAATGCATTAAAAATTATTTTAAAAATTCATAAAAAAATTAAGAAAGATCCAGGCCTGATACTCACATAAGGGAATCTACTTGTGGCCTAGCACATATATGAAAGATGAGAGAAATCCCTGCAATAGTCATTGAGAGAATTGTGATAAAGTGTTGAAATGTTCACACTTTTGATGGGGTACCTCCCTTGTAATGGGTCTAGCAAACAGAAGAACAGACAGATTTGAACAATTCTTCATCCTCGATAGTTAAGGTATCTTTTAAAAAAACAGCATGTCCCTGGGCCTTCTAGTTTTGGAGGAGAAGTTGTTCAGCGGACACGGACGCCTACGCCGCAGAGTGACGAAGAGTCAGCTGACATAAAAAACTCCAAATGTGTGATTTTATAAAAACAGTTTGATCAGTAAGGGGGGGGGGGGAGGCCTGAGAGTAAATCTGAGCGGGTTTTTAAGATACATGTTAAGGCTCTAAGAGAAATAACAAAGGAGATAAAAATAAACAAGCAATTAGTGCTCTGTGTCAGCTGACTTTTTTTTGAGTTTCAGAGTAGAAGTGAAAAAAGAAAGAACACAAATATTGTGCCCTGAAAATGGCATTAAGAAGTAAAGTACCCAGTTAACTGTTGAGGTGGAAATCCTTTTTTAAGAAAATACTGTAAATGGAATAGTTTTCAAGTTACAACTCATTTACTCAACAGTGAGAATGTCAAAGTAGGCTTTGCTCAGCTTTGCAATTCTAATTCTAATAGCACTTTTATAGCGCTTAATCTTTGTCAAAAGACAGATTCTAAGGCGCATAACACAAAAACATTGTTCAATATTCAAAAACCAGAGACATTGCAGGGGTCAGCACCACGGAGAAAGCAGGAGATTGGAAATTTAGGGTGGGTATGCTTTTCCAAGAGGTATGACTTCAACTTTGACCTGAAAGAGGCAAGTGAGTTTGCAGAGCGGACCTCATCAGGAAGGTCATTCCAAATCATAGGTGCGTCATACACAAAACTGAGTCCAAAATATTTTTGAGACTTGAAAACTGAAGCAAAGTGGGGAACCTCAAGAAATATGCCATCAGATTGACTTCGACGTGTGTTATATGCACTATGTCTGGGAATCAGGAAGGGTTCAAATTATTTGGGGTACCACTGTGTAGGAACTTATATACCAGCATGGCAGTCTTAAAGATAGAACAGTACTTAATCGGCAACCAATGTAGTGCTTTTCTAACTGGAGTGATGTGTGAGTACTTGGTGGTGTTGGCAACAATTCTGGCAAGGCTATTCTGAACACATTGAACTTTGCGCAGATCTAGAACTGAGAGACCTCTGAACAGAGAGTTACAGTAATCAAGTCGACTTCCGACCAGAGCATTGGCAGACATAAGAGCCGCTTCATGTGTCAGATGTCCCCGGAGTCGCTTAAGATCCCGGACATGAGCAAAACAAGCCTTGCAGACCTTCATAAGATGGCAAGAGAATGAGAAATCTGAATCAAACCAGACACAAGGTTCCTAACTGCATCTATTGGTGATATAAGATTACCAAGTATGTTGACCGAGAAGGACTGATTGAGCCAAAACACAATGAATTCGGTCTTATCAGGATTTAGCTTGAGCTTATTTGTACAGAGCCATCTGTTTACGTCTTCAAGGCAGTGTGACAGCTTATCAAGGGCTGTGGCAACATTTTTATGTGTGAGATGTACATACAATTGTGTGTCATCAGCATAGAACTGGAAACTAATACCAGGATGATTCCGTATGACTTTACTCAGTGGAGTAGTATAGAGTGAAAAAAGGATTGGCGCCAGGACAGAGCCTTGAGGCACACCATACAACAACTTTTTGGCATCAGATAAAATTGACCCAATCTTAATGCACTGAACACGGTCTGAGAGATAAGACTTAAACCAATCGAGGACAACCCCACTCACACCAAACCAGGAGCTAAGAGAATTAAGTAGTGTATCATGATCAATAGTATCAAACACTGCTGATTGATCCAAGAGAACGACAGCAGTAGCCTCACCTTTAGCAAAAGCCAAATGAACACCATTCTTAATTGAAAGCAATGCAGATTCAGTTGAGTGACCCAGTTTATAGGCAGATTGCCTGATATTCTCTAGTCTGTTCAAACTGACATGGTCATTCAATTGAGAAGCAACAACACGTTCAACAAGTTTGGATATGAAGCCCAACCCAGAAACAGGTCTGTAGTTTTTTAAGTCATTGGGTGGTAGTGATGACTTTTTAATCAATGGGGTTACAATAGCTCTTGAACTCATCAGGTACAACACCTTCTGACAATGAGCAGTTAACAAGCCTGGTGATAGAGGGCAGTAAAATATCAATACATTCCTTAACAAGAAATGTAGGCCATGGATCTAACAAACAAGATTTAGTGGGTGACTTCATGATAATTTTTCTAATTTCCTCTTGAGAAACTTGTTTAAAGCAGCTGAAATTGGGTACATCGGGTGGAGGAGGCAGAGTGAGAGAGTCACTAGAGGAAAATGAGTTTCTGATTTTAGCTATTTTGTCACTGAAGAAAGTGACAAACCGGTCAGCAAGACCTTTCTTAGATTCATGAGAAGGGAGTACTGCTTCAGGACTAGAGTGCAGTGCAGAACGCAAGACCTGCCATAGCTTCTTGGAGTCGTTAGCATTTTCTCTGACCAGGTTTCTGAAGTAATTTGCCTTATCTTTGTTGAGCAGTGAATTACACCGGGCAATCTGTCTTCGAAGTCTAGCTCGATTATAGGCAGATTTATCTTTACGCCAGATTTGTTCCAGCTGTCGCCTGATGGTTTTTGCCAGCCGGTAGGTGTCAGATAGCCAACCAGTAGCTTGCTTAGTAAAAGTACGAGTAACCAATGGTACATGCTTGTCGAGCAATTTGCTCAAATCATCTAAGTATTGTTAACACAAACCACTGACTGTATCACCAGGGCGTTTTACGAATGCATTATTTCCCAAATCCTTACGGAAACTATCCATGTCAATTTTATGATACCTCCTAAAGGTGACAACTTTTGCCTTATGTGAAGGAGGATTAACTGAATCAAGCTGAGCAAGGACAAGAGCATGATCAGAAATAAATTCAGCAACTCGTACATTGGAGATGACACTGGCATCAGTAGGAGTGAGAACAAGGTCTAGGATATGACCATGAAGATGGGTAGCCGTTTGAACATTTTGTGTTATATTGCATGATTCTAAACAGTTCTGGAATTTGCTACTATCATTTGAAGAAGTATCCATATGAATATTTAAATCCCCACAAATTAGGAATAAGGGAGAAACTCAGGATAAGTATTCTAAAAGATTGAGAAATTGGTCCAGGAAACTTTCAGAGCATGAGCCAGGTGGACGATAAACACAAGTCAACACAAGCGGTTGAGCTGCAGACCCAATTGCAATGCTAATATTTTCAAAGGAACTGAAAGTAGGTGTATCCACAGATCTAAACTGTATAGCTTTGTTGATAAAAAATCCAACACCACCACCATGGCCATGAATACGGGGTTTGTGGCAGAATTTGAAACCTGTCGGGGTGATGGAATGTAGAAGGCTATCTGTTTCCTCCTGGCGAATATGTGTTTCAGTGACAGCAAGAATGTTGACAGAATGTACTGTTACAGTATCATTGATGCAGGGTCCCTTGTTTCTTACAGATCAGCAATTTACCACCCCAAATGAGATTGGTCCAGGATTAAGGGAGATGTCACCACAAAGCAACAATAAGGTCGCAAGGCCATGACGTTTGGCCACACAAGAGAAATGATGTGTATTCAGGACATAGCTGTGGAGTCTGTAGGGGCATGGTAATGAAGTAAGACAATGAGCAGACAACGGAATAAACACATTGGGATCACTGCATACTGACTTTCTCCAAAACAACAGTAAGAGGAACAACCAGCGGATGGTACTCATTGCACTCCAGTTCCCTAAACTAAGAACAGGACCGTGAGGAGTAACACCAGTATGCAATGAGGTACAGGTCTGCAATTTTACTATGGTATAGCTGACTCAAAAGTAGGTTCTATTCTATTCTATTCTGTACTTTTATAGCGCTTAATCTCTGCTAGGCAGACTCTAAAGCGCAACACCAAAATCAAATTTAAAAAAATCATCTGTCCATAGCCGTTGCCAGGTCAAGTACCACGCAGATGCCGGATAGAGTGTATGCTAAGTTGGAAATGCCTTTTTGAAGAGATATGATTTTAACCTTTTCCTGAAACAGGTGAGAGTTGGGGCAGAAAGGACCTCATCAGGCAAATGATTCCAAACTGTGGGAGCATCAAAAGCAAAGCTGCGGCCAAAGTGATTTTTTTATTTATGTACAGATGGACAGAATTGAGGAACCTCCAAGAACCTTTTATCTGGATGGTTATATCTTGTACTATATCTTCCACGAGTAGACAAAAAAGGACCAAAGTAACTGGGATGACCATTGTGAAGAAACTTGTAAACCAGAGTGGCAGTTTTGAAGATACTGCGAATTCAACTGGGAGCCAATGGAATCGTTTGAGAATAGGAGATGCCAGTGTGTATTTGTTACAGTTTGTAACAATCCTAGCAAGTGTGTTTTGAATACACTGTAGCTTGCGCATGTTGAGACTGGACAAACTCCTGAAGAGGGAGTTGCAGTAATCAAGGCGACTGGTCACCAAGGCATTGGCTGCCAGGAAAGCAGCCTCATCAGTCAAGTGGACAACATATTTAAACAAAATACTGTAAATGCAATAATTTTCAAGTTATAACTGATTTACTCAACATTGATAACCTCAAAGTAGATGTTACTCAGCTATGCAATAACCTACAGGCCTGCAATTTTAGTATGGTATAGCTATAATAGTATAGCTGACTGACAAGTCAGCTGACATAAAAACCCAAAATCTCTAATTTTATTAAAACAGATCAATAAGGGGAAGCCAGGGAGTAAATCTGAGCGGGTATTAGACTCTGTATATAGTTTACTATTACCTCCAAAGCTCTAAAAGCAATAGGTTCGACTCACTCAAGTAACAAGCATTCTGACGCATGCAATTATCTCCCGCCGTATAAATTAGATGTACTAAAGATAGTGGAATATAGATTTTCTTGTGAAATGGAGGCACATGTAGAAGTGACAATAAGCAAGAGGCATTTTAATGTTTGCGTCCCAATGAGTATTATTTTTAATTTTTTTTCTGTTTTATGCAAAAATTTCACATATCCCGGGAAAACGATTTTTTGGGAGAGTTGCCAGTAGACTCTGCAGATACCCTGCGAGTCAAAAAATTTCGTTGAAATCACTCTATCTCACTCCGTTTCTGAGATAAATATGTTTTTTGCATTTTAAGCAGAAATTCAAAATGGCTGTTAAACGATTTTTGGGAAAAAGTCACCAGTAGACTCTGCAGATACCCTGTGGGTCCAAAAATTCGTTGAAATCACTCTATCTCACTCCGTTTCCGAGATAAACTGGAAAATTTAATAAGTAAATTAAATTTTTATAAGTTAATATCTTACCTAGTGGACAGATGCATTTGTCCGGCGCGCTGCCGGTCCCGCCAAACGTTAGAGAAAAACGCCTCGAGCTGGGCTCTGGCCCGGACCGGTAGTGTCCTGTTTACTCGCCAGGTGGCTGTATAGCCTCCCTGCCGGTGCACTGCGCGTGCGCGCGCATGCGTACTTCCTCCTTTTGTTTGCACCCTGTTTGAGTCCCCTGGGAATGTTTGTTGCGGGGAAGGCAGGGTGGGAATCCCTCTGTCCACTAGGTAAGATATTAACTTATAAAAATTTAATTTACTTATTAAATTTTCCATTTTATTGCGTTAATATATCTTACCTAGTGGACAGATGCAGAATAACTACCCATTGGATGGAGGGCAGCTAAACTCAACAGGGACTCTTGTCAGAACTCTGGGCCTCCGGCCCAAGGGTTAGGGATCCTTCCCATACCCTACACCATAGTTGGTTCCCCCCCCCCTCTTTTTCGCCGTCTACCGAGCCACCTGGGCTAGGACTATAGGAGAGAGGAGGTAAGAGTTCAGTCCCAAGGATTCCGGAGGAAGCAGAACAGGATAAACTAGAAATAACTCATACCCCACACCAGCCCTTCCGGTTGAGAACTGCGCGCTGGGGTTTCAAAACATGATAACTAAAAAAGAAGGAGCCAACTAAAACAACCCACTACTCCTTCTAAACGCTTTACACTATATACAAGTTATCCTTTCAAGGATACCAGTTACTCGCGTATGTGCTGGGCTGCGACCACTGGTCCTAAATGGTACAGGTCAGCATCAGCCCATGCTACATCCTTCAAATAAAATTGGGTGAAGGTATTGTGCGACTTCCAGTGGCAGGCTGAGAGGATCTGGTCCAAGGACACACCTCCTTGAAAAGCCTTAGAAGCTGCAAAGGCCCGCACATCATGGGCTCTGACCTGATGCAATTGTTGTGCATCCTCATTGGACAATTGATAGCACAACAAGATGGTTTGTTTAATCCAAGAAAAAATCGTAGCAGGAGCGATGTCCTTATTGAAGTTCTTCTTGAAAGACACAAAAACCAACTGTTTGCCGGAACGGAGGTCTTTGGTCTTGTCCAGGTAATAACGCAAAGCCCGAACTGGACATAAGGTTCTATCCTCCTTGAGAGACTTATCCAACATAGGGGCCAAGGCCGGAATAATTACCGGAGCTACTGAAGAAGGCCCTTCTTTAGCCAACTGATTCTTGGACAAGAAACAAGGAGAAGGGAATAAAGAAACATTAGCCCAATCTTCCTGATGTCTAATGTTCCTGTGTACCCAGGCATGAATCTCACTCCTTCTTTTGCCCGAGCCCAAAGCCAGGAGAAACACCGTTTTGAAGGTAAGATGTTTCAGAGACGCCTTTCGAAGGGGTTCAAAGGGGGACTGGGTTAATTGATGCAAGACCAGAGACAGATTCCAGCTAGGGACTCCTCGAAGACCCTTGGGTTTATCTCTATGGAAACTGTCTAGCAAGCGGGTAAGGTTTTCGTCTTTACCAAAATTAACCTTGTCACACCCGATTTTGTCGGCTATAGCAGTTCTATATCCATCTATGGTGCTAGGTTGAAGATTTTTCTCCTTGAAAAGGAATAGGAGAAATTCCGCTACCTGATTTAAAGAAGGTGACCCGAAGTCCACCTTGTGTGACTCGCACCATTTGACAAATATGGACCACTTCGATTCATAGATGGCTCTGGTTGATTGTCTTTGAGGAGCCTCAATTCTCGTTGCCACTTCATCAGAGAATCCTTGTGCCTGTATGCTAGAGGCTCTAGGAGCCAGGCGTGGAGGTTGAGCCCTAGGAGATCTCTGTGGGGACACTGATTGAACGGTTGGGTCAGCAGGTTCTCCATGTTTGGAAGGGAGAGAGGAATCTGAACAGACATGCTGACCAGATCCCAGAACCAAGGCATGTTGGGCCACCCTGGAGCAATCAGAACCAACCTGTGAACTCCCTGATCTAGGATCTTGGACACCACCTTGCCCAAAAGAGACACAGGAGGGAACGCGTAGGCATCCATATTCTCCCAATTCAGGCCGAGAGCATCTACTCTCCATGCCTGTGGATCGGGTACTGGGGACACAAACTTGGGTGGTTTGTGATTGTACCTTGTTGCAAAGAGATCCACTCGAGGAGTGTGCCACCTGGCACATAAGTGGTCGAAGACTTCCTGCAGGAGGGACCATTCTGTCTGAATAACCTGAGTGCTCCTGGACAATTTGTCTGCTATCACATTCAGCCTTCCCGGAATGTGCCTGGCCCTTAGAACTATCTGTCTGCGATTGCACCAGGAAAGCAGTCTCCAGAGGAGGGCACAAAGTGAGCCTGATCTCATACCCCCCTCCTTGTTGATGTATGAGACAACCGTTGTGTTGTCCGTGGCTATCAAAATGATCTGGCCCCAACACTGTTGCTCGAACTTCTTGAGGGCCAGAAGGACCGCCTTTAGCTCGAGAAAGTTTATGTGCAACTGGCTTTCTGAGTCCGACCAAACTCCTTTTGCCGTGTGGTCTCCTAAGTGCGCGCCCCAACCTTAGTTTGAGGCGTCGGTAAACAACTGCAGAGTATGTTGCAGAGGATGAAGAGGTTGGCCGCTTAGCACATTGTTTTCGTCCAGCCACCACTGCAGATGAGGGTATAGAGATCTGGGAAGAGGAATCTCCTTCTCTAGGACCTCTGGCACGTGCCAGTGATTCTTCAAGTGCCACTGAATCGGTCTCATGTGAAGGCGCCCCGAAACCACCTGTTTCTCTGTGGCTGTCAACAAACCTATGAGAGACATGAACTCTCGGACCGAACAATGGCCTCTGTTCATTAGCATCTTTATTTTTTGAGTTAGGGTTTGCCACCTCTCCTGAGTCGGCTTCACTAGACCCCTGGAGAGGTCGAAATGACAACCGACAAAGTTGAACTCCTGTTGGGGAACAAGTTCCGACTTTTGCAAATTGACTAACCATCCCAACTGCTGACACAGAGCCATCAGGGTCCGTGTTTGGTTCACACAAGTCTCCCGACAGGGAGCTCGAAGCAACCAGTCGTCTAGGTACTGGTGGATCCTTATACCCCTGGACTGGGCCATCAATTTCACCTCCTTCACCACCTTTGTGAATTCCAAAGGAGCCGTCGCTAGGCCGGAGCCCTGAACTGGAAGGTTTGACCGTGCAGGTGAAACCGGAGATACTTCCTCGACCTTGGGTTGATGGGAATGTGGAAATCGGCATCGCTGAAATCCAGCTATGTGACCCATTCGCCTTTTTGAAGGGATAGCCGGATGGTCTCCGGAGTTTCCATTTTGAAGGTTTCCGAGTGGAGGAAAAGATTGAGTTTGCTCAAATCCAAGATTGGACGCCATTTGTTGTTTGGTTTGGGAACTATGAACAGCCGGTTGTAAAAGGCCAGAGAAGCCCGAACCACTACTTTTTCTACGGCCTGTTTTGTAATCAGGGACTGCAACGCCTCCTTCAAAAACTTGTTTCTGCGAGGGTTGGCGTATCCGCTGATTATCAGAGGACACCTGGTCAATGGGGGCCTCATCTTGAAAGGGAGGTTGTAACTGTCCTTCAAGATGGGGACTACCCGAGGATTTGAACCCAGGCTGAGCCACGTTTCCCAAAACCTGTGCAACCTGCATCCTACAGGAGGATTTTCTGCAACACTGTGGACATTTGGTACATGAGGGACAGAACGACAAGGAGAGACAAAAGAAGCACTTTTGACATGTTTTATTTCTGTCTGACAAAGATCGGGACTTAGGCCTTTCTTTTGCGGCTGCCCGGGACCGACAACAATAGGAACAGGAATTACAGCAGTTCTTGAGTATACCGTCTTTGAAATGTTTTGAGAGCTGATGTTTTGACCCACTATTTTTGGAATTATTTGGTTGCGTGGGTTTGTACAATGATTGTCATTTATAATTTTTGCCACCCCGGGCATACTTGGAAAAACGGTGGTTAGTAGAACCACGCCCACGGCCACGACCTCGTGACCCAAACTGTCGCCAAGGTTGTTGAGGAGCAGATGACGGCTGAACCATGGTCTTAGCCTCCTTCTTCTCATACGGTTTATAGTGATACTTGGTCTTCTGTTGGTGCTGGGGACCAACTCGAGACTGGACCGACACATGTTGTGTCTCAAACTTGTTGATATCTTGTTCCGCGACATTCAAGGCCGCGTCGGGAAATAACCCATATCCAAAAAGAGCAGCATTTCTCAGTTCATTCCAAGTGTCCATCTTCATACCGGGACGAACATGATCTAAATAAGAGTCCCGACGCATCAAAATGAAGTTCCCCAGCTGCACAAAAAGGCTATCAGCCAGGTGCTGTAGAGCTGTCCCAAGAGAGACGGATACATTCTGGTGGAAAGCACATAAATCCCTTAACTCCTTAAGTGCTTCAGACACCTCCTTGGCTGACTTGCCCTTACTGAGATGAGTCTGTAGGAAAGTTATGTGATGTGCCATCTGATCTTGAATCTCGCTAGTGCATCTGCTGAAACCAGCTGCATGGTTCACTGTGTAAGTACCCTCTCGGGCGCACCTTTCCCATCTGCGTAGTACTTCTTGCGATATGGGATGAGACACGGGACCTGTTGCGAGATATGCAGCTGGTTTGACAATTCTTGAGAATTGAGAATTTAGTTTCGCCTCAGAACCATGCCAGTTGAACAGCTTTCTACCTGGTCGCTGGGGACCATCTGTCTTTAACTTATGCATGGGATACCATTTATCCTGTGGTTTAGGGGTGCGTATGAATTGGTCAGTACGCAAACCACCTGCTTCTTGACTTCGGGAAGGGTAACCCTCAGCTACAGTCAGATTAATCCTCTCCAGCTTCTGACAGAGCCAATCGTCTGCTGGCATGGCTACTGACACCTTTGAACTTGTTTTAGGATTTTTTCCACGCCACGGATTGTTGGACTTATCCGGGTCACTGTACTCAAACTCAAAGTCTGGGATAAAGTTCCAGCCCATAAAGGCCCTGATGGAACAAACCGTTTCCCTGTAACTCATTTCTTCATTTTTTTCTTGTTTATCAGTGTCTGATTCAGAAAGTTCACCATCCTCGCTATCCAAAACATCTGGTGATGTATGATCCCTATCCACAACATCTGTTGATGTATGATCCCCAAAGAGTGGTTCATCTGAAGCCACAGGCAAGACATCTGTTAAGGGGTGTTCAACATTGGACATATCATCTGAGCCACCAGCAGAAGCAAGGTTTCTCATAAACGGCTCCCCAGCCAGTGCAACCGGCTCCGGACCGGTAAAAGATCCATCCACAACCGGAACCGGTTCCTTGGGTACAAAAGTGTCAGTTTGGTCTGCCCTGACCGGACCGGTCATCTCCCCAACCGGTACCGGTTTAGGTTGTTGAAGTGCAGTGTCAGAGGGCTTTTTCTGTACCGGACCGGTATTTTCCTCAACCGGAACCGGTTTTGCTTTGGAAGATTTATGATGAGAAGACTTGTGCTTCTTCTTTGAATCTTTTTTGCCATCTGATCCTGTACTAGCCTGTACTGCCGGAAACCGCACCGGACCGGTGGTTCGGGCAGAGGCAGGATCTATGAATGGCTGATCAGAAACCGGTGGGTTTGAAACCTGAACCGGTACTTTGGGGATAGCAAATATATTGCCTCTTGATAAGAGTGCTTCAAAACGAGAGAATTT
Organism: Sabellastarte sp. h YS-2021; assembly: GCA_964017235.1. Taxonomy (NCBI): domain Eukaryota; kingdom Metazoa; phylum Annelida; class Polychaeta; order Sabellida; family Sabellidae; genus Sabellastarte; species Sabellastarte sp. h YS-2021. Next base: position 110,136,178 of record OZ024928.1, on the reverse strand, counting down.
CTCGTCTAACTGGTCACTTAATTTGTCAAAATCTTTTTTGGAAACAAAATCTGAAGAACTCACATTATCGCTACCCCCAGGGAGGTCCTGCGCATGCGCACTGTCATCTTCAGAAATCGTCTGCTGAGCATGCGCAGTACTAGCTGGCTGTTGAGAAGAATTAACTGGAGACAGCACAGTTACATCTCGTGGTGACACTAGCAAACCTGCTTTCTTGTCCTTGCGAATTTGATACTGTGGAGTGGCCAGCATCTCACGCTGAATTGCTGTAAAATTGTCACAAATCTTGCATATCGCACCTCCCACAATGCAGGGATCTTTACCCAGACCTTTGTCTCGACAACGAGCACACTTCTCATGCATATCAAATCCAGCCATCTTATGGCCGCACGATCCCCGCCTTTGTCCTGGTGAATCCATAGTTATTAAACAACACTTCTACACAAAGAATTTATCAAAATATATCCTGTAACAGATATAAAATAAAATAAAAGTTTCTCCAAAAAACAGACGACCTCTCGTCTTCGCGCCAAACAAAAGGAGGAAGTACGCATGCGCGCGCACACGCAGTGCACTGGCAGGGAGGCTATACAGCCACCTGGCGAGTAAACAGGACACTACCGGTCCGGGCCAGAGCCCAGCTCGAGGCGTATTTCTCTAACGTTTGGCGGGACCGGCAGCGCGCCGGACAAATGCATCTGTCCACTAGGTAAGATATATTAACGCAATAAAAATCTTTTTTGCGTTTTATGCAGAAATTCAAAATGGTCGTTAAAGGATTTTTTGGAAAAGTCACCAGTAGACTCTGCAGATACCCTGTGGGTAAAAAAATTTGTGGAAACCGCTCTATCTCGCTCTGTTTCCGTGATAAACCTGTATTTGCACTTAATGCAGAAATTCAAGATGGCCACCAAAAGTGGGGGGAAAACGATTTTTGGAAAAAGTCGCCAGTAGACTCTGCAGATAACCTGTGGGTCAAAAATTTTGTCGAAATCGCTCTATCTCGTTCCATTTCCAAGATAAACGTTTTTTTGCATTTTACGCAGAAATTCAAGATGGCGGCCGAAAGTGGCGGGACAACGATTTTTAGGAAGAGTTGTCAGTAGACCGCAGATACCCTGTGGGTCAAAAAATTTTGTCGAAATCGCTCTATCTCGCTCCATTTCCGAGATAAACGTTTTGGTTTTGCGTTTTACACAGAAATTCAAGATGGCAGCTGAAAGTGGCGGGAAAATGATTTTTAGGAAGAGTAGTCAGCAGACACTGCAGATACCCTGTGGGTCAATTTCGGTCAAAACATTTTGTCAAAATTGCTGTATCATGCTCCGTTTCCGAGATAAACGCGTTTTTACGCAGAAATTCAAGATATTCGCCAAAAGTGGCGGGAAAACGTTTTTTTGCAAAAAAATCGCCAGTAGACTCTGCAGATACCCTGTGGGTCAAAAATTTTGACAAAATCTCTCTATCTCGCTCCGTTTCCGAGATAAACGCTTTTTTCTGTTTCACGCAAATTCAAGATAACCGCCAAAAGGCGGGAAAATGGTTTTGGGATAAAGTCGCCAGTAGACTCAAGATGGCCACCAAACGTGGCGGGAAAACGATTTTTGGGAAAAGTCGCCAGTAGACTCTGCAGATACCCTGCGGGTCAAAAATTTCATCGAAATTGCTTTATCTCGCTCCGTTTCCGAGATAAACATGTTTTTGAATTTTACGCAGAAATTCAAGATGGCCGCCAAAACAATTTTGCAAAAAGTTACCAGTAGAGTCTAAAAATTTTGTCGATATCACTCTAGCATGCTCCGTTTCCGAGATAAATGCTTTTTTCCCCGTTTTACGCAGATATTCAAGATGGCCGCCAAAAGTGTTGGGAAAATGATTTTTGGGAAAAGCTGCTAGTAGACTCTGCAGATACCCTGTGGGTCAAAAAATTGGTCGAAATTGCTCTATCTCGCTCTATTTCCGAGATAAAAGGGTTTTTGCAAATACATTTGAAGATATTTGACATTTACTTCTGTCATTATTTTTCTACAAATAAGAAAATAGCTATTACTCATTTATGGCATGCAATAGAACCCCAAACTATATGTCATCTTATAGTTAAGTACAAAGTGGCTGAACAACATATTTTAGGAAAATACTGTAACTGCAATAGTTCTGGAGTTACAATGGATTTACTCACCAGTCAGAATTTTAAAGTAGCTATCACTCAGCTATGCCATGTGCAACAGGTCTGAAACTTTACTATGTGATAGCTCATCAAAAACTAGATGAATAACACTTTGAAAAGAATTCCCTAATTTTAATACTTTTGAAGAGAATTGACATTTACTTATGTCATTATTTTGCTACAAATAAGAAAATAGCTATTACTCACTTATGGCATGCAATAGAACCGCACACTATGTACCATCTTATAGCTAAGGAGAAAGTAGCTGAACAATACATTTGAAGAAACAGCTGTAACTGCAATAGTTTTTGAGTTATGAGTCCTTTACTCAAAGTGGCTAAACAGGTCTGAAACTTTACTATGTGATAGCTTATCAAAAAGTAGATGAATAACACTTTTGAAAAGAATTCCCTAACTTTAATACATTTGAAGATATTTGACATTTACTTATGCCATTATTTTGCTACAAATAAGAAAATAGCTATAACTCACTTATGGCATGGAATGGGACCCCAAACTATGTACTATCTTATAGCTAAGGACAAAGTAGCTGAACAATATATTTGAAGAAAAAGCTGTAACTGCAATAGATTTTGAGTTATGAGTCCTTTACTCAAAGTAGCTAAAATTGCTATTACTCACTTTTCTTTAGGCCTAAGCCCATAAAACCAAAATAATTTTCAAGGGCGTGAAAAATCATTGGGACAACCAATTTAAAAAAAAAATCTGTAGCTGTAGTAGTTTTGGAGAAATCTGCGTGACTAACTAACGCATGCACGCACACACAGGCATTATTTCATAATCTCCCTCCCAGGCTAAAGCCCGGCGGGAGATAACAATGCTGAACACCTGTCCCAATACGACTCTGGCTGTTGAACGGGATATAAAATCCCAACTTTGACTTTGTCTTAAAGCAATAATAAAGGAGATAAAAATGAAAACCACAAAATCTGTGATTTTATGACCCCAATTTGACCCATAAGGGGAGGCTAGGGGGTAAAGCTGACCGTGTTTCTAGACACACTGGGTATGGTTTCCTACGACTTACCAATACATTCAAAACCTGTACAAGCCATAATGAACACAAAATCTGCATATGGTTTCCTATCCCAATACATTTTATGGCTCTAAATGCAACAGATAAGGAGATAATACAGGGGTTCTGATGAATTTACGCTTTCTGATTACTATTACTAAAAAAAAAACTGATAAATTGGGAAATTTAATAATAAATTAAATTTTTATAAGTTAATATCTTACCTAGTGGACCAATGGATTTGTCCGGCGCTCTGCCGGTCTCGCCAAATATTAGAAAAAAACGTCCTCAGCTGGGCTCTGGCCGGGACCGGTAGTGTCCTGTTCATTCGCCAGGTGGCTGTATAGCCTCCCTGCTGGTGTACAGCGCATGTGCACGCATGCGCACTTCATCTTTTTGTTGCCTACTCTTAAAGGGTCCCACTGTGAGCTAAGATGAGCGGGGAAGGTGGGATGTCAGTCCCTTGGTCCACTAGGTAAGATATTAACTTATAAAAATTTAATTTAGTATTAAATTTCCCATTTTATTGCGTTAATACATCTTACCTAGTGGATCAATGCAGAATAACTACCCAGTAGTTGGAGGGTAGCTCAATTAAGGGACTAAAGAACAGAGCTCTTGAGTAATCCAATGGGTGTTTCAGGCATAGGTTAAGCCAACTATTCTCCAGATAAACCTCTGAAGGCTGTAGATGCTGCAAAAGCCCCGACATCATGGGCTCTAACTTGATGAAGGTTCAGGGCCTCTTCATCTGATTGATGGTAACATAGCAAGACAGTCTGTTTAATCCAGGAAGATACAGTTGCTGGAACAATGTCCTTCTGAAAACTCTTCCTAAAGGAAACAAAGACCAAGTCTTTACCCTCTTGTAGTACCGGAAAAAAGGACCTTTCCTGCTGCAGTGATTTGTCCAGTGTTGGAGCCAACGCTGGGATAACCACAGGGGCCCTCTCTAGCCAGCTGGTTCTTAGACATGAAACTGGGTGAAGGGTACAGAGATACTTTGGTCCAATTTTCCTGATGTCGGATGTTTCTATACAACCAGGCATGGATCTCACTACGCCTCTTACCGGAGCCCAAAGCCAAGAAAAAGACAGTCTTAAAGGTTAAATGCTTAAGAGAAGCCTTCCTAATAGGTTCAAATGGAGCTTTAGTAAGCTGATGAAGGACCGGGGAAAGGTTCCAACTAGGAACTCCCCACCTCCCTTTAGGCTTGTCTCGATGAAAGCTATCCAGCAAGCGGGTCAAATTCTCATTTTTACTGATATGCCATCTGTCGTTTTCCACCATATCAGCAATCGTATAACCATCAATGGTGCTAGGCTGTAACTTCCTGTCTTGGAACAGATGTATAAGGAAATCAGCTACTTGAGTCACAGAGGGCGACCGGAAGTTAACCCGATGTTACTCACACCATCTGACAAAAATGGCCCACTTTTATTTATTGATGGCTCTGGTTGAAGATCTATCTTTGAGGCGCTTCAATTCTTGTTGCCACTCCATCTAAGAACGCTTGTTCCTGAATCGTGGAGGCTCTAGGAGCCACGCATGTAGATTCAGATTCCGGAGGTTGCGGTGGCAAACCCCGTTGAAGGGTGGAGTTACCAGATCCTCCTGTAGTGGAAGTGTTATTGGAATCTGACTCGACAGGGTGACCAGGTCCCAAAACCATGCCATGTTGGGCCAACCTGGGGCAACGAGAATCATCCTGTGACAGCCTTGATCTATCACCTTGGACAGAACCTTTCCCATCAGAGAGACTGGTGAAAAGGCATACACCTCCAGAGTCCCCCACTGCAGATTCAAGGCGTCTACCGCCCATGCTGCTTGATCCGGAACCGGAGACACAAACTTGGGCAGTTTGTTGTTGAACCTGGTGGCAACAAGGTCTATCTGTGGCTTGCCACACTTGGAGCATAAGAGATTGAACACAGAGACCACTCTGTTTGGATCACCTGACGATGCCTGGACAACTTGTCTGCTATTACATTTAAGTGACCCAGAATGTGTCTGGCCCTTAAGACCACACCTGTTTCTCCGTAGCTGTCAGTAAGCCTATTAGGGAGATGAACTGTCTGACTGTGCAAGTTTCTCTGCCCCTGATAAAAAGGAGTTTTGTCTGCAATACTCTCCAATGTTCTTGGGTTGGTAAGACTCGACCGGTCAGCAGGTCAAACCGGTAACCTACAAAGTTGAACTCTTGTTGAGAAACCAGTTCTGACTTTTTCATGTTCACTACCCATCCTAGATCGCGGCACAGGGCCAAGAGGGTCTGGGTATGTTGTTGGCAGATCACTGTGCATTGGTTTCTGAGTAACCAGTCGTCTAGGTACTGGTGGATTCTTATACCCCATGTCTGAGCCATCAGTTTCACTTCTTTGACCATCTTGGTAAATTCCAACAGGGCTGTGGCCAGCCCGAAAGGGAGGGCTGTGAACTGATATGCCTTGCTGTTAAAAAAGAACCGTATTTCCTGGATCTGGGTTGAATGTGGATGTGAAAATAAGCGTCACCGAAGTCCAGCGATGTTACCCACTCCCCTTTTGCAGAGACTCTGATCATTGTGCCGGTTTGGAGATACACATTTAACTGAGGTCCAAAATGGGTCTCCACTTGTTGTTGGGCTTTGGGACCAGGAACAACTAGTTGTACAAGGACAGGGATGTCCGGACAACCACCTTTTCGACTACCAACTTCTCTCTCAAGGCACTTAAGGCCTCTGTCAGAGACCGGCTTTTTGCCGGGTTTGCGTGACCACTTTTGATGAGAGGAAACCTCATTTTGAAAGGTAGGGCATAACCGTCCTTCAAAATGGAACCCTCCCTTGGATTTGCACCTAGTTCTTGCCATTTGGGCCAAAAGTTCTGAAGTCTTCCCCCTACACCCAGCTCTTTGACAACAATGGGGACATTGGGAACAGACATGGCAGAAAGACATTGACTTACAAAAGAAACATCTTTGACATGCTTTATTTCTGTCTTTTTCAGAGCGGGCCTTATACCTTTCTTTTGCGGATGCCCTTCTAAATTTACAATAGGAGCATGATTTGCAACATGACAAGATACAATCTGCTTTAAATGTCTTTGAAAGTTGTGAGTTCTTGCAAACTTGACTGCTTTGTGATAACTTAAACTGTTCTGAACTAGAGGTTGTACAATCTGTTTTGGAGTGTTGAGAGTCCCGCCACACTATTACTTGATTTACAACTGGGGGACTTACACAATAATTGTCATTTATAAGGCTTGTATCCCTTTGAACGTGAAAAACAACGGTTACAGCCTCTGCCCCGTCCATGCCCTCTACTCCTAGGCCTGTTAAACTGCCTCCAGGGCTGTTGTTCCTGCTCTGTGCCAGCAGGTCTGTGCTCCCGTCTATCATAAGGGCAATATGTATTGGCCGTTCTCCAACCAGACTGCTGTGAAGCACCCGCACCGGGTCTCAGAGCAGTACCGGAGGTCTCATGCTTAATAATATCCAGCTCCGCAGTAGCAATGACGGTGTCAGGGAAGAGACCATAGCCAAACAATGGGGCATTTCTCAGATTTGAAAATTTGAATTACTTAAATGTAGCTTTTATAAGCTACAAGCTTACCATGTGGGACTGAATGCTTTACTGGTTGCCGCGAGGAACTACGACCAACGTCTAAGAAAAAAAGACATTTATTCTTGGCCGTAGCCTCAGGTTGTCGTCACGTGATCTGCCCCTTTGTAAGCACTTTTCTCGTTGAGATTTAAACCCATACCCCTCAGCTGTAATACAGCGGGGAGGTAGGGTGGGACTCTCCTCAGTCCCACATGGTAAGCTTGTAGCTTATAAAAGCTACATTTAAGTAATTAATGTGGGACTGAATGCTGAATGCAACCATCCGGAGGAGGGATTACAGCTGAAACTGGCAGATAAGTCTGTTTTTTCTTAGAATTTTGATAATAATAGTAGAATGAAAGATCGAAAGTACCAGTCTGAGTCCTGTCTACAGGGCCCCAATCCCGAAGACCGGGCCTGTAGAAGCCAAAAACCTGAATGAATGACAGTGTTAAAAAACTGTCAGGGTGTTTGACGAGAAGAAGATGTGTACCCTAGATACACAGACGGGGTCAGTCCCAAGGACGATCACGGAAGAACCTGAGCTTAAGGCTTGGGAACTGACTAAAATGACAACCTTCAGGGCCTTAATAATGTACAATTATAATGATTTAAAGATTAGATAGACCTTACCGTATACACCCTGATGAGGTAGACGTATACCTAGACCCTGGGCTTAGACTCCTGAAGACTTGGTTGTAGTGGATATGCCCCCCCTTCTTTTCTTTCTGAGGATGACTGGACTGAGGAGAAGGGTCTAGGACCTGTTGAGCCGCTACTACTGGTCCCAGATACAGATTGTTGTCATTGTCCGACCAAGTAAGATCTTTTAGATAAAAATTGGTAAAAGTGTTGTGAGCTTTCCAGTGACAGGCTTGCATGATCTGGTCCACCGATACCCCACCGTAAAACGCCTTAGAGGCTGCGAAGGCCCGAATGTCATGTGCCTTGACTTGGACTAAATCCAAGGCTTGCTGGTCTGCTTGTTTATAACAAAGTAGGATGGTTTGTTTCAACCAAGAAGAGAGAGTAGCGGGTCTGATGTCTGAGGTATGTCCTTTCTTGAAGGAGATGAAAAGGAGGGACCGGGAACCTCTTAGGTCCAGATAGTACCTCAGGGCCCACACCGGACACAGGGTCCTGTCTTCTTTGAATTGTCTATCCACAATGGTAGTCAAAGCAGGAATAGTCACCGGAGACACACTTTGAGGACCTTTTCTTGCTAGTTGGTTTTTGGCTATGAAGTCAGAAGAAGGGAACAAGGCGACCTTTTCCCATTGGCCTAGATTAGATACTTTGTTTGCGACCCAGGCATGGATTTCGCTGCGGCGCTTGCCTGAGGCCAAAGCTAGCAAGAAAGCAGTTTTCAGAGTGAGATGTTTGAGGTCTGTGTCTTTCATAGGCTCAAAGGGTGCTTTTGTGAGCTCATTGAGAACAACCGAAAGGTTCCACTTGGGGAGATTTCTGGAACTTTTGGGGTGATCCCTGTGGAAACTGGAGAGCAACCTATGAAGGTCCTCATTATGAACAATATGTTGGCCCAATGGGCCCATGGTGTCAACATTGGCAGTCCTGTAACCATCAATGGTGGAGGGGCGCCTGTTTAGGTCTTGGTACAGATACATGAAGAAATCTGAGATTTGTTTCACAGATGGAGTGGAGAAATCCACCGAATTTTCTCTGCACCATTTTTCAAATAGGGCCCACTTTGATTTGTAGATGGTCCTTGTTGATGACCGCTGAGGTGCAGCAATTCTCTCTGCCACTTCCACAGAGAAGCCTTGTTCTTGGAGCTGTCCACTCCTAGACACCAGGTGTGGAGGTTGAGGTGCTGCGGGTTCCTGTGGAACACGTAGTTGTGGGACTGCTTGAGGAGTGTTGTCGACACCGGGAGTTGTAGTGGGATCTCTGTTGAGAGCTGCACTAGGTCCCAAAACCAGGGCATCCCTGGCCAGCCTGGGGCTATTAGTATGATCAGACAATTGCATTGTCTGATTTTTTGGATCACCCTGTGAAGGAGAGCCGTTGGAGGGTAAGCATAGGCAGTGAGACCCGTCCAATCTATGTTTAGAGCATCTATGTTCCAGGCCTTCGGGTCTGGGATAGGAGACAAGTACAGTGGAAGCTTGTGGTTCAGATGAGTGGCAAATAGGTCCCCCACGGTTCACCGTGGCAAATAGGTCCATGTGGGGAGTGAACCACTTTTGGGAGATCTGTTTGAACACCTGTGGATGTAGTGACCGTTCGGTCGACTGTACCTGATTCGACCTGGAAAGTAGGTCGGCTATCACATTCAGGCACCCTGGAATGTGCCTGGCTTTCAATTTGATGTGAGAATGATGGCACCAGGTTATGATTCTCCACAGGAGTGCACACATCTCCGCTGAGTGTGTTCCCCCTTGTTTGTTTATGCAAGCAACCACAGCTGAGTTGTCCATTGCAACTAGCACTGTTTGGTCCTGGCACTGGTCTTTGAAGTGTCTCAGGGCCAGAAAGATAGCTTTCAGTTCTAGGACGTTTATGTGAAGGACTTTTTCCTGGGGAGACCACAGACCTGGGGTAGAACTTTGTTCTAAGTGAGCGCCCCAACCTTCGTTTGAGGCGTCTGTAAAGAGTTGGATACTGTGGTCTTTGGGATGAAGGTCTGAGCCTTTCATCACGTTTGCAGGGTTCTGCCACCAGTCTAGGTGTGCAGAGATGGCTTCTGTCCAAGGAAGGAGGCTGTCCAGTGGTTGAGGAAATTTCCAGTGCTCCTTGAGGTGAAACTGAAAGGGCCTCATGTGAAGTCGTCCCTCCAGGACCATTTTCTTCGTTGAGGCTAGCAACCCAATTAGAGACATCAAACATCTTGCAGTCAAAACATGTTTTGACTTGAGTTGTAGGATAAAATCCTGAAGTTTGAGCCATCTCTCTTGAGTGGGTTTTACAAGGGCTGAATCTAGGTGGTACTCATAATCCACGAACGAAAACACCTGAGTGGGATTCAGTTCTGATTTTTGTTGATTGATGATCAATCCCAAGGACTGGGTTAGATCTACCACTGCCTGAGTGCTCACTCTTGAACTTCTCTATGTGTAGAAAAGTGTTCAGCCTGCTTAGGTCTATTACTGGCCTCCAACTTTGGTGAGGCTTGGGTACTAGAAACAGGCGACTGTAAAACCCGAGAGAGTTTACATTTTCTACCCTTTCGATAGCGTTCTTTGACAGCAGAGACTGGATGCAATGGGCTAAGGCTTGGTCTTTTGGAAGGGCCTTGTATTCTGATATTATCAGGGGAAATCTGACCAAGTTTGGTTTTGAGAGGAATGGCAGAATGTAGCCATTGGTGATAATGTTTAACACGTTGGATGAACAATTCAGTCTCTGCTGAAAGAACGGAGGCGACCTCCTACTGGTGGACTGTTTGAGGCTTTGAAGGAGTCATTGGGGAGAGGGGTTTAAATGCCCTCTTCCCCTATTGTGGGGTCAAAAACGACCCCTGGAGCCTCTGAAGTTTTGTTTTCCCCTGTTGGAAGAAAACGATTGGTTATTGCTTTGTGAGAAATTGCCCCCATAGGGGCGTTTCCTGTAGGAGCCTCTTTTCTTGTGGGGACCACGAAAGGGCTTATTCTGGTAGGGTCCGAAACCCTGAGAATCTTTTGAGGTGCCTTTTTTAAGAAGGAAGTCCTCGCCTTCCTTTATCAACTGTGATTTAAACAAGGAAGGCGGCCAGAAGGACGCATTCCTGAGTTCTTGGCGCCTGGTTTCTCCTAAGTGGGGTTGTAACAGAGTAATTTCGGCTTCGCGCCTAAGCAAGCCAAGATTGCCCATAGAATACAATTCTCTCTGGAGAATATGGGCCAGGGATTTACTAAGGCAAGTTAAGGCCCTGTGTTGGATTAGGACAGTCTTATTCCACAAATCCAAATATTCACAGGCTTCCTCATATCCACGTTTTGCTGCTTTTTCAGGGTCGGCACCTTTCCTGATCTGAGACTTGACCTTTTTGGAGGTCGCTTTCAAGCTATGCTGACACCTCTCCAGAGTGGCATTACAGGAGGAAGAAGTTTTGGCAAAAGTAGTAGCAAAATTGAGTGTGGAGATATTCTGTCTTGCCTGATGTTCCAATTCTTTAAGAATTGGCATAGGGACCTTGCCCATAGGAGCCCCAGATGGTTTAGGAGAAATACAAATCTTGGCAAAGTCTGTGTTCAGCTCTTGTATTTTGTCCTCAAAACAAGGCTGGCCTACCTTGTACCACTTGGCAGTGGAGGGAGGTGGTTTGATGTACTTGCCCGTAAATTTGCTGCCTGGAAGTCCTGATTAAACTTATTAAAGGCATCCTTGATGACTGAATTGAGAGGCAACATGGAGGAAGGACCTCTTGGCCTAAGTTCTTGCCTGCCTTTCTCATCATCAAGGCCCATGACTGCTGTTGAAGATCTAGGTAAGGAATCCCTAGGATCTGGAAGTTTTAGGATGCGTCGGAACGTATCCACCTCCTCGGCATATTGGGATGGGATGTCAGACAAGAGTACTTCCCTGTAATAAGGAGGGTCAGGGTCATGTTGGGGGTGGTCCTGATCAGAGTAAGACTTCCCAGAGGGCTTAGGGGACCTATGCCTATGTTCAGGGGACTGATCCTCCTCTGAAGATGAGGGTAAAAATCTGGCCCTCGACTTGTGTTTTGATTTATCAGAGTGCTTTTTGGGCCTACTAGGGGCTGCCTGAGGGTCAACAGAAAGTCCGAGTAGTGGCCTGAGGCAGAGCTCGGATCCACAACATGATACCTAGAAGAGTGTGTAGATTGTTTAGGTTTGGTCGAGGCAACCTTCGAGGGCTCCTCGGCAGAACTATGGACTTGACCCGAGTCGTCTTTGCGGCGACTGGAATATGAGTCGAGACGAGGCGGAAGCTCTGGGCCATACTCGACCTCCATAGACTGGAGAGCACTACTGGCCTGCGAGGGTTTGGCTAGATCTTTGGAGGGTGCGTTCGTTTTTGAAGCAGAAGAAGAGGTCTGATCCACCTCTCCTTGCTTTTGTAAAGATTTCTGAAAATCTTCTCGAAGACTATTGAACACCTCCAAAATACTGGCCTGAAAAGCCCCCATTTTTTTATCCACTTGTATGTCAAAGCGAGAAGACAAAGATTTCTCGAGATTAGCTTGTACTTTTTGTTGTAAAGCCGTACCTGGTGTAGGCGGGATAGTACGAGCTGGAGTTCGTAGTGATAACGCCTCGAATGAAAGAGGTTGAGGACGAGGCGGGGATGTGAAGAGACGATTCGCAGCAACTTCTAACTCTGCTTGCAAGCCTCCATAAGATTCCGAAGAATTGTCACCCAAGAGTTCAGAATCTATGTCTTCTGCTTTATTTTTATCAGATTTCTTAGAGTAGCGTTTCCTGTGGGTGACTTTTGCTAGTTGTTCTTCAGTGAAAGACGAGCAAATGGTACAGGGAGACAATAGAGTGACACACGAATCGTCGCCTTTACCTGCCTCTCTGCAGGTAGGGCAGTAGTTGTGATGATCAAATGGGTGGCAGAAATGGTTACATTTCGCTGCACGAGGTTTGTCTTTGTTAGACTGGTGAGAAGACATGTTTTAATGCAATAAAAACGCGAGTAAATCCTCGACTAAAATACTCGCAGAAGAAAGCCAGTCGAAGCGAGCTCACAAAACTCAAAATAAGGACAAATTATAAAAGCGGAAGTGCTGAAAATTGGCCAGAATGTGCTTTATACAATAATAAATGAAATACATAAAAAGGGACGTATAACAATAAAACTGCACTGAGATATAGCTAGAAAACGGCAGTAAATACTTCCCAAAGACTGTAAAATGGCGGCGACCAAAGAGAAAAGTGCTTACAAAGGGGCAGATCACGTGACGACAACCTGAGGCTGCGGCCAAGAATAAATGTCTTTTTTTCTTAGACGTTGGTTGTAGTTCCTCGCGGCAACCAGTAAAGCATTCAGTCCCGCAGGGTAAGCTATTGTAGCGCAATAAAAGTAACCATGTATCCTGTTTGATTCCCGGTTTAACATGTTCCAAATAGGCGTCCCGGGGGATCAGTATCAGGTTGCTGAGCAGGACAGTTGCAACACAGTGCCTATGGCAACGGACACACTTAAATGAAATACCATCAGATCCTTTAAGTCAGTCAGGGCACTGGTAACCTTTTTCGGAGCCTTGCCTTTGTTTATGCGTGAACATAACATAGCTACATTACCAGACATCTTGTCCTCCAGTTCGCTGGTACACCAGTTGATTAGCCGGCAGCGTTGTTAATAATGTAAGAGTTCTCCCTAGCACATTTTTCCCACCTTCTGAGATACTCCTGTGAAAGTGGTCGAGAAGGGGGACCAGTAGATGGGTAAGCAGAAGCATTTGTTATCCTGGGGAATTGTGAATTCACCTTGGCCTCTGTATTGTGCCAGCTGAAGAGCTTCTTTCCAGGCCTGTGTGGTCCATCCTGCCTAATAGAATGCATTTGATACCATCTAGCCTGTGACTTTGGAATTTTAACAAACTGATCCTTTTTGAGCCCTGCCGAATCTTGCACTCTGGAAGGATAACCTTCAGCAACTAATATTTAAAATATAATATAAAAAGTTTCTCTTAAACTTCAAGCGGTTTCAACATGGACGTGCCAAACAAAAAGAGGAAGTGCGCATGCGCGAACATGCGCAGTACACCAGCAGGGAGGTTATACAGCCACCTGACGAATGAACAGGACACTACCGGTCCCGCACAGAGCCCAGCTCAGGACATTTTTTTCTAATGTTTGGCGAGACTGGCAGAGTGCCGGACAAATGCATTGGTCCACTAGGTAAGATGTATTAATGCAACAAAACATTCAATTATTGTCCAATTGCTCCCAAAATATAATCAGCTGAAGATTTTGATAGTACTGACATATAGTTGAAATAGCACCCTCCTTTGGTAAGTAATTTTGGCTAAGCGGTGATGATGAGCGGGTGTACCCAAAAAACTTATTTTTGATCATGTGACCTTCATAAAGGTCAACGGTGAAAAATAAGCATGTGACAAAACTGTCCCACACCTAAGGTATATAACTCCCCAAAAAGGTTAGAATCTGCCCAATAATAAGGGAGATATTCAAGGGAGATGATAATGTGGTGGTAGCGGCAGTGGAGATGGTGGGAAAACTCAATGTAAAAACAAATAAGCACCCTTTTCAAGGGACGATTATCCACTGGGGCAACTATGTTAGACAACACACACAAAAAAAATTCATACATTTTTGCAACAGATATGGCCTCATTTTTGTTAGAAGATTCACAATGCGTGAAAAATAGCCAGCTTCTGCAAGCAAGAACCCCAGCCTGTAGGTATAACTAAATGGGCAACAACATTGAGATTTGGGAATATCTTAGGAACAACTTCAGATATAAGAAGTATACAGAATCCACGAAATGTTGCCAGATGTAAGATTCACAGGCCTTGATTTCTTACAAGTTATTTTCATATTTTGAAGCCCTAAAACCAGTTATAAGGGAGGTATAAAGCCTGAAATGACTTTGAAGCAAATGTCAAAGATTTTCAGACCACGATTTCCAATAAGTTGTTTTCACATTACAAACCACTAGGACCAATGACAAGGGAGATTGATATGCACCCCCACCCTGCCACCCACCCCCTCCCGCATTTGACATTAAAGATGTGATATGACAAGCATTTTGTTTTCAAAACAAGGCTAAAATTACTCTCAGCAAAGCTGCAATATTTAAAATTTTAGAACATATCAATGATTTTCACACAATCTGCTATGGCGGCCATGTTTTTTTTCTTAAAAATAGTATCAGAGATGTCTGTACCCAGTTGTAATCAGTTGCAGCAATCCATATATCTTTGGTATAAGAGAAACATGTCTCAAATATGGCAGGTGAACACACTTTGGCAGATTCAAAGTTAAAGGTTGCACCTTGATGCACACCTCCACTCCCTAAACAATGTCCCTACTAACCTTCTACACTTTACGGAATCCCAAAAATAGCCTGGACAAGATTTTAAAACTCATGGTCACTACGACAAGGTCAAATGTCAAATCAAGATCAAACCATGATGTTGCACACCTACAACCTCTAATCAATGTCCCTACCAACTATCAACTTCCTACACCTTACGATTTCAGAGATATTGCCCGGACAAGATTTTATAAGTCAAGTTCACTACAGCAAGGTCAAAGGTCAAATCAAGGTCACACCACAACGTTGCACACCTACAACCCCCAATCCCCTACCAAGTATCAACTTCCTACATCTGACGGTTTCCGAGATATATCCCGAATGAGATTTTATAGGGCAAGGTCACAACTGCAAGGTCACGCCACGACGTTGCACATCTACAACCCCTCACCAATGTCCCTACCAAGTATCAACTTCCTACACCTTACGGTTTCTGAGATACAGCCTGGACAAGATTTTCAAACTCAAGGTCACTATGGCAAGGTCAAGGGTCAAATCAAGGTCACACCACGACGTTACACACCAACACCCCCAACCAATGTCCCTACCACGTATCAACTTCCAACACCTTACGGTTTCTGAGATACAGCCCAGACAAACCTTTTCCCACCGCCCACCCACCCATCTGGATACCATGGGTGAAAACAATACCCCGACAGGGGGAAAAATGGGTACCAATTTTTAACAGATATTTTTTTCACAGCCATAAACATTCTCTGCAAATCTGGTGAATATATCTTCATAAATGAATGAGATATAAAGGTTGATGTAAAAATATGACGGACGCACACATGAACGCACAGGTACTGGGTGTTTCATAATCTCCCAACCAAAAGGCGGGAGATAAAAATGCAACTGTAGTAACATCGGTTTAATAGCGGCCCTTTTTTACTTAAGAAGTTTGAGACCAAAAAGTATTTAAAGCATTCACATGACAACAGGTTTTGCCAGAAACCCTCCAAAACCTAATCAACTCTAGATCCTCTTTCGGTTAACATATCCTGAAAATTTGGTGAAAATCCATGTGCTGGTTTAGGCTGCGGAACACCTATAAACTTTTAGACCCAAAAATATTCATGCCATGGCAACAATTGTTGCCAGATACCTCCCAAAACGTAATCAGGTTTAGATCCTCTTATGGTAAACACACCCTGAAAATCTGGTGAAAATCCATGCATGGGTTTAGGCTGTGGAACACCCACAAATTTTAAGATCCAAAAATTTTAAGTGTGGCCATGATAACTGTGGTTACCAGATACCCCTTAAAATCTAATTGGCTGTAGATCCTATTGGGATATACATATCCTGAAAATGTGTGCATGGGTTTAGGCTATGGAACACCCACAAGCTTTATGCCTTCTGCTGTCCGGAAGGCACAGCGGACGACCATACCCCAAGCCTTTATGGGCTGGGGTTAAATATAATCAACATTTTATTTAATGTGATACAAAGGAGCTTCCGCAATGGCGAATCTCACACACTGACATTGCTCTCTCATTGTTCTGAAAATTGTTGAAAGTTTCTGCATATAGCTTAACCTTTGTTTGACCAGTTAATCCATCAGTGTGATCAGAGATCTTCTTTGCTCCATAAATGTGGAAGAGGTCTGAAATATCAAATGTCTTTTACCTTGAATATTTATAAAATTGAATACTATTTATAGAGATTTTCATGAAAAGAAAGGTTTTATAAAAACACATATTCCTAAAATC
Organism: Sabellastarte sp. h YS-2021; assembly: GCA_964017235.1. Taxonomy (NCBI): domain Eukaryota; kingdom Metazoa; phylum Annelida; class Polychaeta; order Sabellida; family Sabellidae; genus Sabellastarte; species Sabellastarte sp. h YS-2021. Next base: position 110,119,709 of record OZ024928.1, on the reverse strand, counting down.
AATTTCTACATTCATATACCTTTGTTAACTATCTAGTTTTCATAAGATGCACAATAAGTCCAAGTTTATACCATTTACCTTGATTGTCGTGATTATGTTGGATACATTTGTACATAAAGCTGTGATAGAGTGGGTATAACAACATGTAGCATTTTTAATACAATCAAGTGCAGAGTAGAACTGAGTAAACCTACCCTTTATTTACTCTCCCACACTGAAAATCTTTCAAATATCAACTGTTTAATGCACAAGTGAGAAAACAGTACCACAATCATTAACCCCCAAAGCTACACACATTTACATTCTGTATTAAAACTAAATTTGTACTGGTACACCACACAGGTTTTCAACAAAGGTGATAAGCAAAGGTCTTTTTCATTTCTAACATGTGTGTAGGAACTCTTATCATTACTTTATGAATATAGTTTTAGACTCTTTAAAGTCAATGAATACATATTTAGATATTTATTCATAAAATACAACCTCTTATTTGAGTTCAGAAATACTATCTTTCTGTATAAAATCTAACCTGTGAGCACACATGCACATGATAATATCTCTTTGGCTAGATATATTATTAAATTGCAAATTTAATAAGCAAATTAAATTTTTACAAGTTAATACCCTATCCAATGGACAATTGCTAATCTGGTCAGCGCAGACCAGCCCGCCAAATAAAAGAAAAAGTTGTCCTGTGAAGCCATCGGCTGGTTGGTCCGACTGCGCATTCGTCAGGTGGTGCTTCTTACTTCCTTCCTGTCTAGACAGCATGACGTCATAGCATCTTTTTCATTGTCTAACCTATTTAGACCCCAAGTAAGCTGATAGTGGGGTCAATTGGGAGGGCCTTATCTGTCCATTGGATAGGATATCAACTTATAAAAATTTAATTTACTTATTAAATTTGCAATTTTATTGCTTTAATACATCCTATCCAATGGGCAACTGCTGAACAACAACCAGTTAGTCGGCAGGTAAGTTACTAAGGAATTAGGTGAGCTCCTAAAACATAACATAATTTCAGGTCAAGGCCGACTTGAGGCAGGAAGGGTCTTGTAGCCTATGGTCATCCAAGCCACATCCTTCATATAGAACTGTGTGAAGTTGTTATGTGACTTCCAGTGGCAGGCTGATAAGATCTAATCTAAGGAGACTCCTGACTGGAAGGTCTTAGAAGCAGCAAAGGCCCTCACATCATTGGCTTTAACCTTATGTAAGGTGAGGGCCTCCTGATCAGAGAGCTGATAACATAGGATCACAGTCTACTTGATCCAAGAGGAGATGGTGGCAGGGATGTCTTTGTCAAAGCCCTTCTTGAAGGAGACAAAAACCAAATCTTTGTTCTGTCTGAGGTCTGAAGTCCTGTCCAAGTAGTTACACAGTGCTTTAACCGGACCATAGGGACCTATCAGACTTTAGTGAGTTATCCTGAGTTGGGGCCAGGGCTGGAATGACCACTGGGGCCACACTGTCTGGACCCTCTTTGGCCAGCTGATTCTTGGAAAGAAAGCTGAGTGAAGGGTAAAGAGACACCTTTGACCAGTCAGACTGGTGCTTGATGTTTTTGTTACGCCAAGCATGGGTCTCACTCCTGCATTTCCCTGAACCCAAGGTTAAGAGGAAAACAGTCTTGAAGGTAAAGTGCTTCAAAGAGGCCTCTTTTGTGGGTTCCAATGGAGCCTTTGCCAGCGGGTATAAAACCAGGGCGAGGTAATGATGTGTTGGGCTGTGAGAGTAACCTATTTTCTGCAGCACCAGGTCAGGATTCTCCACAGAAGGGCACACAGGGCCACTGTGGTGTTGTCTGTAGCTATGAGAAGGCGGCCATAATATGGCCACACGACCTTCGCCTCTGTCCTTTCTTTTCTCCTGGTGAATCCATGATATAAGGTGAATTACACTACTAAAACACTTTTACAATATATCCAGTATTATAACAGTAATAATATAAAAACTTTCTCTTAAACTTCAAGCGGTTTCAACATGGACGCGCCAAACAAAAAGAGGAAGTGCGCATGCGTGCACATGCGCAGTACACCGGCAGGGAGGCTATACAGCCACCTGGCGAATGAACAGGACACTACCGGTCACCCACCTCCTTTGTTTATGTAGACAACCACTGTGATGTTGTCTGTAGTTATGAGAACTATGTTGTTCAAGCAGAGATCTTGGAACTCCAGGAAGACCAGAAAGCCCGCCTTTAGTTCCAGGTAGTTTATGTGGAACTTGCTTTCTGGAAGGGACCAGGTTCCTCTTGCAGTGTGTTCCCCTAAGTGAGTGTCCCGCCCCTCTTTTGATGCGTCTGTGGAGCATGTTTTAGTGGGTGTAATGATTGACCTTGGAGCACACTGTTTTCTATCAGCCACCACTTTAGATGTGGGTGGTGTGACCTGGGGACAGGGATCACCTTTCCCAGTGATTCTGGGACCCTCCAGTTATTTTTGATGTGCCACTGTATGGGCCTCATATGGAGAGGACCTAGGTGGACCAGTTTTTCTTTGCCATAAGGGTCTGCCAACGCTCTTGGGTGGGTCTGACCTTGCCCTCTTTCAGTTCGAACTGGTAACCTACGAAATCGAATACTTGTTTGGGTTCCAGTTCTGATTTCTCCATGTTTATTAGCCAACCTAGATCCTGACAAATATAGGTACTAAAGTCTGTGTATATGCTGGAGACAGGTTTGGTGGTATCTGGCTCTGACCAACCAGTCATCTAGGTACTGGTGGATGCTTCTACCCTTTTGTAAGGCCTCTTTGGCCACTACTTCATCGGTGCTATGGACAGACAGGGCAGTGCTTTGAACTGATGGTTTGACCCTAGACGTAAAACCTTATGCACTTCCTGAACTGGCTTTGAATTGGCATGTGGAAGCAGACATCTTTGAAGTCTATGGGCTTAACCCACTCCCCTGTCTGAAGGGACGTCCTTATTGTTTCCAGTATCTCCAATTTGAATTTTTGTGCGAGGAATTTGTTCAAGTTGCTGAGATCTAGGATAGGCCTCCACTGGTTGTTTGGTTTTGGGACCAAAAATAGTCGGTTGTAAAATCCCAAAGATTCTTGATTTTTGACAAACTCTACTGCATTTTTGTTCATAAGCTGATACAATGCCTCTATCAGGTAGAGGTTCCTGTGGGGATTGATATAGCAGCTTATGACAGTCGGTGACCTTGTCAAGTTCATTCTGGTCTGAAAGGGGAGGATGTAGTCCCCTTTCAGCATTTGCAAGACCTTTGGTTTGGCCCCCAAGGCTTCCCAAGTTTCCCAAAACTGGTTTAGTCTTGCCCCTACAGGTACAACAGTTGTGACATTTGTCACATGTTTGACAAAACTCACGTATTTTAATGACTGGCATCTTACAACAGCCAGACTTACGCCTTTCTTTTGTGGCTGCCTTTTTACAATATGTGCATGAGTTACAACAACTGAGTTTACATGTTTTACTGATTGACAACCTTTTAAAGTCTTTCCGGACACTGGTCTGGTCTGGTGACACTGAGCTAATTTTACAGTCTCTTGTTTCTTCAAGCACTATGGTCCAGTCCGGTGGAGCTGACACAAATTTACAAACTTTACGGTCTCTTTGTTCCGGGTCAGCCGTCTTGGTAATGCAGCATTTACATAGTAATTGTCATTTATATTTATTTGATTTATTTGTTGTTTTACGTCGCGTTCAACAGCCAGGGTCATATTGCGACAGGTAGTTTACAGGTGGAGGAAACCAGTGCATACTGCTCTGTAAACCACCGCACATCGGCAAGTAACTACCAACTTTCCAACATGAAGCGCCCAGCCCGAGATTCGAACCGGCGGCCTCACAGAGGTTGGAGGCAAGAACTCTAACCGCTACACCACCGAGCCCCCCCAATTGTCATTTATATGACGACTGACCCTTGTTCAGACGGAATGATTACTTGTTGGACTGACAACCACCTTTCTTCTTACTGAAATATCTCAGTGTTTTCCAGGCCTGTTTACCAGACTTCTGTTCATGTGATTGTCTATTTGACCTTCTGTAAAGGTGATAATAACTGTCCTTGCGACCAGCAGACTGAGTATGCCTGTGACCTTTGTTCTCAAACTTACTGATGTCTTCCTCAGCCTTTCTCAGTGCAGAATCTGGGAACAGGGTTGGTAAGTCCAGTGGAGCCAGACGTAAGGCAGCTAGAGTATCCTATTTCAAACTAGATTTGACATGTGCCAGGTAGGAGTCTCTTCTCACTAATGTAACAGCAATGGAATCAAACACAAAGTCAGATAAGTGCTCCATAGCCCTGACCATACACTGCGTGATGCTGGAGTTTAAGTTCATAAGGTACAGTAGCTCTTCTGTCGCAGTTCCCACTTTACTGGTGTTCTGACTGAAGCAATTTAAGCTGAGCTTGCATCCCTTGTTGAACTTTGCTGAGGCAGCTACGGAGTCTGGCTGCCTGGTTACAGACATAGAACGACTCACATGCAGCCTTCTCCCACCTTCTGTGAGTTCCCACCTTCTGAGAGTGTCCTGTGATATGGTGCATGAGGTCGGTGCCGGTGTAGTGAGTCCGGATGCCCTTGCTATCTTACTATATGCACTGTTCAACTTGACTGAGTCACAATGCCAGGAGACTGAACCAGTCGGAGTATTCAGGTTGGAGTGGAGTCCATACTACCTTGCATTCAATTTAGCCAGCTTTACAAACTGATCCCTTTTCAGACCTTCTGTCTCTGAGCTTCTGGACGAATATCCTTGTACCAATGTGAGATTTAAGTTGTCCATTTTGTGACACAACCAGTCATCTGTAGGGAGATTGACACTAATCTTGCCTACTGGTTTGTTGTTTGGGTCTTTCAATGGGATTATCCTCAGCACTGGATGCAGCAGAGTCCATATCTGGAACGTGTGTCCAGCCCATATAAGAATGTATGCCATGCATAGTTTCCCTATAGTTCTGTTCTTCAGAAGCAGTCTGGTCGGTTACAGAGACGTCCTGGTCCAGGTCTGACAACTCGCCTTCCTCTGCCTGGCCAGTGAAGTGAGGAGGCACTACCGAGTCTGAGTCGGAATCAGAACTAGCGTCCATATCTGAGTCTGATCCTGGCTGGTTCACTTCCACAGTTGATGTACTTGAAGCCTGTTTGGAGACCTGGTCAGTAGTTGGCTGGTCAGTGACTACAGGCCGGTTATCAGACTTAGCACGGTGAGTAGTAGTCGGTCGGTCAGTCGGTTGAGGTTCAAAGAAGGGTTGAGTGTTGTCAACAGCACCAGCTGGTGGAGGCTTGGCTGGAGAGACGACAACTGACTGGAACACCGGCTCTGGCTGGTTGAATGACTTGGATAAGAGCATAGCCTCCAATCTGCTAAAACACTCTAACCTTTTCTGGTCCATTGCTTCCAGCTTATTGTCTGTTGAAGGTTTAGCAACCTTAGCCAGTGAAACATACTTTTTAATGTTACGACATCTAGAAAGGAAGTACGATGCGCCATCTGGCGAATACACAGTGTGACCGGCCAGCCGGTGGCTAAACAGGATGACTTTTTTCTGTTGTTTGGCGGGCCGGTCTGCACTAACTGAATTGGCAATTGTCCACTGGATAGGATGTATTAACACAATTAAAATGTATTTTATAAATGAATAAGTCAATATGTAAAACTGCATATGTGCACAGATGAAAAAATATCTATTAAAAAGACAGGAGAAGACATTTTGTTTGTTTTATTCTTTTCTTTAAAAAAAACATTTATTCAATTCATACAAATAGCATCAGAGATGCCCATACCCCACAACCTGGGAAAATAGTTTTCAACACCATGAGACATATAGAAGTGGTGAAAAAGTACAAAGATTGGGATATTTTCAGAGCAGTGTCAGTTACATAAAGGTCCAACTAATGCTTAAGCATAGAGAATCACTTCTAAGAGAAAGAAAATGTATGCAAAGATAAAGTATTAAAACAAGATAATTCAAAAGCAAGATTACAGCATCAATCAGTAAATTAAAAATTATGTAGCTGTAAAATTTATTAATTGGAGTATAGATGTCAATGGGAATAGCACAGTTATTTAAAAGTACATATAATAACTAGATTGGGCCAACTCGGCGCCAACATATCCCCAGACAGGTCATCACTCACGCCACAGGTTTTGATCGGGAATTTTTAAAAACATAATTACCCATTATTATATGAACTTCAGCACATCAATCTACTCTGTTTATATCTCCCCAAGGAAGATGGTGTATCCCCAGACGCCGAATACATAACTCAAATTATATTTTCAATCTTCCTGCAATGATAACTCTAAACCTATTTTCAAAGTATTTAAATGATTGATGATTGAATGTCCATTCTAAAATAATAATCCCAAAAGAGCATATCTGTTTCTATATTTGTTGACAAATAAAATATTATTTTTAACTCAACTCATCATATTTTTCAATCTTCCTTCAAAGTATTTAAATGATTGATGATTCAATGTCCATTCTAAAATTCATAATCCCAAAAGCACATATCTGTTTCTATATTTGTTCACAAATAAAATATTACTTAAAAAAAAATTATTTATATTATTATTTTATTATATTATTTTTAGAATTTGCAAATTGTTTTCAGTTATTCATTTCCTCTATACCTATATATGTGGTCCATATATATGCAACCTAAATATGTGACACAATCTCAGTTCTGACTCCCCTTTGTGTTATATGTAATGAAGCCCACCACCTCCCACCCCCACCCCTCTCCCCTTCTCCACACCTCTCTCACTATTACACAAGATCTGCAACCCCATTGAGTTCTTTGTTTCTCATCTGATATCATTAAATACCTTTGTTTATTTAGTGTCACTCAATATAGCTGGAGGTCCCAGAGGTGGGTGGGGGGAATCCGGGTGGGGGATGTGGGTTGAGCATAAATGGTAAACAAACAATCTATATAAAAGGGGTACTCAAATACAAAAAGAATTGAGAATTTTAAGTATGTGATTATCAACTGAAATGAGTTCATAACTGTAGGAGCTGTGCCAAAATTAACTGAGGCAAGTTGAATAAAACTGGGCTAGTTGAGGGTTAAAAATCCCCTAGTTTTACTACATAAGGATATAATTTCATTAATATTGGGACTTAAAGCTCACTTAAAGTGTCCATTTTGTCTACTTGAATATGTTTAACCAGTTTCATTTTAAAAAGTGAAAAACTCAGCAAGCAGAGGTATAACACACAAAAATAAGTTCTTAAAAGACTAAGATAGCCATAACATTATTAATATTCAAAATTTAAATAGACAGGCATTTCCTTTTAAAAATTCAAAGATTTCAGCCCTATAACCCACATAGTTTGACAGTTACTGGGCTTTAAAGTGGCATAATATCCATAAATTGGGTTTCTGTGGGCATTTTACAATTGTTAAAGAGACCTTAGCAATTAAACTACAGATCTGAAACTTTTTGGGGGACATACATAACAAACAAAAATTATATATAATACAGTTTAAGACTTGTCACACTAAGCATTTCCAAATAACAGGGCAAAATACGGAAAAAATGTCAAAAAAGGCACTTGGGCGAGTGTCTATGGCCCTCATACACAGGTTAAATGTCTACTAAAAACCTTGATTTTTGGCATATGTAAAAAGGACATAATAATGCATTCCCAGATGGGATTTCAGCTCCATCAATCACATAGTTTAACAGTTACAGGGCTTAAAGGTGGTAAAAAGTCCAAATATTGGGTCATTGTGGGCCTTTTAGAGATCTCGATGTGGCTTTCAAATTAAAGCTTCAGACTTAAAATTTGTTACATACTAAGATTACACATAGAATATGTATCTAATAAAGTTTGAAACTTCTCAGACTTACCATTTCCAAGTTACAGAGCAAAATATGTGAAAAATGTCTTAAAAGGGTCACTCAGGTGGGTGTTTAAGGTCCTCATACACAGGTTAAATGTCTACTTGAAGCCTTGATTTTTGGCACATGTAAAAAGAACATAATAATGTATTCCCAGATGAGATTTCAGCTCTATCAGTCACATAGTTTAACAGTCACAGGCCTTAAAATTGGCAAAAAGTCCAAATACTGGGTCTTTATGGGGCCTTCTAGAGACCTAAATGTGGCCTTCAAATTAAAGCTTCAGACTTAAAATTTGTCACATACTAAGATTACACATAGAATATGCATCTAATACAGTTTGAAACTTCTTAGACTTACCATTTCCAAGTTACAGGGAAAAATATGTGAAAAATGTCTAAAAATGGTCACTCGGGTGGGGATTTATGGTCCTCATACACAGGTTAAATGTCTTCTTAAAGCCTTAATTTTTGGCACATATAAAAATAACATACTAATATCTTCTCAGATAGGATTTGAGCTCTATCAGTCACATAGTTTGACAGTCACAGGGCTTAAAAGTAGCAAAAAGTCCAAATATTGGGTCTTTGGGAGCCTTTTAGAGACCTCAATTTGACCTTCAAAATTAAAGCTTCAGACTTAAAATCTGTTACATACTAAGATTACACACAGAATATATATCTAATACAGTTTGAAACTTCTCAGACTTACCATTTCCAAGTTACAGGGAAAAAGATGTGAAAAATGTCTTATAAGGGTCACTCGGGTGGGTGTTTATGGTCCTGATACACAGGTTAACTGTCTATTAAAGGCCTAAATGTTGGGGCACATATAAGAAAACACATATATATATTCTAGTGGGTAAATTGTTTATCGATATTGCCGATATTTATTGTTTTGGAACTGGACTCCCGATATCGAGATCTAAACACGTATTTCAATATCGCCATTTTAAGTAAAACTGTAAACTTACACTGTTAATACTCGAAATAAAGCAAAAATCTGAAGACATTGTACACTTTTATCTCACATTTTTGAAGTTTTCAATGCGTTTTTGATGAAAACTGCATTGTTTTGTTTTGATTCATTTCGTTTCCTGTTAGCGGTTCGGGAAACACTAAAATAAAACGTTTTCAGTTTCCTGAATTCGGACTATTTGGTAGACAATATGAACCCCCGATATCGCCCGATATTGAAATATTTTTACATTCAATATCGATACCCACAAAGCCAAACGATTTACCCCCTAATATATTCCCAGATGATATTTAACTTAGATGAGAGACATAGTTTGAAAGCTACAGTGCTTGAAAGTGGCAAAAAGTGCATAAATTGGGTCTCTGTGGGCACTTTTGAGACCTTAAGTCGACCCCTTTGGGTAAACCTACAGCCCTAAAATTTTCTACAGACAAGGATTACATATCAAAGTTATACCTAGCGCAGTTTGAGACTCATCAGAATTATCACTTCCAAATTATAGGGCAAAATATGTGAAAAGTATAGCAAAAAATCCCTAAGTGGGGGTATTTATGGGCCTCAAACACAATTTTCTCCTCAACTTAAAGTCATGATTTTCACCACATGTACTAAGAACATATTAATGTGTTGTCAGGTAAAATTTCAGCCAGCTGAGCATCATAGTTTGTGACCTACAGGGCTCTAAGTGGCCAAAAGTGCAATTTCTGACCTTAAGGTGGCCATAAGTTCTTTTTTACTGGGAGTTTAAGGTCACCTTAAAATAGGGATCTTCCTTTGGGCACCCTTAACATGTGTACCAAGTTTGAAAAAAAAATATTAATTTGTTTTTGAGTTATCGCGTCCACAAGGAAATTTCTACGGCGGCGGCGGCGGCGGCGGCGGCGGCGGCGCGACGGACCTGAATCCAATATATCCCCGACTTTCGTCTGGGGATATAATTAGGGGTGTGACAGGGTGCCCGGTCACTGAAAGACGGTGACAATCTATGAAACTACCGGGTATATTTTAACGTTCGTGGAAACCGAAAATCTATACTTCCTTTACAGAAAAGGTACAAATTGTGTTGAATAAAATAAATATAACAATAAAAAGTGTTTTACTTACCCTAGAACACCATTATCTATCATATTTTATCACAACTTGAGCTTCAGTACACCTTAAGTACCTGGACTTCCTGTTTTACTGTATCTCCATAGCAACCATAGTTCATTTCCTGTCTGCAGGTAAGTACTCTCTTTTTTGCTAGTATCCAGTTTAACTGTATTTTGTGTTGCTTTTTTTTGACAAAAGGATCATTTTTGCCTTAAAAAACGAAGCAAACTGCAAGGAAATGGTCTAATATTAATTAGCTTTTGGATGTTCACGATCTCCGGTTACGGTCCGGTTATTTCCCGCGGATTACCCGGAGTCAAAATATTGTCCCCGTCTCACCCCTAATAATAATCAGTTGCAGCAATCCATATAACTTTGGCATACAAGAAACATGTCTCAAATATGGCAGGTGAACACAGTTTGGCAGAGCCAAAGTTAAAGGTCACATCATGATGATGCACACCATACACCCCCTAACCAATGTCCTTACCAAGTGTCAACCTTCTGAAAAACCTTGCTGAATCCAAGAAATGGCCTGGATAAGATTTTTAAACTAATGGTCACTACAACAAGGTCAAAGGTCAAATCACGATCACACCATGAAGTTGCCCACCTACATCTCCAACCAATATCCCTACTAAATATCAACTTCCTACACCTTATCGTTTCCAAGATATAGCCTAGACAAGATCTTATAAGTCAAGGTCCTTATGGCAAGACCTAAGGTCAAATTAAGGTCACATCATGACGTGGCACACCTACAACTCCCCAACCAATATCCATACCAAGTATCAATTTCCTACACCTTACGGTTTCCAAGATATAGCCCGGACAAGATTTTATAGGTCAAGGTCACTCCAGCAAGGTCAAAAGTCAAATCAAGGTCACACCATGACATTGCACACCTACACCCCCAGCCAATGTCCTCACAAAGTTTTAACTTCCTACACCTTACAGTTTCCCAGATATAGGCAAGACAAGATTTTATAAGTCAAGGTCACTACAGCAAGGTCAACGGTCAAATTAAGGTCACACAAAGATGATGTACACCTTCAACTCCTAACTAATGTTTCTACCAAGTATCAAGATCCTGCACCTTACCGTTTCCCCAGATATAGCCTGGACAAGGTTTTCAAACTCAAGATCACTTCAGCAAGGTTAAAGGTCAAATCAAGATCACACCATGATATTGGCCACCTACAACCGCTAACCAATGTCCCTACCAAGTATCAGCTTGCTACACCTTACGGTTTCTGAGACACAGCCCGGACAAACTTTTTCCAGTTGATCACCCACCTGCCCACCCATCCCAGACATCATGGGTGAAAACAATACCCCAACATCCCTTAAAACTCTCTTGTCATGATGTAACCTTTTACTCAAAAACTGTTCCTTAACTATGATTTTTTTTCATTTCCTACACGACGAAGCATAAAATTCACACCTATTTTATATACAGTGATATTTTTAACACTCAACCCAATAAAATGAACAACAATAACAGACAATAATAAATTATTTATAACTACCTACAATATATTATACACATATATGTATATTTATATATAAATTATTCATGTATGTCCACTAAAAACCATGTGCAAATTAAAATCTCTATAACTAAAACACCCTAAAATATTTTTTGGATATAAATAACAAACAATCTTACTTCATCTTTAGTCGTCTGTAACTTCAAGTTTAACAAGGTGACCTGTAATTCAAAATTATCACACTGAATTTCATGCATTGACTTAAATACAAAATGATGAACTTTACACAGAACATACTTGTACTGGATGCAAACTCTTAGTAGATTGATTTAATCTTTCACACACTCTATATATAACAAATATTTTTTTCTTCAAAACTAAAGACAACCTCTATCATTTAGACATGTTTTCCTTTTGATGTGAACAATATTGCACTGGATAAAAAAGCATTAGGGTCTATATTTACAAAATGGATCAGCTCAAGTACCTGATATTTAAGCTCATATTTTGCTAGTCCCTTTTGTGCAAATAGCTCCTACTGAATAGTTTCAAATTTCATAAACTTTTATCAGCTTTACTTAAATATGTTATTTAAATAAATTCCAAGTTTCCTCTTTGAAAAATTTGGTCTTACATGTAGAAACCTGAGACAGTTTACTGCTGAAATTCACTGTCCCTTAATCACCATTGTGTTAGTAAAGGTCAACGTTTCTGTCCAAAAATAAGTGACACAAAATAATGTTTGTGCCATTTTAAAAAATCAAAACTGGTTTCTAAAGCCTTGAGACCAATAACATTTGATATTTTGTTGTCAGTGATTACTATGAAAATATAGACCCTTTGTACATTACTCTTAATTTGAAATATAAAACTCCTTTCAAAATATTAGAATAGCTAAAATAATTAAATCCCATTTTCTCAAATTGAAATATTTTTTTTATATTTTTCCTAAATATCAGCCATAGAAAAGGTTAAAATATTGACTTTTTCAATGATTTTTTTTTTTCAAATATTCATGATGTGGTTTTTGCAGTTTCTACCAAAACCAATGAACAGCAGGACACCAGTTTACCAATTCTAACACGAGCACAAAATGAACTCCATTGAAGCCAAAGTGCAACAAAATAATCCTGTAGTCATTCATTTTGAGCTTTTCAGTAGAATACTAGTCTTGCTTCAGGATCATGTTTAATAATGTACACATGAGTACAATGTACTCATACAGGTTAACCGACATTCTAAGACGTGAAAAATAGATGGGTTTAAAATAGGGATGCGTCGGTACCAAAAATATGTACATCGGGAGGTCGCCAATTCAAAACTGTACCAGTTCCGGGACTTCGCACTTTAGTACACCCCAACCAAACATGGGTGTTTCCAGTAAACAACATCGCAATAAAAGTCCCCAAATGCAAAAGATATGAGATAAACACGTATTATTTCTTCAGATTTCTGGTTTGTTCCCAATATTTTAAGTTTTCCTTGCATTTTCTGTGTTGACAAGCGAGACTGAGGTTATAAAGTGTCGTAACCAAAACATGGCAGTTCTTCTCAATGTAATCTCTACCAAAGTCTGCAAATGCACAAAAATATGGGATAAAAACTTATAATTTCTTTAGATTTCGGTTAAGTTTCTAACATTTTAGTTTTTCTTCAATAATATATATTGACAAGCGAAGTGCCAGCTTCTTGTCATGGTATTTCATTAAAATGGTCTCAATACCAAGAAATGGGGCCTTCCGACAAAACCGCAGTTTAAAATGACATTCGGATTGGTACTAATTCTTTAATGATCGAGCTTAATCTGAAAAAAAAAACTAGAGCCTGAACAAGACTAGTAAAATACACTGAAGAGCCATATTATCCTGAGAACCAAAATATACAACAAATAACATTCAACCAATGGTAGTTAATGTAACAAACTTGGGAACCAATCACATCACACATAACATTACCCTTTTCATTTGCATCTCTCATTATTGTCATACTGCAACATACTTAACAGGATAAAAATTAAAACAATAAAATAAATAAATAGAAATCTCCGCTACAAAATCTCAACTTCTATGGTAATTAAAAAAATATACATTAAGTTTTAAAGAAGAAAAAAAATATGTTAAAATTTTCATATTTCTTGCGGCTAAACCTTGTGGTTTTCACAGAAACTTTTATTGTACATTATTTGGCAGATGAGCCTGTGCCCTAAGTTGGGACAAAGAGGAAGTTAACAATAAATTCCAGAAATGACCAATCAGGAATTGCCACTACAAGACCTGTGTTTTTTAAGCTGTATGCTAAGTGGGTATTTGGCAGTTTACAACTCTTTAACGAATAATCTAGTTTTAAGAAAGCCGAGGAGTTGCAACAGTCCATCTTCCTACCACCAGGTAACAGGATCAATTTTTTTCATTTTATCGTGTTTATTGGCCATCTTAGGATTGCATCTAAAATACTACAAATATAAAGCATACTTTTAAAAGTGCAAATGCATTCAGAAAAAGATAAGTACATCAGATAAGTGGCATCACATGATCATTATTTTTTCTCAGAATGTTATCATTATATGATGAGAAAAAACCGACACTATTTTACAGTCACAATGTACCTACAACGACAATATGTTCATCCGGTGCCATTTTGACTTGAAAACAATATGTTTTAAACTTTTTACAAAACTGAAACAGAATATTTTGAAACTTTTTACAAAACTGATATGCAGCCTATGTATGTTAAATGTCTATGTAGTTTGTACTTGGTGAATGTAATATTGCCTAAGATACAAAATATTTAGTCAGTACATGGTGCCACCAATGTCAGTACATGGTGCCACCAATGTCAGTACATGGTGCCACCAATGTCAGTACATGGTGCCACCAATGTCAGTACATGGTGCCACCAATGTCAAATAGTTTGTCAGGATCATTTAAAGCGACTTATGATGATATTAAACCACTGCACTCAATGATAACATCGCAGTTGGAAAGTTTATAATGGACTGAGCATTTCTAGAAATGAAGGAGTATGATGATTGTACCAAGCATAACTTCACTATTACACACAAGGAGAAGATGAAAACAAAACTCTTAAAACATTAAAATGTACAAACAATAATATGATAAAAGAAGACAAAAATAACTAAGAAATATAATAAAAAGAAAAGTGTATACAAAAGACAAGAATGAGGTTTCAACTAACCAGACAACAAACGAGTAAACAATGGACTTTCATGTTCATTATGCATTTTACCTAATATTTGTTGAAGCTATTCTTAGCATTCCAAAATTTGAGTAGAATCGCCATATTATTTAAGTGTTCAGTGAAAAATATTCACATGAATATCCATACTCTCCTGTTAATTTGTACTTTAAGATACACTTGTACTTTTGCTATATTTATACTTTAAGGTAGATTTATAGCTTTCTGTAAACTTATACATTTAGGTATGCTTGTATTTTAAAGTAGATTTCCACTTTTTTTTTTACAGATTTTGAGAAACAGACAAGCTTCCACAGAGATGTTTGGATATCCATATTTTCACAAAATAAGCTGGAGATTCGACAAATTTATGGAGAATTTTAAGAGTTACTATCTTTCCACTGGAAACATTGTTCCTTAACACCATCAGTGCTTTAACATGACTTCAAAATCCAGTTTTTATAACTTTCCCATGATTTGACACCAGTATGACACAAGAAATGAAACTGTTTCTCCATTGAATAAGCTGTGGAAGAAGTTATCAGACAGTTTTGTCATCACACATCAAACACATCCCACACTTTTCGAGCTTTTTCTGCATGTTTGTAAAACTTCATTTTCTTCATTTGTCCCCAAACAAGCTCCATTCATTGTTTAAATACTACAAATATAAACTCAGCATTATCATTGAAGAATCTGTCAGTTTTTCAGAAAAGCAGGTTTATATAGTGTCATCTTGACCAGTTCATTTCTTTGGCAGATCCAGTTTTTGCTGAGACTATTTATAGAAGATCGAAAAGCCACTTGGTCTTTTCATAATCTCCATTTTCTCGAAACACAAGATTAACATTTCAAAACCATGGATCCAAATCCCACTATGCACTAGCAAAGAATCATTAAGTGACTATACTCAGGCTGAACCCTGATAAATCTAACCTCAACAGACCAGAGGGTGTATTCACCAAAGGTCTTTAGCCTTTTGTTTTAGGCTTAAGTCGAAGGTCAATATAGCCAAGTTAAGTCTGAGACTTGGCTAAGACCTTTTGTAAATATGGCCGCACAGATATACTTGCAGTTAAGCAGAACTCCCACAAAACAAGGTCAAATTTACTGTTACGGATCCTTTGGTATTCACAAAAAAAGATCAGTAAAAAAATGCTCAGCTAAAGCACACAGCTTGTAACACTGAACTGAAGCTGAAGTTTTTGGCTCATCTTTCACAGATTCAGCTTGTGTATAAGGTTTTAGATATTTACTTCCACTAAAAAAGGCATTCCCCTTGGTAACTGGTATTTAATTAAGAGGTTCAGCTGTATACCCAAATCCCTCAAATTTGTTTAAAAAGTACACCTGTAGCCCTATTCAATCACAATGGTTTCTGAGCGAGGTCTCTTGTTGCTATGGTTATTATTAACACTGTCACTCAACCGTGTTGGGGGTGGAGCTACCTCCTCTACAATGATACAGTCCTCATCAGTATCACTTTTCTCCAACTCTGCATCAAAAAATGTCCGTTTAACTCCGCGGGGGGACAACGCTTGAGAGCTCTCAGAGAAAACCAGGGCTTTTGACGCGCCAGCACCACCGGCTTCTCTTTCCTTGGCAATAATACTTTTCTCTTCTTCTTCTTCTGGGGTAGAACTCAATGTGGGTGTTAAAGCGGCGATCCTTGACTCCTTGAAGCTGAAAAAACTGGAGGACTCTGGGTTACTGACTGGTGGTATTTTGAGCGGAGTGAATCCAGTACTGGTGTTCGAGGTCTGTGAGGCACTGGAGGTATTCGAGAGGTTACGAATCGGCGAATTCCGCATGGGTGACATGGTGAGACATTTTGTAGGGGTGAGTGAGCCCCTGGATATGGAGGAACAGCAGCTGTCACTAGAGTCACTACGACTCATGCTGCGCTTGAGTTTGCGTCGTTGTACAAGAGGGTTGTTGCCGACATCTTGAAGGCGGAACCCCTCACGCTGTGCCTTGTGGAATGCAGAGATGGTGGCAGTTAGCTGGTGGTTGAGGGTTGTGAGAGCCTTCTTGTTGTGACTAAGGACGTTAGGTGTTGCCAGGGGTGTTGTCTGAAATATTCAAATTCATTGATAAGGTGATATTATATCTGCAAGAAACAGAACAAAGCCTTGTTATTGTGACATAGAGTGTCAGAGGGGTAGCCAGGGGCTATGACATATTTTACTGAAAAAGAAATCACTTGTACTAAGGATGAACAAAAGAGGTTCCACTGAAAAATGTAGAAAAACATTCTAATTTAGTAAAGAAATAGCCATGGTGAATGGTCTTTTACAGAAATACCTCCAAGGCTTCCCCTATCCCTTTAATCCTAACAGTTTGATTCTGCTGCTATAACCCCCACACTCCCTTCTTACTTTACTCTATGTTTGGAAATTAGTAAACTTTGAACTTTGTCAGTGTGATAGGGCAACCGACTTCCCTACATATTTTTTTACTGCCCTTACTACCTGTTATGTGGTTGTCCTGTATTAGTACTTGTGCATTTTGCTGCTGACTTTTACAGGCTAGCTCCACTAAAAGAACTTACCTCTGTGTGGTTGTCCTGTATCCACTTGTGCTGCCGCAGTTCGTCCATTGTGAGCCGCTTACTAGGGTCCACAGTTAGCAGACCTTTAATTAACTCTTTGGCCTCACTTGACACCGACTCAAACTGGCGTGCCTTCAAGCTGAACTCCCCTCCCTTGATCCGCCGCATGATCGACTCGGCACTGCGGTCCCTCGTGCTGGATTGGAAGGGAACGCGACCCGACAGCATAGTGTACTGAAAAGTATTACAGAAACTTATATTGAAAATTGTACAGAAAGCTGTATTGGTAACAGTACAGAAAGGAGTAATGAAAATTGTACACAAAGCTGCACTGGAAACTGTACAAAAGATGTGCTGGAAACTGACAGAAAATCCCTGACAAAAAATTTCATTTAACAAACCTACACATACCAGTGAGAGTGATAATGGTTTTCAAGTATTTTAACACTCACTCTTTGTATTTGAAATCTAGAATAGCCTGTCCAATAGCTACCACTTGAATTAAGTTTATTCTGGATATTCCACAGATTTTTATATACTGAGATTCACAAATTTGATGTTTGTCTTTTTAACATTTCAGTTAGAGAGTTTTGAGATTCCAGTTACTTGGCCCTAATCACCAACATGGTATATTATAAAGACACATAAAGATTCATTTTACAACACAACCTTCAAATGGTCTTTATAAACATGAGACCTGGGTCCATATTCTACAACAATACTCAGATAAAGTGATCTTAGATCTGAGTACGGGAAGGTTTTTCGCTTAAGTTTTTCTTGGACTAATTAACGAAACAAAAGTTAGGAATTTGCAAATTTAATAAGTAAATTAAATTTTTATAAGTTAATACCCTATCCAATGGACAATTGCTTTACCGGTCGGCGCGACCGGTCCCGCCAAACGACAGAAAAAGTCATTCTGTATCAAATACCGACAGGACCGGTCACAGCGTGTACGTTCACCAGGTGTCGCCTCGTGCATACTTCCTGTCTAGTCAGAATGACGTCACGGCGTCTTTTTCGTTGTCTAGACCTACTAGACCCCTAGTAAGCTGATAGCGGGGTCGGCTGGGAGGGCCTTGTCTGTCCATTGGATAGGGTATTAACTTATAAAAATTTAATTTACTTATTAAATTTGCAATTTTATTGCGTTAATACATCCTATCCAATGGACAATTGCTGAATAACTACCGCTTGGTTGGCGGGTAAGTTACTAGGGACTAAACTGGAACTCATGTTAGAATACAGACACCATTCTCTACTAAGCCTGGGTAGACCTTGAGGTCGATACCCTAAAGGCTCCGGTCGAATATCATCATCCGGTCCCAATGAGTTGGATCGTCAGAGACGACCTTGCCCCCCCCCTTTTTTTACAACAGACCTGCTCTGAAGTAGGGGAAGAGAGGGATGAGTTCAGTCCCATAGAATAACCTCCCTGAGGAAGCATGCCAGAAAGATTCTTTTTTTTTTTTTGTTGAGTTACGCTTATCTAAGTGAAGGTATATACACTATATACATATGTACAATGATGTCTCCTCATTATAGGGCTTGTTGGTGGACCTGCTGGGCAGCCACTATAGGCCCTAAATGAAATAGCTCTGAGTCAGCCCAGGCAACATCCTTCAGATAAAATTGTGTGAAGGTGTTGTGAGATTTCCAGTGACAAGCTGACAAAATCTGATCTAAAGAGATTCCAGATCGGAAGGCTTTAGAGGCAGCAAAGGCCCTTACATCATGGGCTTTAACCTGATGCAAAGTAAGGGCTTGCTGGTCAGAGAGCTCATAGCATAGGATCACAGTCTGTTTGATCCATGAGGAGACAGTGGCAGGGGAGATATCCTTGTCAAACCCTTTCTTAAAGGAGACAAAGACCAATTCTTTGTTCTGCCTGAGGTCTGAGGTTCTGTCCAAGTAGTACCGTAAGGCCCTGACTGGACATAGAGACCTATCACCCTTGAGTGACTTATCCAAAGTGGGCGCCAAGGCTGGAATCACCACTGGGGCCACACTATCTGGACCCTCCTTAGCCAGCTGGTTCTTGGATAAGAAGCTGGGTGAGGGGTATAGAGACACCTTTGACCAATCTGTCTGGTGTCTAATGTTCTTATGAAGCCAGGCATGAATCTCACTCCGTCTTTTGCCAGAACCTAGGGTCATCAGAAAAACAGTCTTGAAGGTTAAATGTTTTAAGGAGGCCTCTTTCAAGGGTTCAAAAGGTGCTTTTGTCAGCTGGTGCAGAACCAGGGACAGGTTCCAGGAAGGTATACCCCTCCTACCCTTGGGTCGGTCTCTGTGGAAACTATCCAGAAGACGAGTGAGATTTTCATCCTTGCTGACATGAACTGATGTATTGCCCAGTTTGTCAGCAATGGCTGATCTGTAGCCATCAATAGTGCTCGGTTGTAACTTCTTGTCCTGAAACAAGTGCAGGAGGAAGTCAGCAATGGCTGTTATAGATGGTGCCCTGAAGTCCACCTGACTACTGATGCACCACTTTGTAAAAATGGTCCACTTTGCCTCATAGATAGATCTGGTTGATCCTCTTTGAGGAGCTTCAATTCGTGCTGCCACTGCCTCAGAGAAGCCTTGCTCTTTGATTGCTGAGGCTCTAGGAGCCAGGCGTGTAGGTTCAGATTCGTCAGGTTCCTGTGAAGGACCTGGTTGAATGGCTGAGACACCAGGTTGGGTATGCTGGGCAGACACAGTGGGATCTGGCTGGACATTGCTACCAGGTCCCAAAACCAGGGCATGTTGGGCCACCCTGGTGCAATCAGGATTATCCTGTTGCAGGGGTAGTCCTGGAGCTTCTCCACCACTTTGCCCAAGATGGCTGCCGGTGGGAAGGCGTATGGGTCCAGGTCCTCCCAGGACAGGCTGAGTGCATCCACCGCCCAAGCCTGGGGGTCTGGGACCGGTGAGACAAACTGTGGAAGTTTGTTGTTGAATCTGGTGGCAAACAGGTCCACTTGAGGATGGTGCCACCGGTTGCATATAACTTTGAACACCTCTGGGTGAAGTGACCATTCCGTTTGAATGGTCTGGCCAAGCCTGGATAGCTTGTCTGCTATCACGTTCAGTCGGCCGGGGATGTGATGTGCCCTGAGGGTTACTTGCTGCCTGGTACACCAGGACAGTATTCTCCACAGGAGGGCACACAATGAGCCCGACTTCATCCCGCCTTCTTTGTTGATATAAGCAACCACTGTTGTGTTGTCTGTCGCTATCAACACTGTCTTGCCGGAGATGAAGGTTCGAAACTCTTTTAGAGCTAAGAATACTGCTTTTAGCTCTAAGTGGTTTATGTGCAACTTGCTCTCTGGAAGGGACCAGGTTCCCCTTGCAGTGTGCTCGTCTAAGTGAGCGCCCCACCCTTCTTTTGATGCGTCTGTAAAGATTTGCAGAGCATGTTTTAGAGGGTGTAATGATTGACCTAGTAACACATTGCTTTCCTCCCGCCACCACCTTAGGTGGGGGTGGAGAGACTTGGGGACCGGTATCACCTTTTCCAGTGACTCTGGGACCCTCCAACTGTTTTTCAAGTGCCATTGTATGGGTCTCATGTGAAGACGCCCTAAGTGGACTTGTTTCTCTGTTGCTGTGAGCAGGCCTATGAGAGACATGAATTGCCGGACCGGGCACACCGGAACCGACATTATGGATCTGATCTTGTCTGTCAAGGTCTGCCAACGATCTTCTGTTGGTCTGACCCTGCCCTCTTTCAGGTCGAACTGGTAACCTACGAAATTGAAAATCTGCTTTGGTTCCAGCTCTGATTTCTCTTCGTTTATCAACCATCCCAGATCTTTGCACAGTGTCATTAATTTTTGTGTATGCTGAAGACAGACTTGGGGAGACTTGGCTCTGACCAACCAGTCGTCGAGGTACTGGTGGATCCTTATACCCTGCTTCAAGGCTAGCCATTTTACTTCTTTGGCTATCATGGTAAACTCCCTGGGAGCTGTGGACAGGCCAAAGGGTAAGGCCTTGAACTGATAAATCTTGTCTTGGACTAGAAAACGCATGTACTTCCGGGATTGGTTGTTTATAGGGATGTGGAAGTACGCGTCTTTGAAATCTACTGAAGTGACCCACTCCCCTGACTGGATTGAAGTGCGTATTGTTTCCGGGGTCTCCATTTTGAAGGTTTGGGTCTTCAGAAATTTGTTCAAGTTGCTCAGATCCAAGATTGGCTGCCACCGGTTGTTGGGCTTTGGTACAAGGAACAACCGGTTGTAAAAACCTAGAGATTTGTGATTTTGGACCAGCTCTACAGCATTTTTGTTTAACAGCTGATGCAATGCCTCCAACAGGTAGCTGTTCCTGTGGGGATCTACATAACAGCTTGTTATTGTCGGTTCCCTTGTGAGGTGAGGTCTGGACCGGAAGGGCAGAACATAACCCTCCCTTAGGACTGAAACCACTCTGGGGTTTACGTTCAATGCTGCCCATTGTTCCCAAAAAAGGTGCAATCTTGAACCTACAGGAAGATTTGTTGCAACAAGTGGGGCATTTGACACATTGTGGACAGAACTCAAGTGATCTACACAGAAAACATTTTTCACAGATTTTATTGACATTTGATGATCGGGAATTACGTCTTTCTTTTGTGACGACCCTTCTGCAAAAAGAACATGATTGGCAACATGACATAATACAGGAAATTGAGTTCTTTTGTCCCAACAACAGTTCTTTCCGGACACCTTTGAATCTGTAGTAACACCGGACACAGAAGTCTCCATCTGACTGTTTACAGCACAATAATTGTCATTTGTATTGCTTCTGTGTCTTGGCAGGTCGCTGAGTGAAAGAGGAGGCCTTGCCCCTGTTAGATCTGTTACCCCGGCGCCTAAGCTGCTTCCAAGCTGGAAGGGTAGACGATTGCTCAGAACGTTGGTGGCCTTGCTTAGTAGACTGAGCATAAGGGTGATAACGGGATGCCTTCCTTGTCGGACCAGGGGTACGCTTGTCCTCAAAATGGCGTATCTCCTCTTCTGCTTTTGCAATAATATGATCAGGAAACAGTGCACTCATGTGAAGTGGAGCAGACCTGAGTGCCATGAGGGTATCTTGCTTAATGCCGGACCGGACAAAATCTAAGTAACTGTCCCTCCTAGCTAAAGTCAAGTTGGCCACATTAACAAAAACACCATCGGAAAGGTCTTGCATGGTGCGAGCCATTGCCTGTGTGATAGATCTATTGAAGGTGACCAAAAAGTCCAGTTCATCAGCCGCCTGGGTGAGTTTAGGTGAAGACTTTCCCTTAACCGTAATTCCCTGGATCACTTTCAATTGGTTTGTCATGTTCTCTTGGACCTTGGTAAGGCAACGACTGAATGCCGCAGCTTGGTTGCACATGTACGATTGGTCCCTTGCAGCCCGTTCCCATTTCCTCAAAGTGTCCTGTGATACTGGGCGAGAGGCTGGGGCTGATGGGAGAGAACGACCAGCTATTCTTGGAAAACTGCTATTAAGCCTAGCCGGTTCATTTGTCCATGTATACACCTTGGACCGGGAGAAGTCCTTTTTCTCACTATGCATTCCATACCATTTCAAAGTTCTAGGCGACTTGATGAATTGGTCTTTGCTGAGACCGGCAGTCTCTGTGTTACGGGTGGGATATCCCTCCTGTAAGGTCACATTCAACTTTTCAAACTTGCGACAAAGCCACTCATCCACTGGGACTTTGATAGAGGTTTTACCGGTCTGTGAGCCTCTGTTACCGGTGAAGGGGTTGTCATCCTGGGATGAAGAGGCAGAGTCAAACTCCGGAACATCATTCCAGGCCATGAAAGATCTAACTCCCCTTAAGGTCTCCCGGTAACTTTGTTCAGCAGAAAGTTCCTGATCACCCTCCATAATTTCTTCTTGTTCATGAATAGATTCCCGGTCAGACAACTCCCCTTCATCCGGTGAATGTGAAGACCGGTCACTGTCAACTTCTTGTTCCGGTTCCTCAACAGAAACTGTGGGACCGGTAGGGATGGCACCGGGAGTAACAGGCAGTACCGGTGGAAGCAGCTGAGGGTTCTCCCTGGTGGTGGGTGAAAAGACAGGTTCCTGGTCAGCTGGAAGAGTTTCTGTGTCTGTACCGGGGGCCTCAACAGGCTGGGTAGCTGACACGTCTTCTGGATTCACAAGCTGGCCGCTAGGCAGGACACCGGAAACCTCAGTAGCTTGAGAAGCTTTCTTAGTTTTCTTGTGACCGGTGGAGCTCTTCTTCTGCTGCTGACTAGTGGTGGGAGCAGCAGTTGGAGGAATAAAAGGTCTGTCTGTGACCGGGACATCGGATTTCTGGACCGGTTCTACTGGAACAGAGAAGCTTTTCGCCAGGAAAAGGGCTTCCAATCTTGAAAATCTTTCAGACCACTTGTCGTCTAAAGACTGAAGTTCAGTTTGAAGCTCTGAAGACTTGCTGGATTTCTTCTTAAGGGGAGATTTGTGAGAGGACTTCTTTTGTTTCTTAGGTGAAGATTCGCCTCTATCACTGGAGCTCTCACCCTTGTTCTCAACCCTACCCAGAACTGTAACCTCAGAGGCAGCGACGTGGGTGGGGGAGGGATTTTTCTTCTGGCCAGATTCTTTTCGTTCTCTATACTTGGGAGTGGCCAACTGCGTCTTCTGAGCTTCTGTGAAGCTATCACAAATGGAGCATGGTTTCTTAGCTACACAATCATCCCCTCCAATGCCTTTTTCACGGCAACGTGCACACTTGGTATGTAGATCAAAAAGGGCCATAACGTGACCACACGAACCTCTACGTTGTCCAGGGGATGCCATATTGCTCCAGGAATAAGTAGAAATAACACACGTTGAGAAATAAAGAGATAGTCTTATAAAACATAAACTTTAACACTGCAGGAAACACGTCCGTACACACTGAGCGCCAAACGAAAAAGACGCCGTGACGTCATTCTGACTAGACAGGAAGTATGCACGAGGCGACACCTGGCGAACGTACACGCTGTGACCGGTCCTGTCGGTATTTGATACAGAATGACTTTTTCTGTCGTTTGGCGGGACCGGTCGCGCCGACCGGTAAAGCAATTGTCCATTGGATAGGATGTATTAACGCAATAAAAGTTCAGTTTCATAATTTCTTACTTGAAATCTAATTAATACTTAAAATGTAAGTTTGAAATAATCTAAGAATTGCTGTAGTATACAGCCCCTGGTCTTTATAATATATATAAAGCCCTCAAGTTTGTTGTCAGTTGTCACATTAAGCGTGGCATTTGACATAATGAATTCTACAATCTTACAGCCATCCTTAATTTATCCACTAAGTATAAGCTTCAGTGCTTTATTCTTACACTAACAGTTAAAATGTCTCATTTCATTATGATACAAACCAGTATGACGCCCATACTCCAGAGGTCACATGACTCATCATACTGGCCCTCCCGAGTGGTGGCTCTGTTGAGGACTTCTGGGGCTGCATAATTGAGTGTAAAACATGGCGTGGTCATCCCCTCGTTCTCCTTTTTCAAGCGGGCAAAACCAAAGTCCACGATCTTAATTTCAGCCTGGTCTGAATTGTCTTCAAACAACAGGTTCTGAGGAAATAGACAAATAACTCAAAGTTTATACCACAAAAACTTTGAAAAAAAGAATCATCATTTCCACTTCTTGTATGTAACTGAGTGTGAATTTCACTGCATTTAGTACCGCTTTGTTATAAATAGCTTTTAACTAATACCCCAGCACACTACAGGCAGAATGACCAAGATAGTAGGCGACTGGTGAAATGTCACTGTCCTTCGATAATCGCCTGTGGTTCATTTGTAAACTTGTGCACGTTCCACAGAAGTTTTAAAATGCTCACCGTGAACAGGTGCAGATGAATGAATGCACATGCAGAGGAATTGTTTGCCACGGTAACTAATGTTTAGTCCACGATGTATATAAGGTTGTGACTGAGTCGTCTTTCGGTGTAATACAGCGACAGAAGGCGAGTGGAGGTACATGAATATTTTGCCACTGTGTTACAAGCACGCATGCAAACCTCACTCTGTAGTTGAAGGATAGGGGCGTGTCGCCCAACACCTATAACCACAAATTATACCACCTGTAGTGGAAACACCAAATCTGTAGTGTGACTGGGGTATTACTGTTCTGGTGTAACCATAAAATTTTTGGGTTGACTAATCACAAATTCTTCTGACCACTAATCAATCCATAATCAATTATTCACATGATTAAGCCTCCACAGGTTAATTTAACATGACATTATTGCTAAGTAAGATACATGCTGATCTGGTGAAAATTCAATCTGATCTGGTTGCTTTGAAATATTTGACATTGAATATTGGCTTTCATGAATCCACTTCCTGTAATATGGCCACTGACACAAACAAAACAAAAAGTTCTCAAAAGTATGCCACTCTATTTATAATCTGAAAAATTTTTTAAACTTATGATAACTTTATGATAACTCTCAATAATCAACTGTTCTGCGGGTGATCAACCTCTATGGTTGTACTTGACAACAATTTCTGAGATGTTGTTCCTATCATCTGCTCACTATTTCAAGTTAGTCTTTTTCAGATGTGTATGAAATATAAATGATATTGTAATAATATGGATGCCCTAAATGGATATAAAACTAAATAATATACATCTTACAAATTCCTATTTCTGTACCACTGATCCTGACTGATTAAAGTTTACATTTATAGTTTATACTTCCTACTTGAGCTGATGGTGTTTCAATCCATAACGTCAGAAGAGTAAGGCTAGTGCCTTATTCAATACATGACTACATGTGTATATCCATCAAGTAAAGTTTCTGTTTTATGACAGCTGACAAATGTGTGTGTTGTATGAAAAATATCACAACTGTAATTAAGAAGTGATTAAACAATAATATGGCCCACTCTATGGTTTTACTGTTAAAGTTTACTTCTCAATTTATTTATGTGCATCTCAATCTCTTGTAAGTTACAGGGTCAATATCCACTGTCATACTTATTCTTATAATTACTCTTAACCTTGTAATTTTCTAAGAATAAGAGAAATTCGAAAAGAAATTTTTAGAATTAAAAAAAAAAAAATAATAATAAACAAGATACAATAGCAGCATAGAAGACAGGTATTATTAGTATTTTAGATGTTAATCAGCATAAAGGTACTGCTGGTCTAAAAAACTGTTTTGAATGAACAATTTGAGAAATATATTCTTCGAATTTTTTCAATGAAAATTCCACTTCTTGGAGCATTCTTGGAATAAGAATGCTAGTGAATACAGGCCCTAGACAATGCTGATTCCACATACTCATACAAATGTTGGCTGAGTTATGACATTGCACTTACCTCCGGCTTGAGGTCACGGTGTACCACTCCATGTTTGTGCATGAAGTTCAGAGCAGACACCAGCCTGCTCATGATCTGACTTGCCTCTGCCTCAGTAAAACACTTTTTCTTACGTATACGACCCAGCAGCTCCCCACCTTTCAACAGCTCCAGCACTATGTACGTGTGTAACTGAACAAATGTATACAACAAACAGTTACATACACAAACAGATAGTCCCTACCATTCAACCCCTCCAGTACTATGTACAGTTATAACCAAATAAATGTACACAACAAACGGTTTCATACTCAACCAGGTAGTCCCTGCCATTCAACAAATTCAGTACTCTGTATGTGCGTAACTGTACAAATGTACTAAACAACTGTTTACATGAACAAACATAAAGTCTCTAATATTCAGTATCCCAAACAACTTGCAAATTTAATAAGTAAATTAAATTTTTATAAGTTAATACCCTATCCAATGGACAATTGCTTTACCGGTCGGCGCGACCGGTCCCGCCAAACGCCAGAAAAAGACGTCCTGTATATGCTACCGGCAGGACCGGTCACAGAGTGTGCATTCGCCAGGTGGCGCATCGTACTTCATTTCCTGTTTACCTCTTGACGTCATAGCATCTTTTTCGTGTCTAATCCTAGTAAGACCCCTAGTAAGCTGATAGCGGGGCCGGTTGGGTGGGCCTTGCCTGTCCATTGGATAGGGTATTAACTTATAAAAATTTAATTTACTTATTAAATTTGCAATTTTATTGCGTTAATACATCCTATCCAATGGACAATTGCTGAATAACTACCGCTTGGCAGGCGGGTAAGCAGCTAGGGACTTATGTGAACTCATAACAACAATTTTTAAACAGGCCCATTCGACCTAGGGTCAGAGAACCCTGAAAGGTCAGGGTCGGTCACTAACTCACCGGTTAACCGGGAGCCTACCGACGTTGCCCCCCCCCCCCTTTTTCCTTTCCTTTCAGAGTGGCTGAGTTGGAAAGATAGGGAGAGAGAGGGGCTGAGTTCAGTCCCAGAAGAAATAAACTTCCCAAAGGAAGCAAGTCACAGTTTTTTTTTTTTTTACATATATGTACATCCAACATATTTACATTATGTACATATCTAGCATATCTACAATATGTACATATTTACATATATACAACATCTCCTCACTTCTGGGCCTGGTGGTGCACCTGCTGGGCAGCCACTACAGGTCCCAGGTGGAAAAGCTCTGAATCAGCCCAGGCAACATCCTTCAAATAAAATTGGGTGAAGGTGTTGTGAGATTTCCAGTGGCAGGCTGATAAGATCTGATCTAAGGAGATCCCTGATTGGAAAGCCTTAGAAGCAGCAAAGGCCCTAACATCATGGGCTTTAACCTGATGTAAGGTGAGGGCCTCCTGGTCAGAGAGCTCATAGCACAGAACCACAGTCTGTTTGATCCATGAGGAGATGGTGGCAGGCGAGATGTCTTTATCAAAACCCTTCTTGAAGGAGACAAAGACTAACTCCTTATTCTGCCTGAGGTCTGCAGTCCTGTCCAAGTAGTAACGCAGGGCTCTAACTGGACATAGGGACCTGTCACCCTTGAGTGACCTATCCAGAGATGGTGCCAGGGCTGGGATGACCACTGGTGCCACACTATCTGGACCTTCCTTAGCCAGCTGGTTCTTGGATAGGAAGCTGGGTGAGGGGTACAAAGACACCTTAGACCAGTCTGACTGGTGTCTGATGTTCTTATGTAACCAAGCATGGATCTCACTCCTGCGTTTACCTGAGCCCAAAGCCAGCAGGAAAACAGTCTTGAAGGTCAAATGTTTTAATGAGGCCTCTTTTAAAGGTTCAAAAGGAGCCTTTGTCAGCTGGTGTAAGACCAGTGACAGGTTCCAGGAGGGTATACCTCTCCTGCCCTTAGGCCTGTCTCTATGGAAACTATCCAGGAGACGAGTGAGATTCTCATCTTTGCTGACATTAATGGTGGAATTGCCCAGTTTGTCAGCAATGGCTGATCTGTAGCCATCAATAGTGCCTGGTTGTAACTTCTTGTCCTGGAACAAGTGCAGGAGGAAGTCAGCAATGGCTTTCAGAGGTGGTGCCCTGAAGTCCACCTGATTACTGAGGCACCACTTTGTAAAAATGGTCCACTTTGCCTCATAGACAGATCTGGTTGATCTTCTTTGAGGAGCCTCAATTCGTGCTGCCACTGCCTCAGAGAAGCCTTGCTCCTTGATTGCTGAGGCTCTAGGAGCCAGGCATGTAGGTTCAGATTCGACAGGTTCCTGTGAAGGACCTGGTTGAACGGCTGAGACACAAGGTTTGGTATGCTGGGCAGACAGAGTGGGATCTGGCTTGACATTGCTACCAGGTCCCAAAACCAGGGCATGTTGGGCCACCCTGGGGCAATCAGGATTATTCTGTTGCAGGGGTAGTCCTGGAGCTTCTCCACCACTTTGCCCAAGATGGCTGCCGGTGGGAAGGCGTATGGGTCCAGGTCCTCCCAGGAGAGGCTGAGTGCATCCACTGCCCAAGCCTGGGGGTCTGGCACCGGTGACACAAACTGGGGTAGTTTGTTGTTGAACCTGGTGGCAAACAGGTCCACTTTTGGCTGGTGCCACCTTGCGCATACAGCTTGGAATACTGCTGGATGAAGTGACCACTCTGTTTGAATGGTCTGGCCAAGTCTGGATAGCTTGTCTGCTATCACGTTCAGCCGGCCGGGGATGTGACGTGCCCTGAGGGTTACCTGTTGTCTGGTGCACCAGGACAGGATTCTCCACAGTAGGGCACACAGTGACCCCGACTTCATCCCCCCTTCTTTGTTGATATAGGCAACCACTGTTGTGTTGTCTGTAGCTATCAACACAGTCTTGTTGCAAACCAGGGTTCGAAACTCCTTTAGAGCTAGAAAAACTGCTTTTAGCTCTAAGTGGTTTATGTGCAACTTGCTTTCTGGAAGGGACCAGGTTCCCCTTGCAGTATGGTCGTCCAAGTGAGCGCCCCACCCTTCGTTTGATGCGTCTGTAAAGATCTGCAGAGCATGTTTTAGAGGGTGTAATGGTTGACCTAGTAGCACATTGCTTTCCTCCAGCCACCACCTTAGATGAGGATGGAGGGACTTGGGGACCGGTATCACCTTTTCCAGTGATTCTGGGACCCTCCAGTTGTTTTTCAAGTGCCACTGTATGGGTCTCATGTGGAGTCGCCCTAAGTGGACTTGTTTTTCTGTTGCTGTGAGGAGACCTATGAGGGACATGAATTTCCGGACCGGACAAACCGGATCCGACATCATTGATCTGATCTTGTCTGTCAAAGCCTGCCAACGTTCTTCTGTTGGTCTGACCTTGCCCTCTTTCAGGTCGAACTGGTAACCTACGAAGTTGAAGACCTGTTTGGGTGTCAGTTCTGAATTTTCCTTGTTCACCAGCCACCCTAGTTCCTGACAAAGAGTGACCAGGGTTTGAGTATGCTGGAGACAGGTGTGGAGGGTAGAGGCCCTCACCAGCCAGTCGTCTAGGTACTGGTGGATTCTTATACCCTGTCGTAAAGCCATGAGCTTGACCTCTTTGGCCACCACTGTGAACTCCATGGGTGCAGTGGAAAGACCAAAGGGCAGGGCCTTGAACTGGTAGGATTGGCCCTGAATGTGAAAACGCATGTACTTCCTTGACTGACTGTGAATTGGTATGTGGAAGTAAGCGTCTTTGAAATCTATGGATGTGACCCACTCCCCTGCCTGTAGGGAGGTTCTTATTGTCTCTGGGGTCTCCATCTTGAACGACTCTGTGTTTAAAAAGGTGTTCAAAGTGCTCAGATCCAAGATAGGTCTCCACCGGTTGTTGGGTTTGGGAACCAAAAATAACCGGTTGTAAAACCCTAGGGAGGTCTGATTTGTTACCGGTTCTACTGCATTCTTGTTTGTTAGCTGAGTCAGTGCCTCCAAAAGGAAGGCCTGTCTTTGGGGGTTTACATATTTGCTGATGACCATTGGTGACCTGGTTAGGGTGGGTCTGAACCGGAAAGGAAGGGTGTAGCCCTCTCTCAGTATTCTGATAACTTTTGGACTGGCACCCAGAGTTTCCCACTTCTCCCAAAACTGCTGAAGTCTTGCCCCTACAGGAAGATTTGTGACAACAGTTGGGACATTTGTGACAATTTTTACAAAACTCAAGTGATCTACACAGGAAACATCTTTCACATGGTTTATTTCTCTGATAGATTGACAATAATCGGGATTTACACCTTTCTTTTGCGGTGACCCGGTGGCAAAAGGAACACTTGCAACAAAAGAGTTTACATGTGGAAACACAGTCTCGCTCTTGTTTGTCACTGGTGGTGGTGGATACAAGCCCTCCATCTTGTCGGATACATTTACAGAGTTCACCAATCCGACCACACTTGCAAAACAGTGATTGTCATTTATGCTTTTTAAACCCCCTGGCCGGCTTCTGGATGAAGTTTGAGGCTTTACCACCACCTTTCTGAGCAGTTTGCCGGTCTCTAATCTGCTTCCATGCCGGAGTAGTGGGCTTCCGGTCCGGCTGGTGAGGGGTTCGATTGGAGGAGACGTATGGATGAAAACGTCCAGGTTTCCTTGGTGTGGTACCAGCAGAACGCCTCTCTTCACTACGTAAGATTTCCTCTTCAGCTTTGACCAGTAAGCTGTCCGGGAAGAGTGATAGTTGGTGAACTGGAGACGTACGTAAGGCAGACAAGGTGTCCGGTTTAATCCCACCCCTTATGAACTCTAAATAACTGTCCCGCCGGGCCAGGGTGAGATTAGCCATGCTGATAAAGACTCCCTCTGACAAATCCTGCATGGTATGTTGCATAGCCTGTGAAATTGACCGGTTAAACGTAACCAGATATTCCAATTCTTCAACAGCTTGTTGTTTCTCAGCACCTTTACCCTTTGAGGAATCGAACCTGAGGGATTTTAACTGGGTGACCATGGAGTCCTGTACCTTGGTGAGGCATCTAGAGAGGCCAGCAGCGTGGTTACACATCACTGATTGTTCTCTGAATGATCTCTCCCACCTTCTAAGGGTGTCCTGGCTGAAGGTCCTGGAAGCTGGAGCAGCAGGTAAACTGCGTCTTGCAACTCTAGAAAACATACTGTTAAGCTTTGCCGGTTCCGGAGACCAGTCACCAACAGCCTGGGTAGACGCATCCTTCTTAACAGCTTGCATGTCGTACCACTTTGAAGTACGTGGTGTCTTGACAAATTGGTCACGCAGTAGACCACTGGTTTCTGTATTCCTGGATGGATAACCTTCAGCAATGGTTATATTCAGTTTCTCCAGCTTTTTACAAAGCCATTCATCCACCGGCAATTTTACTGACACTTTTCCGGTAGTCTTCACTCTAGCACCGGCAAAGGGATTGTCATCCATAGATGCAGCTGAGGTGTCATAATCCGGGATTTGATGCCAGCCCATGAAACTCCTCACCCCTCTCAAGGTTTCCCGGTAATTGGCATCTTCAGATAGATCCTGGTCAGTGTTAGTTTCCGGTACATCACCCTGGTAGTGAACACTAGCCGGAGAGGCCGGTTCCGGATCCACCTCAGCCTCGCTGTCAGATTCCCTAGCAACCTCAGAATTCTGACCAATGGGAGGCGACTGGTTAGACAGCGTAGTTCTATAACCGGAAGGCAGAACCTCAGGACCCGCACCGGGAGCCTGTGAAGGCTGGGTGGCAGTCCCTGCACCGGGAACCAGTAAAGGTTGGGTGGCAACAGTCTCAGAGGTACCGGGGCCCTGAACAGGGTGGGTAGCACTCTCATTCACTTCCATCACAGCTTGCGTACCAGGAACCCCCAGCGGAGGTTGGGTAGCCGTCAACTGCGTAGCAACGTCACTAGTGCCCTCAGCAAACATAACACTTGTAGAAGCACCCGGATCAAAGAAGGGGTGTTCTCTGGGCACCACAGAAGCAGAATTCACCGGTCTCACAGGAACAGCAAATGACTGGTTAATCAGCATTGCTTCCAGACGGGAAAACCTCTCACTCCACTTGTCATCAAGGGACTTGAGGTCGTCAGAAGTAGGCTTACTGCTGCGCTTCCGTTTAGTAGACCTTGGGGAACCATCAGAACGCTTCTTCTTGTGCTTGGGTGTAGAATCAACAGGAGACTGCGTCCCTGAATTGACCGGACCCAGCAGTGAAACCTCAGACGGATCAACAAGCTTGGGAGACGTACTTGTCAAATCTTCAGATTTCTTCTGGCTAGAGCGTTCTTTCCTTTCCTTGTAAGTCGGGGTTGCTAACTGGTGGATCTGAGCAGGCGTAAACGCCTTACAGATACTACAGTCCAACTTCTTTACACACGGGTCGTCTCCCACCCCCTTGTCACGACAACGCGCGCATTTCTTATGGTTGTCGAAAAGGGCCATAACGTGCCCGCAAGAACCTCGTTTCTGTCCAGGAGACGACATAATGATCAGGAACGTTGTAGAATTATTCCGTACTAATAAAAAACAAGAAACTTGGAAGAGTTCGTTGTAAAAATTCAAAAGCGTATCTCTGAAGAAATTCTTCTGCACACTCTTTCGCGCCAAACGAAAAAGATGCTATGACGTCAAGAGGTAAACAGGAAATGAAGTACGATGCGCCACCTGGCGAATGCACACTCTGTGACCGGTCCTGCCGGTAGCATATACAGGACGTCTTTTTCTGGCGTTTGGCGGGACCGGTCGCGCCGACCGGTAAAGCAATTGTCCATTGGATAGGATGTATTAACGC
This sequence comes from Sabellastarte sp. h YS-2021, assembly GCA_964017235.1. NCBI lineage: Eukaryota > Metazoa > Annelida > Polychaeta > Sabellida > Sabellidae > Sabellastarte > Sabellastarte sp. h YS-2021. Next base: position 110,086,539 of record OZ024928.1, on the reverse strand, counting down.
AATAAAAATATGTATGTAACTATATTAAGGTTTGAAAATGTTAACAGACATTTGAAACGTTTGAAATTATTGCACCCAAATTAGGCGATACAAATTGTCTTAAATTTGTTCAGTCACAATCAGTAAGTCATCAATCAGTTAACTATAATCAAATTGATTGGAAAAATGAACTGGCACCTACACATTTGCAGTTGATTATGCCTATGGTAAATTTCAAATATTTTTGGCAGAAGTCTTTCTTCCTTTTAAAAGTCACAGGGGCAGTAATCACAAAAGGCATCAATGAAAGGTGACCAAACTGATCAGCTTACATTTACTATGACATGCTGAATACTTGGGCTGCCTTTTCACTGATTTTTGGCTGATTTCGTCTGTGAATATCAGCCCAGGTCAAGAATTCTGATGTTCACACTCAAAGCAGAAATAGATACAGGTCTGATGTGTACAATGCTGAGTTGATGTCAATTCCCTGGGATACAAAACAGGTGTCTAGCAACAGTGTACAAAGCAATAAGCTTACATTTAGTATATAAAGCCGAGTACTTGAGCAGATTTTTTATGAAACATCGGCCCAGATCAACAAGTCAGCAAAACTTGGATTAACAAATCTCTGAAGGACATCCTCAGAGAAATTGCAATCTAGTGGTGAAGGAAACCAGGAAATTGGTATGAAATCAATGCAGCATCCATTATCAAAGGGTTGATTTTTAGATCCCTGTAGTTCTTTATCCCCAATTTTCACTCACCTCATCATGATATACTCCATAAAGTGTGACTATGTTGTTGTGACCTTGACACATTCTGAGTAACTTGATTTCACGACTGGAGTCCACCCTGCGACTCACTATCTTCACTGCATACTCTTTACCTGTCTGTTTGTGACGGCACTTCCTGTGTGAAAATACACAGATACACACACAATTACCTCTGTTATCCAAACCTCTGATCAACCATCACAATTTCATGATTTTCATCCATCTTATCACAACTGCTAATTTTCCACTTTAAGACATTAAAATAAGACGGCAACAAATGGCCATTTTCATAGTATAATAAAATAAAACCTTATATCAGTGTATGGTGACGATATGAATATAAAGCAGTTATAACTTACTAGAATCATTTGAAAATAGTACTGAATGGGTTATGGAAAAAAGTGAATTTACACTTTAGTAATAAAGTACAAATCCAGAGAGCTGTGTCAAATCAATACTGAAAAATAGCCAACCTCGGCAGGCAAGAAACCCCAGCCCATTGGTACAACTAAATGGGCTGTAACATTGAGATTTGGGAATAACTTCAATTGCAAGACGTAAAAAATAGCATCAGAGATGCCCGTTCAACACCATGAGATATAGAAGTACTGTATCAGTACAAAGGTCAGGATACTTTCAGAGAACTGTCCGTTATATAAATCTAAATCTACTGCTTATATAAAGGTCCAAACAATGTTTAAATAGAGAAAATACTGTCTAAGAGAAAGATAATGCATGTACTTTATCTACATCTGGCATGGCTGAATTATGGTTTAGATGTTTTGAATATTACAATGTGTACAGAAGTTGTAATACATTCAATGAATGCTTATGTGTGGTGTTGGAGCAAAATTTGTGGCTCACTTGATGAAATACCATCTGTTACAATGGGAAGTTGTAAAAGTAAAATTCTTAATGAATTCTAATATGATTTTATCAGTGCTTAATTTGCATCAAAAGACAGACCCAAAGGTGCAACAAGATTTTAAAGGTCAAGGTCACTATGACAAGCTCAAAGGTCAAATCAAGGTCACACCATGACGTTGCACACCTACACCCCCTAAGCAATGTTCCTAGTAAGTATCAACTTCCTACACCTCACAGTTTCCCAGATATAGCCCGGACAAGATTTTATAGGTCAAGGTCACTACGGAAAGGTCAAATCCTGGTCAGACCATGACGCTGCACACCTACACCTCCTAACTAATGTCCCTACCAAGTATCAACTTCTACCACCTTACGGTTTCCTAGATATAGCCCAGACAAGATTTTATAGGTCAAGGTCACTACGGCAAGGTCAAATCAAGGTCAGACCATGACGTTGAACACCTACACCCCCTAACCAATGTCCCTACCAAGTATCAACTTCCTACACCTTACAGTTTCAGAGATATAGCCCGGACAAGATTTTATAGGTCAAGATCACTACAGTAAGGTCAAAGGTCAAATCAAGGTCAGACCATGACGTTGCACACCTACAGCCCCTAACCAATGTCCCTACCAAGTATCAACTTCCTACACCTTACGGTTTCTGAGATATAGCCCGGACAAGATTTTCACACTCAAGGTCACTACGGCAAGGTCAAAGGTCAAATCTAGGTCAGACCATGACGTTGCACACCTACACATCCTAACCAATGTCCCATCCGCCCGCCCGCCCATCCCGGACACCGTGGGTGAAAACAATACCCTGACAGCCCTTAAGGGCTGTGGGGTAACAAAACCTATGAGATACTGTCAGATGCAAGAACTCTCTCATAGCTGAAGAAGTCTTTTATTGATTTGTGATGCGAGTATTACAGTTATACCCCTTCCACACTCCTGGTGGTATCACCCACGGTACCCCACATTTGGAGAAACGTCCCTCTCCTTGGATCGCCGTCTGACATCTGTGTGTGACTTTGCAAGTCAGTGGTGAACTGTCCATTACCTTGCAAGACTGTTAAAAATTTCCGCCTCTGATTTCAGTACTGTGGGCATGCGCAGACGATTTTGCATATGTGCGTATGAATTTCTGACTACGGTAACCAAAGGTGTGGTCCATGGTGTACATAAGGTTGTGATTCGGTTGTCTTTTGTGTAATACAGTGAGATAAGGTGAGTTAGAGCATTGGTCATTTCGCCACGTGTTGGTCCGACAGCTACCGAAGAGGAGTTGAGGTTGCTTCTTGGTGACCAATGTTTGAAGTACTGTCATTGTACTGTTGTTGACGGTTAAAAAGTTGTGTCCAATCACAGGCCGTGTGCCTGTAGTGTGAACAATTCAGACAAAATGGGGTGACCTGGGAGGCGGTTCCGCCACCGAGTAAACTTCTACCATGGGAGGCAGCGCCTGTAGTGTGAAAGGGGCATAAATGACAGGAAGGAATTGTCTTTTTAGATGGAAGCCTATTATCAAGCAACTATTTCCCTAGCATAGGTACACATATAAAAATGCAACTGTTGTATCATGTGTTTAAAAATACTCCTTTTTAATTAAGTAGGTTAAAAAGCATTAAAGGTGTTGCCAGATACCCCTCAAACCTTATCAGCTCTAGGTCCTCTTGGGGCAAGCTTATCCTTAAAAGTCAGTGTAAATCCATGTATGGGTTTAGGCTGTGGTTCACCAACAAAGTTAAAGACAAAAAAAAACCCCTTAAAATTGTTCCAATGGCAACAGTTGTCGGCAGATACCCCCTAAAACCTTATCAGTTCTAGACCCTCTTTAGGTAAATATATCCTGAAAATTTAGTGAAAATCTATGCATGAATTTAGGCTGTAGAACACCCAAAAAATTTATGCTTGCTGCCACTGCTGATGCTGTCCGGACGGTACAGGTGACGAATTTGAACCCAACCTCTATGGGCTGGGGTTAAAAATGAATACATTATCACTTTGCTGACAAGGAATGTCCAGTCTCTCACTAGCACAGAAAAATGTTTGCATGAATTTTCTGTAAATCTTGAAGTTCTGACCTGCATATTGAGAAGGTTCCATCTCCCAGACCTTTCTCCTTGAGATTGATTTCATAGATCTGAAAGAACGGGGAATTCTGAAAGACAGAAAACAACACAATGAGGCCAGTCATTTTTTAAACACTACTTTGCTAAAGTATCATTCTCAGAACTGACAAGTTTGATACACATACATCACCACCTTGAATTGTCTTCCTAGGCTCAGATGTTGTAAGCTAATATTGGTTAGTAGTTATTGAGTTTCATGTATATCTGACTCTTCAGTAGTTCATTAGTTAGTCACAAATATACAGTAGAACCTTGTCATACTGAATCATAAGGAATTAGCAAATCTACTTCTATTTAACCAGAACATCTACATAACCGTGAAAAAATTAATTCAAAGGAGCTTTATGAGACTAGTATTTACAGGATTCTAGTTTCACTTAAATGGGTTTAATTGTGTCATCAGCTTGAATTGATGGTCACCAATACGTCAAACATCTTGTCTCCTTAAATTGACTAGCTAGGCACAGATATTGTAGATCAGAACTGACCCGTTAGTGAGTCACATACAATACCACCTAAAATTGAAATGCTAGATACAAATATGGTGGGTCAGAATCAGCCAGTTAGTCAGCCTCATTTCTTACTCCCTTGAATGGACTCACTAGGCACATATAATGTAGACTACAATGGGCCACTTAATCAGTTACACATACCTTGTTACCGGCTAAAAAAAGGTTTTCACGCCCTTTTTCAGCTTAAAAAAAAGTTTGTTTTTTTTAAAAAATGAGAAAAAAAGGCTAAAACCTTTTTAAAAGGTTCCCCTGAGATGCCTGCAGACACACTGTTACTTGAACGGACTAGCTAGGCAGATACTGGATAGACCAGTTAGTCAGTTACACATACCTTTAACTTGACATAATCAGCTGGGGACAGATATTGGATAGACCAGTTGGTCTGTTAATGCATAGATGGTTACCTTGAATTGACTAGCTAGGCACACATGTTTGTCATCGGGTCGTTTCCCAGTGGAAGGCTTGAGGAAATCGTGAGTGATCTGATTGTCACTGAACAGGATAGATGGCGCCACATAAGAGTAGCCCTAAAAACAAAAAGACAAGATAGAAACTACTGAGATGAGGTATGTCCATCTTAATATTAGACTTTGTGCTGTCCACATATTATGAGTGCAGAATGTTGACCAACAACAAGTCACTGCTATCTGGTTCATATGGACATTTTGATACCAAACTAAATATGTTTTCTTTATCTGGAGGACTATTTTAACTGGTGGTGGACCAGTTCTAAAAATCAAAACTAGTTTCTGGGGATTTAAAAGCAAACAAATCTAGGATTTTGAATACCTGCACTGATATGGTGAAAATTAACTGTGAGCATATATGAGCCATAACTTACAACAGGAAAATGTATTCGTGAGATATTTTGAAATTCATAAACTTCATTTACTGTGAATATAAAGTAAAAATGTAAGATTTTTTCTTTTCAAATTTATATGCCTTTTTTCATTGTTTTGATGAAATATTAACCAGTAGAAAGCCTAAAATAATGATGTTTTCCATAACCGCTACTTATTCTTGGGGATTTCATCATTTCTACCTAAACAAAACAAAATGTGACATTATCAGTCACTAAATTTTACCATTGTTTTACTCTTTAAACAGCACTCTTTTTAAGATAAAAACTAGACCTAGCGCATCGGAGAACCGATGCAAATTGTATCCACCGTAAAGACAATGCACCAAAACCTCTAGGACCAATAATAAGCGAGTTATAAGCACTTTTAAGTTTGGCTGTCCTCATTTGATCTTCAAGGAGGGGCCCAAGGTCAAATCCGACCACACCAGAAGATTCCCAGAACATGATTTCCTATATGTTGGTTTACTATCCCAAACATCTAGGACCAATAATAAGCGAGTTATAAGCACTTTTTAGTTTGGCTGTCCTCACACTTGACCTTGAAGGAGGGGCCCAAGGTCAAATCCGACCATGACAGAAGATTCCCCGCCCATGATTTCCTGTATGTTGGTTTACCATCCCAAACCACTAGGATCAATAATAAGTGAGTTATAAGCACTTTTAAGTTTCGCTGACCTCATTTGACCTTGAAGGAGGGGCCCAAGGTCAAATCCGACCACACCAGAAGATTCCCAGCCCATGACCGGATGCTTCCGGTGGATACAATAATCACAAGCTACAGATTTTCATGCAGAAGGTTTAATTTATAATAAAGTGGTTCTATAAACTCCAACACTAGGACCAGGGTGGACCCTAAATATCCTTCTACCATCCAGTGCTGTTAAAAAAATACATAAAATTTCTCCTCCAGGGTTGGTGGATAGCAAAAGTCATGTTAAGTTTTGGTCCTGTGGGTCAGATCAAGTTAGGGAAACAGCATTTCCTACATTTTGTTACTAGATGGATTTGAACCTGTAACCATATATATGTGACAACCAAGTGATTACTTTAAAAAAAACTTGATAATTATTAAGCTACTAAGGACTAAGGACCTCGGAAAACAAGACTTCACAGGTAAAAATACATAAAATATACCTTGAATATTTTTTCTGCATCAAGTGGTACGACCCCCGGGGAATCCTGAGGCAACATGTTGGTGAACTCTTCACTGAAGTTACTTGTGTCAAGGTCATCCTTGATCTTTGGTTTGAATGGTGGAGGAATCTTTCCCGCAGCCAGGTCATCAAAGTTCAGGTTCTGGGGGGAAGAAAAACAATTAACTTAACACTTGAAAATCTCTAGCACATAATGGGACAAGAAAGTAGGTTGGGACTGTGAGGTGAATTTTATACACAACTGCTCTTTTACTATTACTTTAATGTTTACACAATTTTTTTTTTACTACTGACAATTTCAATTCCTTTTAAAAAATAACTAGAGGATCGCTCGCAAAAAAAAAGATAATGTTTTTGCATAGCAAAAACAAAGCGTCCCGAAAAGGATATAAAGGTGAGTGCTAAAGTATTAAGAAAATGCTTCGTTTCTAGCCTTATACTGTTGTGGCAACCAAAGTCAGCGCAGTCTGCTCTATCTAGCACGGTTTTCAAGATATAAGCATTTTTGTGTTTTGCAAAAAATAAAAAAATTAAAAATGTCCGCTATATTTGGCGAGACAAAAATATTTTGAAAATTGGCATGGCTACTCTGCAGAGATACCCAGCAGGTCCAAAATTTTGTTGAGTTCGCTCCATATAGCACGGTTTTCGAGATATAAGCATTTTTGTGTTTTGCAAAAACTTTGAAAATTCAAAATGGCCACCATTTTTGGGGAGACAAAAATTTTTGTCAAGACCACTGCCGCGGTGTGTATCTCCCGCCGAGCATTAAAGCAGAAGAAATAGCTTTTCCGAGATATTCACAATTTTTCATTTTTGTGTGTGAAAGCTCTTCCAAAAGTAGGTGAATGAGTTATTTGAGAAAAATTGGCTATCTGCAATATTATTAAGAGATAATTCACATTTACTCATTTTGAGTAGGTGAATAATTATCTATGGGTCTGAAACTTCACCAAGTGAAAGCTCTCCCAAAAGTAGATGAATGAGTATTTGATAAAAATTGGGTATCCGCAATACTTTTACAGATAATTAGCATTTACTCATTTTGAGTAGGTGAATAAATAGCTATGGGTCTGAAACTTCACAGAGTGAAAGCTCTCCCAAAAGTAGGTGAATGAGTTATTTGAGAAAAATTGGCTATCTGCAATACTTTTAGAGATAATTCGCATTTACTCATTTTGAGTAGGTGAGTAATTAGCTATGGGTCTGAAACTTCACCAAGTGAAAGCTCTCCCAAAAGTAGGTGAAAGATTAATTTGAGAAAAATTGGCTATCCGCAATACTTTTAGAGATAATTCGCATTTACTCATTTTGAGTAGGTGAGTAATTAGCTATGGGTCTGAAACTTCACCAAGTGAAAGCTCTCCCAAAAGTAGGTGAATGAGTTATTTGAGAAAAATTGGCTATCTGCAATACTTTTACAGATAATTCGCATTTACTCATTTTGAGTAGGTGAGTAATTAGCTATGGGTCTGAAACTTCACCAAGTGAAAGCTCTCCCAAAAGTAGGTGAATGATTAATTTGAGAAAAATTGGCTATCTGCAATACTTTTAGAGATAATTCGCATTTACTCATTTTGAGTAGGTGAGTAATTAGCTATGGGTCTGAAACTTCACCAAGTGAAAGCTCTCCCAAAAGTAGGTGAATGAGTTATTTGAGAAAAATTGGCTATCTGCAATACTTTTAGAGATAATTCGCATTTACTCATTTTGAGTAGGTGAGTAATTAGCTATGGGTCTGAAACTTCACCGAGTGAAAGCTCTCCCAAAAGTAGGTGAATGAGTTATTTGAGAAAAATTGGCTATCTGCAATACTTTTAGAGATAATTCGCATTTACTCATTTTGAGTAGGTGAGTAATTAGCTATGGGTCTGAAACTTCACCAAGTGAAAGCTCTCCCAAAAGTAGGTGAATGATTAATTTGACAAAAATTGGCTATCTGCAATACTTTTAGAGATAATTCGCATTTACTCATTTTGAGTAGGTGAGTAATTAGCTATGGGTCTGAAACTTCACCAAGTGAAAGCTCTCCCAAAAGTAGGTGAATGAGTTATTTGAGAAAAATTGGCTATCTGCAATACTTTTAGAGATAATTCGCATTTACTCATTTTGAGTAGGTGAGTAATTAGCTATGGGTCTGAAACTTCACCAAGTGAAAGCTCTCCCAAAAGTAGGTGAATGAGTTATTTGAGAAAAATTGGCTATCTGCAATACTTTTAGAGATAATTCGCATTTACTCATTTTGAGTAGGTGAGTAATTAGCTATGGGTCTGAAACTTCACCATGTGAAAGCTCTCCCACAAGTAGATGAATGAGTTATTTGATAAAAATTGGGTATCCACAATACTTTTACAGATAATTAGCATTTACTCATTCTGAGTAGGTAAATAATTAGCTATGGGTCTGAAACTTCACCATGTGAAAGCTCTCCCAAAAGTAGGTGAATGAGTTATTTGAGAAAAATTGGCTATCTGCAATACTTTTAGAGATAATTCGCATTTACTCATTTTGAGTAGGTGAGTAATTGGCTATGGGTCTGAAACTTCACCATGTGAAAGCTCTTCCAAAAGTAGGTGAATGAGTTATTTGAGAAAAATTGGCCATCTGCAATATTTTTAGAGGTAATTCGCATTTACTCTTTTTGAGTAGGTGAGCAATTAGCTATGGGTCTGAAACTTCACCAAGTGAAAGCTCTTTGGGATAGCTGCTCTGCAGAGATACCCTGAAGATAAAAAATTTTGTCGAAATCGCTCTATGTAGCACGGTTTTCGAAATATTAGCATTTTTGTGTTTTGCAATTTTTGCGCAAAAATTCGAAAATTCAAAATGGCCGCCATTTTTGGCAAGACAAAATTTTTTTGAAAATTGGCATGGCTACTCTGGAGAGATACCCTGTGGGTCAAAAATTTCGTCGAAATCGCTCTATCTAGCACGGTTTTCGAGATATAAGCATTTTTGTGTTTTGCAATTTTGCGAAAAATTCGAAAATTCAAAATGGCCGCCATTTTTTGCGAGAAATTTTTTGTTTGAAAATTGGCATGGCTACCCTGCAGAGATACCCTGCGGGTCAAAAATTTTGTCGAAATCGCTCTATCTAGCAGGGTTTTTGAGATATAAGCATTTTTATGTTTTGCAATTTTTGCGAAAAATTCGAAAATTCAAAATGGCCGCCATTTTTGGCGAGACAAAATTTTTTTGAAAATTGGCATGGCTACTCTGCAGATATACCCTGTGGGTCAAAAATTTCGTGGAAATCGCTGTATCTAGCACGGTTTTCGAGATATAAGCATTTTTATGTTTTGCAATTTTTGCGAAAAATTCGAAAATTCAAAATGGCCGCCATTTTTGGCGAGACAAAATTTTTTTCAAGATTGGGATAACTACTCTGCAGAGATACCCTGCGGGTCAAAAATTTCGTCGAAATCGCTCTATCTAGCACGGTTTTCGAGATATAAGCATTTTTGTGTTTTGCAATTTTTGTGAAAATTTCGAAAATTCAAAATGGCCGCCATTTTGGGCGAGACAAAAATTTTTTGAAAATTGGAAAAAGTACTCCGCAGAGATATCCTGCGGGTCAAAAATTTTGTCGAAATTGCTCTATCTAGCACGGTTTTTGAGATATAAGCATTTTTGTGTTTTGCAATTTTTGCGAAAATTTCGAAAATTCAAAATGGCCGCCATTTTGGGCGAGACAAAAAATTTTTGAAAATTGGGAAAACTACTCCGCAGAGATACCCTGCGGGTCAAAAATTTTGTCGAAATCGCTCTATCTAGCACGGTTTTCGAGATATAAGCATTTTTGTGTTTTCCTTATTTGGAAAATTCGTAATGATTAATTAATCATTAATTACTCGGCCATTTCTTGACCAATCAATGCCAAAATCTAATGATTTCCAGATTTTAATAGAATGAATGTATTTGCCAAGTTTCAGGTGAATTGATAAAATTCCTTTCAAGTTATCATCCGGACAAGCTTCCCCATCGAAAAAAGACATTTTTGGTCATGTGACCTCTCTGATTGGTTGAAATGTCACTGCAGCATATTCAAAAAAATTCCCCAAGGCTACTGCCTAAACCTGCCAAATTTGAAAAGAATCCGCCTAACGGTTACAGAGTTATAAGGAAAACAAAATGCGGAGCCGGCGGAGCCGGCGGAGCCAGATGCTCTCCCATACACAAACAAGCGTCCCTTGTGGGACGCTTAATTAAGATTGAAATTCTGATGAAAATAAAAGGACTGATTTGATCAGGAAATGACATACTGGAATAAAATGGATTGAACTCGTTACAAAAGGGTTTGCCCTCAACCCTGCCTCGCTGTGACATTAATTGGTCTGTTAAGGGATAGGTAGTCACCCTAGAGATGCTTATCACAACAGTAATTATTTAACCAATATTTCTACTCCGACACTCACCTTAAAGAAGCAGTGACGTTTCACCTCACCAGCACCATTTGCTCCCAGTCTCTCCGAAGGGCTCTTTGTCAGTAAGGAGAGGATGAAATCTTTCACCTCAAGAGAAAAACTCTTTGGAATGGGAGGACTGGACTTCAAGATACGTCTACATAATATGGTTGATGTTGTGTAAAAGTTGGCATTTCATTTAAAGGTCATATTCCAATCTGTCTATGTATTATATACAGAAGAGGCAGGATAACAACAAATTAGAATTGAAAACATAATAGCAATTTGTTCACTTCTTTGTTCATTGGCAGGTTATTTTCAAAATGAATGAGGTACCAAGTACAATACTTATTAGTACTCATAGCACAGTATTAGTAGTAGTGTCACTCAAAACAGATAATATGCATCAAATATTATCAAAGTTGACATGTCAACTTCATTTACTCTTGTCAAAAACGAAACTATCCTGTTAAAGTGTACAACTTCTTATCTCTTACGTGCAACTATTCTTATCAAATGGGTCTTTTACTTGGTACTATATTATTATAGTTAAATTTAAAATTTCAAACAGTACAGTTATAGGAGTGTTTCCTTGTGTGTGGCTTGCACATAGGGCTGCCACAGAGTAGTAGAGTACTCGTCAAAGAGTAGAGTACTGGATTATTTAGAGTACAAAATCAGGAAAAGAGTACTCGTCTGCATTAAAATTTTGAATTTTCCACTATATTTTTGTCAGAAATGATGTGCAATATATCAAATTATACAGTGAAATGGTACATTTTCTTGATTTCATTGTAAAAAAGAGTACTCGTTCAAGAGTAGAGTAATGGTTAAAGAGTACTCGAGTAGTAAAATTACTACTCGTGGCAGCCCTACTTGCACATGCAGCTTGCATTCACTCTGAGGTACTGATCAATTTTTCCCGTATCTGCAATTTCTGGCATGAAAGATTGGTGGATAATTAAATTTTTGTTGATAACAATTTTCATCTCATTTCACTGAACATGATAGTTAAAGAACTTTTAAAATCGGACCATAAATAAGGAAGTTATGGTCATGTAAAGAAACGTATTATAAATGTTGATTTCCCTAAAAATAAAACAAGTTTTCACACAAACCTAGTAGGTTAGCATGTTTGGCATCTAATCACAGACTGTCACCTCTCTGTGGGTTCGTCTCCTAACAAGTGACAATGTGGAGGACCTGTCCCAATATGACCCTGACTGTTGAACAGAACGTAAAACCCCAAATTTGGACCTTTCACAGAAGACGTATCCTCGCTCTGTGCGCATGGACACTTGTACTTACTTTGATATTTCTGACTGTGAATTCTGTTGGCCATCTGCTGTGAAAGGTGAGGCTCCAGTCAGAAGCTCATAGGTTAAAACTCCCAGGGACCACCAGTCCACAGCCTGCAAAGTACAGGAGAGTGCACAGATGTACCAAAGCTAGATCACTCATGGGTCAGTTTACAGTCTGAACATGAGTGCTGTTATGTTCGGTGATTTTTGAAGATCATGGATCACCTGTTAGATGTGAGCTGAACTTGAGTAAATGAAGAAAATTAAACACGATAAAGTCAAAATTTTATCACTATGTGTGTTAAGGACCATTTTATTGCGAGGAAATTTCTTGCGACTCAAATTAAAAATGACCATTAATCATTGCTTTTTCAAGTTTTGATGAGTTCCATAAGTGTCAATCTCTAACAAGGCAAGTATATCATTATTTATTTTTAAAAACTTAAGCTTAAACTGAGTAAATCTAAGTGATCTCCAAATATTGCCCACCGAGATAAACTCAACTTGCAGTCAATTCATAACAGCACTACTAGGCAGTACACATGAATTAAAAGTAGGTGACTCAAGGAGTCAGTATTTCAAGCAAACACCAGTCCACAACCTGGCAAGTACACAAAAGCACATGTGCACTAAAACTTGGTCACTCACACCTCATACAGCTGCAACCCGTCTATGGCCTGCAGAGCTGAAGCATCATTCAGAAGTGATAAATTGTAGCTTTATCATTTCTTCTAGAATTATCTCAGAACTACTGATCATGCATTACATACAGATTCACTTCAATTTTAAATGTTTCAATTTGGGCTGCTGGTCCAATTCAATCTTAGTATTAAAACTTAATAATAAAAACTACATTTGTTGCTTACAACGCTAGTGGTCCAAAAAGCTCCTCTGTGATTTTACAACCCCAGTGTGACCCATAAGGGGGGCCAGGGCGTAAATCTGACTAGCTTTACCCAGTCCCTGTATATGGTTTCCTATTTTCTCCATTCAAAAGCTCTACCACCAGTAATCAAGAAGCCCAAACCCAAAATATCACTCTATCACCCTAGTATGACCCATAGGGGTAGGGGATCCATGGGTAAATCTGACCAGCTTTCTAGAATCCCTGTATATGATTTCCTATTACCTCCCAAGACATTCAACAGCTGTAAAAGCAACAATAAAGGACATAAAAGCCAAAATCTGTAGTTTCATGACCACAGTTTGATCCACAAAGGAGGACCAGGGTGTAAATCCAACCAGTTTTTTAGACTCTCTGCATATGGTGTCCTATTACCTCACAATAAATTAATGGTTGTAAATGCAACAGACAAGGAGATAATAGGGGGTTCTGGTGAATTTAAGCTTTCTGACCACTACCTGGTGTAAAAACGCTCGCTATCTCTCAATTTTGTTTAAATCCCTCCCAAAATCTAATCAGCTCATGATTTTGATAGTATACATATATATAAAATATAAAACTCATGCAGTTAACAGTTTTTGCTTAGTGGCAATGATGAGTGGGTGTATCTGAAAAAAAAAACAAATCTTGTTTTTTTATCATGTGACGTTGATCAAGGTTGAATATAAGCATGACTAAACATTTTCCCACACTTAAGGTACAGAAGTGCCTAAAATGGTTAGAATCTACCCCACAATAAGGGAGATATTCAAGGGAGACAATGTGATGGAAGCTGTGGGAAAACTCGCCATGAAAACAAATAAGCGCCCTTTTCAAGGAACACTTTATTATCACAGCAGAACTTCCATAATGCAACCAATTTGGAAGAGCAATGAAATGTTCTTAAAATAACAAGGTAGTGGTAGTTTAGTATTCAAACAATAGGGGAACAATAAATTTGGGACAGTGCAAATGTGGTAATAAAATAGACTGTTGAAAATAATAAAAGTTCATAGAATAGAGGTTCTACTGTACTTCATTGTCACTCACTGAGTCTTGCCAGGTGACAAACTTCCTCCAAAATGAAATTATTCACAGCAATAAATAATAAACCTTAGAAATGAGCTGCATCAAGTACACTCTAGGCATATAATGCAAGAACAAATAATGACCTAAATCTTCCCAAAAATCACAATTTTGATAAAAATATACCAAAATTCAAACGAAAAATAGCATCAGAGATGCCTGTACCCCACTGCCCGGGGAAATAGGTGGACATCATGATATAAAAAAGAGGTGAAAGAGTACACATACAACCTACACTGTATGTTCTCTCAAGAGTCCTTATGTACTTTTTCATGTCTTCAATAACCCATGGTGTCCAACTCTATTTGACAAGGCTGTTAGGTTCCTACAACTCTTGATGCTATTTTATGTCCCTTGAAATCATCTCGCGCAGAAGATAAGCACTGTATGATAATGAATAGATAAGATTGCTACTCACAAAGTCATGTCCATGACTCCCTCCCTTTACCACCTCTGGGGCCATGTACTCAATAGTCCCACAGAATGAGTAGGCACGCTGATCCTGTGGGTAAAACAAACAACAAATAATGACTAAACTTCTACATCGCAAAGCAAAGCAATGTGTATCCAATACACCCAGAGAATGAGTAAGTGCTTTAATCCAGTTTCAGTCATTAGCCAATTGGGTATCATACCTGCCACTTGCCCAAAAACACAAATAAGCCAGGTTCAATTTCAGTGTCATTGCATATCTCGAAACAACACTGCAATACAATCTGACCCCAAACTACTGTTATTCTGAAGAGTTCTCCAACTTCTGTAACATTGGCAGGAATTATTAGCATGTAGAACAGAACCATTCAACAAACACTACCACAACTTCCCTGTTTATAGTCTAAATTTGAAAGTTTTTTTCACCACTAGTTTTTTTAATTCCAAGAAGGCTTGTGATTGCAATAAATTAGTTCTAAGTGAACAAGTCTTCACTTTATGGAAGTCACAAAGGGACAACTAAAGCAGATGATCAAACCAATACTTACAGTCTCATGAGGCAAAAACTCTTTGCTTAGTCCAAAGTCGGTGAGTATCACATGACCTTGAGCATCCAGTAGAATGTTCTCTAGCTTGATGTCCCGATAAATTATCCCCAGCTGTAAAAATTGAAAGAATGTTACTTCACTGCAGCACAACAGAAATGGTTTGCATAATGTGATGGAAAGGGCTGTATTCACAAACATGGACAGTGGAAGATGGGTAAAAAATCAGCATTAGTTTATATGAAATGCTGCATACTTTAACTAATTTTTGCTTATTTGGCCTAATAACTTTTGTGAATACTGGCTCAGGTTGCATGCTTATTGCTGTGTAATTGCACAGTTCAAAGGTTTGTCGCTGGTCGCATTTATCCTTTTGATATGACATCAACAGTTGAATTGCGGTCAGCAGTCAGACCAGTTCTGGAAGTCAAAACTAGTATCTGTGAAAGAAAGAAAGCGAAAGAAATTCGATATTTTGTGTGCTTGCACTGATATGGTATAAGTTAACCATGAACATACATGAGCCACAATTTAAAAAAGGAATTGTACTTGCGATATATTTTGAAGTTAAACTTCATGTACAGTGAATATAAAGTAAAAATGTGAGATATTTAAATTTATTATTTATAATTTTTTTATTGCTTTGGCGAAGTGTTAACCAGTAAGTAGTGTTACAAATTACAATTGAAATAAAACATGGAAACCAGGTTCCAAAAAAAAAAATTTGACAAAAACCAGATCTGTTTGATTTAGCATACACCAAACTGTAAAATCTTCTACACTTGTACATGAAACATAACCACAACTTAAAGTGTTTTTTTTCTGGTTTCTTTGGCATTAAGTGACTCATATTATTACTACTGCCCAGAACAGGATGCCAGTCTGTCATTGTTTTACCTTTCTAACTAGTGTCGGACCTGTTCATACTGCTGGGCGAATAAGTACATGTGTAAAGTAACTTGTCCAAGGGTACAAACCCGGCCATGGATTGAACCCAAGACTTTCCACTCTGAAGTCCAACACCCTAACCTCAAGGCCACAGAAACCACGATGAATTGTAGTAGAGTGAAACATAATGGTGATTTTCTCACATTTTCGGTTATGATGTTACAATCAAAATGTTCATTGATCAATGTTGCAAAAAAGTTTCACCACATAGTTCAAACATTGAAAATATAACAATGAAACTACATCTATAACATTAAGTACTTGCAAAGTGTGAAAATTAACCAAAGTTATTTCTGAAAAACAGCTACATCTGGTCTTTTTCATGATCAAAAGAAATCAAATTGGTTAACACAACAAAGTCTTTTAACTGTCAGAGAATATGGGAACAACTTCCTTTGTGAACTAGCTGATCCAAAACCAAGAAAATCTAAAAAAATTGACCTTGACGGAGTATTTTAGAGGTCAGTGGATGACCTTGAAAGCTTGTACTTCAAGGTCAGAAATCTGTAGGCTTATAGAGGATATTTGTCTATTAAACATATCACCCATAAAGAGATTCCACCTTCCATCGATGAGAACCAGCTACAGATTGTATAAAAAATTCTTGATTACTGTCAAAGAAACGCCCATGGTGGCCATCTTGTTTTTCAAATGAAGCCAAAAATACTTTCAGTTAAACTTTTGTAATAATGATATATTCTGCAGATTTCAGAACTGTATGTTTTTTCGGCAGAGGGGTAATGAGAATATATCTTCTACACACATGCTGCGGCAGTGTGTAGCATAATCCAATGCCCACCAAATACATCCACTGGATACAATTTACTGTTTTTGTTGGCATTTCTTGTGTACATTCATTTTAAAGGATATCCAAAGCTCTTCTGAATCTGATTATGTGGCTGCCTGTTAATTGTGATCATGTTGCACTTGTAGACCTAATTATCCTTTTCTATACTATGAACTCTCATTTATCCAAACCTCTCAGGAGACATGCCTTAAGTTGGATAATAGTAAGGTTTGGAAAGCCAAGTGTAAACAAGGTGTTTCAGGAATGTAATCAACAATGTGCCATAAGACGATATTTTTTATAAACAGATCACATGGATGTATCCAATTGTCTCAAAAACTTGCAAAGACCAAAACTTTAACACCATTGTTTTTTTAGAATGGACTTTTATACAATACTTATTCAATAACTGCAGATTAAGAAAGCTTCAAAGTCTTTTACACACTATTACTCTGATCATTGATCTTCATTATCTTAATCCTTTTAAACTAAAAGAATGCACCTTAATCTGTTTTATTGATTGCCTAACACCACATTTACCAAAAAATACAATCACTTTTCGCTAACACCTACTTCAGTGGATTATAAGACTTTATTTGTTGTGTTGGTTTGAGTTAATGAATTGGGGGACTTACTTGTGCCAGCTTACCTCCTCACGCATACGCTGGGTCCCCACAGTTTTGACATTAAGACATCCAATTGCACTTATAAATATGGCCTGGCATTGAGATAAAGAGTGACTTAACATGAAAGAACGGGTGTGTTAAGTTAAATAAGAGATGCCAGATCAAGGAATTGTGATAGATATATCTGATGGTATTGTGGGAATTTTAGTTGATTACATAAGAAAAAGCTAAAAAAATCATCCATTATCAGAATCAGCAGACAACTAACTAAAACACACCCTGTGTAGTGTTTCCAGTGCAAGGACAATCTCTGCTATGTAGATCCTAACCTGACTCTCTTTGAAGTGTTCTCTCTGATACAAATGTGTAAACAACTCTCCTCCACTCACATAGTCTGAAATACATATTAGAAGTCTTGTAACTAAATACCAAATACATTTGGTATACACCGAATATTTCATCCAAGTAATTTTCATTCAAAACAAAACCATTATGAGATAGTTTATAAAATGTAGGATAACTAAGTTGCACTAGGCCTCTCAGGAGCCAAAATATGACTACTAGGTGGGACTAGGCCACTAAATATAACAAGGAATCTTATCAAGTATTTATTTTATCGTATCAAATATATACTGAAAGATTTTTGTGCAAAGTTGTTATACAACAATACCAACTATGTATTTAGCAGTATTTGAACTTTGAAGTCACAATAATTAACTGTATTTGATGTTGGAGTAACCCCATTTCAGTAGTATTTACATTGTCAGGTTATAAGTAATATCTATAAGCCTTTGCTGTGCAGACATTTTCTTTTAATTAATGGACTGATCACAGTTAAATTAAGTGATCAAAGAATATAGGCACTTGACCAGAAATATCTGATAGCGGGGTGAACTTTAATGGTAAAGGGCCTCCAAGTAGTACCCAATATGTATTTATATGTGACAGCAAAATTCTAATTAACAGAATTCAAGTACGGTAGTTTGACACTATGATTCAAGATCTTTGAGCATGACCTTTGACATTGTAATTTTCCAAAAGTTACCGATCTAAATCTAAATCTACTGCTTTGCAGGCGCAATATCTTCCCCGAAGGGGAACTCAGTGCGCTAAACTAATCATATATCATATCCGAGTCATAGTGGGGGACGTGTCCAGGTCTGTATTCCGATGGTTGTGGGTGTGAACGTGGGGAAGAAAACTCGATATATAAACTGTGAGCTTACTGAGATAGTTTTTCCTCAAATATAAATACCGTTTTACTATTTCGATGAAGTAGTCACCACTAGAAAAACTAAAATAATTACATTTTCAATAACTGGTTCTAAAATATTCTTTATTTTACCAAATCAAAAGAAAGGTGGAATACCGGTTTGCAATTCACACTACTAACCTAAGATGAGGTGTAGCTTGGCATCAGTCTGAAAGGCATAATGAAGGGTGACCAAAAATGGTGACTGCCTTATGGCCTCCAGCACCTGTCTCTCAGTCTTTGTGTGTTCTGTGGTCTTTGTCTTTTGCACGATACTCGCCTTTTTCAAGACTTTCATGGCATATAGCTTGCCTTTGTCACTGCCACATGTCTTTCGTACCAGAAACACTTTACCATAGGCTGTAATATTCAAAAGTACCATTCAGTCAATTGAAAGTACCCTATTATATTGGTAAAAAAGTGAATGTTTTGAAGTATGAGGGGGATTAAATTTGAGGAATATATTTTACTGGCCAAATAAATATGGCAATTAAATAGAAGTAAAATTAATACTTCATATATTTTGATCCATTAAAATTATCACCTCCTATGTGATAGCAATAAATTAGTCACACTTAGATTGACACATATATACAAAACTATATACCTCGTTTTATTTTGAAAAAAAGTTTAAAAATATTTTGGTCAACAAAGTATTTTAATCAAAACCTTGGGTATCAACCAGGGTACAATGTAATAATATGCAAATTTGTCCTGAGATTTATAGTGCAACATTGAGAAGATAAAAAGTTTCTTACCTCCAGTACCAAGGACCTTCAAAAGTTCAAAATCTTCCATTGAAATGCTGTCTTTCCCTCTGAGGTTAACTATAGAATAAAACAAATACGTGTTTTATGAAAAACTTAAGTTTTAGACAATTTGCTTTTTGATAACCAAGTTCAAGTGTAAGTGCATAAGCCTGCATGTGTGACTTTCATTTAACAGCAATACAAGGTCTGTACTTTTATTAATAAAATGAACATGAATGTTGTTCAGGGGTTATATTCATAAAGGTGGATCAAGCGCAATGAAAAACTAGAAGAATGCTTTTGCTAACAAAAGCGAAGCATCCCTGAAAGTTTAAAATGTTTTGTGGTTTTAATAAGCATGCTGTAAAGCTAAGAATGCACAAAGCTGCGCCGTATGCTTTCCCAATACCTCTTAATACATTCTGAAGCTATAAAAGCAACGATAAAGGAGGTATAAGGCAAAAACTCCAAAGCAGCTATTTATGACCCCAGTTTGGGCCATAAGGGGGGGTCGGGGGGTAAAACTGACCGGCTATTTAGACTCTCCACATATGCTTTCCCAATACCTCTTAATACATTCTGAGGCTATAAAAGCAACGATAAAGGAGATATAAGGCAAAAACTCCAAAGCAGCTATTTATGACCCCAGTTTGGCTGATAAGGGGGGTTCGGGGGATAAAACTGAACGGCTATTTAGACTCTCCACATATGCTTTCCCAATACCTCTTAATACATTCTGAAGCTATAAAAACAACGATAAAGGAGATATAAGGCAAAAACTCCAGAGCAGCTATATATGACCCAAGTTTGACCCATAAGGGGGGGTCGGGGGGTAAAACTGACCGGCTATTTAGACTCTCCATATATGCTTTCCCAATACCTCTTAATACATTCTGAAGCTATAAAAGCAACAATAAAGGAGATATAAGGCAAAAACTCAAAATCAGCTATTTTATTACCCCAGTTTGACCCATACTCTCCACATATGGTTTCCTATTACCTCTCAGTACATTTTATGGCTCTAAATGCAATACTTAAGAAGATAATAGGGAGGTTGACCTAAATTTAAGGCTTTCAGATTGGAAGGTGTCAGAAAATCACTCATAAATGAGACATTTTTCAAGGGATTGCTCCCAAAATCTAATCAGCTCGCGTTTTCGATAGTATGAACACGTGTGTCAAATTATAAGGCTGTGTAGCAAGTAGTTTTTCCTGAACTGCGATGATGGGGGGGTGTACTTCAAAAAAATTGTTTTTGATCATGTGACCTTCATAAAGGTCAAATGTCAAATTTAAGCATGCAGAAACATTTTCCCACGCCTAAGGTATATAACTGCCAAATATGGTTTGAAACCTTCTAATAATAAGGGAGATATTCAAGGGAGACCATAATGCGGCGGCGAGGAAACTGAGGCGAAAACAAATAAGCGCCCTTTCAGGGACGCTTAATTAGCTTAAACAGTCATAAAATCTGATCAACTGAGATCTCATCCAATCAGACTCGAGTGTTCCATCATACTTGATCCAAAATTTGAAACTTCTACCTTGGTGAATCAAAGTTTTGCAGAAATAAGCAGTAATTTGAGCCAAAAATAAGCTCAACTTCTAAGTGAATACAGTCAATCCTGATTTTTTGGCTCAAATGGGGCTAATTTTTAATCAACTTGAGCTTGATCCCTTTTGTGAAAATGGCCCCAGGTAACATGTTTAAATCTAATTCATAAGAAGCAGATTTATAAACATGTATTTATTACTAATTAATTAGAAGGAGGAAATGTAGAAATATGCTTGGATTGCATAGTAGGAGCTTCCATGAGAAACAAGACCACTGCAGATCTCCCGCCGGGGATTAAACACTAAATGATATACAAATATGAAGCTGTAGCTATGAAAATATGCCATGATACAGAACATCAACTAGACCAAGGATGCATCTGTGGCCAGATACAAGATGCATTTTTTTTTTTCATTTTTCAGAGACCATAATCGAGTGAGCCTTAGTACCCAGTTCTGTTCCAAATTTACATGAAATCGCTCCATCTCTTACAGTCATCCAAATTTAGGTGAACAACATATTTCACAAAAACTCTAAATTCAATAGTATTAAAGTTACTAGTAATTTACTCATTGGCAAAGTGTCAAAGTACCTATTACTATGGTGCTACAGCTCTGAATATTCACAATGAAACAAAACATCAGAAAGTATGTGTACAACATGTTTCCCTAAAACCTCTTAATTCAATAGTATTGAAGTTATAAGTGATTTACTCATTGGCCAAATGTCAAAGTACCTATTACTCAGTTAGCTATGGCACTACACCTCTGAAAAAATTTGCTATGACACAAAATATCAAAAGTAGGTGAACAAGATTTCTCACAAAAAAAGTCTAAATTCAATAGTATTGAAGTTATAAGTGATTTACTCATTGGCAAAATGTCAAAGTACCCATCACTCAATTAGCTATGGCGCTACAGCCCCGACAATTCACCATGACACAGAACATCAAAAAGTAGGTGAACAACATACTTAACCAAAATCAGGATACCCTATTCAAGTAATGTCACAGTAGTGAATTAAGGCTGTGACTTCGTTAGAAAAACGACACCAGGTATACGCCTCGAAAGAACCTATCCGAATTCGAGTAACCATGTTTTAGTTGTCACCCAGTGGAAGTATCAGAGAATCAAACATAGCAAATGATGTAAACAAAACGTTACGAAAAATGTTAAATATCTGTATAAATAAGGAAAATTATGTGAAAAACTAACATCAGTTAAAGAAATCTGACAGAATACAAAGGTTTATCTGAGTATTTCATTAATTTACGCTATATTTCATATTGTTTTGGTTACCTGCTTCGCCAGTTTGTACTCGGTTTCTCAAAGAATTCGGACCATTTTCAGGTAACCAGGTAACCTATCACAGCCATAGTTTGAATGGGGATAATAACCAAGACAAAATTACAGAAAATATTTTAAAAAATTAAGTGTTCACTTCATATCTTCAACCATCTTTTAACTAAACTTTATGGCTAAGAACTAAAATGGAAAGGATTATCATTGACTCCAAGAGGTACAACAACTTTACATTGTAATGGTGTTTTAAATGGGCATGGAGATCAAATGAACCCTTTATGAGAACCTAAAACCTGTGGATCAAATTACAAAGAAAGTTTTTTTCTGACAAATTCTGGAATTGATACAGACTGAGATCAGAAATGGTTAGAAATTTTCACTTTACTGTTACCGTAAAATAACTTTTTATTTAATGTCTTTTTTTCTGAACTCTGCTTTCCCAACAGTTCAAGACAAGGAACATTTTGTTACGTTTTGGGCGACACCATTTTATTCTATCTTCCATCTTACCATCTTTTAACTCGTGCGTTACTGTTTTCCTACAAGTATTCTCTGGCTCAGACATGTTTGCAAAACCTGCAAATATAAAATTGTATTTAGATATTCTTTAATTTGCAAAAATTACAGTCTTTACAGCTGTTTTCACACAAAACTAGCTTTGTTTATCTTTATGGATGACAAGCTGACTGGTTTGCAGTGGTTCCATTCCTGGAGGACAGTCAGGCCTCAAAGGAGGTTGTGCACACTCAAGTTCACCAACTATACCATTAACAATAAAACATATACTGAAATTCCCATTACGTCACTGAATATACGTCAGAACTAATGGAAAGTTAAGGTGACCTCAAAAATATAATTTACATATTGAAATAAAGTGAAATAGTAATTAGACAGCAGTTTAGCATCTTCAAAAGAAAAGTTTGATGGCCAAAACCTTTCAAAGATGATCTAACAGATTTTGGTATGTTGAATAACAATCCAAACAAAACTTTAGAATTACTGCTCACAATATGCAATTACTTTTTACCTCAGTTTCACGATTTTGAGCTGCACATATAAGGATCCATAAAATGAAACAGCAATTTTGAGACAAAGCTAGTTTAAATTTTAATTAATTTACATTTTTATTGATGCAAAAACTGCCAATAAAGCTATCAAATGTGATTACTCCAAATCATAAAAACAATACACTGAGATTAAATCAGATCAATCAATTTTATTGACTCATTGATTTCCAAGCTCAGGACATCATGGTAATTAAATTATTTTAGACTAGTACTTTGATGTTAATACCAAGTGGACACCTTCTTGTGGCCTAAGTACATCCACACACTATGTAACTGAAGTCCATCATGTAGCTTTGGAGTAATAGCCATTACAGCTTAAAGTTTCTATAATTAAGGTATCTTTGGGACTTTCAGGTTCCCGGGTCCTCAGTACACTCGCATACTAAATACAAAAGAAATCATCCATGCAGTTCTGAAGCTAACATCCACACAAAAAATGTGGTAAACACCCACAATCATGCTTGCAAAGACTGTATTTAAAAATCTTCTACCCAGCAGGCTGGCTAAAGATAACACAACATTCTGCAAAATCAATGAGAAATGAAACTCAGAAATAATTCATTACACAACATTCCATGGTCTTACTGAAGTATATCCTATAATTGGATTGTAAATTACAATTTGCAAGTTCAGCAATCTACCTGGATGGACGAGACTTTCTGTACCACTGGATTTATCATTTCCCAGTTTTTCCTGATTTACACCAACTTTGGCTTCTTTTGTCTCAAGTTCTATTTTTGTTGGAGACTATACATCAATTGTCTTTTTATTACTTTCATCCATCTTTCGTTACTTTGATCAGAGTAAAACACTTCAGGATATCTGTATAACTATTTGTGTCCAATAAACTGTTATCATTAAAATAAAATAACATTTTAAACATTAATTTTATTTTTCAACACAAGCATTTCAAAACGAACTTTCTTATGAGTTTTCAGTACTAGCGAGATTTAATAGGTCTTCCCCAGTTACCACTGAAATCCCCTTGATTTTTGAACAGTTTATTCGGATGCTAGATTTTGAAATATCTTGGTGTGATTTGTGAAGTGTATGCTTAACCTTTAAATGCTATTATTTTATTTTGTATTTTAATTCTAAGTTGCGTGTTTCATGGGTAACACACTTCAGTCACTGCTATGCGATTCTTTGGTTTCAATATCATGGAAATATTCTGACAAAAAATTCTCTGTGCCCAATTCATATACAAGTGAGAAATATCTGCACTCATTTCAAGTGTCTGGGGTAGCAATTCAGCACAAATATAATGGAAAAGTTTCATTTGTGCTTGTTGATTTACATGCAACTTGTGACCATGGCATCTCGTGACCAACAACTCATACCCACAACTCGTACACATACATTATTTCTGCTTAAATATCAAATACTGAGTACATGTACTTGTATATGCAGCTCATAATATTTATGAAGAAATATGAGATCACCCAATTACGTGGGGTTTTCTAACAATATTTTATATATAATAAATAGAAACGCTGCTTGAAGAGCAGTATTTTATGTAAGAATGTCTGTTCAGTTAGAGATCAAATACTTCAAATTCCCGTACTTCTGTGGGGGTTACCTAGCAATATTATAAAATAAAATATGCAAACTAGATGAATGCTTTTGCTAACAAAAGTGAAGCGTCCCAGAAAGTTTAAAATGCTTTGTGGTTTTAATAAGCATGCTGTAAAGCTAAGAATGCACAAAGCTGAGCCGTACAGCAAAAGGTAAAAGCAAAGAAAAAATCGGGGGATAAAACTGACCGGTTATTTAGATTCTCCACATATGCTTTCCCAATACCTCTTAATACATTTTGAAGCTATAAAAGCAACGATAAAGGAGATATAAGGCAAAAACTCCAAAGCAGCTATTTATGACCCCAGTTTGGCCCTTAAGGGGGGGTCGAGGGGTAAAACTGACCGGTTATTAAGACTCTCCACATATGCTTTCCCAATACCTCTTAATACATTCTGAAGCTATAAAAGCAACAATAAAGGAGATATAAGGCAAAAACTCTAAATCAGCTATTTTATGACCCCAGTTTGACCCATGAGGAGGGGCTGGGGGATAAAACTGACCGGCTATTTAGACTCTCCACATATGCTTTCCCAATACCTCTTAATACATTCTGAAGGTATAAAAGCAACAATAAAGGAGATATAAGGCAAAAACTCAAAATCAGTTATTTTATGACCCCAGTTTGACCCATAAGGGGATGCCATGGGGTAAAACTGAACGGCTATTTAGACTCCCCACATATGGTTTCTGTTACCTCCCAGTACATTTTATGGCTCTAAATGCAATACTTAAGAAGATAATAGGGGGGGTTGACCTAAATTTAAGGCTTTCAGATTGGAAGGTGTCAGAAAATCACTCATAAATGAGACATTTATCAAGGGATTGCTCCCACAATCTAATCAGCTCGCGTTTTTGATAGTATGAACAGGTGTGTCAAATTATAAGGCTGTGTATTAAGTAGTTTTTTCTGAACTGCGATGACGGGGGGATGGGGGGGGTGTACTTCAAAAAATTGTTTTTGATCATGTGACCTTCATAAAGGTCAAATTTAAGCATGCAGAAAAATTTTCCCACGCCTATGGTATATAACTGCCAAATATGGTTTGAAACCTTCTAATAATAAGGGAGATATTCAAGGGAGACGATAATGCGGCGGCGGCGGTGGGCGGCGGCGAGGAAACTGAGGCAAAAACAAATAAGCGCCCTTTCAGGGACGCTTAATTAGAAAACATGATGAGGTCATGGAATTCTCGAGGGCTTCCTAGAACTATTATAAAATAAATTATGCAAATTAGAAAAAAAAAAAAACATTAGGAGACAGATGTTCATAGAGTTTACTTCAATATTTTAAAATAAAATATGCAAATTGGGGAAAAAAATGTGAGCAGACAGAAGTCCGTGGATTTTCCTGCAATATTTTAAAATAAATTATGCAAATTAGAAAAAAAATGTGGGGGAGACAGAAGTACGTGGAGTTCACTTCAATATTTTAAAATAAAATAATATTTTAAAAAGAAAATTTTGTGTATGAGTTGTTGGTCACGAGCTGCCGTGGTCACGAGATGCTCATATACCATGCTTATTCTGTCCAGTTTATGTGAAATTAATTCTGAGTAGAATGTGTATTGACAAAAGTTTGGGTGATTATAAGTGTTGTTTTAGTGCAAAGAGAGATATTTTTGTGCTTTGTAAGCATTTTGGCCTAATTCATATTATAAAATAAATTATGCAAATTAGAAAAAAAAACATTAGGAGACAGATGTTCATAGAGTTTACTTCAATATTTTAAATAAAATATGCAAATTGGGGAAAAAAATGTGAGCAGACAGAAGTCCGTGGATTTTCCTGCAATATTTTAAAATTAATTCTGCAAATTAGAAAAAAAAAACGTGGGGAGACAGAAGTACGTGGAGTTCACTTCAATATTTTAACATAAAATAATATTTTAAAACGAAAATTTTGTGTATGAGTTGCTGGTCACCAGCTGCCGTGGTCACGAGATGCTCGTATACCGCGCTTGTTCTGTCCAGTTTATGTGAAATTAATTCTGAGTAGAATGTGTATTGACAAAAGTTTGGGTGATTATAAGTGTTGTTTTAGTGCAAAGAGAGACATTTTTGTGCTTTGTAAGTATTTTGGCCTAATTCATATTTTCAGCCTATTATTTGCATTTTGGCATTGAAATAGAGTAACAAACTAAGAATTCTTGCTTTTCAACAAATATCAAAACGCATATCGATGTTTGCTATTATAAATAATGTTTACTAGTTGCTTTATGGACCAAATAAGAGTAACCCACCATATTAACATCCACCTACCAGTGAAAATTGTACCTCAGTTATATTGTGGCGTATATCATTTGACAATTTGTTGGTAGAAAAATAAAAGCCCGAATAAAATATAAAACTTTTAATATAGTAATTTAAATTCAAAATATTAGCTGCAGCATGGGCGTTTACTGGTAGAATGCCACAAAAGTACTACTACTACGTGTACTGCGAGGGCTAAAAAATAGGAAAAAATATGCAAGTGACATACGTAATTCGAAGTTGATTTACAAAGCAATGTAGTGTATGCAATGTTGCATATCAAAAAGGTAAAAAAGCATATTTATTGATTCTCAATCAATTATTGTCAATGCACCTTGAGAGATGAAGGATTCGTGAAATATTAAGCCATTTTTGGTAGCAACTCCAAGAAAACTTCCTTTGTTTTCACAGGAAGTACAAACAAGGGATTAATTTTAAGCTGCGTTCTGATGTAGGTTGTGATCCCGTGCACACCACTCGTGAGTTCGGAAGCTTTGAGTGATATTTTTTTCACGGCCTGCATGTTTAGTTGTAGATGTGAACAACGACAAAGAGAAGAAATAAAAGTTATTACAGTATTTCACTATCCACCATGCCAATAATGTATATTTCATATGTTATATGTTTTCTGAGGTTATTTACAAAATCCAAAGCATTAAAGCTCTTTACTTGACATACTTTCATACTGAAAGCATGTTTGTTTTAATAAGAGATGAAGGTCACAAACTGGAAAGTTTTTGGAGGTACCCTATGCTGCATTCAAAGATAGGTGGTGCCCCACCACACCTGAGTTGGTAACTACAAATGGGAAGCTTTAACTGTTCTTTGGTTTTTCATAGCCTGTGTGTTTATATGTGGATGTAAACAAAAACAGATGACAAAGAAATAAAATTAATCACAATATTTGTCTATCACCATGTAAAAGGTGAATATTTCATTTATTTTTTATATACATATAAATACTTTACTATTTATTTTCTGGAGTTGTTTACAAAATTCAGAGTATGAAAACTATTTATTTAACATGTTTTTACAATGAACGCACATGTATTCTTCATTTTTGTTGTCATTAGAGGTGAACATCACAAATTAGAAAGTTTCTGGAGGTACCCAACTCACAAGTGGTAAATATGGCCCATGACATCATTGTTTGCAGTTTTACGTTTCTGTGCCAAATTAAAAAGAAATTGTACACCCAATATCCAGCTTATCAATGGGAACTGTGAGGTCTGAGGTGAGAGTTTTTTTGCTTGCAATATGTTATAATTAGAAAGACATCTTGGCCATCGACGCTTGCTACTGATCAAAGAGGCTCAAAGAGGGGGTTTCCAGGCAATATTGTTTAAATAGAAAGATCCAGCGTGAATCTTTACACCCAATAACCTACATATAGTGGTATTGGGGATGAAAAGTGAGGCTCCAGGTAGGGGTTTTCTAGCAGTATTTTATTATAAGAAAAGCCAATCTCTGTCACCCTCCTTATCACTGCATACCTTGGACCATCGCCATTGGCTAACTACCCCTCCTCACTTCCTCTCATTAAAATTAACATTGCTGCTATTTGAGAGGTGATGGCATCACTGCTTTTGTCCAACTTTTAGGAAGAACCACTAATATATGCAAAAGGGCTATTAATTTGCAATCACTTTTATATAGGATCACTTGGTGTTAAGAGTTTAGTTACATTAAAGTTCACCATGGAATAGAGAAGATCACTTCCCATCACTTAAATCACTTCAATCAGTTGCAATCGAATACCACAAATGCAAATGATTCATGCATTGGCTTACTCACTTGTATCATATAAGATATATGTGCTCTAAGATATTAAAATAAACCAACTTCAAAATAACAACTGAAATAATTAATTGTAATATTAGGACATGTTTGCTATTCAGCAAGGTCCAATAAAATATGTTGCCATGGCCCTTTGGGTAACTGTCATGTCTTTTGACCAATTTAAAATGCAAATCCTTTAACTATTTAAATGGCTTCAAATCGAAAATTATTGCCAAAAATTGTATGCATGCAAGAGTACTTATACTTTCAAGATTCCATGTCACATGATCATGACCTTCTTAGCTGTTGATTATATTAAAAATTCCCTAGAAAGTTTGAAAAACAAGCATTGATAATGCATGCATGGAACCCTGAGTTTAGCTATTTTACAGCCTTTCTTTGACTTTGCTTGAAATTCTACTGCTGGAACTGCAGTTCATATTGCTGTCCTTGCTACAAAGTTAATATATTTCCCAATGCAATCACTGATTTCGGAATTTTATTGTTGTCTGTTTGTTGCTGTATTAACCATTCATGGGATATATTTTATTGTATGTATATTGCTCTATGCTTGTAATCATGACATCCATTTCTCTATTCTGACAGGTTAGATCTCGAAGTATACTTCAAGGGCTTTTGATCTGAAAATACACTCAAATTCTTGGCCATACACATACATGTATAAGTGAAATCTCTCAGAGGTCCATATACCAACAATGTTTCTTTTTCTGTTTGGAAGTATCTTCTCTCAACACCAGTTAAGCTACGACTTGCATAATATACTGCATTTTGTTCACTATTGTGCACTTTGATCTGAAAGCTATCTAATCCCACTGTTGCAGTAACTGCTACAACCTTTGTAGCCATGTTACCATCTAACTAAGCCAGATGTAAAGACTGCATGTATGGCTAAAACATCATTTAACTTTTTAAATGCTTTTTCCTGATTGTCTCCCAATGTGAATCAAACACTTTTTTCTAGTTAGCCTGGACAAACACTGTGTGACCCTAGTTAAATTACTTATTAAATGACAAAATAAATCTTCTAATTCCATGAATGATGATCGGACATCATGCACTGATTTTCTGGTCTCTATGAGCTTCCATCAGTACTTTAGTCCTTCCAGACTACTGTAACTCTTTACTCTATGGGGTAAGCAAGTCCAACATAGCCAAACTACAGAGAGTCCAGAATGCTCTTTGTCGCATCATCTTCAGACTTGACAAAATGAGTCATGTGACACCCTTTTTGAAAAAACTCCACTGGCTCCCAATTCAACATCGCATCCTGTTTAAGTACAACCTTTTGGTATTCAAGGCTATTAATCTTTCACAGCCCCTGTATCTTTCAGCTTTAATAAGATCGAGCAGTCTCACTCGTGGCAACAGGCTATCTATCTTCTCAACCCGCCCTAATAAGCACATAGGAAGGCGTGGCTTTGCAGTAGCTGCACCAGCCGAATGGAACAAGCTGCCACAGACTGTCAGATCTCAGCAAACAATAGATGGTTTCAGAAGCCAGCTAAAGACGTACTTGTTTAGGCTGGCATATCCCCCACCTTAGTTATACCCTGGCCGGCGCTTTTTAGATGTCGACCCATGCCTGTCCCTGGACTCTCCCTTCTTGGACTCAAGCAGATTAGAGGATTTGTATCAATTTTGCGCTATATAAATCCTACTATTATTATTATTATTATTCCTTCAATTATTGATACACATTTCCAGATATCATAACATGTCTTGTATCAGTTTGCTTAGATGAGACTGACATTCTTCCTTGTTTAGAGTTAATCCACTTTCCTTCAACTTGTTTAGAACTGTAAAAAAGTTGCTCATGCATGCTGTTGTAAGCTGGTTTCATGGATGATTAAATCATCAGAGATAATTTGTTCTCCTTAAGAGCTCTGCAAAATCTGCTGTACTGTTTTTTGATAGTATTTACTTGAATGGCCAAAGAATAATACACCAGCAATCGACCTGGATGCTTCTATGATTTTAAAATGCTGGTATGCCATTTGATATCAAACCAACTGAAGTACTTTGATTGAGATCCAGAATCACTTTATCAATGAATGGAATGATATATTTTTGCAGGACAAGTGCTATATTTGGAATCCTGCATGTCCACACATATATCCTGATACCTCATGGCAGTTTAGGCATAACAACTATTGGATTAAACCATTCCTTTAGCGTGGGACAATCAAATTGTTCTCTTATATTTGAGTCCTTCAATTTCTTTCAACCTTGCTTCTGAGACTAAATGGTAAACATCTCACCTATTGGATTACTGGTGTCTATATATGTCTTGTATATGTCTTGAAATAATTTTGTATAATTCCCATATAAATATCCTTATTAACTCTTTTAACATCAACTTGATTCATCTGTAAAATTCCAAGATATATTTTTATAGAGCCTGTAGTCCCAAATTTAACATACCACTTTTTAGTAGTATATAAAGT
Source organism: Sabellastarte sp. h YS-2021 (assembly GCA_964017235.1). Classification (NCBI taxonomy): domain Eukaryota; kingdom Metazoa; phylum Annelida; class Polychaeta; order Sabellida; family Sabellidae; genus Sabellastarte; species Sabellastarte sp. h YS-2021. Next base: position 110,055,248 of record OZ024928.1, on the reverse strand, counting down.
ACAACTATACTATATGGAGGGATATAGTCACATAAATTATGGTCCCACAGATTATGGTCACACACCAAATATAGTCACACAAATTTATAGTCACACAAATTAGATAATTACGGTCACAGAGGGACTGGAGTAATTATAGTCACATGAAAGGAGTCACAAGAAAAACATTCACAGACTTGATTTATTTCTAGTGATAGTAAAATATGGTCACACAGATGATTTCTGTTTGAAGTTTATAGTCACAGTTTAAAGTCACGGCTGATGAATTTATATTTATAGTCACAGTCTATTTCAACAAATTTAGGAAAGTTTTCACGCCAGTACTTTAAACCATAGTATAAGGAGAGATATTGTCACTCAAGTTATGGTCACATAGAGGATTGTCACAGATTTTGTCACAGACCAGTCACAAAGTAATTAGTGTCACGGTGGCTGAACACAGCCTTGTCAATGGAGATTATTGTCACAGCCATATTTGTTCATTATAGTCATAGATTATTACCAAGTAGAATCTTCTTGATACTTGTGGGTATTTATGGTTACAGATATTGCCACAAAAGGGAGAGGTATTTATGGTTACAGGTATTGTCAGAAGAGGGGAGTCAATTCTATTCACAGAATTACTCATGGGTCTTTATTGTCACAGATATTTTAATATACATATGTTGACATAAAATATGTTCACAGAAAATTATCACAGAAAAAATCCTGGCCAAATAAGGTTACAACTATTTTATCTTGGAAATCTCTCATCAGTTTTAGCATTTACTTAACCTGATTTTTAAAAGAGGTCCAATGCTCTCCATTTATACTCCATGCCAATATTGTTAATAAAACAATAAGTCTACATTTTGAACATAACTTTCTTATTTATATGCAGATTTTGGTAAATTACATACCAAATTAAAGCTCTTTTCATGCACAATTTGGTCATAATTAAATATATATCTCTAGAGAGTGTGTGTCTTTAATATTGTGATTTAATTATTGTTATTTATAACCAAAATAATAAAATATTTATTGTTCCATAAAGATTCACTCCAGAATATAGTAAGTTATAGTCATATACCAAATGAAGTTATAGTCATTTTTATTATCAAAATGCTCATGTTTTTATATGGATGCAAATATCAAAAAGACAATAACTACATGTATCTCAGCATATTAATTCATACAGCTCTAAACCAATATGAAAACATGAATTAGGACCTAAAACTAAGACCTGTGTGGGGAGGGATTGGCATATCAGTTTTTTTAAATTGTTGACATGTGTTTAAAGAGGGGCCACTTGTTTTCACTAATTGCAATTGCTTGTGTTCTCGCCTTGTATTGGGGGTAATGTGTTTGCTTTGAGTGATCAACTCAGTTGAGTGTCTGAATCAGATTACTGGGATTTGTTTGTTTACATCATATAATTTTCATCCTATATAACCTGACATTCTTGCCTGTGTGTTTGTTATTGACCTTGTAGTTTGTAGAATTGAGTGGTGTATTTGATTAAAATATGATGGGTCTTGTAGATTTTATTAAGATCAGTGTATATAATTTTGATAAATTGTAAACATTTACCTGAGCCACATGACCTATTACTTTTAAAAGATTTATCAGCATAATTTTTTACTTCTTTTCACTTGTAAAAAAGCAAAGTGAAGAAATATTGTCACACAAATGAGATTTTCCATTTTTATAGTCATGCCAATGGTACAACTTTCTTTTATAGTGACACAAATAAGATTTAATAGGTACATTTTCTTTTGTGTTCTGTCCTTGTATATATTTTTTGTAAAAAGTGTCCTTCAAGCATAATTGATATGACATAAGGAACCAAAATGTCTGATAACAGTATTTGTAGTAACTCTTGAAAAAGTAAATTTAACAAGTCTAAGTTTATGAGAATCAAAAAGGGAAAAATGTGGATTTGTTTTTTCTAACCAAGTGTTAAAATATCTTAGGAATCTCAAGGAAGAATTTGATGCTGCAGTTGAATGTTCAATACCCATGCAGTGTAAACTGAAACAGGGCATTTCAATGTTTATGGACATACATAAAGACCCCATTGTGATTTCATTCAAGAAGTCTACCATAAGAATAAATATTTCACCAGAAGAACGGCCTCAGCTGATGAAAGTTATTCTACAAGGCAAAGCAGATCATCATGGAACAAAATTTAAGACAGTGTACAACTTAAGAAAGCAAGACAATGTACAGATACAGATGTTGCTGTAACACCATGATAATAATCCTAAATGGTTCTACACCAGAGAAACTGCTGAGAAATTTACTGAACAAGAGAGATGGGACTTTACCATTGTGACTATGAATGTACTACCCCCAGACAGGACTATATTGGTACTGCAGTTTTTAGCTTACAAAACCAAAGCCAGAATACCACAATGTACCAAAGATTGCTAATATTGTCAGTATGATAGACCAAGGCAAACTGACCATCCCTGTAGGCTTTTTTAGCAATTTCTTTTAAAGTTTTTTTTTTAAAAAAAAGAAAAATTAAAACACAGCATTTAAAATTTTGCTGTTCAAAAAAACTTTAACCATGATGAGGTGTCCAACTTCACAGATAATGTTTTTCAATTTGGCATATACAGAGAAATCTGATTTTCTTTATCCATAAGCAAAAATTCAATATTTCGCTGTCTAATGATGTCAGTACTTAATGATGTCACAATGCAATTGTCATTGTGTGAGGTCACAAACCCTAGCTTGTGATACTTGCTGTCTTTAAGTAATAATATTTCTTCTCATTAAATTTATGTCTTGAAATTGGCATAAAGATAATAAAGAGGGAGGTGGCATATTCGTCATGTTTATTTATTTCTGTTTTCTTTTTTGTTTTAATTTCTTGACAGTCCATCACAAAATATCTACCCTGAGTGATTTTCACCAAGAAGTGGCTTTTAACCAATATTTTTCCCTCTACCAGGAGTTTATGTTTTTGTGTGCTTTTTGTGTCTATTTGTCTGTCTATTTTTGGTGTTTAGATTTCTCCAGAACTAATGAACAGATCTTTATTAAAAAAATTGTGGGTAGGACCTGGTCAAAGGAAGAAGTTACTAATTTTTGGGAAAGATCTGGATCATATTTTGGATACAAAAAAAAATCATGAATTTTTTATAGTTTGGTATTGGGGTGTGAAACTATAATTTCTTGTTTATTTAATATTTATTATTTATTCCTCTTTGACAGTTCAACATTTAACAAATTGTACACCAACAAGTTCACATAAAAGTACATTCCAATTATCACATTAAATTTCACAGTTGATTCTTTATTTCCGTTCACTTCCTATTGCAAATGCTTAATAGTTGTCACTCCTTCCTATGATGTTAAACCTTTGCTCTTTAGAATTTGTATCTCTACTAATAACTGAAAGTTTAAGCAACTTCTATATATATCACAATGTAATTAGTTACTTCTTCATGAGCATCATATTTTATAACTCTTGATTTTTGCTCTCTTACTTGCAAATGTATAAGTTATGTTTAGATATGATAATTGTAACTATTATTCAATCTCCAATATTTACATCTACTCTTATTCCATCTCTCTCTCTTTTATTAACTAACTGCAAGCTCGGAAGCCTGCTCTATATATATCTAACCCAAACAATACACACTAGATGGATAATACAATTATTTGTAACAATAGTTATAATGAAAATAAAACTATAGACAGGTGACAAAACAATTTACATATAACCTTTTTAAAAGTGGCACATTTCATTGACATGAGATAGGACATCAAGGAATGTAATTACATAATTATACCAGATGTGTATCTTAGACAATAGAATTTGTACAATAGTCAATAGATACCAAAACTAAACATGTGTTTTAAAACCTTACACAGAATGTAAATATCAAAAGGAGTTATTTACAAGATACTGGTTATATATATGTATTTATTTGTCTGGAAAATTACCAGACTACAAAATCTTCTATTGTTTAGAGCATCTGTGATCAGAGTAGACTGAAGTAATTAGAAATGCAAACTATGTATTCAGATGTCTAACATGACTAGACGTTATTTTAAAAGTGCCAATACCTATGTGGTAAAGGACAAGTTTACAATAATTACATAATTATGCTTTTCAGACTTCACATGAATATTTATATACAACAAGAATGAAATGCATCTGTCCACCACCATTAAAGATATATTTGTAGAAGAATAATAACTGATATAAACTTATGTACAGTATTGAGAGCTCATGAAGACAAATAACTTGTATATGAGTAGCTTAAGGTTCAACCTTAGCAGAGACAAAAACATAAAGTGAAACTGAAAATCAATCCATAATAAATTTTCATAGGTCCCATTTCAATGTATTTTAATGATTTTAGCTTTCTACTTGATATTTCTTCAAAAGTAATGAATAAATTTTGATGTTAAATTTTAAGTAGGAAGGGGCTAGCCATGGGAAGGAGTGATTACATTTTAGGAAAGATCCAGTTCATATTCTGGATACCAATAAACCTCCAAAATTTCTGGAAATGCCACCATGGTGGATGTGTGTTATACTTTATAACACTTGTGAGACTGGTCACATCGAGTCGAGCGTTTTGCTCTCTCTGAGTGCATCTTGTTTTTATATTGCACCACACTAAAAAGTATAATGTGTAAAGTCATTTTTCTAAAAATTGTAAAAGGTAAGAAAATACAGCTATGTAATTAATATGGCAAGGTCTAAAGTCAGTGTAGATTTAACTTAATATTTATTTTGCTTCCATTTGCATACACCCAGACTGAGTGCTCTATCACTAAGCTATGATGTCTTGATTTACACATCACTGGGAATCAAACCCAGGCCTCTCAGTCTGAAGTAACACTTAATTTTTTATAAGAATAGATAAACAATTTCCCAAAGAAATATTTCTGCATCTCAAAAAAATAATTTTATAATTTTTTTTTCATGCATAACTGCAAAGGCATAATCGATTTACTGTAGTGGATGCATGTTTCCATCTTATGTTAAAGCAATGTATATATGTTGAAATTTGACATTTAAGCTTTTTAAAAAAATTACTTAAAAATCAGTCGTAGAACTTATATCTGCTAACCCTTTATATTTGGAAAGCTTTGGAAATGTACTTTCTTGTGGTCTTTATTTGGCCAAAATTGATCGATAAATACCAAAGTTATTCAGCATTTTATAACCCCTGCCACATATACATACGTATTGCATATACACTGGGTGATAATAGATGATTTTAGTTAAATATACACTAACTATCATGACTTAAGCCACAAAAACGTTTAGTTACCACAAATAAATTCAGAACAAACTTTTGATGAGAGCTCAACAAAAATATGTATGGAAAACATTCAGAAATCATAAAATTCCATCACGTGATCAGTACCCGGAAGAGGCTACACAATGGGCGATAACACGATATATGAAGCAATTACTGCATATAACAGATATTTTATGTTTCAAAAATATTCTAAGCAATATGTAATAAATATCCTCGTTGTTTTGTTGTTAACATTTGTTCATTTATGGCAATATTCAAGGAAATGAAATAAAATATTTACAGAGAGATCCACTCTTTGTTTACTCGCAGTTTCGAAAGTAGGTCAAGATGGCGGCGGAACCGCGTAAACTGAGTCCGATCGGGAACCAGACTAGGTTTCCTAACACTTCACTTCACTTCACGCATCCTCACGCGAGAGGAAAAAGAGAACCAAACCTGGTAACAGCTACAAATTATCGCTATTAAAATGTCATGCCAGAATACCCCCCCCCCCCCCCCCCCAAAAAATAATTCACCAAATAACCAAGAAATATCATAAAAATATTTGTTTCAGTCTATTTTAATATGTAATGTGTATGATTTTGTTGTTTACATAGCTTATCGTTTATCTTCGTGTCCACCGTTTATCTTTGTGTCCACCCATGTACTGTATACATTCTTACATAAAATAGTGAAGCTATCCTTATTTTGTTTTTAGCCTCATTATCGCCCACATTACAAATAAATGAATAAACAATTGTTTATTTCAGCCAAGCATAACATTAAATGACAGAATACTACAGATAGTACAAACAATAGCACTTAAAGTAAAAATAATTACAGATTTATAAAATAGTTATAGAAAATAATGATTAATAATACTGGCTTATTGAAAAGGAGGCAGCTGAAGTGAAGCTGAGCTTATAAATTGTACTACTCCCACAAATTTTAGGTAGAGGATATTTACCCAATGGCTGTGTACGCTAGATCAGTTTCACTGCTAGCGTACCCAACGGTTGTGTACGCAAGATCTATTTCACTGCTAGCGTACCCAACGGTTGGGTACGCAAGATTTATATCACTGCTAGCGTACCCAACGGTTGGGTACGCTAACAGAGATATCAGTCTAGCGTACCCAATGGCTGTGTACCCAAGATTTATATCAGTGCTAGTGTGCCCAACGGCTGTGTACATACACTACTGGCATACCCAACTACCCTGCACCCCAGGCATTGAACCCTATGTTCCCAATGGCTGTGTACACTAGATCAGTTTCACTGCTAGCATAGCCAATGGTTGGGTACGCTAACAGAGATATCAGTCTAGTGTACCCAACGGCTGTGTACGCAAGATTTATATCAGTGCTAGTTTGCCCAACAGCTGTGTATATACACTACTGGCATACCCAACTACCTTGCACCCAAGGCACTGAACCCTATGTTCCCAATGGCTGTGTACACTAGATCAGTTTCACTGCTAGTGTAGCCAATGGTTGGGTACGTAAGATGTATTACACTGCTAGCTTTCCCAACAGTTCTGTACGCTAGCAGGGATATCAGTCTCAGTCTAGTGTACCCAATGGTTGTGTACATAAGATCCATTTCACTGCTAGCGTACCCAACGGTTGTGAACGCTAGCATATTGGTCTAGCATACCCAACGGTTGTGTACGCAAGATTTATATCGCAGCTAGCCTACCCAATGGCTGTATACATACACTACTGGCATACCCAACTACCCTGCACTCAAGGCAGTGAACCCTATGTTCCCAATGGTTGTGCACCCTAGGTCAATAGCTTTCTTAGCATACCTAACAGTTGTGTATGCAAGATCTATTTCACTGCTAGCCTTCCCAACGGTTGTGTACGTTAGCAGTGATATGGGTCTAGCTTACCCAAAGACTGTGTATGGAAGACCCATATCACTGCTAGCATACCCAACAGCTGTGTATGTACACTAACGGCATACCCAACTATCCTGCAATCAAAGCAGTGAACCCTTTGTTCCCAATGGTTGTGCACCCTACATCAATAGCATTGTTAGTGTACCCAACTGTTGTGTACACAAGATGTATTTCACTGCTAGTGTACCCAACGGTTGTGTACTCTAACAGTGATATCGGTCTAGCCTACCCAACGGTTGTGTACACAAGATGTATTTCACTGCTAGTGTACCCAACGGTTGTGTACTCTAACAGTGATATCGGTCTAGCCTACCCAACGGTTGTGTACACAAGATCTATATCACTGCTAGCATACCCAACGGCTGTGTATGTACACTAATGGCATATGCAACTCTCCTGCATCCAGTTAAAGCACTAAGTTCTGTTTTTCCAATGGTTATGTACCCTAGATTAACGTCACTGATATTTTCTTTTGTTAGTGTAACCAAAAGCTGTTTAAGGTACTGGCATACCCAACTACCCTGTACCCAAGGCAGTAAACTCTGTGTTCCCAATGGTTTTGCACCCAATATCAGTATCATTGCTGGCATACCTGTGTACACAAGATCTATATCACTGCTAGCGTACCCAGCAGTTGTGATATTGGTCTAGTGTACCCAGTGGTTGTGCACACAAGATCTATATCGCTGCTAGTGTACCCAACAACTCCAAATTTTTTACAGCCTGCCCAATTTCTCATTACCCAAGGTAGTATGCACTCAATGGTTGTGCACTCGATATCAGTACCCTTCATAGCGTACTCAACAGGTCTGTATCCAAGGCATTGTGAAGTAATTAGTTTTTAAGGAATTTTTTTCAGTAGTCAGAAATGGGCCAAGGACCACTCTCTGAATTAAACTTATTCAGCTTATTGTTACATTTTAACAAAGTTAATTTAAGGAAGAAGTGATTAAAATATGGGTAAACTAGCACTGATCTTGTGTACATAGCCGTTGGGTACACTAGCGATGATATAAATCTTGTATACACAGCCGTTGGGTACGCTAGACCAATATCACAACTAGCGTACACAGCCGTTGGGTAAATAACCACTCCGCAAATTTTAATGTGAACACAATGTAGAATGTAATACTATTATATTTAAGAAAATCTTTCTATATATAATTAATTATCTGCCCATAATAAACTGAGTTGAGTTATGTATACATACAGTGGCATTCTACAGGTAAACGTCCATGCTAAAGTTAATATATTGAATTTAACTTATACATTAACAGCTTTATATTTATTCTTCTGCCAATAGATTGTCAAATGATATATACTACAATTAATAAGTGGGGTGCATGTTGTTACATTTTTTTCAAAGATTTATATTTTCATAAATTTATCTCTATTATCGGCTGTTTTTACCGCAAACTGGAAATACTAGTGAATGCCCATTTTGTAGATAAATAGAAGCATTTGTCGTTGACCTCTGACATAGACATGTACATAAGGCAGGCGTTCACTGGTAGGCGTTTGTTCACTGGTAGAAAGCCACCAGTAATCGTAACACTGTACAAGCATAATCTCTGCAATCCAAATTCAGATTTGGATTCTTTTGATTATCTAGATTCGTGAAATGCAGTTTTCCTAAAATCAGAATACAAAATTACAAAGTGAAAGAAATAAGATAAACCACTCTAAATATCACAAAAATTGCTTAATTTTTAAAATTTGCAGCTATAATCTGCCACTATTATTTTGCAAAGCATATGGGTAATCCAGTGAATCTGAATCCATGAATCCACCTCCAGAGGTAGATCAACGGATTCATAATCACATCTCAAGCAAATCCATTAATCTGAGGAATCCAGATTCCATTAATTATGTCTGTGAAATACCCCAATTATGTGGTTACTTCTACATGGTTTACACGGAAGACATTCTCAGTAGAACTTGTGACCACAGCAACTCGCTACCATTGTCTCGTCACCACAAGTCACTAACATTTTATACATAGACATATCTGTGACAATCGCGGATCATTGCCGCTATTTTACTTCTGTAGGGGCCTGTTTACTTTATTTGTTTTGGTTGTTAGTCCACTAATTAACGGTATTTTTCTGTCTAAATTTCCCGTTTTTAATGAGCTTTTCCTGTCAATTCTCGGTTGAAATTGCCGATTTTTCCGGTACATTTGGTACTATTTTGTGGTATTTTCAAGCATGAAATACAGTAAATTTTCAGTATTTATCTTTAAGCTTCAGTATTCATCCATGTGCTTCCTCCAGGATGTAAACAAACTGACATCAGCTAGATACCTTAAAATAGATTTAGCACCAAATAGATAAGCATGTGGATGCAGCATGCATCTCTCTTATCCAGTCTCCTCCCTCAGATTATGGGGTGACCTTTGCCTGAGGAATCCTGTCCAATCACAGCCCTAGATAAAGAAGCTGAATATGTGCTGCTGGCTTGGGTTTGGCTTGGGATCAGTCTCTTTTGTTCTGGACACCATAGGGATAAGACTTGTTTTTTGTGTGTGTGGTTTATTGTGGTTATTTTTGTGGGAAAATTCATGTTTTAAAGGTATGGTTTGATCTAATTATCTGCCGCCCGGGAGGGAGATTATGAAATGATGCCTGTGCGTGCATTAGTTAGTCACGCAGATTTCTCCAAAACTACCACAACTACGCCCTTGAAAATTTTTTGGTTTTATGGACTTACCACAACTACGCCCTTGAAATTTTTTTTTGGTTTTATGGCCTTAGGCCTAAAGATAAGTGAGTAATAGCAATCTTAGCTACTTGGAGTAAAGGGCTCATAACTCAAAAACTATTGCAGTTACAGCTTTTTCTTCAAATATGTTGTTCAGCTACTTTGTCCTTAGCTATAAGATGGTACATAGTTTGGGGTCAGATTGCATGCCATAAGTGAGTAATAGCTATTTTCTTATTTGTAGCAAAATAATGACATAAGTAAATGTCAAATATCTTTAAAAGTATTAAAGTTAGGGAATTCTTTTCAAATATTTTATTCATCTACTTTTTGATAAGCTATCACATAGTAAAATTTCAGACCTGTTGCACATTGGATAGCTGAGTAATAGCTACTTTGAAATTCTACAGTTGAGTAAATCCATTGTAACTCCAAAACTATATCAGTTAGAGTATTTTCCTAAAATATGTTGTTCAGCTACTTTGTCCTTAACTATAAGATGGCATATAGTTTGGGGTTCTATTGCATGCCATAAGTGAGTAATAGCTATTTTTTTATTTGTAGCAAAATCATGACATAAGTAAATGTCAAATATTTTCAAAAGTATTAAAGTTAGGGAATTCTTTTCAAATATGTTATTCATCTAGTTTTTGGTAAGCTATCACATAGTAAAGTTGCAGACCTGTTGCACATTGGATAGCTGAGTAACTGTTGGGTAAATCCATTGTAACTCAAAAACTATTGCAGTTAGAGTATTTTCCTCAAATATGTTATTCAGCTACTTTGTCCTTAACTATAAGATGGCATATAGTTTGGGGTTCTATTGTATGTCATAAGTGAGTAATAGCTATTTTCTTATTTGTAGTAAAATAACAACATAAGTAAATCTCAGATATCTTCAAAAGTATTAAAATTAGGGAAATATTTTCAAATATGTTATTCATCTAGTTTTTGATAAGCTATCACATAGTAAAGTTGCAGACCTGTTGCACATTAGATAGTTGAGTAATAGTTACTTTGAAATGCTGACTGTTGAGTAAATCCATTGCAACTCAAAAACTACTGCAGTTACAGTATTTTCCTAAAATAATTTGTTCAGCTACTTTTTCCTTAACTATAACATGGCATATCGTTTGGGGTTCCATTGCATGTCATAAGTGAGCAATAGCTATTTTCTTATTTGTAGCAAAATTATGATGGAAATAAATGTCAAATACCTTCACAAGTATTAAAGTTAGGCAAATCTTTTAATTTGTTATTCATCTAGTTTTTGATAAGCTTACTTTCCTGTGTCCTTTATATTTTTGATGCTTTTGCAGATCTAGGTCAATAACTAAGTGAGTAGATAGCTGAGTAATAGCTACCAAAATGAGTCAATACCCTTTATCTTTAAAAGTATTACAGATAGGCAATTTCTTCTAAATAAGTCATTCACCTACTTTTGGGTGATCTACCACATAGTGAAGTTGCAGAACTGTAGCTCTTTGGATAGCTGAGTAATAGCTACTAAAATGAGTAAATGTCTTTTATCTCTACAAGTATTACAGGTAGGCAATTTCTTCTAAATAAGTCATTCACCTACTTTGGCTGATCTACCACATAATGAAGTTGCAGATCTATAGCTCTTTGCATAGCACACTCATAGCTTTATAAAATGAGTAAATGTCTTTTATCTCTAAAAGTATTTTTTTTTTTTTTTGCTGTATATGTACAATGTCTCCATACTCACAAAAAAAAAAATAACAAGAGAAAAAAAAAAAAAAAAAAAAAAAATAAACATTCAGGAGTAGAGCATACATAATCTACAGGTTGTTATAAAAAATATATACTTAAGAAGGGGCATTATTATCGTTTGCTAATTACAGATTACAGATTACAGATTTTTGGAAATGGCAACAGTGATTTTAGGACAATTAGGAGACTTTTGTTTCACATGACCAGGAATACTCATTTTTTCAAAGTTTAGAAATTAATTAAACAAAATCAAAGATTTTTTTCCAAACCACCCATTTTTCTTGAAACGAGTTGGTCTTACCATTCAACGTAGATAAAGTTTCTTGCTCAGTGTACCTTTTATGAATTAGTTTTTGCAAGTGATAGATATTTAATTGGCCCAAGTCCTTTGCTTTGGTAAAAATATACTGTCTTGTTATAGTCAAAATGAAGTTTAATGGCCAGAAGTTGGGACCCTGTTCAGTATAACCTAATATTTTCATATTTTTAGTCAAGTTGATGTTAAGATTTATGCTTGATTTAATCCATGATATAACATTTTGCCAAAGGCTATGTGATTTTGTGCATTCAGAGAATAAATGGACAATTGTTTCTGAGTGCTCTTTACACAGTCTACACGTGTTTATATCAGAAACCTTTATTCTGAACAGAAGGTCTCGTACACCAAGGATTCTATGTAAAATACGGTACTGGAGCCATTTTAAGCTATTATCTTCTATTGAATGGAAACATATTCTGTAACGTATTCCCCATGAAATTTCATCGGGTTCCATATTTAAGTCTGAGTTCCACTTTATTTCATTTTGAGATGAAATATTATGATTTTGTTGGAATACTTGATAGATTGTTCTACTGCCACATGACTTCAACAAAGGTCTAAGATAAACTGGTATATGTGGCCTGGGAAAGTTATATATGGTTCCGTTACCTGTCTTATCAATAAACTTTTTGACAAGCGTTCGAATTGTTATGTAATTCAAAAAGTTTGGTGAAAATCCATATTGATGTTTTATCTCTTCAATCGAAATAATACTGCCATCAGGGTTTATAATGTCTCCAATTACATGTACCCCATTTGAAAACCAGTCACTCAAGTAAAGTCTTTCTGTGCCAACCGGTTTATTTAGCCAGATACTGGAGCACATTATATCATAATTTGTTTTAATTTTTGTATTAAGGCAGAGGCTGTTATAGTAGCTAAATACTATCTTCCAAAAGGGATTTAGTTTTGATAAGGCTGATAGGCACCACTGACTTCCTAATGAGGTAAATTTAGATATATTGATGTCTTTTAATACAAGTTTTAGCCAGGGTTGCTGTCTTGTCTGAAAAATCCTTTTAACCAATTAATTTTTAATGATTTTTCAAATTGGAATATATTTACCATTTTTAAACCACCATTTATCATGGTTGTGCAAAGTTTGTCCCTACTGACTTTATCAGGTTTCCCATCCCATATATAATTGAAAAGCAGCTTGTGTAGTGTATTTAAAATTTCTAATGGGGTTGGGATTGACATAAATAGGTGAGTAAATTTTGGTAAGATTAAAGTTTTTATAACTGTAATTTTGCCAAAGGGTGTTAAATACCTATATTGCCAGGAGTTTATCAATTTTTTGGCTTTTTGTAGAGCAGTTTGGTAATTTAAATTGGGTAGTTTGGTCAGGTCACAAGAAAATTGTATTCCCAATAGGTTAAACTGAATGTCTCCCCAGTCCAGCTTATGTGACACTTTCAGCATCCTTTGGGATGCCACCTCACTCCCGATCCAAATAAGTTTTGTTTTTTCACAATTCACTTTTAAGCCTGAGAGTTCCCCAAATATCTCCAAAATATTCATTGCCGACTGTAATGAGGTAGCACTACCGTCTAGAATTAAGGTAGTATCGTCTGCAAATTGTGTGAGTTTGAAAGTGGTTTTACCTATTGTTATCCCACAAATGTCTGAAGATTGGACTATGAGACAAGATAAAACTTCAACAACAAGTAAGAAAAGGTATGGAGCAATTGGATCCCCTTGTCTGCATCCACGTTCTATAGGAATAGGTTGAGATAAGATGCCACATTGAGTTATGTATGCTTTAATGTCATTGTTGAAGAGCTTAATCCAGTTAATAAAATTTTCATCAAAACCAAAAGCTTCCAGAACATTATATAAAAAGTTCCAAGATACAGAGTCAAATGCTTTTTCAAAATCAATTAGCATGAGAAGTCCCGGAATGTTATGTTTTTTGGTATAAGACATTAAATCGTATATAAGCCGTGTACAGTCTCCAATACTTCTTCCAGAAATGAAACCAGATTGAGGTTCACTAATTATATCATTCAAGAGTGGTTTAAGTCTTTTGGCAATAGCAGAAGAAACTAGTTTGTAGACCACAGTTAGTAATGAGATAGGTCTCCAGTTTTTTACAAGTTTGCGATCTTTATTGCCTTTGGGTAAACAGGTGATAACAGTTTGTCGCATAGAAGTGCTTAGGATGCCCTTAGAGTAACAACAGTTTATAGCATTAGTCACAAAAAATTTTAGTTTTCCCCAAAAGACTTTCAAGAATTCAGCTGAGATGCCGTCTATACCAGGTGATTTATTGTTTTTCATTTCTCTAAGAACTTTACTAAGTTCATTTACAGATAGTTTATTCCCCAATTGACCTTCACGAACCTGTTTCAAATTGGCACCAGATATTTTTTCTCTTGCCATGTCGTTTTGGGTTTGATCATCTCTGGATTTAAACAAGTTACTATAAAATTTGTGAATTTCTTTCAGAATACTTTTTTGGTTAGTTATAATTGAACCAGAATCTGTTTGCAGTTTTCTCATTGTTTTCTCAGTGTAATTTCGATTTTCTAATTTACAAAAGAAGGAAGTAGGTTTTTCACCCTCATTTAACCACTGTAATCTGGCACGGGTCATCTGACCTTTAACCTTTTCTTTTCTCAGGTTTTCCAATTCCGATTTTTTGTCCTCTAATAAAGTTAAATTAAACTGACCCTGTGGTGTGTTTTCAAGGTGGGCTATATCTTGTAACAAGTTTTTTTCCTGATTTCTTTGTGTTTTCTTTAAAAAAGATGCAAATTTGATTGTCTCACCTCGAATTCTTAAAAATAGTATTTCTAAGAACAGATCAGCATCTATAGTAAAGAAAATATCATTAAAATTTTCTTTTATATAGGTTGGATTATATATGGGTACACAGTATTTTTCCTTTTCTTCGTCTATTATCTGATTGATTAAATTTAAATAGTCTTTATTTTTAAGTAGACTATTGTTAAACTTCCATGTACCCCTTCCGCGAATAAAGCTATCCAGAGATATTGTTATTTCGACAGGTGAATGGTCCGATCGATAACTTGATTTGATAGCACATGAATCTATTATATCTATCATTGAACTTGAAGTTAATATATAATCTAGTCTAGCTTGTTTTATAGGATTCTTTTTTCGCCATGAGAAACGTTTTAAAGTAGGATTTAAATTACGGAATGAGTCAGTTAAGTCTAAATCGTTCATCATTTCAATAACTTTTGACCTGGATTGGGGGTTGTTGACTTTTACATAGTTATAGCAGTCTACTGTGGGGTCAAGGGTAAGGTTGTAATCACCACAAATCATAACATAGTTTGCTTTGTCGTTCTGTGACAACTGTTTAAGTTTGATGAAAAAGTTTGGATCATCTTTATTTGGGGCGTAAATATTAATAAGATTAAGTTTAAATGTACCACAGTCAATCAGTAGCTGTAACATATTTCCTTCTTCATCTTTAGAAATGTCCAATACCTCGTGTTCGAAGTTATTATTCACAAGGATTATAACACCTCGAGAGTTTGATTTTACTCCATTTAAATAGCATTCTGGCCAAATATTTTTGACAGATGAGATATCACTTTCTAACAAGTGGGTATCCTGCAGACAAACAATAGATGCATTTGTATCTTTGAAGTAAGACAGTACGTCATTTCTTTTCTCATAAGTACGCAACCCTTGGCAATTTGCAGATAATAGTGTAAATTTGTGTGGTGGTATATCCATAGTTTTAGTATCCATAGAAATTCTTAGTGAGGATTTCAAAGAGCCTAAATGGAACACTCCACAGCCGTAACCCCAATATATTGTTATGAGCCATTAATCTTGATTTAATTGATATACAATTACATGTAGCAAAGCGCAAGTGAGTTATTTGGATATCATAACAAGAAAGAACATCTTGAATCAGTATTGCCATTTCCAAAATTTCAACAAAATTATATTTACAATGAAGGTAAAGAGAAAGTAAAAAACCAACAAACACTATATACATTAGAACACAAATAAAACTCATATATATAGTGATCTCCTGGAGCAATAGTAAAACATTTGTATCATTAATTTAGGGCTTATGGATTTCACAACAACCAACAAAGTTCCTGTTGTAATACTTTTGTATCATTAATTTAGGGTTTATGGATTTCACAACAACCAACAAAATTCCTGTTGTCGCGTGATTCTAACGAATTACAAATCCACTCTATACTTTAAAATATTATAGATTAAGTTGCTACTTTTGCAAAATAGGAAAATTTGAAAGATAATTTAATTATTTAAACAGATATTCATAGGTCTTGAACAATAGTCAGTGAGTCAACAGTAAAAAAAAAAAATGTTTCTACATGGAATGTGTAACCAGTAATATACAACATTAGTATAGTGTAATACAAGGCTACAAGATAATTTAATTATTTAAAACAGATATTCATAGGTCTTGAACAATAGTCAGTGAGTCAACAGTAAAAAAATGTTTCTACATGAAATGTGTAACCAGTAATATACAACATTAGTATAGTGTAGTACAAGGCTGTGTGTCAGAGAGTCATCAATCTGTATTACATTTATACATTTTAATTATGTTATCATTAGCCGGTTTTATGTTTTACTAAATTATAATTGGCTAAAAAAAAAAAAAAAAAAAAAAAAAAAAAAAAAAAAAAAAAAATTATTGATATA
Organism: Sabellastarte sp. h YS-2021; assembly: GCA_964017235.1. Lineage (NCBI taxonomy): Eukaryota > Metazoa > Annelida > Polychaeta > Sabellida > Sabellidae > Sabellastarte > Sabellastarte sp. h YS-2021. The sequence continues at coordinate 110,038,682 of OZ024928.1, read as the reverse complement.
ATAGATATTCAGAATAGTAATTCACTCAAACACATTTAAGACATTTAACTACAATGTCTTTGAAAATCTAAAGTATTTTTAGTATTGACACCAAATTTTTGTAATAAAGGTGTATTGACACCAAATTTTTGTAATAAAACAGCAATTAAATGCATTGTATAGCCATTGTGTATATTCCAAAATGTCTTAAAGTTTCATTAGAGCTTTAAAACATTAGTCTAATCAGTTAGAAATCCATTCTGTACAGAGATATTTTGGGTCAACTTATTAATTATACAAACGAAGAAATCTCAAAAGATAACTCCAGTTAAGAAATTAATACTGTAAAGAATGATTCTATTAATTTAAACAGGTGTAAAAAAGTATAACCAGTCGTATACAACTTTGTTATGTGATATGATACTATATATATGTCAGACAGTTATTGATCAATACATAACATTATTTTTATGCTGTCTCAGGTAAAGCAGATTATATGTCATTACTAATTATCGTTAGACTTGTTATATTGTCTGTCTCAAATCAAATTATTGACTTTCTTGGTATGAAAAATTGTAACTGTCTCAAAGCAAAATATTGAATTACATGGTATTTGGAAGTACAAAAAGCATATTAAGTACTAACACAATTGGTTCAAATACTATACATACTATATATATGTCAGACAGTTATTGATCAATACATAACATTATTTTTATGCTGTCTCAGGTAAGCAGATTATATGTCATTACTAATTATCGTTAGACTTGTTATATTGTCTGTCTCAAATCAAATTATTGACTTTCTTGGTATGAAAAATTGTAACTGTCTCAAAGCAAAATATTGAATTACATGGTATTTGGAAGTACAAAAAACATATTAAGTACTAACACAAATGGTTCAAATACAGATTTGAAAAGTTTTAAGTTTTCACATACAAAATATGTTATCACTCAAACACATTTAAGACATTTAACTACAATGTCTTTGAAAATCTAAAGTATTTTTAGTACTGACACCAAATTTTTGTAATAAAACAGCAATTAAATGCATTGTATAACCATTGTGTATATTCCAAAAAGTCTTAAAGTTTCATTAGAGCTTTAAAACATTAGTCTAATCAGTTAGAAGCCCATTCTGTGCAGAGATATTTTAGGTCAACTTATTAATTATACAAACGAAGAAATCTCAAAAGATAACTCCAGTTAAGAAATTAATACTGTAATAAAGGTACAGTAAAGAATGACTCTATTAATTTAAACAGGTGTAAAAAAGTATAACCAGTCGTATACAGCTTTGCTATGTGATATGATACTATATATATGTCAGACAGTTATTGATCAATACATAACATTACTTTTATGCTGTTTCAGGTAGGCAGATTATATGTCATTACTAATTATCTTTAGACTTGTTATATTGTCTGTCTCAAATCAAATTATTGACTTTCTTGATATGGAAAATTGTAACTGTCTCAAAGCAAAATATTGAATTACATGGTATTTGTCTGTCTCGAATCAAATTATTGACTTTCTTGATATGAAAAATTGTAACTGTCTCAAAGCAAAATGTTGAATTACATGGTATTTGGAAGTACAAAAGCATATTAAGTACTAACACAAATGGTTCAAATACAGGTTTGAAAGTTTTAAGTTATCACATACAAAATATGTTATCACTCAAACACATTTAAGACATTTAACTACAATGTCTTTGAAAATCTAAAGTATTTTTAGTACTGACACCAAATTTTTTGATAAAACAGCAATTAAATGCATTGTATAACCATTGTGTATATTCCAAAATGTCTTAAAGTTTCATTAGAGCTTTAAAACATTAGTCTAATCAGTTAGAAACCCATTCTGTACAGAGATATTTTGGGTCAACTTATTAATTGTACAAACGAAGAAATCTCAAAAGGTAACTCTAGTTAAGAAATTAATACTGTAATAAAGATACAGTAAAGAATGATTCTATTAATTTAAACAGGTGTAAAAAAGTATAACCAGTCGTATACAACTTTGCTATGTGATATGATACTATATATATGTCAGACAGTTATTGATCAATACATAACATTACTTTTATGCTGTCTCAGGTAAACAGATTATATGTCATTACTAATTATCTTTAGACTTGTTGTATTGTCTGTCTCAAATCAAATTATTGACTTTCTTGATATGAAAAATTGTAACTGTCTCAAAGCAAAATATTGAATTACATGGTATTTGGAAGTACAAAAAGCATATTAAGTACTAACACAAATGGTTCAAATACAGGTTTGAAAGTTTTAAGTTATCACATACAAAATATTGCAATTTTTCTATTCCAAAGTGCCTCTAGTTTTCATTAGAGCCTTGCCTAATTTGTTTTTGCCACACCAGTTGTCCATATTCCAGATGTCTTTTGTGAACAGTGGAAGACCAACTGAGAAAGCTGTATCGTTCGGGTTGGCCTCTGCCAGCACATTACTCCCAGTATCCCTGAGGAAATCAGACAAGTCTTTGTTCTGTGAAAATTTTGAGTAGAGTCCATCAGCAAGGATATTGTCAACTTCCTTCATCCAAGTTGATGAGTTGAAATTTTTGACCATTTTCCCCAAATGCTTTAGCTTGACCGGATCATCCTCAGTCTTCATCTGTTCCAGCATCTGGCTATCCTCAAACAATTTTGCCTTCTGGATCATCAGGTATTTTTCCATACTGGTGTAGGTCTCTCCACCCACTTGAAAGCTACATTTATAGTGGTTTGACAAAGGGCTATAGCTTCGGAAGAAAGCTGTTATGCCTTCTTTCGTGACAGTGAAAAGTTTGTCTGTTTGTAGAGATGGTGGAAGAGTATGCAGGTTATCTGTTCCATAACTTTTCCCATTCAAAATGAGGGATCCATGTTTCAGTCTGACTGACCTTACTTCACAGTCGGTGTCAGAATTCTCCTTTACATACCTCAAGGCCTGACGCACCGGGTGAAGTTTTTTGTTTGCTTTTTCAATATCCAGTGGAAGATCATCAAATAGTAAGAAGCCATATTTTTCTCGGATCTTCTCTTTTATTTCGAGGGCAGTTAATTTGTCTTTGAAATTTGCAAATCTGGCAAGAACATCCCTCCTCCTGCCTTTCTGAAAGGGACCTAGGCGATGGACGCGCTCCAGGGTTCTCTCGTCAAATTTATAAGGCTTCTGAAGGAATTCGTTGAACATTGAGATCACTACAATCTCAATGTTCTCGCCTTTATTTTCTGATAGTCCAACAATGTTAAGGTTATTTCTCCTTTGGAAACTCTCAAGTTTTAGAAGCTGTTGTTTTAAAAGACTGTTCTCAGCTTTAGCTTTTTCACATTCTGTTCTCAAGGAGGATATTGCTGAGCAGGTGTTGTCATTGACAGTTTGAGCATTCCTCTGAAACTCTGCAAGTTCTGTTTTGATGGGCTGTAAGTGTTCCTTCAACTTTTCATCCAAGATATCACCTAGGACTTCTCTCAGGCTAGATGTATCCATTGAGGCTTTTCCCTCTGGAGAAATAGCTACTTCTAAGAAGGGTCTTTTCTTATATGGGGTCTCAAGAGAACAGTGGTCCATTTTTCAATGTTATACTCCACAAGTATAAACAAATGTAATACCTTATTCACAATAGCAGTTCCCTCTGGAAGAAAGCCAATCCAAAATGCACTCTGTTTGAAAGGTGTCACATAGAAGTCAATTAATACATTGGGTGTGTTCCAGATATAGCAACAACAGGTGAACACATAACAATGTGTATGTTTTATAGATTCACTTCCCTGAATACAGATTAAGTTTGCAGAACTTTTCTGTGAACCTTTTGAAACGTTCACTAGTGCACTATTCAACCTTGAATATCCCAAATTATTTACTTAACAGGGTTGCTGGTTCAATTTGTACCTTTATAAAGGATTGTTTATATCACACACACCACAAAGCAGGCTGGTATCAAGGCGCTTATTTGTTTTCGCCTCAGTTTCCGCGCCGCTGCCGCCGCATTATGGTCTCCCTTGAATATCTCCCTTATTATTGGAAGGTTTCAAACCATATTTGGCAGTTATATACCTTAGGCGTGGGAAAATTTTTCTGCATGCTTAAATTTGACCTTTCACCTTTATGAAGGTCACATGATCAAAAACTATTTTTTGAAGTACACCCCCCCCCCCCCCCCCCCGTCATCACAGTTCAGGAAAAACTACTTGCTACAGAGCCTTATAATTTGACACACCTGTTCATACTATCGAAAACGCGAGCTGATTAGATTTTGGGAGCAATCCCTTGAAAAATGTCTCATTTATGAGTGATTTTCTGACACCTTCCAATCTGAAAGCCTTAAATTTAGGCCAACCCCCCTATTATCTTCTTAAGTGTTGCATTTAGAGCTATAAAATGTACTGGGACGTAATAGGAAACCATATGTGGAGAGTCTAAATAGCCGGTCAGTTTTATCCCACGCCCCCCCCCCCCCTTATGGGTCAAACTGGGGTCATAAAATAGCTGATTTTGAGTTTTTGCTTATATCTCCTTTATTGTTGCTTTTATAGCTTCAGAATGTATTAAGAGGTATTGGGAAAGCATATATGGAGAGTCTAAATAGCCGGTCAGTTTTACCCCCCGACCCCTCCTTATGGGTCAAACTGGGGTCATAAAATAGCCGATTTTGAGTTTTTGCCTTATATCTCCTTTATTGTTGCTTTTATAGCTTCAGAATGTATTAAGAGGTATTGGGAAAGCATATATGGAGAGTCTAAATAGCCGGTCAGTTTTACCCCCCGACCCCCCCTTATGGGTCAAAGTGGGGTCATAAAATAGCCGATTTTGAGTTTTTGCCTTTATCTCCTTTATTGTTGCTTTTATAGCTTCAGAATATATTAAGAGGTATTGGGAAAGCATATGTGGAGAGTCTAAATGACCGGTCAGTTTTACCCCCTGGCACCCCTTATGGGTCAAACTGGGGTCATAAAATAGCTGTTTTTGAGTTTTTGCCTTATATCTCCTTTATTGTTGCTTTTATAGCTTCAGAATGTATTAAGAGGTATTGGGAAAGCATACGGTGCAGCTTTGTGCATTCTTAGCTTTACAGCATGCTTATTAAAACCACAAAGCATTTTAAACTTTAAGGGACGCTTCGCTTTTGTTAGCAAAAGCATTCCTCTAGTTTAATTATCATTCTTCAAAGCAAGAATTTTAACCTTTATACAAGACCGGCTTAATAACCTCTAATTGGGTTTTGAGTTGGTGTTGAAATGGCATGAAACAGCCCATACACATAATATCCTTATTCAAAATTCAGGACCTGGGGCTGTATTCATAAAGAAACCTTAAATCTGAGACAAAAAGTATTTTCAGCTTTGAGATTTGGTCTCAGCTGAGACCAAGTCTAAACTTTGTATTCATAAACAGGTTATCAGCTGAGACCAATCTCAAGTCTTTCCAACGTAAACAAACCATAAACTTACAAATATATCCAACATTTTTTAAAGATCAATAGTTTTTGTGTGTTGCAAAGTAAAAAATTATACTGTCTATTGAAATAAAATATAAATAGAAAATCACTTCAGTTGTTTTTTATTATGTCGGCTAACTTGTCAGTCAGCTGACATTATGTCGTCACTCTGCAGCGTGTACCTACGCATACACGTGAGCGACTTCTCCGACGAAACTACAAGGCCCAGAGACATGCTGTTTTTTTTTAAAAGATAGCTTATCTATCTAGCATGAAAAACTGTTCAAGACATGCAGATCTGTTTGTTTGTCTGTTTGCTAGAGCCATTATAAGTGAGGTACCGCCCACCCTGAGTATGAAAATTTTAACACTTTATCACAATTTTCTTAGTGACTATTGCAGGGATTTCTCTCATATCTTGCACATATGTACTAGGCCACAAGTAGATTCCCTTGCGTGAGTGTCAGACCTGAATCTTTCTTAATTATTTTTTTATGAATTTTTAATGCATCAAAATTTATGAAATCGTGCACTAAATCACTTATAACATGAAAACTATTGCATTTAGAGAATTTTGTATAAATATGTTATTCAGCTACTTTTGGGTCAGCTATAACATAGTAAAATTTCAGACCTGTAGCTCATGGCATAGCTGAGTAATAGCTACTTTAAGGTTATCACTGTTGAGTAAATTACTTATAACTTGAAAACTATTGCATTTAGAGTATTTTGTTTCATATGTTATTCACCTATTTTGGAGTAAGCTATAACCTAGTGAAATTCCAGACCTGTGGCTCATTGCATAGCAGAGTAGTAGCTACTTTGATGTTCTCACCGTTGAGTAAATCAGTTGTAATTGGAAAACTATTGCATTTACAGAAATTTGTGTAAATATGTTGTTCAGCTACTTTTGCGTCAGCTATAACATAGTAAAATTGCAGACCTGTAGCTCTTTCCATAGCTGAGTAATAGCTACTTTGATGTTATCACTGTTTAGTAAATCAGTTGTAATTTCAAAACTATTGCAGTTAGAGTATTTTGTTTTTATATGTTATTCACCTACTTTTGGATCAGCTATAACATTGTAAAATTGCAGACCTGTAGCTTATTTCATAGCTGAGCAATAGCTATTTTGAGCTTCTCACTCTTGAGTAAATCAGTTGTAACTTGAGAAGTATTACGGTAACAGTATTTTGTAAAAATATGTTATTCAGATACTTTTGGGTCAGCTATAACATAGTAATATTGCAGACCTGTAGCTCTTTCCATAGCTGAGTAATAGCTACTTTGATGTTATCACTGTTGAGTAAATCAGTTGTAATTTTCAAACTATTGCAGTTAGAGTATTTTGTTTTTAATATCTTATTCACCTACTTTTGGATCAGCTATAACATACTGAAATTTCAGACCTGTAGCTTATTTCATAGCTGAGCAATAGCTATTTTGAGCTTCTCACTCTTGAGTAAATCAGTTGTAACTGGAAAAGTATTATGTTAACAGTATTTTGTATAAATATGTCATTCATATACTTTTGGGTAAGCTATAACATAGTAATATTGCAGACCTGTAGCTCTTTCCATAGCTGAGTAATAGCTACTTTGATGTTATCACTGTTTAGTAAATCAGTTGTAATTTCAAAACTATTGCAGTTAGAGTATTTTGTTTTAATATGTTATTCACCTACTTTGGATCAGCTATAACATTGTAAAATTGCAGACCTGTAGCTTATTTCATAACTGAGCAATAGCTATTTTGAGCTTCTCACTCTTGAGTAAATCAGTTGTAACTTCAGAAGTATTACGTTAACAGTATTTTGTAAAAATATATTATTCAAATACTTTTGGGTCAGCTATAACATAGTAATATTGCAGACCTGTAGCTCTTTCCATAGCTGAATAATAGCTACTTTGATGCTGTCACTGTTGAGTAAATCAGTTGCAATTTCCAAACTATTGCAGTTCGAGTATTTTGTTTTAATATCTTATTCACCTCCTTTTGGATCAGCTATAACATACTGAAATTTCAGACCTGTAGCTTGTTTCATAGCTGAGCAATAGCTATTTTGAGCTTCTCACTCTTGAGTAAATCAGTTGTAACTTAAAAAGTATTATGTTAACAGTATTTTGTATAAACATGTTATTCATATACTTTTGGGTAAGCTATAACATAGTAATATTGCAGACCTGTAGCTCTTTCCATAGCTGAGTAATAGCTACTTTGATGTTATCACTGTTTAGTAAATCAGTTGTAATTTCAAAACTATTGCAGTTAGAGTATTTTGTTTTAATATGTTATTCACCTACTTTGGATCAGCTATAACATTGTAAAATTGCAGACCTGTAGCTTATTTCATAGCTGAGCAATAGCTATTTTGAGCTTCTCACTCTTGAGTAAATCAGTTGTAACTTGAGAAGTATTACGTTAACAGTATTTTGTAAAAATATGTTATTCAAATACTTTTGGGTCAGCTATAACATAGTAATATTGCAGACCTGTAGCTCTTTCCATAGCTGAGTAATAGCTACTTTGATGCTGTCACTGTTGAGTAAATCAGTTGCAATTTCCAAACTATTGCAATTAGAGTATTTTGTTTTAATATCTTATTCACCTCCTTTTGGATCAGCTATAACATACTGAAATTTCAGACCTGTAGCTTGTTTCATAGCTGAGCAATAGCTATTTTGAGCTTCTCACTCTTGAGTAAATCAGTTGTAACTGGAAAAGTATTATGTTAACAGTATTTTGTATAAACATGTTATTCATATACTTTTGGGTAAGCTATAACATAGTAATATTGCAGACCTGTAGCTCTTTCCATAGCTAAGTAATAGCTACTTTGATGCTATCACTGTTGAGTAAATCAGTTGTAACTTCAAAACTATTGGAGTTAGAGTATTTTGTTTTAATATGTTATTCACCTACTTTTGGATCAGCTATAACATGGTAAAATTGCAGACCTGTTGCTTATTTCATAGCTGAGCAATAGCTATTTTGAGCTTCTCACTCTTGAGTAAATCAGTTGTAACTTGAGAAGTATTACATTTACAGTATTTTGTATAAATGTGTTATTCAGATACTTTTGCGTCAGCTATAACATAGTAAAATTGTAGATATGTAGCTCATTGCATAGCTGAGTAATAGCTATTTTGGTATTATCCCTGTTGAGTAAACCAGTTATAACTTAAAAACTATTGACTTTAGAATATTTTCTTTAAATATGTTATTCACCTACTTTTCAGTCAGCTGCATTATAGAAAAATTACAGACCTGTAGCTTATTTCATAGCTCAGCACTAGCTATTTTGAGGTTATCACTCTTGAGAATTGCATTTACAGTATTTTGCATAAATATGTTATTCAGTTACTTTTGCGTCAGCTATAACATAGTAAATTTGCAGACCTGTAGCTCATTGCATAGCTGAGTAATATCTACTTTGATGTTATCACTGTTTAATAAATGAGTTGTAATTTGAAAACTATAGCAGTTAGAGAATTTTGTTTTGATATGTTATTCACCTACTTTGGATCAGCTATAACATAGTAAAATTGCAGACCAGTAGCTCATTCCATAGCTGAGCAATAACTACTTTGAGGTTTTCTCTGTTGAGTTGTAACTTAAAAACTATTGCAGTTAGAGTGTTTTGTTTTAATATGTTATTCATCTACTTTTGAATTGGCTATAACATTGTAAAATTGCAGATTTGTAGCTCATTGCACAGCTTAGTAATAGCTACTTTCAGGTTCTCACTGTTGAGAGAATCAGTTGCAACTTGAAAAGTATTGTATATAGAGTATTTTGTTTAAATATGTTGTTCAATTACTTTTGGGTCAGCTATAACATAGTGAAATTTTAGACCTGTATTTCATGCCATAGCTGAGCAATAGCTACTTTGAGGTTTTTACCCCACAGCCCTTAAGGGCTGTTGGGGTATTGTTTTTCACCCATGGTGTCCGGATGGGCGGGCGGGCTCGGGCGGCGGGAAAAAGTTTGTCCGGGCTGTATCTCAGAAACCGTAAGGTGTAGGAAGTTGATAGTTGGTAGGGACATTGGTTAGGGGGTGTATGTGTGCAACGTCATGGTCTGACCTTGATTTGACCTTTGACCTTGCCGTAGTGACCTTGAGTTTGAAAATCTTGTCCGGGCTATATCTCAGAAACTGTAAGGTGTAGGAAGTTGATACTTGGTAGGGACATCGGATAGGGGGTGTAGTTGTGCAATGTCATGGTGTGACCTTGATTTGACCTTTGACCTTGCCGTAGTGACCTTGACCTATAAAATCTTGTCCGGGCTATATCTCAGAAACCGTAAGGTGTAGGAAGTTGATACTTGGTAGGGATATTGGTTAGGGGGTGTAGGTGTGCAACATCATGGTCTGACCAGGATTTGACCTTTGACCTTGCCATAGTGACCTTGACCTATAAAATCTTGTCTGGGCTATATCTCAGAAACCGTAAGGTGTAGGAAGTTGATACTTGGTAGGGACATTGGTTGGGGGCTATGGGTGTGTATTATCATGGTGTGACCTTAATTTGACCTTTGACCTTGTTGTAGTGACCTTGAACTTTAAAATCTTGTTGCACCTTTGGGTCTGTCTTTTGATGCAGATTAAACACTGTTAATTCATATTAGAATTTATTAAAAATTTTACTTCCATAACTTCCCATTGTAAGAGATAGAATTTCATCAAGTGAGCCACAGATTTTGCTCCAACACCACACATAAGGATTCATTAAATGTATTACCACTTCTGTATGCATGGTAATATTCAAAACATCTAAACCATAATTCGGATATGTAGATGTAGATGAAAAGTGTTGAATTTTAGTTTACTGATTAATGCTGTCATCTTTTTATTTAATTATCATGTTTTAATACTTCATTTTTACATGCATTATCTTTCTTTTAAACATTATTTTCTCCATTTAAACATTGTTTGGAACTTTATATAACTGACAGTGCTGTAAAAGTATCCTGAACTTTCTACTGGTACAGTACTTCTATATCTCATGGTGTTGAAAATATTTCCCTAGGCTGTGGGGTACGGGCATCGCTGATGCTATTTTCTCTGTTGAGTTAATCAGTTGTAACTTGAAAACTATTGCATTTAGAGAATTTTGTTTAAATAATAAGTATGTTATTCACCTACTTTTGAATTAGCTATAACATAGTAAAATTGCAGATGTGTAGCTCATGGCATAGCTGTGTAATAGCTATTCTCAGGTTCTCACTGTTGAGTAAATCAGTTGTAACTTGAAAAATATTGCATTTTAAGTATTTTCTATAAATATGTTGTTCACCTACTTTTGGGTCAGCTTTAACATAGTGAATTTGCAGACCTGTATGTCATGGCATAGCTGAGCAATAGCTACTTTTAAGTTTTCTCACTGTTGAGTAAATCAGATGTAACTTGAAAACTATTGCATTTAGAGTAATCTGTTTAAATATGTTGTTCACATACCTATGGTCAGCTATAACATAGTGAAATTGTAGACCTGTAGCTCATGGCATAGCTGAGCAATAGCTACTTTTAGATTTTCACTGTTCAGTTAATCAGTTGTAACATGAAAACTATATCATTTACAGTATTTTGTTAAATAAGATATTAACCTACTTTTGTTTCAACTATAAAATAGTATAATTGCAGACCTGTAGCTCCTTGCATAGCTGAGTAATAGCTACTTTGAGGTTCTCACTGTTGAGTAAATCAGTTGTAACTTGAAAACTATTGTATTTGCAGTATTTTCTTTAAATATGTTTTAACTTACTTTTTACACCTTAATGGTTACCTTCAAGTTGTTACTTTCCGTCTGAATACCATTTCCAGGGCACAACTTTTGTGTCCTTTTCTTCTGTCACTTCTACTCTGAAACTCAAAACACACAGCTGACACAGAGCCCGTTCACGGGCACTGATTGCTTGTTTTGCATGGCACATAATTTACTTCCTTGTTGCTATGCAGTCAGTTAACACTGTTGAAAAGTGTCTCAAAGTAAGGTACTTTTGAAACCAAAGTTTTGGCTATCAGTTGTTACAAAAGTTTAGGCCAAGTATTATATTTGTTGTAAATTATGTCTACTTTACATTAAGTCATAAAAAGTAAAAATTTGAATGTCAGTTAAGATGAAATAATGCTTGAAACTTTTACCAAAATATTTTCATAAACAATATTTTATTGAAGCAATCAGGCAAAATCAACAAAGATTATAATAAGCCTTCTCGCAGGTAGAACTATTTACAAAAGAATATGAATAGATGATAATGATGATGAAGGTGTGGACATGTGGCTAATATAAAACTATGAAAACTGCCCAGATTCCTTTAAAAATTCTTGTACTGCTTCAAAAACTACCTTGTTTTGTTCAAAAGTCAAGTTATAATCTCCATATAAAAGAAAATCAGTGGTTATTGTCGGTAAAACTTGTAACTTGTTAAGCATTGACTGCCTATGTTGAGTATATAGTCTGCAGTCTAAAAGAAAATGAGAATTGTTTTCTACCGAAAGGCCACAGTCACAAGTTGAATTTTCTATAACATGTAAATTATGTGCAAGATGTTCTTTAAGAGGACTACAGCTCATTCGCATTTTGAGTGTATCACGTTCCAATATCTATCACCAGTACAAAACAACTTTTTTCTTAACTTTAACTGCTTAGTAGCAACAAATGTTTCTTTTAACCAACAATGCCTTAAATGAAGATAGTGTATTAACATGTTTAAAAGAATCATCTAATGCATTCCATAATTTTATTCCAACAGGAAAGAATGAATTTTGATGCCATTTTATTCTAAATGTTGGCGCTTGTATATTGGATTGATTTTGTTATGGATATTTCATTGTGTTTTCAACCAGAGGAGGAATCAGAGACCTCAAATATTCTGGAGTATGGTTGTTTAAAATTTTATACATCATTATTAATGTGTGTTGTTGCCGCCTTTCGTGTAAGTTTTGCCAGCCTAGTTCAATATACAAAGATTGGATATTTGATCTATAAGAGGCACCAGGAGCAAGTCTCATGGCTGCAACTTGGACAGAATCTAACTTGCATAAATCAGAGTGAGAAGCTCCCTAACATCCCCATATTCTAAAATTGGCCTAAGAAAAGAAAAATACAACTTTTCAAGAGTTTTCCTTGTCAATTTGAATTTCATCTGTTTTAACATATTTAGTCTCTTTTCAGCCTTAGTAGATATATTGTGTATGTGTACATGCCAACTTAGGTTATTCTCAAGACAAAGACCAATGTGTTTGTGATTAGATTTCTCAACTATTGGTGTGTTATGAAGGAATAGTCTAGGATGTGTCTCTTTGTTGTGTTTTAAACCAATGACCATTGATTCAGTTTTTGAAGGGTTAAAAGTAACGAGCCAGTCCAGAGACCATTTCTGTATGTTTTTTAAGTCTTCATTTAACTTTAATGCGGCTTGTTCTCTATTATCAACTTCAATAAAGAGACAAGTATCATCTGCAAAAAGTCTTAAATTGCAATGATTAACAACATTAGTTATATCATTTATGAAGACCAAGAATAGAAGTGGGCCTAATACTGACCCCTGAGGTACTCCAGCAGTTATAAGATTCCAGCTTGAAAATTGACCATTTATGATCACACGCTGAACCCTGTCTTTTAAGTAATCTTCAAACCACTGAAGCAGAGAACCACAAATGCCCCATTTTTAAAGTTTAAATATTAAACCCTCATGCCAAACCCTGTCAAAAGCTTTTGATATGTCTAGAAATACAATTAAAATTTCTTTATTCTGGGATACGGCAGTGCAAAACTTATTATACAGCTCGAGAATTTGAGTAATTGTAGAAGAGCCTGGTAAAAAACCAGACTGCCACACAGATATTAGGAAGTTACCTCTGAAGTGATTATATACATGTTCACTCAGTACACTTCTCCGTGGTTAATTCTCTTTCAGAAAACTATTTGTAGTGTCTCAAGTTTAGTTGAACTTGGAACTGTATGGTGCAAAACTTTGACTCATATTATCAGTAACCAATTTTGGATAGAAGTCCTATCTATATGGGGTGACTTTTCAGAACATGACTTCATAAAAACTAGTTCTGACATACTATCTACACCAATATGGTATAATCCCAAAATATCAAGGTTAACTTTGTACTTGCCCAGGTGGTTTAAAGGAGGAATCAAATATGTGTTGTTTGTAACTCCAGTCACAATGTAAAGGCAAGTCTAAGTGTCTCAATAAAAAAAAGAAAAAAAAAAAAAAGAAAAGATTATATACATGTTTGAAGACTATTCTTTCCAAAATTTTACCCAAAATGCTGAGAAGGGAAACTGGACGATAGTTGCCTAAAATATGCTTACTTTCCTTTTTGTGTCACCAGCATTTATGCTGCGTGGCATATAGGGATCGCTTCGTCATCCAAATTTGTGGCGTCTGTGTCGTCGTCTGTCGTCGGCGGCGTCTGTCGTCGTCACACTTTGTATTCCGGACAGTATCTCAAAAATGGCTTGTCAGATTTAATTCAAATTTGGCATATGGATGTAACTGGTCCTGGGGGTGTGCTGTATAGTTTTGTGACCTTAAACTCCCAATAGAAAAATACTTAAACTCAATTTAAGTTTTTTCGTTTCCGGACAATATCTCAAAAATGACTTGATGGATTCAATTCAAATTTGGCATGTTGTTGTAACTAGTTTTGAAGGTGTGCCCTATCTTAAGGTGACCTTAAACTCCCACGTATAAAAAACTTATGGCCAGTTTACGTTTTTCTTTCTCCATGGAGTATACTGAAAGTAACTTAAGAAATTTCATTCAACTTTTGCAGTTATATGTAACTGGCCATAGGTAAGTGCCACACATTAAGGTAACCTTAAACTCCCATTAATAACAGAATTATATTCACTTTAAGTTTGGTAATTTTTGAATAGTAAGTCAAATATTGTGCAATTCTAGGTGTTTCAGTTGTGGATGTAACAAACCTTGAACAAAACTTTCAGGAAAAGATTACCTTAAACTCGCTACAATATACAACAGTGCAAACAAACTTTGAGTTTAAGGTTGGGTCAATTTTTTTGGTGTTTGGAAGATATTTTATATGCAAATTAGGACTTTTTACATTGATATTCATCATGTACATATATCTCCACAAGAAGAAAATGGTCTCTTTTGTAAGGTTATAGTAAATTGCTGATATTTTATAAATTAATGAGTTTAAGGTTGCATTGGTTTTCTGTCACTAGCAGCTTTGATGGAAGACATACATGGTCATTGTCGTCTTTACACTTACTTTGCAGAGAGTATCTCAAAAATGGCTTGATGAATTAAATTCCAATTTGGCATGTTGATGTAACTTTTCCTCAAGGTGTGCCCTATTTAAGATGACCTTAAACTCACAGTTGTAAGATGCTTATATTGATTTGAATGTTTTTTTGTTTCTGGACAGTGTCTCAAAAAATTGTAGACAGATTTGATTCAAATGTGGCATGTGGTTGTAACTGGTTTTCAAGGTGTGCCCTAGTTTAAGGTGACCTTAAACTCTCATGTATTAAAAAGTTATATTGAGTTTACATTATTTTTCCATAGAGTATACTGGAAATAACTTGGGAATTTCATTCAAGTTTTGCATGTATATGTAACTGGCCCCAGGTAAGTGCGTTACAATAAGGTGACCTTAAACTCCTAGTAATAACAAAATTATATTTACTTTAAGTTTGGCAATTTTTCAACAGTATTTCAAACACTGTGCAATTCTAAGCATTTTTCAAGTTGTGGATGTAACAAACCGTGAACAAAACCTACAGGAAAAGATTCCCTTAAACTTCGTTACAGCAGCAAACTAACTTTGAGTTTAAGGTTGGGACAATTTTTGGTGTTTGAAAGATATTTGATGTGCTAATTAAGACTTCAAGCTTTTGATATCCATCATGTACATCTGTCTACACAAAAAAAAATCTCTTTTGTAAGGTAAATTCCTGATATTTGATAATCTTATGAGTTTAAGGTTGCATTACTTTTGTGTCACTAGCAGCTGTGTTGTAGGACAAATATGATCAGTGTCGTTGTCACACTTCCTACACTACAGAGTATCTCAAAAATAGCATCATGGATTAAATTCAAATTTGGCATGTGCATTTAATTGGTCCTCAAGGTGTTCCCTATTTTAAGGTGACCTTAAACTCCCACTAGTAACGTATTTATATTGATTTTAAGTTTTTCCGTTTCGAGACAGTATCTCAAAAATTTGTTGACGGATTCAATTCAAATTTAGCATGTGGTTGTAAGTGGTATTCAAGGTGTGTCCTATATTAAGGTGGCCTTAAACTCCTCTGTCTGAAAGAATTATGTTCAGTTTAAGCTTTTAACTTTTCCATAGAGTATACTGAAGGATTTTAAGTTTTTCCGTTTCCAGATAGTATGTTGAAAATGGGTTGATGGATTCTATTCAAATTTGGCTTGTGGTTGCAACTGGTATTCAAGGTGTGTCGTATTTTAAGGTGACCTTAAACTCCCATGTATAAAGGAAGTTTGTTGAGTTTAAGTTTTTACTTTTCCATAGAGTATACTGAAGGTAACTTAAAAAATTCCATTCAAATTTTTGCATATATCTGTAACTTGCCATAGATAAGTACCACATATTAAGGTGACCTTAAACTCCCAGGACTAACACATTGAGAGTGTCATTGTCACACTTCCTTTCCAGACAGTATCCCAAAAATGGCATGATGGATTAAATTCATATTTGGCATGTGGATGTAACTCGTACTCAAGGTGTGCCCTGTTTTAAGGTGATCTTAAACTCCCACTTGTAACATACTTATATAGATTTTAAGTTTTTCCGTTTCCAGACAGTATCTCAAAAGTAGGTTGATGGATTCTATTCAAATTTGGCATGTGGTTGTAACTGGTATTCAAGGTGTGTCCTATTTTAAGGTGACCTTAAACTCCCATGTATAAAAGAATTAGGTTGAGTTTAAGCTTTTAACTTTTCCATAGAGTATACTCAAGGTAAGTTAAGAAATTTCATTCAAGTTTTGCATGTGTATGTAACTGGCTATAGATAAGTGCCATACATTAAGGTGACCTTAAACTCCCAGTAATAACACATTTTTAGTGTCGTCATCACACTTCCTTTCCAGACAGTATCTCAAAAATGGCATGATGGATTAAATTCAAATTTGGCATGTGGATGTAACTAATGATCAAGGTGTGCCCTGTTTTAAGGTGACCTTAAACTCCCACTAGTAAAGTACTTATATTGATTTTAAGTTTTTTCGTTTCTTAGATAGTATGTTGAAAATGGTTTGATGGATTCCATTCAAATTTGACATGTGGTTGAAACTGGTATTCAAGGTGTGTTCTATTTTAAGGTGACCTTAAACTCCCATGTATAAAAGAATTCTGTTGAGTTTAAGCTTTTTCTTTTCCAGAGGTTGCTGAAGATAACTTAAGAAATTTCATTCAAATATTTGCATGTATATGTTACTGGCCATAGATAAGTGCACACATTAAGGTGACCTTAAACTCCCAGTAATAACACATTGTCAGTGTCGTCGTCACATTTCTTTCCTGACAGTATCTCAAAATGGCATGATGGATTAAATTCAAGTTTGCAATGTGGATGTAACTGGTGATCAGGGTGTGCCCTGTTATAATGTGACCTTAAACTCCCACTAGTAATGTACTTATATTGATTTTAAGTTTTTCCATTTCGAAGATAGTATGTTGAAAATTGGTTGATGGATTCTATTCAAATTTGGCATGTGGTTGTAACTGGTGTTCAAGATGTGTCCTATTTTAAGGTGACCTTAAACTCCCACTTATAACATACCTATATTAATTTTAAGGTGTTCCGTTTCCAGACAGTATCTTAAAAGAGGTTGATGGATTCAATTCCAATTTGGTATGTGACTGTAACTGGTATTCAAGGTGTGTCCTATTTTAAGGTGACCTTAAACTCCTATGTGTAAAAGAATTATGCTGAGTTTAAGCTTTTTCTTTTCCAGAGGTTGCTGAAGATAACTTAAGAAATTTCATTCAAATATTTGCATGTCTATGTAACTGGCCATAGATAAGTGCCATACATTAAGGCGACCTTAAACTCCCAGTAATAACACATTTTTAGTGTCGTCATCACACTTCCTTTCCAGACAGTATCTCAAAAATGGCATGATGGATTAAATTCAAATTTGGCATGTGGTTGTAACTGGTACTCAACTTTCTCAAGGTGTGTCCTATTTTAAGGTGACCTTAAACTCCCACTAGTAACATACCTATATTAATTTTAAGGTTTTCCGTTTCCAGACAGTATCTTAAAAGAGGTTGATGGATTCAATTCCAATTTGTTATGTGATTGTAATTGGTATTCAAGGTGTGTCCTATTTTAAGGTGACCTTAAACCCCTATGTATAAAAGTATTATGCTGAGTTTAAGCTTTTTATTTCTCCATAGAGTATACTGAAGATAACTTAAGAAATTTCATTCAAGTTTTGCATGTGTATGTAACTGGCCACAGATAAGTGCCTACATTAAGGTGACCTTAAACTCCCACTAATAACACATTTTGAGTGTTGTCATCACACTTCCTTTCCAGACAGTATCTCAAAAATGGCATGATGGATTAAATTCAAATTTGGCATGTGGATGTAACTGGTGATCAGGGTGTGCCCTATTTTAAGGTGACCTTAAACTCCCACTAGTAAAGCACTTCTATTGATTTTAAGTTTTTCTGTTTTTTAGATAGTATGTTGAAAATGGTTGGATGGATTCTATTTAAATTTGGCATTTGCTTATAACTGGTATTCAAGTTGTGTTCTATTTTAAGGTGACCTTAAACTCCCATGTGTAAAAAAAATTATGTTGAGTTTAAGCTTTTTATTTTTCCAGAGGTTGATGAAGATTACTTAAGAAATTTTATTCTAATATTTCCATGTATATGTAACTGGCCATAGATAAATGCATACATTAAGGTGACCTTAAACTCCCAGTAATAACACATTGTAAGTGTTGTCATCACATTTCCTTTCCAGACAGTATCTCAAAAATGGCATGATGGATTAAATTCAAGTTTGCAATGTGGATGTAACTGGTGATCAGGGTGTGCCCTGTTTTAATGTGACCTTAAACTCCCACTAGTAATGTACTTATATTGATTTTAAGTTTTCCCGCTTCGAAGATAGTATTTTGAAAATGGTTTGATGGATTCTATTCAGATTTGGCATGTGGTTGTAACTGGTATTTAAAGTGTGTTCTATTTTAAGGTGACCTTAAACTCCCATGTATAAAAGAATTATGTTGAGTTAAAGCTTTTTATTTTTCCAGAGGTTGCTGAAGATAACTTACGAAATTTCATTCCAATTTTTACATGTATCTGTAACTCGCCATAGATAAGTGCCACATATTAAGGTGACCTTAAACTCCCAGTAATAACACATTGTCAGTGTGATCGTCACACTTCCTTTCCAGACAGTATTGCAAAAATGGCATGATGTTTTAAATTCATATTTGGCATATGGATGTAACTCGTAATCAAGGTGTGCCCTGTTTTAAGGTGACCTTAAACTCCCACTAGTAACATACTTATATTGATTTTAAGTTTTTCCATTTCCAGACAGTATCTCAAAAGTAGGTTGATGGATTCAATTCAAATTTGGCATGTGGTTGTAACTGGTATTCAAGGTGTGTCCTATGTTAAGGTGACCATAAACTCCCATGAATAAAAGAATTATGTTGAGTTTTAAGTTTTTTTTAATTTTTACATAGAGTATACTGAAGATAATTTGAGAAATTTCATTCAAGTTTTGCATGTATATGTAACTGGCCATAGGTAAGTGGCATACATTAAGGTGACCTTAAGCTCCCAGTAATAACACATTTTGACTGTCACACTTTCCACACATTATCTCAAAAATGGCATGATGGATTAAATTCAAATTTGGCATGTGGTTGTAACTGGTATTCAAGGTGTGTAACTTAAACTCCTATGTATAAAAGAATTATGCTTTTAAGCTTTTTATTTTTCCATTTTTGACTAAATTCAAATTTGGCATGTGGATGTAACTGATCCTCAAGATATGTCTTATTTTAAGGTGACCTTAAACTCCCACTAGTAACATGCTTATATTGATTTTAAGTTTTTCCGTTTCCAGACAGTATCTTGGACATTGGACAGACATTGACCTGTACATTGAATCAAGGCTATATTTTTCAACAAGGTACTTCTTAAGGATGGTCTGGATATGCAAAAATACTGCCAGTCAGCCAACTAATTTATGTTCAGCATAATTTTTGTCCCTTTGAATTTCATCCACTTCAGTCTTTAAACCAAAGCTGGTGACACAGTATAATTCTTCTGAATTCTTGTTATGCAATGGTATCACATTGGCTTGATTCCACAAGTTAGGAACTTTGCCCAAAGAGAGTGATAAGTTATAGAGCCTTGTCATTGGCTTAACCAGGAAGTTATCTGCAATCTTGATCAATTTAGGTGATATTCCATCTGGTCCATATGACTTGTTACCATTTAGAATTCTTATCTGGTCGAGAACTTCTTCTTCTGAAACAGTTATGGATTCTAAAGTATCACACATTGGTGAGTCATCCCCCAGTATTAGTATTTGCCCGTGGGTTAATTTACCTGCTTCAGAGAAAAATGTGTTAAAAGCATTTGCTTTGGCTGTATCATCAGTCAAAAAAACTTCCATCTGATGATAAAATTGGAGGCATGGATAAATTTGATGTTTTAAAGCAAGATTTTGCTAATGCAAAAAATGAACCATGACCATTCTTATCTTCATCAAGTTTTTTATAAATTTTGTTTTTATAATCATTCTTACAACGAGCAACCTCTCGAAAGTAAAACTTTCTTTCATGTCTATTAAGTAGTCCCAAGATGCTACAGTGTTTGTATTCTTTGCCTTGTGGTGAAGACGGTTTACCTTGCATCTTAATCTACGTAAATAACCATTGTAAAAGGGCTTATGATAAGTACGCACAGTTGCAAGTTTATGTAGTATAAACTCACCAGAGCTGAGCAAAATTTTGTCAGTGAATAATCTGCAGGTTTCATTGATGTCATCCTTCACTAAATTATCCCAATCAAAATTAGTGCACAAATCTTGTGTCAATACTGGATAACTTAGCATGTAACATTAAGAGTATGATACGCAACAAGTGTAACTCCGTTCTGTGACACCAACTACCCGTTACAATCTTGCGTTAGCACTGAAGATAGAATTTAGTGGTACTAAGGTAAAACATGAGTGTGTCAGAGTGAAATAAAAGTAATAGGGTCACTTAGAAAACATTCTATGCAAAGTCTTGTGACAACACTGGAAAATTTTAGCATGTAATATAAAGAGTATGTAAGGTTACACAACTGGATAATTTTAGTATGTAACACTAAGAGTATGTACGGTAACAGTTGAATAGTTTACTGTGACACTGATTGCCTTTACAATCTTGTGTCAGTACTGGTAATGGATACAAAGTGGTAAATCAAGAAATCTGTTATGATGCAAGAATGCATACTGTGAACTAAAAATAATAGGGTCATTGTGAAAATGTATATGTGGAAAAATATGTGAATATAGGTGTAACATATGTCAGACTCAAAATGTGTTATAAAGCATAAATATATACTGTAAAACGAAAGTAACAGGGTCATTGATGACTGATACAAACTTGTTAGTACTGATAACAGAATCTTTTTTTTTTTTTTTTTTTTTTTTTTTTTTAAACTGTTAGAATGCATGAACATACACTGTGATGCAAGATGTAATAGAGGCACTAAGAAAATATTTTGGTGCAAAATGTTCGTGACAAAAGGAAAATGAGTATGTACAGTATGTAAAATTTGCCTTGTGCCTAAGTTAATACGTGTACGGCAGTTTTCATACCTGTCCTTTTTAATACGATGTAGGTGAAAGTGTGTCTGTTTTTTGTAGTCTGTAATCGTCAAGAATTTTAGATCTATTATAATTTCATTATTCTCACAGTTCTACATGAGAAACTATTTTCCTCCAAGGTACCAAAAAAAAAAAACCCCGGCTCCAAACCATCATTCATTCATTAGTCATGAATTTTTTTCTTAAACCTTTTTCTAGAATTCCTTCCTTGTGTTTGTTAAAATTACCAAACTGCAGAGTATCAAAATGTAAATATTATTTGCAAAAACTTCTAAACAGAAGCTTGTTACCAATGACTATTAGAAGCTCAACCAGGATTAAAAAAATGAGGATGTTATCTGTATCTGTTTGGTCATCCAGACGTTTGTATGTAATTCTTGGTATAACTCAACGAAATGAAAAGTCAAATAACAATTTCTAGCATGAATGTCAGGGGGTTAACGGATACTGTTAAAAGAAAAGATGTTTTCAACTGGCTAAAGAATAAGAGGTACTCAATATATTGTTTACAAGATATTCATGTGGGTGAAAAAAATTTAAAATGTTTCAAAGAGGATTGGGGAGCGGAGGTAATAACCTCAGTTAACTCTTCCGAAAGTCGGGGAATAGCGATATTATTTGCAAAAAACCTTGATTACGAAATTGTAGAGGTAGAAGAAATAGAAAGTGGAAATGCATTAGTTGTACAGTTACATACTGGGGATTTAAAGTTCCACCTTTGTGTACTGTATGGCCCAAATATCGACTCTCCAGATTTCTATATAAACCTCAAAAATAGACTATTGCAAAAGGAAAATATCCCCATTATAATATGTGGAGATTGGAATGTCGTAATGGACTATAAATTAGATACTCGGGGGTATCTTAAGGAAAATAATACAAAAGCAAGAAGAGAAATCTTAAATATGATCGAGGCTGCTAATTTGGTAGACACTTGGAGATCTGAAAATAACACAGCCAAAAAGTTCACATGGGTTAGTGGAAAAAAGCCAGTAAAAATGGCAAGATTAGACTTCTTTCTCGTAACCCCTGACATTCATGCAAACATAAATAAGCATATACTCAGTTTCGGTTATAGGAGTGACCACTCACTGGTGGGTATTGAGCTAAATACTGAAAATTCAGAACGTGGAAAAGGCTTTTGGAAATTTAATTCAGCCCTTCTGAAAGAACAAGAGTATGTAACATTGATGAAAAATGAAATCAATAATGTAATAAGCGACTTTACGAAGGGTCAGGGCTTACAAACTCTGACAACTTCTAAACAAATGTTCTTTGAAGTGCTAAAACTTAGAATAAGGGGTGTCACTATTCCTTACTGTGCCAAACGTAAAAAGAAACTAAATGAAAAAGAAAAAAGAATAGAAACTGAAATTCAAAGGTTAGAAACATTACTTGCAAATAATTCAGAAGAAGTAAAAATCGAGGACATACAGGTCCTGAAGGAAGATTTAAAAGTTATGAGAGAGACTACTTTGAGGGGGAATATGTTAAGGGCAAAATCACAGAAGTACATTGATTTTGAGAAACCAACAAAATACTTTTGCAACCTAGAAAAACAGAACTATACTAGTAAGGTGGTGAATAAAATCATGATCAAAAACGAAACCATAACCAATCAGCAAATGATCCTGAAAGAGTTAAAAATCTTTTACAAAAATCTCCTACAGAGTAAACACGAAGATAATCAAAACCAAAGTAAATCCCCATTCCTGGTTAAAGAAAATATTAAAACCTTGAGTGAGCATGAGCAGGTGAAATGCGAAGGTTTAATAACTGAAAGAGAGGTTATAAAAGTATTGAAAGACATGAAGAACGGGAAATCGCCAGGTACAGATGGCTATACTGCAGAGTTTTATAAATTTTTCTGGAAGGACATAGGGAACTTTGTTCTAGATAGTTTGAATGAGTCTTTTAATACTGGTGAACTATCTATTACACAAAAACAAGGTCTGATAACGCTACTCCCAAAAGGTAACAAACCGAGAGATCTGATTAAAAATTGGCGGCCAATCACACTTCTAAATGTTGACTATAAATTACTGGCAGGAGCTCTAGCCTCCAGAATGAAGGAAGTTCTCCCCAGTATAATACAGAATGAACAAAAAGGTTTTTTAAAAAATCGATATATTGGGGAAAATATTCGGACAATAGCGGATTCTCTAGAATATATAAGACAAAAAAAAATTACGGGTATGACACTTCTAATAGATTTTGAAAAAGCATTTGATTCCCTCGAGTGGGACTATTTAGACTCTGTTTTAAAGGTATATAATTTTGGGGAAGACTTTAGAACATGGTTCTCTATACTCTATAAAAATAGCAATAGTTGTGTTATAAATAACGGTTTTTTTACAGAATTTTTTAAAATTGGAAGGTCATGTCGACAAGGAGACCCTTTAAGTCCTTACTTGTTTATATTGGCAGTGGAACCGCTGGCAACAGCAATAAGGAATAGTGACAAATTGAAAGGTATCATGGTAAATGATAAAGAGATAAAAATTGGGCAGTATGCTGATGACACTTTCCTCTTGCTTGATGGCACAGTCCAATCTGTGAATGAGAGTTTTAACATTTTAAAGTCTTTTCAAAAATACTCAGGTCTCAAAATAAATATGGAAAAAACCCTAGCTGTTTGGCTTGGGAGTGAGAAAGAGAGATTAAAGATATCACAAACTTATCAGCTAAACTGGGTAAACCAATTTGAGCTTCTTGGAATAATCTTCCATGTTACTCAAGAAAAAATGTTTCAATTAAATTTTGATAAAAGAATAAGTGAAATTGAAAGAATATTAAATATGTATAGTAAGTTTAGTTTGTCTCTAATTGGGAGAGTTACTGTAATAAAAACACTGATGCTGCCGAAGATAGTATACCTATTAACAGTTCTACCGACCCCTCCCGGCAACATTTTCGAGGCCATTGAAAAAAGGTTAAAAGATTTTCTCTGGAAAAATGGTAACGTTAGAATTTGTAATAAACAATTGGAAAAGGAAATAGGAAATAGGGGAAGGTGGCTTAAAGCTAACAAATATTAGGGATTTTAATAAGTCTCTGAAATTATCTTGGTTAAAGAGACTCCTGACAACTGAAGGAAGCTGGCAGGCGATCTTTGAAAATTATTGTGGAATACCTAAAAAGATGGTTTTAGAACTGGACGGAAAGTCACTTATGGAATTAGTTGAAAAAATTCCAAATCCTTTCTGGAAAGATGTCCTTCAGATATGGAATGGTTTTAAAAAATGCTTCAGTAAAACAAATGACTTCAGAACCTACCCATTGTGGGGAACTTTTTACATGACAAATCCAAACTTAAGTAATAGGTCAACAGAACTGATTTCAAAAGGCATAGCATATGTAAATGACTTATTATCAAACTCTGGAGACCGTCTTGGTTATTACGACTTTATAGAAAGATACCAAATCAAAATAAACTTTGTAGACTTCTATAGTTTGACCCATTCATTACCAAGCCATTGGTTAAAAAGTGGAAAAACACAACAAAAGGAAGGTGAAATGAAACTAACTTTCCTACAATCCTCTTTGCAACAAAAGCAAACAAGTAAATGGGTATATCAAAAACTAAGGACATTAAATAAATATAATAGAGGTCATGAAATAAAATGGGCTGAAATCTTAGGAAGGGAGATATCACAGTCCCCCCCCCCCGGGGTACAAACAACAAGTGTGCAGGATATAGTTTATTATAATACAACAATAGTATAAGATATACAGTTACAGTAAAATACTAAGATATATAAAACTATACTATTTAGTATATTACAGACTCAATCGATTACACAAGTGACTAAAACTACTCAGAACCATCTCAAGACTTCAGACTCTCAATTCAGTCCAATTACCAATACTGAAACATTACCAACACAGCATGGTGAACCACACAATCCATGCTAATGCTGAACTGATTAAGTCATATTACTAACAGCACAAGTAACAATACTACTCATGCTGAACATGAAGATAAACCTTTACTAGTAGTACTCATGCCAGGCATGAAATTACCAGTTACTTGAAAATTTACTAACCGAGGCAGGAGTACATGTCTCCCCCATGCCCCAATATGAAATACTAAAGCACCACAAGTGCAGTTACTAAATTGAATCATATAAGACTACCCCTGTCAGTAAAGATTCAAACCCAAGACCAGAGGGTATAAGGAGATGTTACTGGAACCCCCCACGGCTGCAGCGCAGCCGGACGACCATAAGGTAAACATGATGTTACAATTGAAGCAACCAACTTTCATAAAAACCCGTTACTAAAGTATAATCTGAGAAGTGTGATGATACCCAAGTTTAAAACCAGGGAGGGAGGGAGGGAAATTTTTTGTTTTCATGTCCACCCAGTTTGACTTTCAAGTTTATAATGCAAGGACAAACCCCAAATTATGGCTTCACTCTAGGCCAACCAATCACAGGCAAGTTAACAACAACCCAGTAATTCAGCAAGGTCCCCAAAGGGGTTTAAGAACAGTAATATGTAAAAACAACATTGACCTCTATAACAGTAGACCTGCACACCTTAAGGTCCAACCAGACCATACAACCCCCCAGGGGGAGGGACTGACAAGCGTGCTGCCTGGACACCACTAATGAGAATCTGACTGGTCAAAATATTATCGAAATAACTTTCAAAGTGTAATAGAGACATCCTTGAGAGACTTTCAATATCAAATCTTGACCAGATCAATTCCAACTAATAGATTCTTATCTAAATGTAAATTAACAGAAAGTGATAAATGTTTCTACTGTAAGGAATGTGTCGAAACAGTGGAGCATCTCTTCAGGTACTGCCCAGTGGTAAAGACTTTTTGGTTCAATTTGTTTGATGTAATATTTGTAAATAGAGAGATCAGCTTTAACCTAGATGATGCGAAGGTGTTGCTGGGGGGTGCCGAAAATGAAAACAAGGACGTTTTAAATTATCTTTTCACAGTGGTAAAAAAGTATATTTATAATACAAAATGTAAACAACAGCAACTTAGCATTAAATGTTGTATAAGTTTAATACAATACTATCACTCCCTAGAGCAATGTGTAGCGACAAACGAATATGGTATAATAAAGGGTTATGTTGAAAGATGGGAACTATTGAGTCCCTTTCTCGAATACAGGGCGACTAGTAACTGAAAAAAAAAAAAAAGGTAACGATATTAATATGGTTTTTTGGGTTTAAAAAAGACATGAAAAGAGAAATTCTAACGGCAGTTTTGGTATAAATATTTATTTAACTTTTTGTTTTTCTTCATTTGTAGTTTTTAAAACAAAATAAATAAAAATATAGTTGCACAAGTTTAAGTGTTGTAAAAAAAAAGGTAATGTGTGTTCTTTATTGCGCATCCTGCGAGATGCTATTTTTTGTAAAGGTCCTGGTGAGTGGTTTCAGAACCCCATTTACTCTGCACCAGGTTCCTGAAACCTTATTTTTAAATGGGGGAATAAAAGAATTTGTGCACTTAAAAAAAAAAAAAAAAAAAAAAAAAAAAATTAGTAAGAGTTCCTAAATTGTTCAGTGTCAACTTTGTTGAAATCCCACATGGTTTTGGTATAACATTTTGTTTTTTTTTTTTGGCTTGAAAATGGAGTTTAACATAAACAGAACAATGATCATTTCTGCAAATGGGGGTTCAACACTAGAGTCTTTAACAGAATCAGGAAAGTTAGTTAAGCACTGATCAAGAACACTGCTAGTGGTACTTGTAATTCGTGTGGGTTGATGGATCAGTGTGCTAAAGTTGTTCACAGTAGCAAAGTTGCTCATATGCTGGCCTTGTTGGGTATTGAATTCTGACTTAAAATCTCCTATTAACAGAATTTTTTGATTTCCATCTCCAGTGATGTAGATATTGTCTAGACAGCCCTGAAGATGAATCCAGAAGTCAGCACAAGAAGGAGGTCTGTGGGCAACACACATTAAAAATTTGTGTACATTTTCTCTGATTTCTAGCCACATTACCTCAATTTCATTTACCTCTAGATCTGCCCTTCTTTGTACAGCAATATTATCTGCTACCCAGCAAAGGACACCACCCCCTAAACTAACTCTGTTACGAATAAATGGTCTTTGAAATCCATCTATAGCAAAGTCATCAAAATCATCAGGGTTTTCACTTAGAGTTATAATGTTATATTTAGGTGCGGTTTCATGTCTTATCATCTCCATTTTATAAAGAATGTCATTTAGTTTAGGTTTTAAGCTTCTGATGTTAATGTGACAGATTGATATATTACAAAATTCATCCTGATCAGTATTTGGTCTAGGATTTGTTTCTATGTCACCAGCTAGTACCAATAACAGAAATATAACCAGAAAGATATTGCAGAGTAAATTGACCAAATTATCCATGTTCAGCTTTAGCAATGGTTTAACAATAAAAATGACGTCATAACAGCAAAAAGATAGATGCAGAAGAAAACTTAAACATTTTGAACAAAACTTCCTTATACTTTCCCTATATTGTTCTAAAGTAATACCCATATTGAGTTTATTTCAATGGATTGCCATAGTGCCAATAGCCACTGGTCCACACCAAATGAAGTAGAAAAGATGAATAATGGACTAATTATTAAATCCATACACACTAAAAGTAATATACGAAATGAAGAAACAGAAATATACACACATATATACATAAACTGTAGTGTACAATATTATCAAAAGTAAAGAACAGAAATGCTTGGAGTAAAAAAAATATTACATGATTTTCTTTGGGCTGAATGCCAAAACCACCACTACTTGGATGCATAATGACAATAACATTTTATTGCGTTAATACATCCTATCCAATGGACAATTGCTAACTCCGGTCGGCGAGACCGGCCCGCCAAACGTCAGAAAAAGACGTCCTGTGTCTCCACCGGCCAGCCGGTCCTTACTCTGTGCACTCGCTAGGTGGCGTGTCGTACTTCCTTCCTGTCTAGACAGAGTGACGTCATAGCATCTTTTTCGTTTGGCGCATGCTCTGCTGCACGGAATTTTTTTGTGGAATCTTAATTTCAAGAATTTTGTGATTTATTGTCGTGAGTTGTTGTCACAACTTTGCTATATTGTTTCTAACGGTCCATAGACTATAATGTCCTCTCCTAGCCAGCGACGGGGTATTTGTGGCCATATGATGGCAGGGTTTGATCCGCATAAGGTCTGCGCGCGTTGCCGCGACAAGAAAAAAGGACAAGACCCATGCGTAGAGCACCCTAACAAGGATTGTCTTTTATGCAATACCTTAACCCCTGCACAGAAAGAACAACTTTCAACACCATCTTAAAAATTAAAAAAGGAGAGAAAGGACTCTAAAGTTTCTGCTACCCCCACCAAGGACTCTGCTGATACCACCCTTGTTGATCCGGACTTAGTGACGGTGGTACGCGTGGTAGACGACCAGACATCAGCTCAGACCAGTGAGCCGGTGGAGAGGAAAAAGAAATCAGAAACTAAGAAATCTGCACCCAAGCCGGCCAAGATGGACAAGTCGGCCAAGGCATCATCTAGTAAGGTACCGACCACCTCTACCAGTCAGTCCTCATCTGCTGATGACCGGATTACCGACCTGGACAGACAGTGGTCGGACAGGTTCAACCGCCTGGAGGCATTACTCTTAGCAAGGACACTAGAGAAGCCCCAGGAGCCGGTTTTTGAGACAGTTAAAGTCACACCTGCACATACACCGGCTGCTACTGCTATTAGAGAAGAGCCCTTCTTGAAGCCGGCCTCTCATAGCCAGATTACTGCCAATATACCAACTGCCGACCTTCCTCAACAAGAAAAGTCACTTGGCAAGGCGTCTTCATCTGCCTCTGCTCCGGCACAGACAGTAGTTACAGACCCTTTTAACCCTAAGAAGGACACTGAGTCATCTTGTGATTCAGACAGTGATTCTCTCTCTTCAGACCAGCCCATGATAGAACTTTTGCCGGAAGAGGGTGAACTTTCAGACGACATAGAACGCAACTCTGAGCATGACCAGTCATTGTCCGAAGAACAGTCGTACCGGGAGACAATGCGGGGCATACGCTCCTATATGAACTGGACTCATATTCCTGATGTCGACTCGGGTACTTCTACATCTGAAGACAATCCTTTTGCGGGACCCAAAGTACAGCCCTCCGGGAAAGTATCAGTTCAACTACCGACCGACGAATGGTTATGCCGGAAGATGGCTCGGTTGAATATCACCCTTGCTCAAGGCTATCCCACTCGAAGTGCTGAATCCGGAGGGTTACTGAGAGACCAGTTTGTTAAGCCTCCGAAGTCGCAGCAAAAGTGGTACGGGGCACACTCTCAAAGGAAGGACGCAGATATGAAGGACTCAGATAGCTCTGTCACGTCATGGCACACCGGCTCTTCCAAGTTGAATAGTACATACTTACGGATAGCCCGAAGAGCTAGTATTGCTACCTCCCCCCCTATGTCTAGGGCGGTGACACAGGAGAATTTGAGGAAATGGGAGAAATCCGCACGGGAATCTACCCTCATCTGCAACCACGCTGCTGGGTTTAACCGTTGCTTAGTGAAAATACAGGACAATATGAGCTCCCAACTAAAAGCAATTAAAACAGATTCAAAAGGGAAGTCTGGCCAGAAAACCTCTGCTGCAGTAGACGAACTTCAGTTCCTCCTTGATTTCAACGCCGGAGTATGTCAGGCGATGGCCAAGGCAGTTGAACATTTAACAGAGTTTGTTTTTGTGAGTGTGGCAAATACGACCCTTTTAAGAAGAGATTCTTACCTAGAGTACCTCAAAGCCGGAGTAAAAGCCGACACACTAAATGCTTTACGTTCAGCTCCTCTGCATTTAGAAACTTTGTTTCCAGACTCTGTGGTGAAACGAGCGGAAGAGGACATCGCAGACTCAGAGAAAGGACGTTCCGGATCTAGTTATAAGGGTCGGAGGTTCCACCCTTACGAACGTCAGGAAACAAAGCCACAGGGACAGAGTGCACAGCCTCAAGGGCTACCAGCATGGAAAAGCCTGTCACGCTCTCAGAGAAGGAGACTGAAAGGACAGAAGCAACAGTACTCCTCCCACCATGCCAAGGGTCAGCAGCAGCGTAAATGACAATTACTGTGTTGTAAACCCCAGTTGTCTGCTGCTGACCGGGAACCAGGTTTCAAAGACAATAGACACTTTTATCAATGTAAAATCCAGTGTTGTTTATCATGTTCATTCTGCGCCCGGGCAATCACAAAAGAAAGACGTAAGTCCCGGGCGTCCAGATTGTCAAGACAAGAAAGACACATTAAAATTTGTGAAAAGTGCTTTTTCTGTCATTCCACTGTCTTATGTCAAACCTGTTGTCAATGCCCCCAATGTTGTCACAAATCTGCCTGTAGGGGCCAGACTGCAAATTTTTTGGAAAACTTGGTTGGATCTGGGTGCTGGGCCGAAAGTGGTACAAATATTGAGAGAGGGTTACGCCCTCCCCTTTCGGATTCGGCCAAAATTGACAAGGTCTCCGATAGTCATAAGCTGTTATGGCAATCCTCGCAGGAACAGCTACCTGTTAGAGGCATTACATCAGCTTATGACCAAAAACGCCATAGAACTGGTAAACAAACAAAAGTCATTAGGTTTCTTCAACCGACTATTCTTGGTCCCCAAACCGGAGAACAAGTGGAGACCTATCCTAGACCTGAGCAATCTAAACCAGTTTCTCAAGGTGGAGAAATTCAAAATGGAGACACCGGAAACCATCAGGACCTCCCTCCAGCAAGGGGAGTGGGTGACCTCAATAGACTTCAAGGACGCCTATTTCCACATACCAATACAGGAACAATCCAGGAAATATCTGAGATTTCATGTCCAGGGATGAACCTACCAGTTCAAGGCTCTCCCTTTCGGGCTTTCAACAGCACCCTTGGAGTTCACTGTAATAGCAAAGGAGGTGAAATTGATGGCCCTAAAGCAGGGTATAAGAATCCACCAGTACCTAGACGACTGGTTGGTGAGAGCTTCCTCCCACCCGGTCTGTCTGCATCACACACAGAAACTAATGCAGATATGCCAGGAGCTAGGCTGGCTGGTGAACATAGAAAAATCCGAATTGGACCCCAAACAAGTCTTCAATTTTGTAGGCTACCAATTCGACCTTCAAGCCGGCCGGGTCAGACCCACTCCGGACCGGTGGCAGAGTCTACAGGACAAGGTACTACAGCTACTTTCCAGACCGGTTTGTTCAGCCCGGGACTTCATGTCTTTAGTAGGCTTACTGACAGCCACAGAAAAGCAGGTCCACTTGGGTCGGTTGCACATGAGGCCAATTCAGTGGCATCTAAAGAACAATTGGAGGATACCAGAATCGTTAGAAAAGACAATTCCTCTTCCGAGATCCCTACACCCACACTTGCAGTGGTGGCTGAGAGAAGAAAACGTTCTCACAGGTCAGCCTTTACACCCAGCAAAACACGCCTTACAAATCTTTACCGACGCGTCAAAAGAAGGCTGGGGCGCTCACTTAAACGAGCGTATTGCAAGAGGTGTATGGTCCATCCCGGAAAGCAAACTGCATATAAACTATCTGGAGCTCAAAGCCGTCTTCCTAGCCTTAAAGCAATTCCAGGACCTCTGTTCGGACAAGACAGTCCTGGTGGCCACAGACAACACCACTGTGGTAGCCTACATAAACAAGGAAGGAGGCATGAGATCAGGTCAACTATGCGCCCTCCTCTGGAGGATCCTGACCTGGTGCACCCGGAACGGGGTGACTCTGAGATCCCGCCACATTCCAGGCCGATTGAACGTAGTGGCAGACAAGCTATCCAGGCTAGGGCAGATTATTCAAACAGAATGGTCACTACTCCCCCACGTGTTCGACCTGATATGCAGCAGGTGGCATTGACCTCAAATGGATCTGTTTGCCACCAGATTCAACACCAAACTCCCTGTGTTTGTGTCACCGGTTCCAGATCCGATGGCCACTGCAGTGGACGCACTGAGTCTGCCATGGGAGGATCTGGACGCTTATGCTTTCCCACCAGCAGCCATCTTGGGCAAAGTGGTGGAGAAGCTTCTGGACTGCCCTTGCAAAAGAATGATTCTTATTGCCCCAGGGTGGCCGAACATGACTTGGTTTTGGGACCTGGTGGAAATGTCCAGCCAAATCCCACTGAGTTTGCCTCACTTACCCAACCTCTTGTCTCAGCCGTTCAACCAAACGCCGCACAGGAGTCTCACAAACCTGAATCTCCATGCCTGGCTCCTAGAGCCACTGCAATCAAAAAACAAGGCTTCTCTGAGGCAGTGGCGGCAAGAATTGAAGCTCCTCAGAGGGGCTCTACCAGATCAGTCTATGAGGCAAAATGGACCATTTTTACAAAATGGTGCATCACTAATAAGGTGGACTTCAGGGCACCCCCTGTAAAATCAGTTGCTGACTTCCTTATGTACCTCTTTGAGGACAGGAAACTTCAGCCAAGTACCATTGATGGTTACAGATCTGCCATTGCTGACAAGTTAGGGAATTCGCCCAACAATTTCAGCAAAGACGAAAATCTCACTCATCTCCTGGACAGCTTCCATAGAGACAGGCCCAAGGGCAGGAGAGGTATCCCCTCCTGGAATCTTTCGCTGGTTTTACATCAGCTCACTAAACCCCCCTTTGAGCCACTTAAGGACGCTACCTTGAAGCACTTGACATTCAAGACAGTCTTCCTTCTAGCCCTGGGGTCGGGCAAGCGTAGGAGTGAGATACATGCTTGGCAAAACAAAAACATCAGACACCAATCAGATTGGTCGAAGGTGTCACTGTATCCATCTCCCAGCTTTCTCTCAAAGAATCAGCTGGCCAAAGAGGGTCCGGATAGTGTTGCCCCGGTGGTTATTCCAGCCCTGGCACCAACCTTGGATAAATCCCTCAAATCGGATCGGTCACTATGTCCGGTTAGAGCACTTCGCTACTATTTAGACCGGACCTCAGATATCAGGCAGAACAAGGAATTAGTTTTTGTCTCCTTCAAGAAAGGGTTTGACAAAGATATTTCTCCTGCCACCATCTCCTCCTGGATCAAGCAAACAGTGATCCTATGTTATGAGCTCTCGGATCAAGAGGCACACACCTTACACCAGGTCAAAGCTCATGATGTTAGAGCCTTTGCGGCCTCAAAAGCCTTCCAGTCAGGAATTTCCCTGGAACAGATCTTATCAGCCTGCCACTGGAAATCACATAACACCTTCACCCAGTTTTACTTGAAGGATGTGGCTTGGGCTGACTCAGAGCTTTTCCATCTGGGTCCGGTTGTGGCTGCTCAGCAGATCCACCGATAGACCAGTAAATAGAGAAGATCTGTACATATGTAGATAGTACACATATAGTTAAGAAGCAAAAAAAAAAAAAAAAAAAAAAAAAAAAAACTGGGACGTACTTCCTTCGGGAGGTCTTTATTTGTTATGGGACTGAACTCATCCCTCTCTTCCCCTACCTCAGAGCAGGTCTGTAACAAAGGGGGGGGGGGGGGGGGGGCAACAAGGTCGTTCTGACGGTTCCATCTGAATAACCGTATGATGATATTCGACCATACCCTTAAGGGTAGTTGGCACATTGCTACCCGGTATTAAGGGAGTTGTGGCTTTCCTTAGCAGGAGTTCAATTTCTAGTCCCTAGTAACTTACCCGCCGACCAAGCGGTAGTTATTCAGCAATTGTCCATTGGATAGGATGTATTAACGCAATAAAATTGCAAATTTAATAAATAAATTAAATTTTTATAAGTTAATACCCTATCCAATGGACATGCAAGACCCTCCCACCGACCCCGCTTTTTTAACTTACTAGGGGTCTTTATTATGTTTAGACAACGAAAAAGATGCTATGACGTCACTCTGTCTAGACAGGAAGGAAGTACGACACGCCACCTAGCGAGTGCACAGAGTAAGGACCGGCTGGCCGGTGGAGACACAGGACGTCTTTTTCTGACGTTTGGCGGGCCGGTCTCGCCGACCGGAGTTAGCAATTGTCCATTGGATAGGGTATTAACTTATAAAAATTTAATTTATTTATTAAATTTGCAAATTTCTTTTAGTTAAAAATTCCAACATGGAATTTATAAACAGAGATGTCTATTTTTAAGCCTTATGGATAATGACAATTATACTTAAATTGAATGACATATCAATCCATTTTCATAAATTTCAATTACTCATGTGTTGCAGCCTTTTTTTGGCAGATAAAATTATTCAGAAATTACTATTGAGGATATTCGATACATAGTAAGTCAGTAAATCTGTGGTGTATTACTTTAAATAGAAGTTTGTGAGCTTGTACTATATGACAATGATCGGAAATATAACAGTCTTCAGAATTATTGTGGTCACACTGTCAAAATTTCTTGATTTTACATATATAAATTGTTTGCACACACAAACAGTAGGAATAATTAGAACAGACATGTCTCAACATTGGAACAGAAAATCATTCAAACATACAGTGATTTAAGTTAATGTTAACATTTTTTATCACCAGAATACAGATTAGAACATATTAGTAACTGTAGTATGTACATACAAGCTTCAACCATAAAACACCTCGGTGCCTCATCATTACAACATAAAATTATTAAAGTTAAATACTTTTAAATAGAATGCTCTGGATGCTCCCATAGTAGGAATTATCAGAACCAACGAGCCCAAGCCTCAAACATAAGAACATTGTTAATCTGATTTATATTGATTCAAATAATATAAACATGATCATAAGTAAAAGATAGTTGCAATTGTTCAAATATAGTATGATTTATATTGATATAAAATTGTATAGATATGTTCATGAGTCAAAAGATAGTATTCAGTCAAATTTCACCTCTTACATCCTCCAAAAGTTTTCCCAACATATTTTTCCCAATCCAATTTTTTTTATCCCAGATTTTGCTGTCATGAACATCAAGTCCCACACCCCAGTACTGATCATGAGGGTTAGCCTCCACAAGTTTTGTATTGCCAGCATTCTTTCAGAATTTCATAAGGTCCTTGTTTTGTTGAAATTTTGCTCCTAATCCAGACTTCATAAATCCATCACATACACTGTTCCAAGAATCCATGTCATAGCCTGTTACCTTTTTGCCAAGTAATTTAGCTTCCTTTGGGTTTGAGGCCTGGAGTATTTTCATAGCTGTGGGTTTGTCGTTGAAGAAAGCTGCTTTTTTGTACAATGTCATGTAAAACTGCTCAACAGATGAAAAGTTTTTCTCCTCAATTGTAATATTCGATGGGTGATGTTTTGACAGGGGTGATTTGAATGTATAGAATGCTGTAATATCATTTCTGGAGATGGTTGATGTGAAGGCAGGTTGAAGCTCCCTAGGGAGATCTCCAATGTTATCCGTGGAAATCATCCTTCCATTTAGCAAAAGCTTGTCCATCACTAGTCTTACTCTATATTTACCACTGGAAGCTGCCTTGAGAATGGGTACAAATGTTTTCTCCTTTCCAGGACTTCCACAGGAAAATCTTCCACTACGAGAATGCCAATTTCACAGAACCTGTTCTTGCATTTCAAAACACAGAGTTTGTCCTTGAAGTGGTGGAATTTGACTATAATCGGCTGACTCCCATTCTTTTTTGGCCCAGTACGGTGTGCTCGAACAATATCTTTACTTTCCATCAGAATATTCATGTCATTACACAATGACAAAACTATTGACTCACAGTCCTCATTTTGGCCATTAGTTTTGATATTCAAAAATTTCAAATTGTCCCTTTGTAAGTGACATTCTAGGGATACAATTCGGACAGTAAGTCTATTTATTTTTGTCTCACATTGACACTGATTTTTCTTTAACTGAAGATTCTCAGATATCAGATCACCAATTTTGACCTCTAGGAATGCAGTTACTTCACCAAAATCCTGCTTGATAGTGTCCACTGAACTTTTAATGGAATCAAGTTCTGAACTAAATTCCTGCCTCATGGACTCTATGGACTTCTTAATTCCATCTAATTCTGTATTAATTGGATTCAGTCCTTGATTGAGAATCCTGCGGAAATCTGATGGGGACATCTGAGGGAAACTGGTGACACACAATCATGATCCCTTTTTGGAAGATTTGGAAGGACCTCCTGTACTGATTGACCTCCAACTCCTACCAGTGTGTGATCCTCTAGAAGCCATCACTTACAACAATTGTTTCTTCTGATAAATATTTGTAAAGTGGTCACACAAAGTAATAGTTCACAAGTCTTGTATCAATTGTTTCTTCTGATAAATATTTATAAAAAGGTCACACAAATTAATAGTTCAAGAGTCTTGTATCAATTGAAAGGTGATTTCACAAACAACCCAAGTTTCACATATTATACTAATTAAATCCACATAGTTACCCTTGCAATTCATGTTCCTATTAAGCCTTTGTTCAGGTCATGGTGTGCATTGTGTCTTCTGGTCCCAAACACCAATTGTTTTACATTTCAATAGTTCAATGCAATAGTAAGGTTAAAAACTGGAACACAGAAAGTCTGCCGTATGGGCAATAATTAAAACTTTAAGAAATATTATACACTTCAGTGGTCAAAAACCATCCAGATACAAACTCAATAGAGTTATCCAATAAACAATTACATTCACTATAGTTTAATCCTCAATGTGAATGTCCCATAAGACACAAAACTCTGTAAATCCAAGTAAAATTTCAGAAAACATAGAGACATGCTTCCATGCTCTCCTCAGACAACTATATACCAGTCTTGAGCTTGAGACCAAATCTGAGACTAAATTTGGTCTCGACTATTTTGTGAATAGCTAACAGTTTTTAGACCAAAAACAGTCTCAGATTTGAAACCAAGACTTGAGACAAAATTTGGTCTCAGCAAGTTTTATGAATACTGGCCCAGACACATAAGTAAAAAATAGACATTGGATTCCCCATGTGTATATAAGATCAAATACTTCTAATTTTCATTCTTAACTCATTAATATTAATTGGGAAGATAGAGTATTTTATGTAGGAATGTCTATTTAGTTGAAGACCAAATACTTCGAATTCTCATAAAACTAATCAATATTCATGTATGTGCACATGAGGTCACAGAATTCTGTGGGGTTTCTCAAAATTATTTTTTATATTGTTATTTGTTAAATTTTTTACATTGTTATAGAAATGGAATGGAGACTGATATGTGGAAGGTAAATAATATCTTAGGTACGAGTTGTGGGTACGAGTTGCTAGTCACAAGCTGTCATAGTCCCGAGATACTGGTATACCCTTCCGATAGTGGACATCATTCCTTTTTGATGTAATTCCCCTGGCTGTTGAACGGGACGTAAAACCCCAACTTTGACTTTTTGATGTAATTCACGTCCCCCATTATGGGTGGATTGTTTTTTTGGTTATTATGTCCACCCCGTTATTTTTGCTTTTTCCGGTGTCCGTCGTCACACTTGGTTTCCAGTTATTTCAAGGAAAAGTATTTATCCTATCTTTACCAAATTTGGTATGGGTGTTTATTGGGTTAATAGCTTGCATAGGATTGCTTTTGGTGAAGATAACTCTATAGCTAACTGAGTAATAGCTATTTAGCTACTTTTGTATACTTCTTTTGTTTACGGGCATTTTAAGGAAAAATATTTGACATATCTTTATCAAATTTGGTATGAGCAATAGTTAGGTCAATAGCTTGCTTGGGATTGCTTTTAGTGATAATAGCTATATAACTGACTGAATAATAGCTACTTAGCTACTTGGAGTAGCTTTTTTATTTTAAGCATTTTAAAGGAAAAGTATTTCACCTATGTTCACAAAATTTGGGATGGAGGATTATTGGATCAGTAGCTTGCTTGGGATTGCTTTTGGTGATAATACCTTTATAGCTAACTGAGTAATAGCTGCTGTGCTATATAACTATTATGCTATTTTCAATTAACTTTTTCTGGACATTTTAATGCAACAATGTTTTCTATCTTTGCAAAAATTTATATGAAGGATAATTGGGTCAATAGTTTGGCCAGGATAGCTTTTGGTTGATGATAGCTTAAATGTAGCTCTCTGAGTAATAGCTGCTTTGCTACTTTGAGCCTACTGTGAATTGCATTTGTGTTTTCACTCTTTTAAAGGAAACATATTTAACTCATCTCTTTAAAATTTGGTGTGAAGGTTTATACGGTCATTTGCTTGCTTGGTATTGTTGTTGATAGTAATAGCTTTAATCTCCTGAGTAATAGCTACATAGCAAAAAACATAAATATGTCTATCGCCTAAACCTTGCGAGATAGAGCGATTTCAGTGAAATTTTCGACACACAGGATATCTAAGCAATGTACTCTTGGCAATTTTCAAAAACTTTTACTCTTCCCAAAAATGGTGGCCATTTTGAATTTTTGCCAAAAATGCAAAAAACACAAATTTGCTTCCATCTCCTTAACCGTACAAGATAGAGCGATTTCGTCGAAATTTTCGACCCACACGGTAGCTAAAAAAAATTCTATTGGCAATTTTCAAAAAATTTTCCTCTACCAAAAAATGGGGTCCATTTTGAATTTTCGAATTTTTGCCATAAGTGGAAAAACACATATTTGCTTCTATCTCCTTAACCGTGCGAGATAGAGCAATTTAGTCGAAATTTTCAACCCCCAGGGTATCTAAGAAATGCACTTATATGAAATACTTGTATCTCCTTAACCGTACAAGATAGAGCGATTTCGTCGAAATTTTCGACCCACATGGTATCTAAAAAAATTCTATTGGCAATTTTCAAAAAATTTTCCCCTTCCCAAAAATGGTGGCCATTTTGAATTTTTGAATTTTTGCCAAAAAAAAAAAAATGCAAAAACTCAAATTGCTTCTATCTCCTTAACCGTGCGAGATAGAGCGATTTCGTCGAAGTTTTCGACCCATAGGGTATCTAAGAAGTGTACTATAGGCAATTTTCAAAAAATTTTCCTCTCCCCAAAAATGGCGGCCATTTTGAATTTTTGCCAAAAATGGAAAAACGCAAATTTGGTTCTGTCTCCTAACTGTGTGAGATAGAGCAATTTCATCAAAATTTTCGACCCACAGGGTATCTAAGCAGTGTACTGTTGGCAATTTTAAAAAAATTTCCTCTCCCCAAAAGTGGCGGCCATTTTGAATTTTTGCCAAAAATGGAAAAACACAAATTTGGTTCTATCTCCTTAACCGTGCGAGATAGAGCGATTTCGTCCGACCCATAGGGTATCGAAGCAATGTACTCTTGGCAATTTTCAAAAAATTTTCCTCTCCCCAAAAATGGCGGCCATTTTGAATTTTTCGAATTTTTGTCAAAAATGGAAAAAACGCAAATTTGGTTTGATCTCCTTAACTGTGCAAGATAGAGCGATTTCGTCGAAATTTTTTTGACCCACAGGGTATCTAAGCAATGTACATTTGGCAATTTTCAAAAAAAATTTGCCCTCCCCAAAAATGGCGGCCATTTTGAATTTTCGAATTTTTGCCCAAAATGGAAAAACACAGATTTGGTTCGATCTCCTTAACTGTGCAAGATAGAGCGATTTTGTCGAAAGTTTCGACCCACAGGGTATCTAAGCAATGTACATTTGGCAATTTTCAAAAAAAATTTTGCCCTCCCCAAAAATGGCGGCCATTTTGAATTTTCGAATTTTTGCCAAAAGTGGAAAAACACAAATTTGCTTCTATCTCCTTAACCGTGCGAGATAGAGCAATTTCGTCGAAATTTTCAACCCCCAGGGTATCTAAGAAATGCACTTATATGAAATACTTGTATCTCCTTAACCGTACAAGATAGAGCGATTTCGTCGAAATTTTCGACCCACATGGTATCTAAAAAAATTCTATTGGCAATTTTCAAAAAATTTTCCCCTTCCCAAAAATGGTGGCCATTTTGAATTTTTGAATTTTTGCCAAAAAAAAAAAAAATGCAAAAACTCAAATTTGCTTCTATCTCCTTAACCGTGCGAGATAGAGCGATTTCGTCGAAATTTTCGATCCATAGGGTATCTAAGAAGTGTACTATAGGCAATTTTCAAAAAAATTTTCCTCTCCCCAAAAATGGCGGCCATTTTGAATTTTTGCCAAAAATGGAAAAACGCAAATTTGATTCTGTCTCCTAACCGTGTGAGATAGAGCAATTTCATCAAAATTTTCGACCCACAGGGTATCTAAGCAGTGTACTGTTGGCAATTTTAAAAAAAATTTCCTCTCCCCAAAAGTGGCGGCCATTTTGAATTTTTGCCAAAAATGGAAAAACACAAATTTGGTTCTATCTCCTTAACCGTGTGAGATAGAGCGATTTCGTCCGACCCTTAGGGTATCGAAGCAATGTACTCTTGGCAATTTTCAAAAAATTTTCCTCTCCCCAAAAATGGTGGCCATTTTGAATTTTTCGAATTTTTGTCAAAAATGGAAAAAACGCAAATTTGGTTTGATCTCCTTAATTGTGCAAGATAGAGCGATTTCGTCGAAATTTTTTTTGACCCACAGGGTATCTAAGCAATGTACACTTGGCAATTTTCAAAAAAAATTTGCCCTCCCCAAAAATGGCGGCCATTTTGAATTTTCGAATTTTTGCCCAAAATGGAAAAACACAGATTTGGTTCGATCTCCTTAACTGTGCAAGATAGAGCGATTTTCTCGAAAGTTTCGACCCACAGGGTATCTAAGCAATGTACACTTGGCAATTTTCAAAAAAAATTTTGCCCTCCCCAAAAATGGCGGCCATTTTGAATTTTCGAATTTTTGCTAAAAATAGAAAAACACAAATTTGCTTCTATCTCAACTGTGCGAGATAGAGCGATTTCATCGAAAATTTCAAGCCACAGGATATCTAAGAAATGTACTATTGGCAATTTTCAAAAAATTTTCCTCTCCCTTAAAATGGCGCCCATTTTGAATTTTCGATTATGCCAAAAATGCAAAAACACAAATTTGCTTCTATCTCCTTAACTGTGCGAGATAAAGCGATTTCGTTGAAATTTTCAATCCACAGGGTATCTCAGCAAACTGTTGATGGCCATTTTGAATTTTCGCATTTTTGGCAAAAATGCAAAGACACAAATTTACTTCTATCTCCTTAACCGTGCCAGATAGAGCGATTTCGTTGAATTTTTTGACCCACAGGGTATCTCAGCAAACTACTCTGTAATTTTCCAAAAATTTTCATCCCCTTAAAAATGACAGCCATTTTAAATTTTCGCATTTTTGCCAAAAATGCAAAAACACAAATTTGCTTCTATCTCCTTAACCGTGTGAGATAGAGCGATTTCATCGAAATTTTCGACCCACAGGGTATCTAAGAATGTACTATTGGCAATTTTCAAAAAAATTTCCTCTCCCCAAAAATGGTGGCCATTTTGAATTTTCGAATTTTTGCCAAAAATGGAAAAACACAAATTTGCTTTCATCGCTTTAACGGTGTGAGATAGAGTGATTTCGTTGAAATTTTCAATCCACAGGGTATCTCAGCAAACTACTCTGTAATTTTCCAAAAATTTTTATCCCCTTAAAAATGAT
This sequence comes from Sabellastarte sp. h YS-2021, assembly GCA_964017235.1. NCBI lineage: Eukaryota > Metazoa > Annelida > Polychaeta > Sabellida > Sabellidae > Sabellastarte > Sabellastarte sp. h YS-2021. The sequence goes on along the minus strand of OZ024928.1, from coordinate 109,996,937 downwards.
GGCCATTTTGAATTTTCGCATTTTTGGCAAAAATGCAAAGACAAATTTACTTCTATCTCCTTAACCGTGCGAGATAGAGCGATTTTGTCGAAATTTTTGACCCACAGGGTATCTCAGCAAACTACTCTGTCTAATTTTCCAAAAATTTTCATCCCCTTAAAAATGACGGCCATTTTGAATTTTCGCATTTTTGGCAAAAATGCAAAGACACAAATTTACATCTATCTCCTTAAACGTGTGAGATAGAGTGATTTCGTTGAAAGTTTCGATCCACAGGGTATCTCAGCAATCTACTCTTGCCAATTTTGTCCAAGTTTTAGAGCAAAACTCATTCCTCCCTTTGGGTGGACATTACGCATGCCAATGCGTTCTATTTCTAGTTATATGCACTTTTACATAATTATGCTATTTCCATTGACAGCTATTCTCCAATTAATAAATTTTACAGCTTCATAATTTTTTAGTTTACTGATTAAGGCTGTCATCTTGCTATTGAATTGTCTTGTTTTAGTACTTTATCTTTACATACATTTTTTTCTCTTAGATATTATTTTCTCTACTTAAACATTATTTAGACCTTTATATAAGTGACACTGCGCTGAAAGTATTCCGGTCTTTGTACTGTTTCACTACTTCTATATGTCATGGTGTTGAAAACTAATCCCCCAGGCTGTGGGGTATGGGCATCTCTGATACTATTTTGTCAATGTTAACTTGCAAACTGGAATATATGATCATTTAATGTTTAATCATGCTAGTGTTTTAAAGCAAAATTAACCTTTGAATTTTTGTGTATTTTTTCAATGATGCAGTAACTGGTAGTTTGTTGCATATTCATGGAAGATTCATTTAAGGTTAAATACAAATTCTTCAAATTATTTTGCAATTTATGTCCACTTTATTTTTTTGTTCCGCAAAAATGATACTAAAAGTTGAAAGCATATCTTGAGGACTCAAAAATACCAAAAAAATGATAAAAATATTTATGTTTTCACTCGACATCCCCTTGACTCCTTGAGAATGGTATCACTTCTACTGGTGTCATAAGTTAACACAACTGCTGTTTAACTTTGGCCCCTACGCTACTGCAATTAGGTGATATATGGGGAATATTGACAATAGACAACTCAGACCTTCGTCAACTCAGCCCCCCACCATCTCTGACCCATTCAAATGGAAACTCAGCCCATTCTAAAACTCAGCCCCACATTTAGTTGGCCCTGTAGTGATGCATAGTTGATCTTTTCAATGTGTGGAAATACATGTGTAAATCGACTGAGCAATAGTTGGGTCAAACAGATTTTCTTTAAAGGATCTGGTATTTCATTTTGAATGTGGTCTTCAGTCTAAATATGCTGTTGCCACAACTGACTTCTTTGTTAGCAAATATTGGATGCGAATAGTTGCTGTCATTTTCGGAATACAAATATATAGCTAATGTAAAGTCATTATCAAATGATACTTTTTAGGTATAAATAACACACTTAATTACTACACCCACCTTTCAAATTGCCATAAAGTACACAACTTTTTCCATGTTCATTATATGTAAGATACAGATCCATTACTACTCTTTTCAAAGCTGATTCTCTCATTCATCAAGGATGGGCCAATCTAATTGATCTTTGTTAATTTCTTAAATTTAAGGGTGGGGGTGGGGGTGGGGGGGGGTGGGGTTGGGGGTCAACTCTGATATTTAATTCATTGCATTTAACCTCATATCTGTAATATGCAGTATAGTTTTGTAGTTTGAATAATTTACAAAAAAATTATGATACATTTCAAGTTTATATTTTGTTCTGTTTGTTAAATACCTGAAAAATACATACTGACCTGTGTAGTAGGTTTTTTAACATTTGACTGATATATTAAATGTTGAAACCATCCTGTCAGGTAATTTTTATATTTTCAGATTTTGTTTGAAAAAGTCCAAATGGCAAGTGTGGATGTTTTTGTGGGAAATAATGTTAACATTGATACAGAGGTGTATCACTTGTGGGTATCAGGGTATACAGGTACTTATAATTGTCACAATTTTATTTCTTGCAAATGTCATTAAACTGCATAAACTGTACACTGCCAAATTATTGAATGTTTGAGAAATTGTTGATAAAATTTTAATAAGAATCAAAAGATTTAATAAGAACTTACAATATTTTAGAAACATAGCCACAAGATGCTAACACCAAAATAAAAATCTATATTTCAACTGACCTACCTAATGAACTTGTCTTCAATTTTTAATCTGTCTGACTGTTATATTGTCTATTTTTTATTTTTTTTTTTATATTTTCCTAACACTGACTTTTCTTCTTTTCTTGCCGTTAATATCATCCGCAATAGAAATATTAATTTGTTTATATTGTCTGTACTTCGCAGCTCATGAAGCAGCTCAAATACAACAAAAGAGAGGTGTCCTGCAACAGTACAGTGCCACATTTGACATGTTGCTAAGTGATACTCAAGATCACTACAGAACATTCTCATTACTCGAGGATGTACTGAAGAAACCCACAAAAATGGCTGGACAAATTGAATATCAAATTCCTGCAGATGTACAGCAGCTTTTGATTGAAAAGTAAGTTTAAAACTGTGTTAATTGTTTCACAGAAAATTTGGGTGTCCTAGGGTCAAGTTGTTATGCAGTCTGAAAAAGTCATTTCTGACTTGTGTTTAAGTTTCAGGTTACCTTGCAAATGTGCACATATTATAACATGGACATTGGTATATAAAAATTAAAATACAACTATCAAAATTCGAGGTTCAGCTGATAACCTGAATGCTGCTTTGAAATAAACATAGGTGGAGGGTTGAAAAATATAAAAGAGATGGCTTTGTGCTTTCTAAACAATTAATATCTGTATGGTCGACTTATTGCTTCATTTCATATTGTTTCTTCCGCCAAGGAGGTTATGTTTTTGCCTGGGTTTGTTTGTGGGTTTGTGAGGTTGTTTGTGAACAAGATAACTCAAAAACTTATGGACGGATTTTGATTAAATTTTCAGGATATGCCTGAAAAGGTAAAAGGAAGAAATGATTCAATTTTGGGAGTGATCCGGATCACTATCTGGATCTTCTGGATCCATGAAATGTAATTTTTAAAGACAGATAACTCAAAACGTCATGGACAGATTTTCAGGATATGTGCTCCCTTGGCGGAGGTCTGCGCTCTCTGAGTGCTCTTGTTTCTTTTATTTCTATGTGATACAGATAACTTTGAAAATACATAAAGTAAAATAACTGCATTAAACATTTGATATCTGTTGAAAACAAGGCTTTTTTCATACCTTACTAGAACTGTTTTATTCAGATTCAACAGCATTGTGGTTATTAAAAGAACATGTTCCACTTCTGGTGTGACTTTCAGGTATTATGAATTTGACCAAACTGTGATGAGAGAATTTCTTGGGAAAAAATTATCTTCTCGTGTGCGAAGTTCGCTCGATGATGTCAGTGAAAAGACACGTGTACCATTACGAAGCTGTCGAAGACAGGTGTGTATGTAAAAATTACTGGTGAAAATACTTAGATCTGAAAATGTCTTGTTGAAGTCTGTATACCTATCTAGCAATTAAACTTTCTTAACTTTAGATTATGTTACAGGTATATATAAATTTGAAAAGTGGAAAAATCTAAATATCTGTGAAAATTTTTTTATAACTGAACATAAAATTTCAATTAGATATTGCTCATATAGCAGAATCTTGTAGATATTTCACATTTAACATTGGCTTATCTAGGATCACTGGCAAGAAATTAATAATGTAGTAAGACTGAGTGGACTTTTTTTCTTTCTCAAAATTTTGCAGTAATACATGGTACATCAAAATTTACATTTACTATCCATTGTCATTAATTTATAAGAAATATGAAAAATATTTGGTAGACTATATTACTCTATTTTATCTAACGGACAGTATCCTGGGTGCTATGAATTATGCAAGAGTAGGGCACCGCCACCACAGTGGGTAGAGATTTTCCTGTTACCCCTCTGGAGCTTAAGGTATTACAGGTAGAGTTCTCAAATATGCAGGATATGTTCATCAGTACAAAAGCTTGCCTGGGAATATTTTTTGCCTCATTTTGAAAAACCAGATGCCCACCACAACTGTTGTTTGATGTTATCAAGGAGTTGTAAACCATAAGGTGTAAAAAGTTGATACTTGGTAGAGACATTTGTTGAGGGTTGTAGGTGTGTAATGTCATGGTGTGATCTTGATTTGACCTTGCCATTGTGACCTTGGCCTATAAAATGTTATCCAGGCTGTATCATGGAAACCATAAGGTGTAGGAAGTTAATACTTGGTAGAGACAATAGTTGGGGATTGTAGGTGTCCAACGTCATGGTGTGACCTTGGTTTCACCTTCGACCTTTTTATGTCAGCTGACTTGTCAGTCAGCTGACATTATGTCATCACTCTGCGGCGTGGGCGTACGCGTACGCGTGAACAACTTCTTCTCCAAAACTACAAGGCCTAGAGACATGCTGGTTTTTTTAAAAGATACCTTATCTATTGGGGATGAAAAATTGTTCAAGGCATGCAAATCTGTCTGTTCGTCTGTTTGCTAGAGACATTACAAGGGGGGTACCCCCACCAAAAGTGAAAATTTCAACTTTTTATCACAATTTTCTCAGTGACTATTGCAGGGATTTCTCTCATATCTTGCATATATGTACTTGGCCAGAGGTAGATTCTCTTGTGTGAGTATGAGACCTGGATCTGTCTTACTTTTTTTTTAATAAATTTTTTTAAGAATTTTTAATGCATTAAAATTCATGAAATCATGCACTAAATCACTTATAACTTCAAAAGTGTTGCATTTACAGCATTTTGTGAAAATATGTTGTTCAGCTACTTTTTTCATAGCTACAATATGGTGAGTAAGTTGGGTGTCTGTCTCAATAGCTAAGTGAGTAATAGCTACTTTTGGGCTTTTCAGTAACTTCCATTATGAGTAAAATCACTTGTAACTTAAAAACTATTGCATTTAGAGAATTTCGTATAAATATGTTATTCAGCTACTTTTGGGCCAGCTATAACATAGTGAAATTTCAGACCTGTAGCTCATGGCATAGCTGAGTAATAGCTACTTTTAGGTTATCACTGTTGAGTAAATCGCTTATAACTTGAAAACTATTGCATTTAGAGAATTTCGTATAAATATGTTATTCAGCTACTTTTGGGCCAGCTATAACATAGTAAAATTTCAGACCTGTAGCTCATGGCATAGCCGAGTAATAGCTACTTTTAGGTTATCACTGTTGAGTAAATCACTTATAACTTGAAAACTATTGCATTTAGAGTATTTTGTTTCAATATGTTATTCACCTATTTTGGGGTCAGCTATAACATAGTGAAGTTTCAGACCTGTGGCTCATTTCATAGCTGAGTAATAGCTACTTTGAAGTTGTCACTGTTGAGTAAATCAGTTATAATTGGAAAACTATTGCATTTACAGAAATTTGTGCAAATATGTTATTCAGCTACTTTTGGGTCAGCTATAACATAGTGAAATTATAGACCTATAGCTCATGGCACAACTGAGCAATAGCTATTCTCAGGTACTGACTGTTGAGTAAATCAGCTATAACTTGAAAAATATTGCATTTGGAGTATTTGTTAAAATATATTGTTCACCTACTTTTGGGTCAGCTATAACATAGTGAAATTACAGACCTATAGCTCATGGCATAGCGGAGCAATAGCTATTTTCAGGTTCTCACTATTGAGTAAATCAGTTGTAGCTTGAAAACTATTGCATTTACAGTAGTTTGCTTAAATATGTTGTTCACCTACTTTTGGGTTAGCTATAACATAGTAAAATTTCAGACATGTAGCTCATTGCATAGCTGAGTAATAGTTCCTTTGAGGTTCTCACTGTTGAGTAAATCAGTTGTAACTTGAAAACTATTACATTTAGAGTAATTTGTTAAATATGTTATTCACAGAATTTTTGGTCAGCTATAACATAGTGAAATTGCAGACCTCTATGTCATGGCATAGCTGAGCAATAGCTACTTTCAGGTTCTCACTGTTGAGTAAATCATTGTATCCACTGGATAGCCGCAGTGTGTAGAGAGAGATTTCACCATTACTGCTCTGATGAAAAAAAATATTATAGCTAGCTTTCTTAAGTTTGCAGTATATATTAATAACCATAAAATGTTGTCTGGGAATATTTTTGGCCTCATTTTGAGAAACAAGATGGCCGCCACAGGTGTTTTTTGTCAGTCATGAAAAGTGCTTATATCTCCCTTATTATTGATCCTAGAGGTTTGGGATGTTAAACCAACCTGTAGGAAATCATGGGGTGGGAATCTTTGGGTGTGGTCAGATTTGACCTTCAATGACCCCTCCTTCAAGGTCAAACAAGGATAGCCAAACTTAAAAGTGCTTATAACTCGCTTATTAATGGTCCCAGAGGTTTGGGATGGTAAACAGACAGGAAATCATGGGCTGTGAATCTGTTGATATGGTCCGATTTGACCTTGGAACCCTCCTTCAAGGTCAAATGAGGATAGCGAAAATTGAAAGTGCCTACAACTCGCTTATTATTGGTGACAGAGATTTGGGATGGTAAACCATCCCATAGGAAATCATTGGCTCGGAATCTTTTGGTATGGTCAGATTTGACCTCTGGACCCCTCCTTCAAGGTCAAATGAGGACAGCCAAGCTTAAAAGTGCTTATAACTCATTTATAATTGGTCCTAGAGGTTTGGAATGGTAAACCATAGGAAATCATGGGCTGGGAATGTATTTGTGTGGTTAGATTTGACCTTGGACCCCTTCTTCAAGGTCGAACGAGGATATTGCATTTGTAGTATTTCTTTAAATATGTTTTATCCTATTTTTTACACTTAAACAATTACCTTGTTATTTTCCTTCATAATACCATTTACAGGGCACAACTTTTTTATTAGGCGGGTTGCGTGTAACCAACCGGCCTATTAGATTGATGTGTCCGACGTCCGTCTGTCCGTCCACATTTTTCGTTTCCGGACTCTAACTTTAAAACGGTTTGACCAATCAAATTCAAACTTCACAGGGAGATAGATCACCATCATAGCTAGGTTCCTTTCGAAATTGGTGAAATTCCGTGTGTTCATTTGTCCGTTTTTCGTCCGTTTGTCTGTCCATCCATCTGTTTGTCCACATTTTCGTTTCCGGACTCTAACTTTAAAACGGTTTGACCAATCAAATTCAAACTTCACAGGGAGATAGATCACCATCATAGCTAGGTTCCTTTCGAAATTGGTGAAATTCCGTGTGTTCGTTTGTCTGTTTTTCGTCCGTTTGTCTGTCCATCCATCTGTTTGTCCACATTTTCGTTTCCGGACTCTAACTTTAAAACGGTTTGACCAATCAAATTCAAACTTCACAGGGAGATAGATCACCATCATAGCTAGGTTCCTTTCGAAATTGGTAAAATTCCGTCTGTTTGTTTGTCCGTTTTTCCGTCCGTTTCTTCGTTTTTGTCCGTTTTTCTGTCCATCCATCTGTCCGTCCACATGTTTGTTTCCGGACTCTAACTCGAAAACGGTTACTCCAATCTAATTCAAACTTCACAGGGACATACATCACCATCATAGCTAGGTTCCTTTCGAAATTGGTGAAATTCCGTGTGTTCATTTGTCTTGTTTTTCTGTCCATTTGTTCGTTTTTAGATTAGAAGTATTACATTTCTTAGCACGTCGAACACATTTACCTTAAGTGGGTAACCTAACATTTCTTTCCTTGTTCCTAAATTTAATGAGAGCAGTTGCTAACCTTGTTTCCTGCGTGCGCAACCCGCCTTTTGGGGCACCTCTGACCCTCTTGTCCTTTTCTTCTGCCAGCTTCGGAATTTCTTTCAAACTTGCTGTTCAGTTACCATTTACTGTATTTCTGTACAGCCCTTTTCCTGATAATTATTCTGTCCTCTAATCACCTTCACAAATCAAAAACACTCAGTCAGCTGACACAGTGCCCGTTCACGGGCACTCTCCTCTTGTTTGTAATTACCTTGACCTTTAACATTTTGCCTGGGCAATATATTGGAAACAATAGAGCAATTTTAGGCAAATTTTGCACCCTCAAGGGTTCTGAGGACTGCTCCTTCAGCACCTCTGAAAAGTTTAGACTTTTCTGATTTTTGACCGCCATATTGAATTTTGGCGGAAATAGAAAATGTTGTTTATCTCACTGGGTAATCAGGACTACTCCTTTTGTGTCTACGCATAATTTAGAAATTTTCTTGATCAATAATTTTGAAAATTTTGTTGATTTTCAAAACCGTGTTTAACCATCTTGCATCTAACCACAAGTGTGTCCTTGGTCGTGTTAAGTGTGAAATTGCAAATTCTGAGCCACTTTCTTTGTAATTAAGCATCCCTCAAAAAGGGCTCTTATTTTGTTTTGGGTCAAGCTTGCCCACTACTGCAGCCACATTATCATCTTCCTTGAATATTAGTGGCTCTATGATTTGACAGAAAATCGATTCGATGTCTGTTTAAAAGTTTTGGTGTAGAAAATCAATTCTCATGTTAAGACCTGATTGTGAATCAAATATAAGATTGAAAAACCACCCAATTTTCCTTTTTTAACAGATGTTTAACACTTTTTATGTCAGCTGACTTGTCAGTCAGCTGACATTATGTCGTCACTCTGCGGCGTGGGCGTACGCGTCCGCGTACGCGTGAACAACTTCTCCTCCAAAACTACAAGGCCTAGAGACGTGCTGTTTTTTTTAAAAGATACCTTATCTATCGAGGATGAAAAATTGTTCAAGGCATGCAAATCTGTCTGTTCGTCTGTTTGCTAGAGACATTACAAGGGGGGTACCCCCACCAAAAGTGTGAAAATTTCAACACTTAATCACAATTTTCTCAGTGACTATTGCAGGGATTTCTCTCATATCTTGCATATATGTACTAGGCCACAGGTAGATTCTCTTGTGTGAGTATGAGACCTGGATCTGTCTTACTTTTTTTTTAATAAATTTTTTTAATAATTTTTAATGCATTAAAATTCATGAAATCATGCACAAAATCATTTATAACTTGAAAAGTGTTGCATTTAGAGCATTTTGTTAAAATATGTTATTCAGCTACTTTTTTCATAGCTACAATATGGTGAGTAAGTTGGGTGCCTGTCTCAATAGCTAAATGAGTAATAGCTACTTTTGGGCTTTTCAGTAACTTCCATCATGAGTAAAATCACTTGTAACTTAAAAACTATTGCATTTAGAGAATTTCGTATAAATATGTTATTCAGCTACTTTTGGGTCAGCTATAACATAGTAAAATTTTAGACCTGTAGCTCATGGCATAGCTGAGTAATAGCTACTTTTAGGTTATCACTGTTGAGTAAATCGCTTATAACTTCAAAAATATTGCATTTAGAGAATTTCGTATAAATATGTTATTCAGCTACTTTTGGGTCAGCTATAACATAGTAAAATTTCAGACCTGTAGCTCATGGCATAGCGGAGTAATAGCTACTTTTAGGTTATCACTGTTGAGTAAATCGCTTATAACTTGGAAACTATTGCATTTACAGTATTTTGTTGCAATATATTATTCACCTATTTTGGGATCAGCTATAACATAGTGAAGTTTCATATCTGTGGCTCATTGCATAGCTGAGTAATAGTTACTTTGAAGTTCTCACTATTGAGTAAATCACTTGTAACTTAAAACCTATTGCATTTAGAGAATTTCGTATAAATATGTTATTCAGCTACTTTTGGACCAGCTATAACATAGTGAAATTTCAGATCTGTAGGTCATGGCATAGCTGAGTAATAGCTACTTTAAAGTTCTCACTATTGAGTAAATCAGTTGTAATTGGAAAACTATTGCATTTAGAGAATTTCGTATAAATATGTTATTCAGCTACTTTTGGGTCAGCTATAACATAGTAAAATTTCAGACCTGTAGCTCATGGCATAGCTGAGTAATAGCTACTTTTAGGTCATCACTATTGAGTAAATCAGTTGTAACTTCAAAAGTATTGCATTTACAGTATTTTGCTTAAATATGTTGTTCACCTACTTTTGGGTCAGCTATAGCATAGTGAAATTTCAGACCTGTAGCTCATTGCATAGCTGAGTAATAACTACTTTGAGGTTCTCACTATTGAGTAAATCAGTTGTAATTGCAAAACTATTGCATTTAGAGAATTTAGTATAAATATGTTATTCAGCTACTTTTGGGTCAGCTATAACATAGTAAAATTTCAGACCTGTAGCTCATGGCATAGCTGATAATAGCTACTTTTAGGTCATCACTATTGAGTAAATCAGTTGTAACTTGAAAACTATTGCATGTACAGTATTTTGCTTAAATATGTTGTTCACCTACTTTTGGGTCAGCTATAACATAGTAAAATTTCAGACCTGTAGCTCATGGCATAGCTGAGTAATAGCTACTTTGAGGTTATCACTGTTGAGTAAATTGCTTATAACTTGGAAATTATTGCATTTAGAGTATTTTGTTTCAATATGTTATTCACCTATTTTGGGGTCAGCTATAACATAGTGAAGTTCCAGACCTGTGACTCATTGCATAGCTGAGTAATAGCTACTTTGAAGTTCTCAATGTTGAGTAAATCACTTATAATTTGAAAACTATTGCATTTAGAGAATTTAGTATAAATATGTTATTCAGCTACTTTTGGGTCAGCTATAACATAGTAAAATTTCAGACCTGTAGCTCATGGCATAGCTGAGTAATAGCTACTTTTAGGTTATCACTGTTGAGTAAATCACTTATAACTTGCAAACTATTGCATTTAGAGTATTTTGTTGCAATATGTTATTCACCTATTTTGGGGTCAGCTATAACATAGTGAAGTTCCAGACCTGTGGCTCATTGCATAGCTGAGTAATAGCTACTTTGAAGTTCTCACTGTTGAGTAAATCAGTTGTAATTGGAAAACTATTGCCTTTACAGAAATTTGTGCAAATATGTTATTCAGCTACTTTTGGGTCAGCTATAACATAGTGAAATTACAGACCTGTAGCTCATGGCACAACTGAGCAATAGCTATTCTCAGGCACTGACTGTTGAGTAAATCGGCTATAACTTGAAAAATATTGCATTTGGAGTATTTTGTTAAAATATATTGTTCACCTACTTTTGGGTTAGCTATAACATAGTGAAATTACAGACCTATAGCTCGTGGCATAGCGGAGCAATAGCTATTTTCAGGTTCTCACTATTGAGTAAATCAGTTGTAACTTGAAAACTATTGCATTTACAGTATTTTGCTTAAATATGTTGTTCACCTACTTTTAGGTCAGCTATAACAGAGCAAAAATTCAGACATGTAGCTCATTGCATAGCTGAGTAATAGTTACTTTGAGGTTCTCACTCTTGAGTAAATCAGTTGTAACTTGAAAACTATTACATTTAGAGTATTTTGTTAAATATGTTATTCACAGACGTTTTGGTCAGCTATAACATAGTGAAATTGCAGACCTCTATGTCATGGCATAGCTGAGCAAAGCTTCTTTCAGGTTCTCACTGTTGAGTAAATCATTGTATCCAACCTGTAGGAAATCATGGGCTGGGAATCTGTTAATATGGTCCAATTTGACCTTGGAACCCTCCTTCAAGGTCAAATGAGGATAGCCAAACATAAAAGTGCTTATAACTCGCTTATTATTGGTCCTAGAGGTTTGGAATGAAAACCAACCTATAGAAAATCATGAGCTGGGAATTTTTTGGTGTGGTCGGATTTCACCTTGGACCCCTCCTTCAAGGTCAAATGAGGATAGCCAAACTTAAAAGTGCTTATAACTCGCTTATTATTCGTCCTAGAGGTTTGGAATGGAAAACCAACCTATAGAAAATCATGGGCTGGGAATCTTTTGGTGTGGTCGGATTTCACCTTAGACCCCTCCTTCCAGGTCAAACGAAGATAGCCAAACTTAAAGTGCTTATAACTCACGTATTATTGGTCTTGGAGGTTTGGGATGGTAAACCAACATATAGGAAATCATGGGCTGGGATTCTTTTGGTGTGGTCAGATTTGACCTGGGACCCCTCCTTCAAGGTCAATTGAGGATAGCCAAACTTACAATTGCTTATAACTCGCTTATTATTGGTCCTACAGGTTTGGGATGGTAAACAAGCTACAGGAAATCATGGGCTGGGAATTTTTTTGTGTGGTCGGATTTGACCTTAGACCCCTCCGTCAAGGTCAAACAAGGATAGCCAAACTTAAAAGTGCCTATGACTCACTTATTATTGGTCCGACAGGTTTGGGATGGTAAACCATCCTAAATTCTTTGGCTGGGAATCTTTTGGTATGGTCAGATTTGACCTTTGGATCCCTTCTTCATGGTCGAACGAGGATATTGCATTTATAGTATTTCTTTAAATATTTTTAACCTACTTTTTACACTTAAACAATTACCTTGTTACTTTATTTCATAATACCATTTGCAGGGCACAACTTTTTTGTCCTTTTATTCTGTCAGCTTCGGAATATCTTTCGAACATGCTGTTCAGTTACCATTTACTGTATTTCTGTACAGCCCTTTCCCTGATAATTATGCTTTCCTCTCATTATCACCATCACAAATCAAAAACATTCAGTCAGCTGACACAGTGCCCGTTCACGGGCACTCTCCTCTTGTTTATGTCAGCTGACTAATGTCAGTCAGCTGACATTATGGCATCACTCTGCAGTGTCTGTGTACACGTCCGCGTGAATGACTTCTACAAAACTACAAGGCCCAGAGACATGCTATTACTTTTAAAAGATGCTGAAAGTTTTCTGTGTTATGATTATTTTTAGGAAAAAAAGAACTTTTGGTCTTTCTTGAAAGACAAGTGGAAAAACGAGTATAAGTAATAATCGATTGCTAAGAATTATTTTTTTACTTTGAATATCTACCTTATTAGTATGCACTTTGTAACCATTTTTGGCACTTAATTACCTTAGGCATGGGAAAATATTCCAGTTACTTATATTTGACTCAGATCTTTATCAAGGTCACATGATCAGAAACACTTTTTTTCAGGTACAGCAAATGTCATCGTCACTCAGCCAAACCTATTTACTCCAGGAGGTTGTTGAGTTCTATATGTGTCGATAATATCAAATCTCAGGCTGATTATATTTTCAGAGTGATTGGACCACAATTGAGTAATTAAGTGTCCCTGAAAGGGCGCTTATTTGTTTTCGCCTCAGTTTCCTCGCCGCCGCATTATGGTCTCCCTTGAATATCTCCCTTATTATTAGAAGGTTTCAAACCATATTTGGCAGTTATATACCTTAGGCGTGGGAAAATTTTTCTGCATGCTTAAATTTGACCTTTATGGAAGGTCACATGATCAAAAACAATTTTTTTTGAAGTACACTCCCCCCCCCCCCCCCCCCCCTCGTCATCGCAGTTCAGGAAAAACTACTTGCTACACAGCCTTATAATTTGACACACCTGTTCATACTATCGAAAATGCGAGCTGGTTAGATTTTGGGAGCAATCCCTTGAAAAATGTCTCATTTATGAGTGATTTTCTGACACCTTCCAATCTGAAAGCCTTAAATTTAGGTCAACCCCCCCTATTATCTTCTTAAGTATTGCATTTAGAGCCATAAAATGTACTGGGAGGTAATAGGAAACCATATGTGGAGAGTCTAAATAGCCAGTCAGTTTTACCCCATGGCCCCCCCTTATGGGTCAAACTGGGGTCATAAAATAGCTGATTTTGAGATTTGCCTTATATCTCCTTTATTGTTGGTTTTGTAGCTTCAGAATGTATTAAGAGGTATTGGGAAAGCATATGTGGAGAGTCTAAATAGCGGGTCAGTTTTACCCCCCGACCCCCTCTTATGGGCCAAACTGGGGTCATAAATAGCTGCTTTGGAGTTTTGCCTTGTAGTTCCTTTATTGTTTCTTTTATAGCTTCAGAATGTATTAAGAGGTATTGGGAAAGCATATATGGAGAGTCTAAATAGCCAGTCAGTTTCCCGCCCCCCCCACCCCCACCCCCACCCCCCCCCCCCGCCATGGGCCAAACTGGGGTCATAAATAGCTGCTTTGGAGTTTTTATCTCGAGCCGGCGGGAGGTAATTACTCCCCTACTCAAAATGAGTAAATGCGAATTATCTCTTAAAAGTATTGCAGATAGCCAATTTTTCTCAAATAACTCATTCACCTACTTTTGGAAGAGCTTTCACATGGTGAAGTTTCAGAGCCATAGCTAATTACTCACCTACTCAAAATGAGTAAATGCGAATTATCTCTATAAGTATTGCGGATAGCCAATTTTTCTCAAATAACTCATGTACCTACTTTTGGGAGAGCTTTCACTTGATGAAGTTTCAGACCCGTAGCTAATTATTCACCTACTCAAAATGGGTAAATGCTAATTATCTGTAAAACTATTGCGGAGACCCAATTTTTATCAAATAACTCATTCATGTATTTTTGAGAGAGCTTTCGCATGGTGAAGTTTCAGACCCGTAGATAATTACTCACCTACTCAAAATGAGTAAATGCGAATTATCTCTTAAAAGTATTGCAGATAGCCAATTTTTCTCAAATAACTCATTTACCTACTTTTGGAAGAGCTTTCACATGGTGAAGTTTCAGACCCATAGCTAATTACTCACCTACTCAAAATGAGTAAATGCGAATTATTTCTAAAAGTATTGCAGATAGCCAATTTTTCTCGAATAACTCATTCACGTACTTTGGGGAGAGCTTTCACTTGGTGAAGTTTCAGACCCGTAGCTAATTATTCACCTACTCAAAATGAGTAAATGCGAATTATCTCTATAAGTATTGCGGATAGCCAATTTTTCTCAAATAACTCATTCACCTACTTTGGGAAGAGCTTTCACTTGGTGAAGTTTCAGACCCGTAGCTAATTATTCACCTACTCAAAATGAGTAAATGCGAATTATCTCTAAAAGTATTGCGGATACTCTCAAAATTTTAATGATAACCATAATGAGTAAATGGCTTATATCTTCAAAAGTATTGCAGTTACACAATTTCTCTCAAATATGTTGTTCATTTACTTTTTAGTCGAATCTTTGATTCGAGTTATGTATTGAGTCGCGGCCACGATTTTAAATTCGCCGTTTAAGCCCTTAAATACCAAATTCTGCATAATATTTCTTCACATATCTGTACATTAAGGTGTATATTATACACTCTGCCATTTTGAAGATTTTTAATGCCTTTATTAAGTTATATTTTATGAAGTAAAAAGCATGTCTGGCGCTTCGTCTGGCTTTCCCCAAGGACCCGTATGTCCTAGAAACTATTGTGTTTGCCATTGTAATGGTCTACTCAAACGAGTCTTTTTTAACGGTTTTGTCTGCTGGTTTCTAGAGGCCAAACCCCAATTAATTTATTCGTCTGCAGGGTTTACCACGCAGTCACTGTTAATGTAAAATTGCTGTCTGCGCATCTACGTGTACTCAATTATTTGTCAAACAAATAAACCGCAAAGAAATTAATGAATGAAGTGACGTCACAGTAGTACTATACATTTTTGTTTAGCCAATCAAAATCGAGGACACCTCTGGCAGAGACAATGAAAATATTCAAACTCCGTAGTTCTACATTCAACCACTGGAAGGCGCTTTTGCATGTCCTAGAAGTTAGCACGTGATTTCATTTTTTTGTCAATCCGTTTCTCATTTTGGAAGAAGTTGTCTTCCAAATTGTTTTACAGTATATTTACAAAATAAACCAGTTCGCTAATCTTATTTCCTGACAATATTTTGTAAAATGGACGTTTCGACAAAGATCAAATACTGTGTCCTTGATTCTGATTCTGATTGGCTAAACGACGAAATACTTCATCGGTAAAATACAGCATAATCTATGGCTCCCTATTGTAATATTGTAGAAACAACACACGAATATTTGATTTAAACGTGTAAATGAGTAAATGCGAATTATCTCTAAAAGTATTGCAGATAGCCATTTTTTCTCAAATAACTCATTCATCTACTTTTGGGAGAGCTTTCACATGGTGAAGTTTCAGACCCGTAGCTAATACTTACAATTTGCTTCTGTAAAATATCCATATACAGTACTATATATCCACGCTTCAAAATTGAAATATGTCTTCTCGTTTCAAAATCAAATTTCAAACTGCAAGTCCGTGAACAGGAAATATGCTGGTAGTTTTCATCTTAAACCAGCCTTGTAAAATATATTGAGGAAACCCCCTCAAAGAACTGCCGTGTCTGCGCATGTTTGCTGATTAATATTAATGAGGCAAGTCCGTGAACAGGAAATATGCTGGTAGTTTTCATCTTAAACCAGCCTTGTAAAATATATTGTGAGGAAACCCCCCTCAAAGAACTGCCGTGTCTGCGCATGTTTGCTGATTAATATTAATGAGGCAAGTCCGTGGACAGGAAATATGCTGGTGGTTTTCATCTTAAACCAGCCTTGTAAAACTGCGCATCTACAGACCGTTTATATTTATAAACCTTTCACATCACGTCACTACAAATATCCATCTCGCGACACAAATCTGGAAACTTCCGTGGAAGCGGTTTCCAAATGCGGGCGATAATACAGAGTTTACAGATTTCAACACCCAGTGCTGTCCTAAGATTCGACTCTGTGGTTGGGTGAAAGCTAACCACGTCACCCTTGTTTGTAAACTGTAACATATTGAAGTTTCACAACTGTTGCTCAATGTACAATTGAGTAATGGTTACTTTATTGCTACTTTTAGTGAAAATGTGAAAAATCACAAATATCTCACAAACCATAAGAGCAAAATGAGTAAATGCTAATTATCTGTAAAAGTATTGCGGATACCCAATTTTTATCAAATAACTCATTCATCTACTTTTGGAAGAGCTTTCACATGGTGAAGTTTCAGACCCGTAGATAATTACTCACCTACTCAAAATGAGTAAATGCGAATTATCTCTTAAAAGTATTGCAGATAGTCAATTTTTCTCAAATAACTCATTCATCTACTTTTGGAAGAGCTTTCACATGGTGAAGTTTCAGACACATAGCTAATTACTCACCTACTCAAAATGAGTAAATGCGAATTATCTCTTAAAAGTATTGCAGATAGTCAATTTTTCTCAAATAACTCATTCATCTACTTTTGGAAGAGCTTTCACATGGTGAAGTTTCAGACACATAGCTAATTACTCACCTACTCAAAATGAGTAAATGCGAATTATCTCTAAAAGTATTGCAGATAGCCATTTTTTCTCAAATAACTCATTCATCTACTTTTGGGAGAGCTTTCACATGGTGAAGTTTCAGACCCGTAGCTAATTATTCACCTACTTAAAATGAGTAAATGCTAATTATCTGTAAAAGTATTGCGGATACCCAATTTTTATCAAATAACTCATTCATCTGCTTTTGGCAGAGCTTTCACATGATGAAGTTCCACACCCGTAGGTAATTATTCACCTACTCAAAATGAGTAAATGCGAATTATCTCTTAAAAGTATTGCAGATAGCCAATTTTTCTCAAATAACTCATTCACCTACTTTTGGAAGAGCTTTCACATGGTGAAGTTTCAGAGCCATAGCTAATTACTCACCTACTCAAAATGAGTAAATGCGAATTATCTCTATAAGTATTGCGGATAGCCAATTTTTCTCAAATAACTCATGTACCTACTTTTGGGAGAGCTTTCACTTGATGAAGTTTCAGACCCGTAGCTAATTATTCACCTACTCAAAATGGGTAAATGCTAATTATCTGTAAAACTATTGCGGAGACCCAATTTTTATCAAATAACTCATTCATGTATTTTTGAGAGAGCTTTCGCATGGTGAAGTTTCAGACCCGTAGATAATTACTCACCTACTCAAAATGAGTAAATGCGAATTATCTCTTAAAAGTATTGCAGATAGCCAATTTTTCTCAAATAACTCATTTACCTACTTTTGGAAGAGCTTTCACATGGTGAAGTTTCAGACCCATAGCTAATTACTCACCTACTCAAAATGAGTAAATGCGAATTATTTCTAAAAGTATTGCAGATAGCCAATTTTTCTCGAATAACTCATTCACGTACTTTGGGGAGAGCTTTCACTTGGTGAAGTTTCAGACCCGTAGCTAATTATTCACCTACTCAAAATGAGTAAATGCGAATTATCTCTAAAAGTATTGCGGATAGCCAATTTTTCTCAAATAACTCATTCACCTACTTTGGGAAGAGCTTTCACTTGGTGAAGTGTCAGACCCGTAGCTAATTATTCACCTACTCAAAATGAGTAAATGCGAATTATCTCTAAAAGTATTGCGGATACCCAATTTTTTCAAATAACTCATTCATCTACTTTTGGGAGAGCTTTCACATGGTGAAGTTTCAGACCCGTAGGTAATTACTCACCTACTCAAAATGAGTAAATGCGAATTATCTCTTAAAAGTATTGCAGATAGCCAATTTTTTTCAAATAACTCATTCACCTACTTTTGGGAGAGCTTTCATTTGGTGAAGTGTCAGACCCGTAGCTAATTATATATGCTACGTTTAGTGAAAATGTGAAAAATCACAAATATCTCACAAACCATAAGAGATAGAGCAATTTAGAGCAATTTTTGAGCCACAGGGTAGTACAACGGTATCCTATGCTGTTGGGTTTGGTGAACTTTGGCCTACTTTTGACTGAGTAATAGCACTTTTACCTAATATAACTATATGGCTTATAACTGTCAAACTACTGCATTTAGAGTATTTTGTTCCAATATGTTGTTCAACTACTTTCTCCACAGCTACAACATGGTCAGTAGTTTGGAAGTGTATCTCCATAGCTAAGTGAGTAATAGCTACTTTGTCACTTTTTAATGATAACCGTAGTGAGTAAAGGGCTTATATCTTCAAAAGTATTGCGGCTACACAATTTCTCTCAAATATGTTGTTCATCTACTTTTTTGTGAACTGTAACATGTTTAAGTTTCACAACTATTGCTCAATGTACAAGTGAGTAACAGCTACTTTATTGCTACTTTTAGTGAAAATGTGAAAAATCACAAATATCTTGTAAACTGTAAGAGATAGAGCAATTTCGAGCGAATTTTTGACCCACAGGGCAGTACAAGAGTATCCTATTGTACTGGGTTTGGTGACCTTTGGCCTACATTTGAGTGAGTAATAGCACTTTACCTAATATAATTATATGGCTTATAACTTCCACACTATTACATTTACAGTAATTTGTTCCAATATGTTGTTCAACTACTTTCTCCACAGCCACAACATGGTCAGTAGTTTGTAAGTGTATCTCCATAGCTAAGTGAGTAAGAGCTACTTTGTCAATTTTTAATGATAACCGTAATGAGTAAATGGCTTATATCTTCAAAAGTATTGCAGCTACACAATTTCTCTCAAATATGTTGTTCATCTATTTTTTACCCGACAGCCCATGGTGTCCAGATGGGTGGGCGGGCGGGCAGGCAGGCGGCGGGAAAAAGTTTGTCCAGACTGTATCTCACAAACCGTAAGGTGTAGGGAGTTGGTACTTGGTAGGGACATTCGTTAGGATGTGTAGGTGTGCAACGTCATGGTCTCACCCTGATTTGACCTTGCCGCAGAGACCTTGAGTTTGAAGATCTTGTCCAAGCTATATCTCGGAAACCGTAAGGTGTAGGAAGTTGATACTTGGTAGGAACATTGGTTAGGGTATGTAGGTGTGCAACGTCATGGTCTGACCTTGATTTCACCCTTGACCTGGCCGTAGTGACCTTGACCTATAAAATCTTGTCTGGGCTATATCTCGGAAACCGTAAGGTGTAGGAACTTGATACTTGGAAGGGACATTGGTTAGGGAGTGTAGGTGTGCAACGTCATGGTCTGACCTTGATTTGACCTTTGACCTTGCTGTAGTGACCTCGGCCTATAAAATCTTGTCCGGGCTATATCTCGGAAACTGTAAGGTGTAGGAAGTTGATACTTGGTAGGGACATTGGTTAGGGGGTGTAGGTGTGCGATGTCATGGTCTGACCTTGATTTGACCATTGCCCTTGCTGTAGTGACCTTGACCTATAAAATCATTGTGAATATCTTGGAAAAGGTATTTCTTCCCGTTTAATGCTCGGCGGGAGATACACACCGTGGCAGTGGTCTTGTTGCCTTATATCTCCTTTATCGTTGCTTTTATAGCTTCAGAATGTATTAAGAGGTATTAGGAAAGCATATGTGGAGAATCTAAATAGCCAGTCAGTTTTATCCCCCGACCCCCCCTTATGGGTCAAACTGGGGTTATAAAATAGTTGCTTTGGAGTTTTGCCTTGTTTCTCCTTTATCGTTGCTTTTATACCTTCAGAATGTATGAAGAGGTATTGGGAAAGCATATGTGGAGAGTCTAAATAGCCGGTCAGTTTTACCTCCCGACTCCCCCTTATGGGCCAAACTGGGGTCATAAATAGCTGCTTTGGAGTTTTTGCCTTATATCTCCTGTATCGTTGCTTTTATAGCTTCAGAATGTATTAAGAGGTATTGGGAAAGCATACGGCGCAGCTTTGTGCATTCTTAGCTTTACAGCATGCTTATTAAAATCACAAAGCATTTTAAACTTTCAGGGATGCTTCGCTTTTGTTAGCAAAAGCATTCCTCTAGTTTTAATGGCAAACATTTCCTTTTTTCCCCACCTTAATCTTTAACATGTTTAATGTTTCAGTTTATTGGGATGCTATGTCTTTGTTTTCAAAAAAAGTTTTTTATTGCATTAATACATCCTATCCAATGGACAATTGCTAATCCGGTCGGCGCAGACCGGCCCGCCAAACGACAGAAAAAGTCGCCTTATATGAGTGCATAATGCCCCCACAAGCGTTCCGGTCCCTGTGTGTGCTCGCAAGGTGGCGTGTCGTACTTCCTTCCTGTCTAGACAGCGTGACGTCATAGCATCTTTTTTCGTTTGGCGCACGTGTGTGTGGACGTGTTTTTTCATCAGCTCTCGCAAGTTATTATATGGTGTGTGTTAATTTAATCAAGGAACTTTATTTTATTTGAAAAGAATTTTGCTTCATTGTGGATATAATGGCATTTCCTGGTCAGCGTAGGGGAGTTTGTGGACACGCCATGGCTGGCTTTGACCAGCACGCGCATTGTGCTCGTTGCAGAGACAAAAAGAAAGGGTCTGACCCTTGTGTTAAAGGAAATATCTGTCCTTCATGCAATATTCTTACTGAAGAACAAAAACTACGCTTAGCCACCCCAGTTTATCAGAATAAAAAGGAAAAGAAGGAAACTAAAGCGGCTATGGAAGAGTGTACGTTAGTTGACCCTGCCCTAGTTTCTGTGCTGGGTGTATCTACAGACACCGGGATTAAGAGCTCAGAAGAGGCGAGTAGCAACATGGAAGTTGTGAAAGCTAAGAAGCACATGCAGAGCTCAGAAGAGGCGAGTAGCGTATCTTCTAACGTGAAAGCCAAGAAGATTAAATCCCCTACAACCTCCAAAGAAAAACCAGAAAAGGGCAAGAAACGCCAGTCTTCTCCCAAGCCGTCTAAAGCGTCTACAGAGAGTAAACTGGAGGCAATGGATATTAAATGGTTAGACCGGTTTAACAGACTGGAAGCTATGTTGTTATCTAAAAGTCTTTCTCAACCGGAACCGACTTTTCAACCAGTGAAACTCTCACCGGTCAGGCCATCCCCTGCTGGCATCTCTGAAACTGTTAACCCTTTCTTTGCTCCGACTACCAAAGTGCCTTCATCTCATGAGCAAGGGGAAAAATCTCTACCTACTGACCACCCTTCTGATATGCCAGTTCTCAAGCCGGTGGCCGGCTCATCAGGATTGTTAAGTTCGCAAGCCCATTCTGAACAGGAAATGGACGCCGACAGTGCATCAGAATCTGCTTCTATGCCAGATTTGTCGGTTAAAGGTGAAGAAGGTGAACTCTCAGATCTTGATCCGGATAATTCACTCTCTGATGTTGACCAGGCCCCGTCTGAGGAACAGACATACAGAGAAACAATGCGAGGTATCAGAGCTTATATGAACTGGAATCACATTCCAGATTTGGATACAACTCTAGCCAGTGCTGAAGACAACCCCTTTGCCGCCCCTAAGATCCAACCGGCAGGGAAGATCAGTGTACAACTGCCTACGGATGATTGGCTATGCCGTAAGATGGATAGACTAAATCTCACATTGACGCAAGGATACCCTTCTAAAGGGTCTGAACCCGGTGGACTGCAAAGGGACCAATTCATTAAACCTACCAAGTCGCAAGGAAGATGGTATGGTTTACATCCCAGTCAAGACAAACCGGATGGTTCTGTCTCCTTCTGGCACAGTGACAATGCAAAAATTAACAGTACTTTCAGCAGAATTGCCAGATACTCTGCTCTTTCATCACCAACTCCTGCTTCACGCTTTATTGCTCAGGACACTCTTCGCAAGTGGGAGAAAAGTGCACGTGAGGCCTCCTACATGTGTAATCAAGCTGCGGGTTTAAGCAGATGCTTAAATAAGGTTCAACAGGAAATGTCCAGCCACTTAAAGGTCCTTCAAGGTGAACATAGTAAGGACAAGTCTGCCAGTAGAGCCAGTAGTGCCACGGACGAGCTACAGCATCTCATGCATTTTAACTCCTCCATTTTTCAATGTATGGCGAAGACAATGGAACATCTATCAGATTTCGCATTTGTGAGCATGTACAATTTCACCTTGGCCAGACGAGATTCTTACCTCGCACTGGTCAAACCTGGCATCAAACAGGATACACTGGCCTCCCTCCGGCAGGCCCCCATGCAACTGGATACTTTATTCCCTGATCTTGTGTTGAAAAAAGCAGAGGAGGATATTTCCAAATTCGAGGATAGAGGCCGGTCTCACCCTGGCTCCACTGACCGAAAGGACTCACGTTTCCACCCTTATAAGAAACCTGAACAATCCTATCAAGAAAACAAACAAACTAGGCCGGCCTGGAAGAATATTGGCAGATTTCAAAAGAAAAAGGCTAAATTCCAGGGGCAGAAGTACTCCTCGCGACAGGCCCGGGGATACAATTCATTTAAATGACAATCAAAGTGCAGACCTTCAGTTGGAGGTCCAGGGCAAAAGGCAGGAACTTTGCAGTGGAGTACCGGATCAGCATACCGGACCGGACTCCAGACAGACTTTAATTCATGTGTCAAGAAATTTAAGCTCTGTAAATTCATTTGTTGTTTCTCCTGCACCTTTTGCAACCGGGCAGCCGCAAAAGAAAGGCATAAGTCCAGTGTTTGTAAACTTAAACAAAGTTCAGCAATTAAAATATGTGAACAATGCTTTGTTTGTAGATCACTTGTGTTCTGTAAAGCCTGTAGCAAATGTCCCAAATGTTGCTTCCAATCTTCCTGTAGGGACCAGACTTCAAAACTATTGGACAAAATGGTTGGATCTGGGTGCAAACCCAATAGTAGTTCAAATCCTAAATCGACCCAAGTTAACAAGAAATCCCACGGTCATAAGCTGTTATGTAAATCCCCACAGGAACAGCTACCTGGTGGAGGCATTGCATCAGCTTATAGCCAAAAATGCAATAGAAATGGTACAAAACCCCAAATCTCTAGGCTTCTTCAACCGACTATTTCTAGTTCCAAAGCCAGACAAAAAGTGGAGACCTATACTGGATCTGAGCAAACTCAATCTTTTTCTCAAGGTGGAGAAATTCAAAATGGAAACCCCGGAAACCATCCGGACTTCCCTCCAACAAGGGGAATGGGTCACCTCAATAGATTTCAAGGACGCCTACTTCCACATACCCATACACCAGAGGTCTCGAAAATATCTCAGATTTCATGTCCAGGGCCAGACCTACCAGTTCAAAGCACTTCCCTTTGGCCTCTCAACAGCTCCTATGGAGTTCACTGTAATAGCCAAGGAAGTGAAGCTGATGGCTATAAGCAAGGGTATAAGAATCCACCAGTACCTAGACGACTGGTTGGTGAGAGCCAGCTCCCACCCCCTTTGCCTTCAACATACCCAAAAGCTGGTCCAGATTTGTCAGGAACTGGGCTGGTTGGTGAATGTAGAAAAATCAGAACTCGAACCCAAGCAGGTCTTCGAATTTGTAGGCTATCAATTCGACCTCCAGTCCGGACGGGTCCGACCTACTCCGGACCGGTGGCGAGCCCTTCAAAGGAAGATACAGACTCTCCTGTCACTTCCGGCCTGTCCGGTCCGGCAGTTCATGTCCTTGATAGGCCTGTTAACAGCCACGGAAAAGCAGGTCCATTTAGGTCGACTGCATATGAGGCCCATACAGTGGCACCTCAAAAACAATTGGAGGATACCAGAATCTCTGGAGAAAGTTATTCCATTACCCAGATCACTGCACCCTCACTTAAGGTGGTGGCTGGAGGAAGACAATGTGCTACAGGGTCAACCATTACACCCCTTAAAGCATGCTCTGCAAATTTTTACAGACGCATCAAAAGAAGGTTGGGGCGCTCATTTAAACGAACGCACTGCAAGAGGCCACTGGTCACTGCCGGAAAGCAAGTTGCACATAAACTATCTAGAACTAAAAGCAGTTTTCCTAGCCTTAAGAGAGTTCCAGGACCTCTGTGTAAACAATATAGTACTAGTGGCCACCGACAATACAACAGTGGTGGCCTACATAAACAAAGAGGGAGGCATGAGGTCAGGCCCACTCTGTGCCTTACTATGGAGAATCCTGACCTGGTGTACCAGGAAACAAGTGACACTGAAAGCCCGACACATTCCGGGTCGGCTGAACGTGGTGGCAGACAAGCTGTCCAGATTAGGACAGACCATTCAAACAGAGTGGTCCCTCCTTCCGCAGGTATTCGAAGCAATATGCTGCAGGTGGCACCGACCTCAAATAGACCTCTTTGCCACCAGATTCAACAACAAGCTACCTCTCTTTGTGTCACCCTTTCCGGATCCCATGGCCTCAGCAGTGGATGCACTCAGCCTACCATGGGAGAATCTGGACCCTTATGCTTTCCCCCCAACAGCCATATTGGGCAAGGTAGTGGAGAAGTTGCAGGACTCCCAGTGCAGCAGAATCATTCTGATCGCCCCAGGGTGGCCAAACATGCCCTGGTTTTGGGACCTGGTAGCCATGTCCAGTCAAATCCCACTGAGTTTGCCCAAGCTGCCCAATCTGTTGACTCAGCCATTCAGCCAGACCCCTCACAGGAATCTGACAAATCTAAATCTCCATGCTTGGCTCCTAGAGCCTCAGCAATCAAGGAGCACGGTTTCTCTGAGGCGGTGGCAGCAAGAATTGAAGCTCCTCAAAGAAAATCAACCAGATCAGTCTATGAAGCAAAATGGGCCATTTTTACAAAGTGGTGCCTCTCTAATAAGGTGGACTTCAGAGCACCCCCTGTGAAAGGAAGTAGCTGATTTTCTTATGTACCTTTTTCAGGACAAAAAGTTACAGCCCAGTACCATTGATGGTTACAGGTCTGCCATTGCTGATAAATTGGGGAATTTCCCCATTAATATCAGCAAAGATGACAATCTCACCCGTCTTCTGGATAGCTTCCACAGGGACAGACCCAGGGGCAGGAGGGGAATCCCTTCCTGGAACCTCTCCCTGGTTCTACATCAGTTGTCAAAACCACCCTTTGAGCCAATTGGGGAGGCCTCTTTGAAGCATTTAACCTTCAAAACAGTTTTTTTGCTAGCCTTAGGGTCAGGCAAACGTAGAAGTGAGATTCATGCTTGGCAAAACAAGAACATCAGACACCAATCTGATTGGTCAAAGGTGTCCCTGTACCCCTCACCCAGCTTTCTCTCAAAGAATCAGCTGGCCAAGGAGGGCCCAGAAAGTGTGGCCCCAGTGGTTATACCAGCCCTGGCCCCTGATAAGTCCCTCAAGTCTGACAGGTCCCTCTGTCCAGTCAGAGCTTTGCGCTACTATTTGGACAGGACCTCAGATCTCAGACAGAATAAGGAGTTGGTTTTTGTCTCCTTTAAGAAAGGGTTTGACAAAGACGTCTCCCCTGCCACTATCTCCTCATGGATCAAGCAGACTGTGATCCTATGTTATGAGCTCTCGGACCATGAGTCCCACACTCTACATCAGGTCAAGGCCCATGATGTCAGAGCCTTTGCTGCTTCTAAGGCCTTCCAATCGGGAGTCTCCTTAGAACAAATCCTGTCAGCTTGTCATTGGAAGTCACATAACACCTTTACACAATTTTACTTAAAGGATGTGGCTTGGGCTGACTCAGAGCTTTACCATCTGGGCCCTGTAGTGGCTGCACAGCAGATCCACCAGCAGTCCAACACATAGAGGAGATCTGTACATATGTAGATATCTGTACGTCTGTATATATTGCACATATAATTAAGAAGTAATTCAAAAAAAAAAAAAAAAAAAAGTCTTCTCATTTGCTTCCTTGTGGGAGGTTTTATGGGACTGAACTCAGCCCTCTCTTCCCCTAGATCAGAGCAGGTCTCTAGGCGACGGGGGGGGGGGGGGGGGGGGGGGTCGGTTCTGACGGTTCAAACCCGAATAACGGTTAACCGAATGATGATATCCGACCAGAACCTTTAAGGTTCTTGACCTCAAGAGCTACTTAGTCTTGGAAAGGGATGTTTTTACTTATGTTTTATGAGTTCATCTAAGTCCCTAGTAGCTTACCCGCCAACCAAGCGGTAGTTATTCAGCAATTGTCCATTGGATAGGATGTATTAACGCAATAAAATTGCAAATTTAATAAGTAAATTAAATTTTTATAAGTTAATACCCTATCCAATGGACACACAAGACCCTCCCATCCGACCCCGCTATCAGCTTACTAGGGGTCTAATAGGTTTAGACAACGAAAAAGATGCTATGACGTCACGCTGTCTAGACAGGAAGGAAGTACGACACGCCACCTTGCGAGCACACACAGGGACCGGAACGCTTGTGGGGGCATTATGCACTCATATAAGGCGACTTTTTCTGTCGTTTGGCGGGCCGGTCTGCGCCGACCAGATTAGCAATTGTCCATTGGATAGGGTATTAACTTATAAAAATTTTATTTACTTATTAAATTTGCAATTTTCTAGTTTATCCTCACTGTTTGAAATCATTTTCAATGAGAAGACTGTGTTAATTAAGCATCCCGCAAGGGATGCAAGTTTGTGTATGGGCCAATTTGAATTTTCGAATTTTTCGCAAAAATTGCAAAACACAAAAATAACATCAGAGATGCCCGTACCCCACAGCCTAGGGAAATACTTTTAACACCATGAGATATAGAAGTACTGTATCAGTACAAAGTTCAGGATGCTTTCAGAGCACTGTCAGTTATATAAAGGTCCAAACAATGTTTAAATAGAGAAAATGATGTCTAAGAGAAAGACAATGCATGTACTCTTTATCTACATCTGGCATGGCCGAATTATGGTTTAGATGTTTTGAATATTACCATGCATATAGAAGTGGTAATACATTCAATGAATGCTTATGTGTGGTATTGGAGCAAAATCTGTGGCTCACTTGATGAAATTCCATCTGTTACAATGGGATATTGTAAAAGTAAAATTCTTAATGAATTCTAATATGATTTTAACAGTGCTTAATCTGCATTAAAAGACAGACCCAGAGGTGCAACAAGATTTTAAAGGTCAAGGTCACTACGACAAGGTCAAAGGTCAAATCAAGGTCACACCATGATGCTGAATACCTACAACCCCTAACCAATGTCCCTACCAAGCATCAACTTCCTAGACCTTATGGTTTCCGAGATCTAGCCCGGACAAGATTTTGTAGGTCAAGGTCACTACGGCAAGGTCAAAGGTCAAATCAAGGCCAGTCCAAGACGTTGCACACCTACACCCCCTAACCAGTGTCCCTAGTAAGCATCAACTTCCTACACCTCACAGTTTCCGAGATATAGCCCGGACAAGATTTTATAGGTCAAGGTCACTATGGCAAGGTCAAAGGTCAAATCCTGGTCAGACCACCATGACGTTGCACACCTACACCCCTAACCAATGTCCCTACCATAACCAAGTATCAACTTCCTACACCTTACAGTTTCTGAGATATAGCCCGGACAAGATTTTCAAACTCAGTCACTGCGGCAAGGTCAAAGGTCAAATCAAGGTCACACCATGACGTTGCACACCTACACCCCCTAACCAATGTCCCTACCAAGTATCAATTTACGGTTTTTGAGATACAGCCCGGACAAACTTTTTCCCGCCGCTCACCCACCCGCCCGTCCATCCGGACACTATGGGTGAAAACGTTTATATCTCAAAAACCATGCTAGATAGAGCGATTTTGACGAAATTTTTGACCCACAGAGTATCTCCGAAGAATAGCCATTCCAGTTTTCAAAAAAATTTTGTCTAGCTGAAAATGGTGGCCATTTTGAATTTTCGTATTTTTCGCAAAAATCGCAAAACCCAAGAATGCTTACATCTCGAAAACTGTGCGCGATAGAGCAATTTCGACAAAATTTTTTACCCACAGGGTATCTCTGCCGAGTAGCCATCCCAATTTTCAGAAAATTTTTGTCTTGTCAAAAATGGCGGCCATTTTGAATTTTTCGCAAAAGTTGCAAAACATAAAAATGCTTATATCTCATAAACCGTGCTAGATAGGGCGATTTCGACGACTTTTATGACCCACAGGGTATCTCTCCGGAGTAGCCATCCCAATTTTCAAAATGTTTTTGTCTCGCCAAATATGGCGGCCATTTTGAATTTTCAAATTTTTCGTAAAAATTGCTTATATCTTGAAAACCGTGCTAGATAGGGAGATTTTGATGAAATTTTTGACCCATAGGGCATCCCTGCAAAATAGCCATCTGGATCTAGCCATCACAACCGTATGAGGATATAAGCAGAGAATTTTCTTAATACTTTAGCACTCACCCTTATATCTTTTTTGGGACGCTTTGTTTCAGCTGTGCAAAAACATTATTTTTTTTTGCAAGCGATCCTCTAGTTATTTTTAGTTATGAAAGTTGTGGGTTTGTAAAAATGTCTGTAAATTTGGCAAATCTATTTTAGTGTTAACATGAGAGAGCAGTGCCACCATTATTTGCTCTGGGTATTTCAGTTTGATAATGTAAAGAGAGTGTTTAAAGCAGTGG
Organism: Sabellastarte sp. h YS-2021; assembly: GCA_964017235.1. Lineage (NCBI taxonomy): Eukaryota > Metazoa > Annelida > Polychaeta > Sabellida > Sabellidae > Sabellastarte > Sabellastarte sp. h YS-2021. The sequence goes on along the minus strand of OZ024928.1, from coordinate 109,967,925 downwards.
AAGAAATGCTTGGTTCCCTGGAACAAAATATACAGAAAGTTTTCCTGTTGTCCCCAAACCAAGCTCAGTAAGTATGTAGTATTAACAAAGAATGAAAATTAATTTTCATTAAAATGTCTCAAAGAAAGTGATCTGTTATGTATGGAAAAAAGTAGTTTTGATTGCATCTGTTTTGTTGTGAAGTCCTTATTTCAAGCTATTTGTGTACAGATTTTCTCTGAAATGTACTGTACATCTATTTGTAAAGTCAGAGAAAAAAAAACTGATTGGTTCCACAATTGTCTGCCAGTGTTATGACAAAAGTTATCACAGAAGTAAACTTAAAGTGGCAGAATAGAAGGTTCTATGTTTGCTGGTATATTTTTATGTCCATTATTTGGACACTATAATACTAACACATTTGACAGACATTTTAAAGTCCAGATATACCATATGTTTTTATATCCTTGTTTTAGACGATATCATTTTAACGTTTTATATAATACAGCCATATGTTTTATTATCCCTGTTTCAGACAATATGCAGCTGTTGTATTCATAGCAAACAATCGGTTTGAGACGGGAAAACGGAAGTTGCAGTATTTAACTTTTCAGGACTTTGTATTCTGTGCAAGTGAAATGATTGTCCATTGGTCATATAGCTCTGTAGGTATGTTGTTATGTTGAAAACTTTCTTCATGCTATTACAATTGGGCACATGCCTGACTCATTGGGAATGTGAAATTGTATTCACTGAATGCATGAAGTGGATACATTGGATACATTGTGCTACCGTACCGACAGAGTTTCTTCACTAACACTCTCACACTAAATCCTGTACATAGCTTTACTAAAAGTGCACCACATTGTTCATTGTTACAAAAACTTTTATGTGAACAAAACAAGATGGCTGGCATTGGCTGCCATTCTAGAGATGGGGTCTGCTCATTTGCCAGAAAGCTGTTTTGAATATTATCACAAAACTTTTATACATGTGTCTATTGTATCTTTTGGTTTTTATTTTGTGCCAACTTCAAAAAGAAGGTGACTGAATTTTCAGTGGTATTATATATTTAACATTGGTTAGGGGGTGTAGGTGTGCATCCTCATGGTGTGACCTTGATTTGACCTTTGACCTCGCTGTTGTGACTTTCACCTGTAAAATACTGTCCAGGCTATATTTTAGGAACCGTAAGGTGTAGGGAGATGATGCTAGGTAGGGACATTGGATGGTAAGTCTAGGTGTGCAACACAATAATGAGACTTTGATTTGAACTTTGATCTTGCTGTAGTGACCTTGACCCTTAAAATTTTGTGTGGGCTATATCTGAGAATCTGTAAGGCATAGGAAGTTGGTACTTGGTAAGGACATTGGTTAGGGAGTGAAGGTGTGCATCATCATTGTATGACCTTTAACCTTGGCTCTGCCAAAGTTGGTTGACCTGCCATATTTGAGACATATTTCTCTTATTACAAAAATATGTGGATTGCTGCTTAATTGTGCTATTTCCATTGGCAGTTATACTTCAATTAATAAATTTTGTAGATTTACAATTTTTAGTTTACTAATTAATATCATCATTTTACTATTGAATTGTCATTTTAATACTTTATCTTTACATAATTTTTGTCTCATTTAAACATTATTTTCTCTACTTAAATATTATTTGGACCTTTACAAAGCAGACACTTTTTACTCTGAAAGACTCTGGATCTTTGAACTGTTTCACTTCTTCTGTATCTCATGGTGTTGAAAACTATTTCCCGGGCTGTGAGGTATGGGCATCTCTGATGCTATTTTGTTTTCTTGTACTTCCTTTTCACTGGATCTTTTCAGAAAGTACAACTTACAGATCAACCAAATTCTTCAAAGCTTGGGTTATAAAGTTGATTTTGCTGTATTATCTCTCACTGTGCATAGCTTGGGAGGAGGGAGATTATGAAGTGCATCCTTTGTGTGTGTGTGTCCGTCCATTAGTGTGTCTGTTAGTATTTCTCTAAAACTACTGCATTTACATATTTTTGGTAAATAACTTGTCCTAATGGATATTTATGCCCTTCAAATTTTTTAGGTGTTTTGGACTTTGGCCTAAAGCTAAGTGAGTAATGGCAGTTCTTGCTAATTTGAGTGAATAGCTTCTAACTCTTATAACTATTGCATTACGAGTATTTTGTTAAAATATGTTGTTCAGCCACTTTCTCCTTACCTACAGTATGGCATGTACTTCGGAGCTCAATTGCACTCAATAAGTGAGTAAGATCTGTTTTCTTAATTTTAGCTAAATTATTGAAACAGATATGTCTAATATCTTCAAAAGTACTACACTTAGCCTATTCCTTTCCAATAGTTGTTCACCTTCTTTTGAGTCAGTTATAATTATTATTATTATGTATTTATACTCAGCGCAATATCTCCATATACTACAGTACTCAAAGCACTATTTAACCAATCTGACTACAGGTACAGCCCCAATTCACAAGTAACTGACATTCCCCTAACTGGAAGATAGAGGCTCAAGGATGACCATTTATCAACGTCCTTGAGGTTCTTTAACCTGCCACTGGGGATAGGACCCAATGACAGAGGACCACCATTTTAAGTGGTCATCCGAGCCACTATGTATCTGCCTGTACCTGGGATTGAACCCACGTCCTCTGAGTTCCTAGACAAGTGTGTTACCCGCTAGGCCACAGTGGCAGATAACAAACCTGTACTCATTGCTTAGCTGAGCAGTAGCTATTTTGAGATTCTCATTTAAGTAAATCACTTGTAACTTGAAAACGATTGCATTTAGTGAATTTTTTTGAAATATGACATTCACCTACTTTTGGCTCAGCTATAACGTAGCAATATTGCAGACCTTGTACCTCATTGCATAGCTGAGCAATAGCTATTTTGAGATTCTCACTTGAGTAAATCACTTGTAACTCGAAAACTATTGCATTTAGAGTATTCACCTACTTTTGGGTCAGCTATATCAAAGTAAGATTGCAAAGTTATAGCTCATTTCATAGCTGAGCAATAGCTATTTTCACATTCTCACTGTTGAGTAAATCATTTGTAACTTGAAAACTATTTTATTTAGAGTATATTGTTGCAATATGTTATTCACCAACTTTTGGGTCAGCTATGAAATAATAAAATTGCAGACCTCTAGCTCATTGCATAGCTGAGCAATAGTTACTTTGAGATTCTCACTGTTGAGTAAATCAGTTGTAACTCAACTTAAAAACTTTTGCATTTACAATATTTTGTTGAAATATGTTATTCACCTATGTTTGGGTCAACAATAACATAGTAACATTGCAGACCTGCAGCTCACTGTATAGCTGAGCTATAGCCACTTTGAGATTCACTGTTAAGTAAATCACTTGTAACTTGCATTTAGAGTGTTTTGTTAAAATATATCATTCACCTACTCTTTTGGATATAACAGTAAGACTGCGGACCTGTAGCTCATTATGTAGCTGATCAATAGCTTTGATTTCTACTAGAAGGCTAATGGTAGCCAGTTCTAAAGGTCAAATTGATGTATTACTTTTGGCAAGAATCCAAAATATTGATTATCTCTGGTAGAGATAGAGATATTTTGAGCAAATTTTGGACCCTGTGGGTACCACAGCCTCTGGATATAATGCCTATGAAAAATTTTTAATTTTCCACATTTGGGCCGTCTTCTTGAATTGTGCTCGAAATAGAAAATGTGTATTATCTTGAAAATCGTTAAGAGATATAGCAAATTTGAGCAAATTTTGGATCCTTTGAGTTCTATAAACACTGTATACAATGCCTATCAAGAATTATGTCCACCCCCCTGGGGGGGGGGTGGATATATTATTTTTGCTTTTTCCGCCGTCCGTTGTCCGGCGTCCGATGTCCGGCGTCCGATGTCCGGCGTCCCGCATGGTTTCCGCTCATTTAAAGGAAAAGTATTAGAGCTATTGTCACCAAATTTGGTATGCAGGCTTATTGGGTCAGTAGCTTGCTTGGGATTGCTTTTGGCTGTTGTACCTCTTTTGCTTACTGAGTAATACTTAAGTACAGCTATTTTCAGTACCCATTGGTTTCCGTGCATTTAAGCCAAAATAATTAAAGATATTTTACTACAATTTTGAATACAAGATTGTTATGTCCATAGCTCGCTTGGTATTGCATTTGGGACTGATAGCTTATCAGTACATGAGTAATAGCCATTTAGGTACTTCATTGTGTATTTTCAGTACTACTTTTGAGTAATTTGCTAATATCTCAGAAACCGTAAGAGATAGAGCGATTTCGACAGAATTTTTGACCCACAGGGTATCTAAGGAATGCAATCTATGCAATTTTCCAAAAATTTTCCCCTCCCCAAAACTGGCGGCCATTTTGAATTTTCGAATTTTTGCCAAAAATGGCAAAACACCAATTTGCTTCTATCTCCTTAACCGTGCGAGATAGAGCGATTTCGGCAAAATTTTCGACCCACAGGGTATCTGAGAATTCTACTCTTGCCAATTTTTAAAAAGTTTTCCCTCCCCAAAAATGGCAGCCATTTTGAATTTTAGAATTTTTACCAAAAATGGCAAAACACAAATTTCCTTCTATCTCCTTAACTGTGTGAGATAGAGCGATTTCGTCGAAATTTTCAACCCACAGGGTATCTAAGGAGTGTGCTCTTTGCAATTTTCAAAAAATTTTCCCCTCCCCAAAAATGGCGGCCATTTTGAATTTTCGAATTTTTGCCAAAAATGGCAAAACACAAATTTGCTTCTATCTCCTTAACCGTGCGAGATAGAGCGATTTCGTCGAAATTTTCGACCCACAGGGTATCTAAGGAATGCAAACTTTGCAATTTTCAAAAAATTTTCCCCTCCCCAAAAATTGCGGCCATTTTGAATTTTCGAATTTTTGCCAAAAATGGCAAAACACAAATTTCCTTCTATCTCCTTAACCATGCGAAATAGAGCAATTTCGTCAAAATTTTCGACCCACAGGTATTTGAGCATTGTATTCTTGGCAATTTTAAAAAAAATTTCCCCTCCCCTAAAATGACGGCCATTTTGAATTTTCAAATTTTTGCCATAAATGGCAAAACACAAATTTCCTTCTATCTCCTTAACCATGCGAGATAGAGCGATTTCGTCGAAATTTTCAACCCACATGGTATCTAAGGAATGTAATCTTTGCAATTTTCAAAAAATTTTCCCCTCCCCAAAGATGGCGGCCATTTTGAATTTTCGAATTTTTGCCAACAATGGCAAAACACAAATTTGCTTCTATCTCTTTAACCATGCGAGATAGAGCGATTTCGTCGAAATTTTTGACCCACAGGGTATCTAAGGAATGTAATATTTGCAATTTTCAAAAAATTTTCCCCTCCCTAAAAATGGCAGCCATTTTGAATTTTCGAATTTTTACCAACAATGGCAAAACACAAATTTGCTTCTATCTCCTTAACCGTGCGAGATAGAGCGATTTCGTCGAAATTTTCGACCCACAGGGTATCTAAGGAATGCAATCTTTGCAATTTTCAAAAAATTTTCCCCTCCCCAAAAATGGCGGCCATATTGAATTTTCGAATTTTTGCCAAAAATGGCAAAACACAAATTTCCTTCTATCTCCTTAACCATGCGAAATAGAGCAATTTCGTCAAAATTTTCGACCCACAGGTATTTGAGCATTGTATTCTTGGCAATTTTAAAAAAAATTTCCCCTCCCCTAAAATGACGGCCATTTTGAATTTTCAAATTTTTGCCATAAATGGCAAAACACAAATTTGCTTCTATCTCCTTAACCATGCGAGATAGAGCGATTTCGTCGAAATTTTCAACCCACAGGGTATCTAAGGAATGTAATCTTTGCAATTTTCAAAAAATTTTCCCCTCCCCAAAAATGGCAGCCATTTTGAATTTTCGAATTTTTGCCAACAATGGCAAAACACAAATTTGCTTCTATCTCCTTAACCATGCGAGATAGAGCGATTTCGTCGAAATTTTTGACCCACAGGGTATCTAAGGAATGTAATATTTGCAATTTTCAAAAAATTTTCCCCTCCCTAAAAATGGCAGCCATTTTGAATTTTCGAATTTTTACCAACAATGGCAAAACACAAATTTGCTTCTATCTCCTTAACCGTGTGAGATAGAGCGATTTCGTCAAAATTTTCGACCCAAGGGGTATCTAAGAAATGTACTCTTTGCAATTTTCAAAAAATTTTCCCCTCCCCACATATGGCAGCCATTTTGAATTTTCGAATTTTTGCCCAAAATGGAAAAACACAAACTGGCCTTAACCGTGCAAAATAGAGTTATTTCGTTGAAATTTTCGACCCATAGGGTATCTAAGAAATGTACTCTTGGCAATTTTCAAAAAAATTTCCTTTTCCCAAAAATGGCGGCCATTTTGAATTTTCAAATTTTTGCCAAAAATAGAAAAACAGGAATTTGCTTCTATCTTCTTAACCGTGCAAGATAGAGTGATTTCGTCAAAATTTTCAACCCAACCAATGCAAAAAGGCATGAAGCTGAAATAATTTACATCTACACTAATAAATATTTAAGCATCATTGATATATTTTACAAATGAAACAGGGTCTTGTAAGTGTTATAAGTGTAATTGCAGAACATCATTAATAAAATTGTCATTATTTATTTTAAACCAGAACAAATATATATATATATGTACACATGAAAATCATTCAACCATAATGTTCACATAAACGTCATTAGTTCATATTCATAGATTTAATACACTGGCATGAAGTTCATATCCTGCTGTTGTCCATATTATATTGAGTGACACCGTAGAACAACTGATAACGTCTGTTGGCAATGAGTTAAGCAGTAGTGTAGCTTTGTCAATTATCACATGTTACATTAGATCCTCGGCACTGTTCAAATCTTACACAACATCTTCTGACATAACAAGGCAGCTACAACAGTAATTTAAGCATGAAATAATAACTTGGATTACTATAGTTTAATGAATCTTTTGATTTAAATAGCATACACATAATACATATATTCAAGTTGAAACAGTGCAAGGATAACTTTAATTAATTTATGTAATCTAATCTTTTAAACAAACATATTTATTGTTTCATCTTATATTACAGTACATTAGAATTATATTCACTCACCTCCCAGTTCCACAATCATATTTAATACACAAAACAAATACACCAACAAGTGTGTTTATCTTTCCAGTGTCCACAAACAACAAATTCTTTCCCAAACTACCAAACCCCCCACACACAAGGTGTTTTCAATATTGACCACATTCAACACATTGTGGAACTGTCCACTTGACACCTTTTACAAAGAAACAGCACACTATGGTGACCCAATGGTTAAACATCACATATAAATATACGCTGTGTCATTAATCTCACACTGTGTTAAACATCACTCTATGGTGACCCTATGGATACCGGTCACAAATAAATAATCACTGTATCATTAATCAAACAATGTGTTAAACATTTCATAACATTTTTCCCCCTACAAGGACACATTGTGATTGATATAAAACATGAAATAAGCAATGACAAAACATTAAGGATAATACACACATTAAAAAAAAAATAAACAACTGTACAAGGTACATTATACCTGACGACTTAACATATCTGCACCTAAATTGTCTTCACCTTTTATATACTCTACACGGTACCTATATGGCTGTAATGCAAGAGACCATCTCATTACCCGTTGATTAGTAAATTTTGCCTTGTCTAGGTAGGTTAACGACTGGTGATCAGTTTGCAATATGAATTCTTTCCCATAAAGATACATCCTAAGTTTGTTGACTGCCCACACTACAGCAAGGCATTCTTTTTCCATCACAGAGTAACTACACTCTCTAGGCAACAGTTTTTTACTGATGTAAGCTACCGGAAATAACATGCCTCCATAATCTTGTAACAGTACTGCTCCTACTCCAATTTCTGAAGCATCAGTTCTCAGCACAAATGGTCTACTTAGATCTGCCAATTTCAATATCGGTTTTTTGGAAAGCTGTTCTTTAAGCATATCGAACGCATGCTGATGTTGATCTTCCCACTTCAATTTATCTGGACACCCAGTCTTTGTTAAGTCAGTCAGTGCTTTAACCTTTCCAGCATACCCTGGAATAAATTTCCTGTAGTAATTGGCCAACCCGAGAAAGGAACGTAGTTGTTTCTTGGTCTTAGGCACTCCTGCCGTATGGATCTTCTCTGTGAGGGAGTCCATTGGCATTATCTCACCTTCTTTGATGCGGTGACCTAAGAAATCTACATCATTGTATGCAATGAAACACTTAGACGGCTTAATGGTCAGATTTGCTGCCCTAATCCTCTCAAACAACTTCCTCAAAATGTCAATTTGTTGACTCCAATCTTTTGTGTGTTGAAGCACATCATCAACAAAACAATCCGTGCACTCAAGATCTTTTAGTAACAGTCTCATCATCTTCATGTAAGTAGCCCCTGAGTTTACCAAACCAAATGGCATTTTTTTGAATTGGTAGTGCCCAAAAGGCGTAGAGAATGCAGTTATTTCCTTAGCATCTTCGGCCATCGGTATCTGCCAATAACCCTTGCAAAAGTCAAGTTTTGAGAAAAATACGTCTCCTGTCAACTTGGCATAGATACTATTTGGATCTGGTAGGCTTTCACAATTGAACCTCGTAACTTTATTCACCTGTCTCATATCTTGGCAATGTCTCAATCCGCCATCTTTTTTCTTTACTAGTACCACTGGACTAGAGTATGGAGATTCTGATGGTTCAATTATATCCATTGACAGCATACTGTTGATTTCTTCCCTCATGGTTTCATACATGCCATAGGGAACTGGATACATCTTGCTTCTTATTGGTGTATTATCTGTCAATTCAATTTTGTGTTCAATAAGGTTTGTTGTTCCTGGAACTGAAGATAATATATCTGAGAATTCTTGTAGTAAATCATGAACCTCTTCTTTTTGATTTTCAGACAGTTCTGGGTTGACATTAACATCTTTCCATGTTTCAATTTTGTTTCTGCTGCATAGTTCAATCACTTCAGCTCGTGATTCCTCTTCAACATCTTCTTCATGGTCTGACTCCCATACAATAGCACTCACTGTCATCTTCTGTTTTGTTTGATCATCACGCCTGTAGTACTTTTTCAACATGTTTATGTGGAAAACTTTTTCATTATTTCCTATCTCAACCACATAATTATACATGCCTACTTGTTGCTTTATTTTGAATGGTCCTTTCCATTTCATCTGGAGTTTGTTGTTTTCTGATGGTAGTAATAGCAGAACTTCATCTCCTGCTTCTAGTATTCTAGGTTTTGATTTCTTATCAAAGTAATACTTCTGTTTCTCTTGTGCATTTAACAGTGATTCTGTGGCTATCTTACATGTTTCTTCCAACTTGCTCCGTAGGTTAAGGACATACTCGTATGTATTCATCATTTCTTCATTCAGTTCTTCATTGGACCAAATATCCCTCAGCACGGACATGGGGCCTCTCACTGTCCTTCCATAGATCAACTCAAAAGGGGAAAATCCACCTAGACTCTCTACTGGGACTTCCCGGTAGGCAAATAACAATGGTTCTATGAAACGATCCCATTCCTTTTCTTGCTCAGAGATCATTCTTCGTAGCATTTGTTTAAGTGTGCCATTATACCGCTCACATAAACCATTGCACTGAGCATGGTAGGGTGTGGTTGTTATTGATTTTATCGATAATAGCCTGTGAACCTCTGCCATCATGTCTGACGTGAATTGTGAACCATTGTCTGACAAGATTTCATTTGGGATACCTATGTCACTGAACATTTTTACCAGTTCTTCTGCAACTGTAACTGTATCGATCCTTGGTATGGCAGATGCCTTCGGATACCTTGTGGCCATATCAACCATAGTAAGAATGTATCGGTTTCCTTTACTGGATACTGGCATCAATGGTCCAATCAGATCTATGGCTACACGCTGAAATGGTGTCGATATCACTGGCATCTTATCAAGTGGAGCCTTTGGAACACGTCCCTTCGGTATGGTCTTTTGGCAATCATCACATGATTTGCAGAATCTAGACACATCATCATACATACAAGGCCAGTAAAAGTTCGACTGTATCCTGTCCAATGTTTTGGTTATTCCCATATGACCAGCCATAATGGATTCATGTCCTAACTTCATGACACTGCAACGATACCTCTTTGGCACCACGAGTTGATCCTGCTTCACTTGTACTCCCTTTTTGGTTGAAATACACCTGTATAGCAGTCCTTTCTTTACTTTAAAACTGATTACAACATCCTTGTTATCTCCCTGTTTTTTCTTACTAATTTCAGCCCATTTCCTTGCCTGATGTAATGTTGGATCTTTGCCTTGTTCTTCTTTAAATTCCTCATAACTAACTATAACATCCAGACCTGGAACTTTCAATGGCTTGATCTGCTTTATCTTTGCTTGTGTCGCTTGTTGTCTTGTTACCACCGCTTGGACAATTTCATGTTTTCCATCAACTACCTTGTGAGCTTGAGATACCACTGGCCCTTTGTTTTGAGAAATATTCACCTTGTTACGATTGGTCATTGTTGCTTTGGTATTTATATCACCACTGGAACTTGAACCAACACCTCGATTTAAACTTGCTCCTTTTGGATCTGTATCTTTTTGGCAAGATCTGTGCGCTCTTGTACATTTGGCATTATCCCTACTCCCAAGATACAATATATCAGTAGGCTGTTTCACAACTTGAGGCAAGTTACCAATTATAACATCACAGAGAGGATCTTCCATGCATAATGCTTTCAACATCCCTGTATATACTGAAGACTGTACATAAACTTCAGCCACAGGTGCAGATCTGATGGTTTTATCAACAGATATATACTGACATGTTTTCCCAGTGAATTGCTTTCCATCTACTAGATCCTTCTTGATGACTGCTCCTGAGCATCCTGTGTCTCTTAAAATGGTAACTTCTTTGTTGTTGACAAATCCTTTTGATGTCGGCAAATATTTCAGAACTTTCCTATCTTCTATCAGCACCTCATTCTGGCCAATTGTTGGAATTCTTGCACATTTCTGTTTCTTTTTTATATTTGGGTGACATTGATGTATATCTTGCACTACTAATGCTGTAGATGTGGTCTGTATATCAGTCAGGTCATCATTTTCTTCAATCAAGACAGCAGCAATGGCTTTTTGCTTTGCTCGACAATTAAAAGCTATATGTCCTTTCTGCTTACAAAGCCAACATGTCTTCTCGCTTTCTTTCTTCTTAGAAGACCCTTCCTCACTTTTCTTTGTATTGAACCCCGCCCTTCCATCGGCAGTCTTGGTTTCTGTTGTTTTCTTTCCTTGTGAATTGAAGTTAATTTTATGTGCATCCATAAATACTTCAGCTGCATGTACCACTGTCTCTGGGGTCTTAAGCTCCTTTTCCCGTATATGAACAGATACTTCTTTGGGACAAGCATGTAGAAACTGTTCCTTGACTATGAAATCACGAAGTTCTTCGTAGGTGTCTCCGATTTCTGCCAACTCCAACCACCTATCAAAATAGTCACCGAGTTTTGCCATAAATTGGTGTGCAGTTTCACTTTTGTCCATTCTCACTCCATGGAATTTCTTTCGGAATCCTTCTTCTGTCATGTGGTAATGTCTAAGCAATGCAGATTTCAATTTTACATAGTCATTCATATCGGTAACTGCCATTCTTGAATAAACTTCTAAAGCTTTTCCACGGAGCAGTGAACTAAGATACATGGCATAATTACTTTCTCGCCACTTGCACTGGGCTGCATACATCTCAAAACGTTTAATATATGCATCTATGTCATCCTTTTCTTCCTCAAATGATGGTAAATGTGGAACAACTGGGATTGTTTTTGTTTCAGAACAATCTTTTAGTCTCTGGGTTTCATAGTGAATTTTAGCCAATTCTATTTCATGAACCCTCTTTTTTTCTTCTTCCTCTTGCATCAGGATTCTTTGCTTTTCTTCTTCATCAGCCATTTTGAGGTCATGTTCTCTTTTCCTTTCTTTTTCTATTAATTCCTGCTCCAGTATCTTTTGTCGCCTGGCTTCTAGTCGTTCCTCTCTCTCTTCATCAGCCTTAACTTTTTCTTCCACATACTGCCTTAGAGTAGCACCATCCAATCCCAACGTTTTACCTCTGGCCAACCACTTATCATAAGAATCCAATGCCTCAGCCATAGTTGCTAACAAGAATCATTTATCTTGATCAGTGAAATATAAATCCCAACTCACTACACTTTAGTTGCAACGTGAATAGGAACAGATTGAAACTATTGTTTCACTCAAAAATCATCTAGTATTAAACATGTACTTGATTTAATACATTGGAACCATTCCATTAAATATCAGTACCTATCGTTTATAACTAACTGATACACTAGATGGATTACTGGGAGCTGACTTATCACACTTGCTGTGACCCACACTAGAGTTATAAATACATGTGTAAATTTAAAAACCTAATTAGCTTATATTAACCCTTAAGCCATTACCATAAGGTTATACAAAGTACACATTAATAGATTGACTCTATTAAACTCTATGTATTAAGTGGTAGATAAACACACTTAACAAATACCCTGGTTGATATTTAGCACAGCAATATTATTATCCAAACCTATACCATACAAAGACACTGTCAATATAGTACAAGCAATTACACAGCTTTACTTGGTGTTCTGCTTATCCCGGACGAGCCCCCATTTGTTATAAGTGTAATTGCAGAACATCATTAATAAAATTGTCATTATTTATTTTAAACCAGAACAAATATATATATATATGTACACATGAAAATCATTCAACCATAATGTTCACATAAACGTCATTAGTTCATATTCATAGATTTAATACACTGGCATGAAGTTCATATCCTGCTGTTGTCCATATTATATTGAGTGACACCGTAGAACAACTGATAACGTCTGTTGGCAATGAGTTAAGCAGTAGTGTAGCTTTGTCAATTATCACATGTTACATTAGATCCTCGGCACTGTTCAAATCTTACACAACATCTTCTGACATAACAAGGCAGCTACAACAGTAATTTAAGCATGAAATAATAACTTGGATTACTATAGTTTAATGAATCTTTTGATTTAAATAGCATACACATAATACATATATTCAAGTTGAAACAGTGCAAGGATAACTTAGGTCCTCGGTGGCCTAGTGGTTAGCAAGTTTGGCATCTAATCATAGGCTGTCACCTCTGTGGGTTCGAGTCCCACAAGTGGCAATGCTGAGGACCTGTCCCAATATGACCCTGGCTGTTGAACGGGACGTTAAACCCCAACTTTGACTTTGCAAGGATAACTTTAATTAATTTATGTAATCTAATCTTTTAAACAAACATATTTATTGTTTCATCTTATATTACAGTACATTAGAATTATATTCACTCACCTCCCAGTTCCACAATCATATTTAATACACAAAACAAATACACCAACAAGTGTGTTTATCTTTCCAGTGTCCACAAACAACAAATTCTTTCCCAAACTACCAAACCCCCCACACACAAGGTGTTTTCAATATTGACCACATTCAACACATTGTGGAACTGTCCACTTGACACCTTTTACAAAGAAACAGCACACTATGGTGACCCAATGGTTAAACATCACATATAAATATACGCTGTGTCATTAATCTCACACTGTGTTAAACATCACTCTATGGTGACCCTATGGATACCGGTCACAAATAAATAATCACTGTATCATTAATCAAACAATGTGTTAAACATTTCATAACAGTAAGACTACTGTACAATTTGGGCAAGGTTCATGGGGTGGACATTACACATGATAATGTGTGTTCTTCTATGCTATCCTGTTTCTATTCGCATCTACTATCAACAGGGCGTCCTATTTATAGTTTTTTTTATTTTGCAAAAATTCTGGCTGTCATCTTGAACTTTGCTGGAAATGAAAATGTGGATTAACTTGAAAACCTTCAGCAATAGAGCAATTTCGAGGAAATTCTTGACCCTGCGGGTACTATAGACCCTAGATATAATGTTTCTAAAAAAAAAATTTATTTTCCAAATTCTGGCCGCCATCTTGAATTTTGCTGGAAATGGAAAATTTAAGCAAATTTTGGACCTTCTGGATATTACAGAACCTTCATAGAATGTCATGGAAAAAATCTTTATTTTCATATTCCAGCTGCCATCTTGAATTTGCTGGACATGGAAAATGTTGATTACCTGTAAAACCATTAGAGATAGAGTGATTTCAAGCAAATTTTGGACCCTTTGCGTACTATAGATCCTGGATATAATGCCTACAAAATGCCTATGGAACATTGGATTATCTCGGAAACCATCAGAGATAGAGTGATATTCAGCAAATCTTAGACCCTGGGTATAATGTCTCTGGAAAACTTTTTACTTTTCTGAATTCCGCCCACCATCTTGAATTTTGCTGGAAATTGAAAATGTCGATTTTCTCAAAAACCATTCCAGATAGAGTGATTTCAAGCAAATTTTGGACACTTTGGGTACTGCAGACCCTAGAAAATACACCTATGAAGGATTTAATTTTCTGAACTTTGCCCATTATCTTGCATTTTGTCATAGAGTGTAATGCATCAGTTAATTGAGTGCCTTGTACAATATGGTGACTCGGGTTTTACTTTTGGTGGATAGATCTGGTTTGCTTGAGTAAATATTATGGTCTTTGTATTTTTTTATTGAAAATGGGTTACAAGTTATAAATAGAAAATATAAATGTGTCTTATTGTTATTATATTTTTAGATGAACAAGATGTTGATTTTCTGATGATAATATACACAGATACTTTTATATCTTTTAATATAACTTGGTAGTTATGTAGTACTACTGACAACTCCATTCATGTATTTTGCAAGCCTTTATCTTTACCACTTTTTACCATGATTCACTTTCTTTGTTGTGTTTGCCTTTTCTAGTTAATATGGAAGAGTTGAACACTTAAGGATCATTTGGTACAAGTTCTAACAATTATAACTCAACTGTACTTAATGGAATAACTGAAATTTGGAAAGCTGTAGTTGCATAAGTTATCAGCAATTATAACTTGATCAGATTTTTAAT
Organism: Sabellastarte sp. h YS-2021; assembly: GCA_964017235.1. Classification (NCBI taxonomy): domain Eukaryota; kingdom Metazoa; phylum Annelida; class Polychaeta; order Sabellida; family Sabellidae; genus Sabellastarte; species Sabellastarte sp. h YS-2021. The sequence continues at coordinate 109,952,864 of OZ024928.1, read as the reverse complement.
ATCACCGGTCATTTAGTACATGTTATAATTTTCAAAACTAAATGGTACTTGTACCCAATGGTAACCTGTAAACAGTATCTGCCTTTCAGACTGCCAAGCCCATGAGGACATGGATGTAGACATGGACAGGGATTTCCTAAGAGATTTAAGAGAATTTAAAGCTCTCACAGAAAAGGAATATGTTGATGAGCAAAAAATGTAAGAGTCCTGTGACTATTTTACCTTTGTAAGAAGTTTGGCCAGGGTTCCTGCATTACATGTTCTTTTTAGTTGTTAAGTTATTGACATTGGGCTGAAATCTTTAGATAGTCCATAATGTTTGTCCACAATAACCAATATATAAAATGCAAAAGCTGTGTAGTTTTAGTCTAACTAAATTAAGTTTGAGAGATTTAATTAAAATCGTTTGTTGTTCTTTAATGATAGTTACTCATATTACCATTTAACACCAAGATTTTTCATCAATGAATTAAGGAACTTTTTATTTTGATGTCATTTGCTGAATAAATATAAATATATTTTTTATGTATTTGTAGGTTGGTGCAGAAATACACACAAAATCAGTTGTCATCTGCTGCAGTAAATGACATGGAAAATAACTTCAAGGTAAAATGGTGAACACACATTAAGCAAGAAGTAAAAATTACATTTCAAAAGTAAAACAGTAATCATAGAGGTAGATATATTTTGGAAATCCAGAACCGTTTGAAATGACAATATATTACAATTAAAAAAAATAAGTACACTGAATATGTGGTATTACAGCAGTAATATTTATAAATAAAAATGATTAAAAAATCCATATGTAGTAAATGGATTTCCATGGTCTATTTGTGATATTAACGTCTTCATATTAAAAACATTGTAATTCTTTGAAATATTAGTTGTCTTTGAAACTTTCATTGAGGAGACCTCTAGGTATAGCAAAAATGCCATATTCTTAAATGGTACTTTTAAGAAATATGGCACCAATTGTATGGTGTTGTATTTGTTAGTGTGCAATTATGATATGTGATTTTGGGTTTTGTATATTCCATTAACTTTAAGTTCATGTTTTCTGAAAAATGTTTGTGACGATGAACAGTTGCTTCTTTATTGGATGTCTTCACTCCAAAACTGCAAAGTTTCTATACATAGACAGAAACTAAGTTAATATATTTATATTTAAACGTGGCTAAAGTTTCTGATGAAAGCCTGATTACACGTCTTGCTAGTATGTGTGACTGTGTTCAAATGACTTAAACTTTGCCATAAATCTAGGTAACTTAGGTAAAAATCCCTTTAAACCAATAGAATTGAAGTTTGGCACAGGTAAGCAATCGTTGCTAGGGTGACTGGTGACCACTGGTGTGTGATGTCATGAAAGTTTGTGACACCACTAGCCAGTGGGTGTGGTCTTATTTTAGTTATTATGGCCACTGAATACTCATTATTGTATTGGATAATGTTTATAATACACGATTTCGCCAGAGAGGCTCATCAAAAGCAGTGAATAGGGTGTTGCTGTTGAATAGGTCATTGAGGTGTTGTCTAGTAGTGGAAGGAGATATTCATATAATTTTCCTAACATCAGGCTGATATAATCTTTGGCTGATATTGAGAGCTCCAAAAAGGTGCTCTGTCCACTATGATCTCTGTGTGAGTATCCCCTATTTATGCTTGGTGAGTGTAAAGAGGGCTTAATACGACGTAATGATGTAATAAGTTGTGTTTGGGATAGTAAGCCTGTATTTATGGTCAGGTGCAATGCTGATATGCTGAAGCCTAGGTTTCCAAAGGGATAACCAATCCTGAATGGTATGGTGATGACTAGGGCTGATAACGTAACTTATCTAATATAATTTTTCAAAACGAGACAAGTGATACATCATCAAATCTGGAAGTTACTCTTGAATATTGAGACATTAAGGGGCATTGGTGCGTAGTCTATGTTGCCAATGCTGTTCTATTTTCCTCCTGACATTCAATGCATGTTGGGCTCATTGGGTGGGCATGTATGAAGAGTGGAGTGTTGTCCAATTATGTCTTTGTTATTTTTGGACGTAATGTTGTAAAAATGGCCTTGGAAGCAATCCATGAGCCACCATGAATGATCAAAAAAAAAAAAAAAAAAAAATTAAACAGAAACTAAGTTAATGTTACCATTGTAAGGATCTGTCATGAAAGTACATTGTGAATCCAACCTAATTACTGTCTGTGGCACTTTCAATAAATCTGATTTCAAGGTTTTATTATAGCAGTATAGAGTTATGGACAACAGCACATGTAATTTGTGTCCTTTTTACCGTAATTATGTGCCATAATTATGTAAATAACCTTGGTGCCTTTCTGTACATGCTTATATTGCACATTTACAGAACATGTCGAAAAATATCATCAATATTGCTTATGGATTGAATCATAGCAAAGAGCTGCGTGACTTTTTCCTAGATTTAGTTGAAAAGGTGAGCCAGTTATAAAGATTTTTATCTGTTTATTTTTTTAAAAAAAGTATAAAAACCTCAACAAATGAAAGTTACCAATGTTTATGTATATTATTAGCGTGTGTCTTTACTTGTTTACTGTGTTATACACTTTATATGCTGTGGGATGCTTCATTTTGCACTGCTCATGTGTTGAACATAATTTTATAAATTGCAGGACCATTAGCACATTTAAGTTTTGCATTTTGTTTTTTACTGCAGCTGATAGATCCCTGGAAGCAAGCTGGTTGGTCACTGAATGACATTTGTGTGTTCCTTTCTGGCTATTCTTCTACATTTCAAAATATGGAATTCTTTACCAGGTAAAAGTCTTTCACAAATTGGAAATTATGCCATATATAAAACTGCTATCTTTGCTCGATTTTGCTGTTTTTCGCTGATGTTAAGTGAAGTATTTTTATTGCGTTAATACATCTTACCTAGTGGACAGATGCATTTGTCCGGCGCCTTGCCGGTCACGCCAAACGTTAGAAAAAAACGTCCTGAGCTGGACTCTGGCCGGGACCGGTAGCGTCCTGTTCACTCGCCAGGTGGCTGTATAGCCTCCCTGCCGGTGTACTGCGCACGCGCAGCGCATGCGCTCTTCCTCTTTTTGTTTGGCGCGTGAAGAACGCTTGGGATTTAAGAGAAACTTTGAAAAATTAATTTATATACTTCTTCTCAAGCCTTTTGTTCAAAATATTTGTGTTAGTTGTGTGTAACAAGTGTCATGGCATCTCCGGGCGATAAGAAGGGACAAAGAAGGGGTTCCTGTGGCCATGTTATGGCTCTTTTCGACTTACATGACAAATGTGCGCGGTGCCGCGAAAAGCTTATAGGGGAAGACAATTGTGTGAAGGACAAGCCGTGTAAGATTTGTGATGGCTTTACTCCGGCCCAGAAGGATATGTTGTCCACTCCAATTTATAAAATTAGAAGAGACAAGAAAGCAGGGTTGTTAGTTTCCCCGAAAGAAGTTACTGTTTTACAACCGGTTGAAAGCATGGATAGTGAACCAACTTTTCAATCTCCTTCTGGCCAGCAGGCTCAGTCTTCTGTTAATCCCCCTGCTACTCCACCTTCTTCATCTCAGCAGACGGCTAGTTTTGTTACCTCAGACCAGTTAACAGCCATTGCGGACAAATGGTCAGAGCAATTTGCTAGGATGGAGGCACTTCTTTCTAGAGGTAACGTGTTTTCCACTCCTGTATCTACAGTCAAGCCGGTCGACACTCAGAATCTCATTTCTGATAACCCCTTCTTAGCCGCAGCTACCCGTCCCACCGGTCCGGTGAAGGTACCGGTAGCTGTTGAGGCTCCTCTTGCTGCTACCCCAGTAGATGCCAAGGATAAGAAGAAATCTCACAAATCCAGAAAAGACAAACATTCTGATAAAAGTGACTCCAAATCTTCATCTAAATCTAAGAGCAGCAAAGATGTTTCCAAACCGGAGAAAAGACGTGACCGGTCGCCTACACCGGTGGCAAGGTCTAAAACTAAAGCTCCTTCTTCTTCCCCTTTGCCTGGTGCCAGCTCCGGACCGGAGTCTGCTCATCAGTCAGTTGTTCCTAAAGGGGACAGGTCTAGCCAGAGTCAGGATTTGAAACAGTCTTCCGGTTCTCTTTTCCAGTCTGCATCTTCCACTCCAAGGGCTCCACCGGAACAGGATACCAGTCTTGATATCTCTGGTGCCGATGCCTGTGCTTTTCCTCAAGAATGGTATGAACAAGTATCTGACGATGAATTAGACCGGTCTGCTTCCGGTTCCGGTTCTGAGGACGGTCATTTTTCTGATGTTGCAGATCCACCGGAGCAGACTGAAGATATGTCTTACAGGGAGACGGTACGTTCTGTGAGAGCGTTTATGGGTTGGCACCACATTCCGGCCTTTGAAACAGACTTTTCAGAACCGGACAAATCAAATAACCCTTGGAAAGGGAAGAACCCAAGAAAGCCCACACGCATCTCAGTCGCCATGCCCCCGGACGACTGGTTGTGCCAGAAGTTGGAAAGGTTAAATCTCACTGTCGCAGAGGGTTACCCCTCTCGCTCACAAGATTCCGCAGGTTTGCGACGTGACCAGTTCATCAAGGTGCCAAAGTCACAGGAGAAATGGTACAAGATGCACCTGATTAAGACTGACGGACCACATCATCCTGGTCGTTCTGTTTTCAACTGGAGAAACACTGAGGCCAAGGTTAATTCTCATTTCCCAAGGATAACTCGTGCCTCTGCTTACCCGTCCACAGGCCCTCCCTCCAAGCCTATTGCCCAAGAGTCCCTGCGCAGGTGGGAACGTGCCGCGCGTGAAGACAGTTATATCATCAATCATGCGGCAGGCTTCAGTCGCTGTTCCACCGAACTTCAGGAGAAGATGTCACAGAACATCACTCTGTTGTCCTCTCGTCTTGGCAAAGGAAAGTGTTCGAAGGACGTGGCCAATGCTTTGAATGACCTTCGTGACCTCATGGCTTTTCATCAAAAAGTGTCGGTGGCCATGGGCACGTCTCTTCAGCATTTGGTGGACAGTTTGTTTGTGAATATGGCCAATCTGGTTCTGTTAAGGAGAGACTCATACCTTGATTTTGTGAAACAGGGCGTTAAACAGGATACCATGAATTTGCTGAGGAACGCCCCCTTGTTTGGATACGGTCTCTTCCCTGATGCAGCCATCATGTCTGCAGAGCAGGATATCCAAAAGTTTGAAGCTAGTAGCGTTGCTCAGAGGCCCGGACCGGGTGCTACTCAGCACGCAAGTTGGAAGGGTACGCAAAGATATAAGCCTTACGACCGTAAGGATAGGAAACAAGCATCTTCCACTGACCAATCCTCTCAACAGCAAAGTCAGCCATGGAGACAGTTTGGCCGAAATCGCTCCAGAGGAAGGGGACGTGGCGGGGTTCTAACCCCCGTTTTTCTAAAGGGCAGTCCTTTAAGCCCTATAAATGACAATTATCTAGGTGGTCCAACAGTCAAATTAGTACATCAGTTTCAGTTGGACCCTCAGTGTCAGGACAAAAGTGTGTCTGCAAATCTAAATTTCAGACAGTAAACAAGGTTCCATTGTTCAATCCAGAGAGTCGTCTGGCTGTGTATTGTCCTGTTGTCAGTCCTGTTCGTTCTGTTCTTTCACACGGGCATCCGCAAAAGAAAGGAGTAAGCCCCGGCAATTGTCTGAACAAAATAAAGTCTGTCAAAAGTGTATTTTGTGTAAATCCTTGTGTTTTTGCCCCTGTTGTTCCCAGTGTCCCCAGTGCTGTCTCCGAACAGAATGTAGGGGGCAGACTTCAGGAATTTTGGCAAGTTTGGCAAGCCATGGGTTCAAATCCCCGGGTAGTCTCTATCCTAAAAAGGGGTTACACCTTGCCCTTCAAACAAAGACCGGTTCTAACCAGGTTCCCAGTGGTTCAAAGTGGTTATGCAAACCCATCCAAAAACATGCATCTCAAAGAGGCTCTTGTAAGCCTCATGCGAAAGTTGGTAGTAGAAAAGGTAGTGGTCAAGTCGTCCCTGGCCTTTTACAACCGCCTGTTCCTGGTTCCCAAACCAAACAGCAAATGGAGACCAATCTTAGACTTAAGTCGTCTGAATCTCTTTCTCAGTACCGGCACATTCAAGATGGAAACTCCGGAAACAATCCGCTTATCCTTGAAGACGGGGGAGTGGGTCACTTCGTTGGACTTCAGCGACGCTTACTTCCACATCCCCATAGCCCCGAGATCAAGAAAGTACCTCAGGTTCTTCCTGTTTCAGCAAACTTTCCAGTTCACAGCCCTGCCATTTGGACTGGCCACAGCTCCCCTGGAGTTTACCAAGGTGGTCAAAGAAGTGAAACTCATGGCTCAAGCGAGGGGTATCAGGATCCACCAGTACCTAGACGACTGGTTACTGAGAGCCCCTTCCCCGGAAATCTGCCTACAACATACCCAGACCCTCTTAGCCCTATGTCGGCAGTTAGGTTGGGTAGTAAATATGACCAAATCAGAGTTAGTTCCCAAACAGGTCTTCAATTTTGTAGGTTACCGGTTCGACCTGATCACCGGCCGGGTGCTACCCACTCAGGACCGGTGGGAAACCCTTCAGGGGAAATTGAGGTTCATGAAAGACCATCACCAGTGTACGGTTCGACAATTCATGTCCTTGATAGGCCTCCTGACGGCCACCGAGAAACAAGTGTGTGCAGGTCGCCTTCATATGAGGCCCATTCAGTGGCATCTGAAGAAACACTGGCATGTCCCGGAAGTCCTAGAGAAAGTTATACCGGTCCCTCAGTCACTCCATCCTCATTTGGACTGGTGGTTGGACGAAACCAATGTGCTGAAAGGTCAACCCCTGCACCCTCTTCGGCACGCCGTTCAACTATTTACAGACGCCTCAAACGAAGGTTGGGGCGCACACTTAGGAGACTTCACTGCAAGAGGCGTTTGGTCCCCTCTCGAAGGTCGCCTTCATATAAATTTTCTCGAGATGAAAGCAGTCCTTCTGGCCTTACGACAGTTAGAGCATCTGTGCAAGGATCAGATTGTTCTTGTGGCAACAGACAATACCACAGTGGTCTCTTACATAAACAAACAGGGGGGTATGAGGTCAGGCTCTCTCTGTGCCCTCCTTTGGAGACTCCTGTCCTGGTGCCATCACAGGGGCATAACGTTAAGGGCAAGGCACATTCCGGGTCGCTTAAATGTGATAGCCGACAAGCTTTCTCGGCACAATCAAGTGATTCAGACCGAATGGTCTCTCTCCCCTCAGGTTTTCAGTCAGTTGTGTTCCAGGTGGCCCCCACCGCTAGTGGACTTGTTTGCGACCAGGTTCAATCACAAACTGCCCCGGTTTGTGTCACCGGTCCCGGATCAGGCAGCCTGGGCAGTAGATGCCCTGAGCTTGTCCTGTGAGCATCTGAACGCTTATGCATTCCCTCCAGTCTCCCTGCTCCCTCAGGTAGTTTCGAAGATAAGGGATCAGGGTTGTCACAGGATGATTCTGATTGCCCCAGGTTGGCCAAACATGCCTTGGTTTTGGGACCTGGTGGACCTATCCATTCAGATCCCCTTCACCCTTCCTCTAACAAGGGACCTAGTGACTCAGCCTTTCAACGGGCTAGTTCACCGGAACCTTCAGAATCTCAATCTTCATGCTTGGCTCCTAGAAGCTCTACCATCAGGAAACACGGCTTCTCTGAAGAGGTGGCAGCACGAATTGAGGCTCCTCAGAGGGGGTCAACCAGAGCCGTGTACAAGTCAAAGTGGACCATATTTGTCAAGTGGTGTAAATCGAACAAGGTGGACTTCAGGTCACCCTCTGTGAATCATATTGCGGATTTTCTCCTTTACCTCTTCAAGGAGAGGAATCTACAACCCAGCACCATTGATGGTTATAGGACAGCCATCGCAGATATGGTGGGTAATGACAAACTCAATATAAGCTCAGATGAAAATCTTACCCGCCTGTTAGACAGTTTTCATAGGGACAAACCGAAAGGTCGAAGAGGGGTCCCTTCCTGGAACCTTTCGCTAGTGCTCCATCAGCTTACCAAGGCTCCCTTCGAGCCTCTACGGAAGGCTTCGCTGAAGCATCTGACCTTTAAGACGGTTTTCCTTTTGGCCCTGGGGTCAGGCAAAAGAAGAAGCGAAATCCATGCCTGGTTAGCTAAGAATATCAGGCACCAAGAGGACTGGAGTAAAGTTTCCTTGTATCCATCTCCCAGTTTCCTCTCCAAAAACCAGCTGGCTCGGGATGGACCAGCATCAGTGGCTCCAGTAGTCATCCCACCTCTAGCTCCAACGCTGGATAGGTCCTTGTCTGGGGACAGGTCTCTGTGCCCAGTACGGGCTTTGCGTTACTACCTGGACCGGACCAAGGATTCCCGTCAGGGAAAGGAACTGGTCTTTGTGTCTTTCAAGACAGGTTTTCAGAAGGACATTGTCCCTGCCACCATTTCCTCCTGGGTTAAACAGACGGTACTGTTGTGTTATCAACTTTCCGACCAGAAAGCTCAGGATTTACATCAAGTCAGAGCCCACGATGTCCGTGCTTTCACAGCCTCTAGGGCCTTTCAGGGAGGAATTTCTCTAGATCAGATCCTTTCCGCTTGTCACTGGAAGGCTCATAATACATTTACCCAGTTTTACCTGAAAGACTTGGCCTGGGCGGATTCTGAGTTGTATCATTTGGGCCCGGTGGTGGCAGCCCAACAGATTCAGGATACACAATAGCTCCTTTATCCTCGGGCTTGTACATGTGTATATAATGTGTATTGTATATATATAAAAAAAAAAACTTTCTTTCACTATCCTGGGTCCTTAGTCTGCCGCGATCCAAAGTGGGGCTAAGGGCTTGATGAGATAGTCTTACAGGTCCTGTTCTTCCTCGTTAGTCAGAACTTTTACCCTCCTCAGTCCTGTTATGCTCCTAGCGAGCCAGTACTGGACTTTGAGAAAAGAAAAGGGGGGGGGCAATAGGTGTGATCCGAGGTATCTGGGTTCTAATCATTCCGGATCCACCTTCTTATACATAGTTTGGAGTTATGAGGAATTCCCCTCTTGGCTACCCTCCTTCCACTGGGTAGTTATTCTGCATCTGTCCACTAGGTAAGATGTATTAACGCAATAAAATGGAAAATTTAATAAGTAAATTAAATTTTTATAAGTTAATACCTTACCTAGTGGACAGGGGGAGTCCCTCCCTACCTTCCCCGCTATTTTTAGCCCTAGGGGATTTCCTACGGTAGGCAACAAAAAGAGGAAGAGCGCATGCGCTGCGCGTGCGCAGTACACCGGCAGGGAGGCTATACAGCCACCTGGCGAGTGAACAGGACGCTACTGGTCCCGGCCAGAGCCCAGCTCAGGACGTTTTTTTCTAACGTTTGGCGTGACCGGCAAGGCGCCGGACAAATGCATCTGTCCACTAGGTAAGGTATTAACTTATAAAAATTTAATTTACTTATTAAATTTTCCATTTGATGGGTTGTGTCTACTTGACCTTTAACTTTAAAAGTACTTCAGAGAAGTGCAAAAAATAACAGGAATGGTATATGTAGACTGAAGAGAACTGTAGTAGAAACTGGAACTTGACTTAAGTCGTCATTTACTGAAACGTCTGCTGTTAATGAGTATTCCAGTTATGAAAAAATACTGTTATAAACATAATAATAATAACAAAAACAGTCAGACCGTACATACCTCCACCAAGGCAAAGCACCTCCAATATTGCTTATGAGTGCAATGGTTAAATATCCTGTAAAAACTTCTTCAAAAACTTTCAGACAGGGATTTGGATCACCACCCAAATCTAATCATCTGTTCCTTGTGCCATTGTCTAAATTTCCTGATAAATTTCATCAGCATCTGTCCATGAAAACACCGGTCCATCAAAATCCATTCACTCTTTTGAGTTATTTTGCGAACAAATTTAGGCTGCCGAAAACCTTGGCAGAGGTAATAATGATGAAGTAAAGTGGTGAATTGATGTTGATCCCCTCTGAGGCTCAGATGTCTTGAAAGAGATAGTCCCATTACCAGAAAGAGTATGTCCCCTTGTTACACTAGGAGAAAAGATTATGGAGGGGGATAGGCCATTCTGAATAGGAAAGGCTTCTGATTTTACAATTTGCATTTTTTTAAAAATTTGAAACATTTAACAGTCTACATTTCATAACCTATATATTTGCCGAGAGATTTCATTAGATTTTTATTATACAAGTACTGTCTCAGAAATTTACTATATTTTAAGATTCAACAAAGACTGCAGTGAGTTCTGATCCATTTTAGGTTTATTTACAGGTCAAACCCTAATCTTATGAAGGTCTGGGAACGCTATATGTCTACTGTGCAAAACTGTGTGGTGCAGATGTATCATAGCTGATGACAATTCTTCTTAGTAATTCCAGGAGTAGTAGTTATTTATCAGATCTGTGCTACCAGGCACTTTGATTTAATGTTGCAATCAGCATTGGACTTGTGGTATTTTCCAACAATATGCCTGTTAAAAGTGTGCAGTTCTAGTCAAAAACAGTTTTTATTATGTTTCTTTCATTTCTGTAATATTGTTGAATTTCTGAAAGTTACCTCACTGTTTTTTTATCCACTGTCATAATAAATACCTTCACCAAGGAGGTTATGTGTGTGGGTATGTACATTTGTCTGTCAGTGTTCATGATTACTCCACCCATGAATGAATATAGCTTTCTCATGAATTTTTTTTCCAGTGGGTAGGGTCTGATCAAAGGAAGATGCTATTAAATTTTGGTAAAGATCTGTATCATACACTGGATACACAAAAATCCCAAATTTAAAGTTCCATTTTCAATGACTCGGCTGTCCTGGAGGAGGCCTGCACTCTAGGGGTACTTTCTGGTTGTGTATATTTTTTTATAAAATAATTGTATCCCCGGACAAAAGTCAGGGATACTTGGGATTCAGTACGGTCACGCCGACGCCGACGCAGAGATTTCCTTTTGGACGCGATAACTTAAAAAATATTTTAGTTAGAACTTTCAAATTTGGTATGTGGGTATATATGGGCAATGCCACGAATGCTATTGTTTTGTGACCTTGACCTTGAATCTCAAGGTCACTGGTGGCCTCTTAAAGGTCAGATTTTGGCCATTTTTTCACTTTTTGGCCCAGTTCTCCTATACAGAAAGTCAGATCATCCTATGGCTGGTATATATAATACATATATATGTCCTCTGTATGCATACAGAAATTTGACCTTGAAGCTCTTCATTGAAGGTCATCCACTGACCGCCAAAGTACCTGACCGTGGGTCATTTTTGGCCTTTTTGGAGATATTTTCACACTTAATGCTGACTATATTGCATGGAAACTATTGAAAATGGCTTTGGAGGTTGAGTACATGATGGACTTCTACCATCCAGGCTTACTGGTTACAGATCTTCATTTAAGGTCATCCACTGACCGCCAAAGTACCTGACCAAGGGTCATTTTTGGCAAATTTGGAGATATTTTCACACTTAATGCTGACTACATTGCATGGAAACTATTAAAAATGGCTTTGGAGGTTGAGTACATGATGGAGTACCAGCATCCAGGCTTACCGGTTACAGATCTTCATTTAAGGCCATCCACTGACCGCCAAAGTACCTGACCGAGGGTCATTTTTGGCCCTCTATTTGTTTGTTTGTTTGTTAACAAGATAACTCAAAAACTGACAGATGGATTTTGATAAAATTTTCAGGATATGTCCAAAATGGTAAAAGGAAGATATGATTAAATTTTGGGAGTGATCCGGATCACTGTCTGGATCTTCTGGATCCATGAAATTTAATTTTTAAAGACAGATAACTCAAAAACTTATGGGTGCATTTGATGAAATTTTCAGGAAATGTCCTTAATGGGACAAGGAACAAGTGATTAGATTTTGGGAGTGATCTGGATCACTGTCTGGATCATCCGGATCCAGGCTGCCAGATGTGTTTGTGTACAATATAGCCCAAAAACTTATGGATGGATTTTGATGAAATTTTCAGGATATGTCTGAAAAGGTATAAGGATGAAATGGTTGAATTTTGGAAGTGATCCGGATCACTATATGGATCTTCTGGATCCATGAAATGTAATTTTTAAAGACAGATACCTCAAAAAGTTATGGATGGATTGTGATGACATTTTCAGCAAATGACCTAAATGGTACAAGGAACAAGTGATTACATTTTTGGAGTGATCTGGATCATCTGGATCCAGGCTGCAACATAATCTTAGGATGAATTTTGATGATATTTTTAGGATATGTTACAAATGGTAAAAGGAAGAAGTGGTAAATGGAAGAAGTGGTTCAATTTTGCGAGTGATCTGGACCACTATCTGGATCTTCTGGATCCATGAAATATAATTTTTAAAGACAAATAGCTCAAAAAGTCATGGGTGGATTTTGATTAAATTTTCAGGAAATGTCCTAAATAGGACAAAGAACAAGTGATTAGATTTTGGGAGTGATCTGGATCATCTGGATCCAGGCTGCCAGATGTGTTTTTGTACAAGATAAATCAAAAACTTATTGATGGATTTTGATGAAATTTTCAGGATATGTCTGAAAAGGTAAAAGGATGAAATGATTGAATTTTGGAAGTGATCCGGATCACTATATGGATCTTCTGGATCCATGAAATGTAATTTTTAAAGACAGATACCTCAAAAAGTTATGGATGGATCGTGATGACATTTTCAGCAAATGACCTAAATGGTGCGAGGAACAAGTAATTAGATTTTGGGAGTGATCTGGATCACTGTCTGGATCATCTGGATCCAGGCTGCCAGATGTGTTTATGTACAAGATAAATCAAAAACTTGTGGACGGATTTTGATGAAATTTTCGGGATATGTCTGAAAAGGTAAAAGTATGAAATGATTGAATTTTGGAAGTGATCCGGATCACTATATGGATCTTCTGGATCCATGAAATGTAATTTTTAAAGACAGATACCGCAAAAAGTTATGGATGGATTGTTTCAGCAAATGGTCTAAATGGTACAAGGAACAAGTGATTAAATTTTTGGAGTGATCTGGATCATCTGGATCCAGGCTGCCACATAATCTTGGGATGGACTTTGATATTTTTAGGAAATGTTACAAATGGTAAAAGGAAGAAGTGGTAAAAGGAAGAAATGATTCAATTTTGCGTGTGATCTGGACCACTCTCTGGATCTTCTGGATCCAAGAAATGTAATTTTTAAAGACAAATAGCTCAAAAAGTCATGGATGGCTTTTTATGAAATTTTCAGGAAATGTTTTAAATGGGACAAAGAACAAGTGATTAGTTTTGGGGAGTAATCTGGATCACTGTCTGGATCATGTGGATCCAGGCTGCCAGATGTGTTTGTGTCCAAGATAACTTAAAAACTTATGGACGGATTTTGATGAATTTTTAGAATATGTCTGAAAAGGTAAAAGGATGAAATGATTGAATTTTGCAAGTGATCCGGATCACTATATGGATCTTCTGGATCCATGAAATGTAATTTTTAAAGACAGATATAAGTGAAAGAACTAGTGATTAGTTTTTGGGAGTAATCTGGTACTATGGAGAATCCTGACCTGGTGCTCCAGGAAACAGGCTCAAGACTGACATATTCACGCCTTAACTATGTCCCGTCCGGGGATACACTGCGTCAAGACGCAATCTCTAGTTAAATCTTAACTTAGTTTATGTTTATACAACTATAGTAATGGCATAGCCATAAGTTACTGATAGTTCATATATGGCAGTTTTATTGCGTTAATACATCCTATCCAATGGACAATTGCTAATCCGGTCGGCGCAGACCGGCCCGCCAAACGCCAGAAAAAGACGTCCTGTGTTGCCACCGGCTGGCCGGTCCGTAGTACTGTGCACTCCCCAGATGGCGCCTCGTACTTCCTTCCTGTCTAGACAACCTGACGTCATAGCATCTTTTTCGTTTGGCGCGTGTACTGTGCAGACGTGTTTTCAACATCTCCAGATTATTAAAGGAAAAGTGTGCTTTATGACGGATTTTGAACCTTTTATGTGGAGAGTTTCTTTGTAAAGTGTTACCAACTGGTCAAGCACGGATATACATTTAGAAATCTGCTGGAAACGCTCCCTAGCTGACTCAATTTACTTTTGATGATAGGGCAGTAATCGACGAGATATATGAAGGCAGCCATTTTGCTAGTTTCCTCCCATTCAACCTTTGTGTTGTTAGGGGCAGATCAACAATTTGGAGGAATTATGGATATACTTCTAACAGGTATTTTTATCCGTGTCTTTTGTTTGAATGTTTCATCTATAACCTTCCAGCTACAGTCACCATAGAAACCTCTCCTAGTACTACACGAGAGCTTCAGTCTACGTAGTTGAAAACTGTGAATGGAAGGAAATCCCCATCACAGGTGCATTCTTCAGAGCGCACTGGTACCGACTTCTCTGCTGTAAAGCATCAGTCACACCAGCCTAGCTCGAGTATTTTTTCATCAGAAGCAAGAGATGAATTTCTTCAGAACACTCTCAGTCCCACCCTTATGGACCCGGCACTTGTGTCGGTAGTAAGGGCAGTGGATGGCCAGGAAACTGGTTTGAGTGTACAGCCGGCTGAGAAGATGAACCGACTTCAGACCGGCCAGGAATATCATCTTCAGAGTGCACTGGCCCAGGCTTCTCTGCTTTTAAAGCAACAGCCGGCCGGCCAGCTAAAAGAACGCGACCTCTGACGTCATATCCAGTCAGCCAATCGCGTGTCTTCACGAAACTGGTCACGTGTTTTCACCGACCAGTCACGAAGTTTATCACGGAATTCACCGAACAAGAAGGTCGGTAGTACGTTCTTTGCACTCACGTCTACTGTGATTCCAGTTTTAGTTCCGGTAATCCACCTCCAGCGTACTGATACAGATTCTCTGCTACAGACATCAGTCGACCAGTAAGCTTACGTTTACTGGGATATAAGGAAAGAACTCGTCTAGTGAGGGCATCTCCCCGAACCAGGTCACGAAGCTGATCGTCATCTCTCATCAGCCAATCACGTTGTCCCTCCGACCAGCAAGCTGGTCACGTGATACACCGACCAACATTTGTTTCTAAATATAGCTCACAAGGGCTTTCCCAGCAACTGTCAAATCTACAATTAAGACGTGCGTTCAAGAAATACTTTTATTAATGGAGGAAACCTACAGCCAGCTGAATTCAACACAAAGTATAGTTGTAAAATTGCTTTAGCAATGGGTTACAGAGTGCACCGACTACACAGCCTTATACCCTTGCCTCAACAACTAGTTACAGAGTGTACCGACCTGTACCGGCTACACAGCCTTGTACAATTGCCTCAACAACTGGTTACAGAGGGTACCGGCTGGTACCGGCTATACAGCCTTGTACAATTGCCTCAACAACTGGTTACAGAGGGTACCGGCTGGTACCGGCTATACAGCCTTGTACACTTGCTTTAGCAATTGGCTACATATGGTTTCAACCTACCGATTACAAGTCTACCGGCAGGGTACTGGCTACACAGTCCTTACTGTACAGTTTTTCACCCAACTGGTTACATAAACTGACTAAATATAGACCAGTGGCTGTCTAAATTCGTTGCTGACCCCAGCCTGCCAGTTTTTTGCCGGTTACAGAGAATTGCTGGTTACAGCTAAGTACTGGGTATGGAGTCCTGGTACCGGACAGAGTTGCCTAAGGTTAATTTAGTTACAGAGAATTTTTAGACCTGTCAATGGTCTTGGTGATGTGACATGACAGTGTCCCAACCTACTACCAGGCAACCTTCCCTTATCACATCTCTCAACAATCCGTTATCAGTGCTGGACTTGGCTGGAGAGATAATAAATTTTGTCATCAGGTACGGCCAGGGGTCAGACATCTCACGAATAACAATTGCTCTGTAAATGCTGCACCTTGCAGGCTGCTGGCCCGGGGCGAAGAGTCTATTAATATGAAAAGTTGTGTCAGTCCCACCAGTACCACAATAAGAACAGAGAGACTGTTAACCTGGATCATTGTCACCAGACCGGACCAGTGTCCGGAGGGACAGAAAATATTTTTTCAAAATACCAAATGTCCCAAATGTGGCACACAATCTGCCTGTAGGGTCCAGACTAAGCCCTTTTTCGGGAACTTAGGAAGCCTCGGGGGCTGGACCCTAGGTATTATAAATGTTCAAGGAGGGATACCTACTCCCATATACTTATACAAGGGCAATCCAGGTAATGCCTGCTATTCGGTTTGTCCACAGCACCTTTGGAGTTCACTGTGATACCAAAGGAGGTGAAATTTGTGACCATACACAAGGACTTAAGAAGCCACCAGTACCTAGACGACTGGTTGGTGAGAGCCAGATCCCAGGCTTGTCTCCAAGATACAAAGGGAACTAGTAAATAGTGTGTCAGCAACTGGGTTGGCTGATGAACTTACAGAAATCAGAGCGGGAGCCCAAACAAGACTTTGATTTTGTAGGCTACCAGTTCGACTTCAGGTCTGATCGGTTCCGACCGACTCTGGACCGGTGACAGAACCTTCAAGAGACTATGTTAAAACTGCCATCCCTACCGGTTGCCCGGTCCGGGAATTCAGGTCCTTGATAGGTTACTGACGGCTACAGAAAAGCAAGTTAATCTAGGTCGACTTCATATGAGACCCATACAGTGGCATCTCAAAACAACTGGAGGGTACCAGAATCACTGGAAAAGGTGATCCAAGTCCCCAGGTCCCTGCACCCCCATTTACAATGGTGGCTGAAGGAAGACGATGTACTTACAGGCCAACCATTATACCCAATAAAGCATGCTCTGCAAATATTTACAGATGCATCAATAGAAGGGTGGGGCGCTCACTTAAACGAGCACACTGCAGGAGGAACCGGGTCCCTCCCGGGAAGCAAGCTGCACATAACTATCTAGAACTTAAAGCAGCCTTTCTGGCTTTAAAAGAGTTCCAGGAACTTTGCTCAAACAAGATAGTACTTGTAGCAACTGACAACACCACAGTAGTGTCATACATAGACAAGGAAGGAAGCATGAGGTCGGGCCCACGTGTGCCCTACTATGGAGAATCTTGACCTGGTGTACCAGGAAACAAGTGACTCTAAGCCCGACACATTCCAGGCCGGCTGAATGTGGTAGCGGACAAGCTATCCAGGCTAGGCCAGACCATCCAAACAGAGTGGTCTCTCCTTCCAGGGGTCTTCCACTCAATCTGCAGCAGGTGGCACCGGCTCAAATAGACTTATTTGCTGAGGTTCAACAACAAGTTGCCTCTGTTTGTGTCACCGGTACCGGATCCCCTGGCCACAGCAGTGGATACACTCAGTATGCCATGGTAGGATCTGAAAGCATACACCTTCCCACCATCAGCCATATTGGGCAAGTGGTGGAGAAGTTGCAAGACTCCCCATGCAAGAGAAACATTCTGATTGCTCCGGGGTGGCCCAACATGCCTTGGTTTTGGGATCTAGTGGCCATGTCCAGCCACATCCCGCTGAGCCTGCCCAATCTGTCCAGCCTGTTCACAGCCATTCGATCAGATCCCTCACAGAAATCTGACGAATCTTAATCTCCATGCAGGGCTCCTAGAGCCTCAGCAATCGAGGAGCAGTACTTGTCTGAGGCAGTGGCAGCAAGAATTGAGGCTCCTCAAAGGGGGGGTCAATCAGATCAGTCTATGAGGCAAATGGGTCATTTTTACCAAGTGATGTATCATTCATCAGGTGGACTTCGGGCACCACATGTAAAGTCAGTTGCTGACTTCCTTAGGTACCTGTTTCAGGACAGGAAGTTGCAGCCCAGTACTATTTTTGGTTACAGGTCAGCCATTGCTGATAGTCTGGAAATTTGCCCATCAATGTTAGTAAGGATGAAAATCTCATTCGTCTCCTGGATAGCTTCCACTGAGACAGACCCAAAGGCCGGAGGGGAACCCCCTCCTGGAACCTCTCCCTGGTTTTTGCACCAGCTGACAAGGTTCATTTTGAACCAATTAAAGGCCTCCTTGAAGCATTTGACCTTCAAGGCAGTTTTCCTCTTGGCCCTGGGTTCGGGCAAGCGTAGAAGTGAGATACATGCTTGGCAAACAGCCCAGCACCATTGATGGTTATAGGTCACCCATTGTTTATAAATTGGGAAATTCACTTTTCGACATCAGTAAGGACGAAAATCTCGCTCGTCTCCTGGATAGTTTTCTCAGAGACAGACCCAAAGGCAGGAGTGGCATACCCTCCTGGAACTTCTCACTGGCCGTGCACCAGCTAAGACTCCATTTGATCCAATCAAGGAGGCCCCTTTGAAGCATTTGACCTTCAAGACGGTATTCCTCTTGGCCCTTGGGTCGGGCAAGTGCAAAATGAGATTCATGCCTGGCAAAACTGATATATTGGACACCAATCCGATTGGTCAAGGTGTCCTTGTATCCATCACCCAGCTTTCTATCCTAGAATCAGCTGGCCATAGAGTGTCCAGTGTGGCCCCTGGGGTTATAACAGCCCTGGCCCCGATTCTGGATGGATCACTGAAGTCTGACAGGTCCCTCTGTCCAGTCAGAGCATTGCGCTACTATTTGGACAGGACCTCAGACAGAATAAGGAGGTGGTTTTTGTCTCCTTTAAGAAAGGTTTTGACAAAGACATCTCGCCTGCTACTCTCTCCTCTTGGATCAAGCAGACTGTGATCCTATGTTATGAGCTCTCTGACCAGGAGCCCCACACTTTACATCAGGTTAAAGCCCATGATGTCAGGGCCTTTGATGCTTCTCAGGTCTTCCAGTCGGGAGTTTCCTTAGATCCATTTTTGTCAGCCTGCCACTGAAGTCACATAATACCTTCACACAGTGCTTTCTGAAGGGTGTGGTTGGGCTGACTCAGAGCTTTACCAATTGGGCTTGGTGTTGGCTGCTCAGCAGAACCACAAGTGGCCCTTAGGTTGAGGAGATTTGTATATATGTACATAATGTAACAGTTCTACAAGCACTTAGTATAAAATGTGATGTGCTTCCTTCGGGAGGTTTATTGGCCTTCTGGGACTGAACTCATCCCTCTCTTCCCCTACCTCAGAGCAGGTCTGTTAAAAAAGGGGGGGGGGGGGCGATGTCGGTATAGTCCCCGGATAACCGGCTGTTGGCAACCGACCAAGGTCTTATAGGGTTTCCTGACCTTAGGATCAACCCAGGCCTGGGCCTATAGGTCTCCTGACGAAGTCAGCCTAGACCGTAGGTTAAAATTTGCTATTACTTGTGAGTTCACATAAGTCCCTAGTAACTTACCCGCCGACCAAGCGGTAGTTATTCAGCAATTGTCCATTGGATAGGATGTATTAACGCAATAAAATTGCAAATTTAATAAGTAAATTAAATTTTTATAAGTTAATACCCTATCCAATGGACACACAAGACCCTCCCACCGACCCCGCTATCAGCTTACTAGGGGTCTAAGAGGTTTAGACAACGAAAAAGATGCTATGACGTCAGGTTGTCTAGACAGGAAGGAAGTATGAGGCGCCATCTGGGGAGTGCACAGTACTACGGACCGGCCAGCCGGTGGCAACACAGGACGTCTTTTTCTGGCGTTTGGCGGGCCGGTCTGCGCTGACCGGATTAGCAATTGTCCATTGGATAGGGTATTAACTTATAAAAATTTAATTTACTTATTAAATTTGCAATTTCCTTGTTTGAAACTTATTTGTCATTGGCACCCCATTTATGGGAGTAATCTGTAACATTGTCAATCACTTGGTGATCAAGTCAGGCAAATGCTAGATCTCATTAAATTCTCATAACAAACTTTTGAGATAGCAATTGGATTCATCAGAGAATCTCTGCAATGCAACTGCAGATTTCAACTGCTGTAGTTTCCATCAAAATCAGCATTCTTTCTTTATGTCTTTGTTTCTTGGGCCCAACTTTACAATTTTTAAAGCCTAATATAACTGAAATCTTCTTATTTCTTCCCCTCATGAAAACACAAATAAACGGTTTGGTTTACTCTACAACTGGTAAGTCTTTCATTAAATTTAAATACTACAATGATTTTTTTTTAAATTTGAATGTTAAGATAATGGGCTGAAATAGCATTACAAATAAATTTTCAAAAAGTCTTTTACATTTCAGCCACTTCCTGAAAAATACAGTATGGATGGTTTCATTATATCCTAAGCTGTTGTTTTTATCACATACCTCACCAATTATATGTAGTTATATAACTGAAATCTTAATATTTTTTTTTAAGTTTTAAACTATATTTCTCATTTCCACAAATTATTTTGATAATTTTTATACCAGTGTCCTCATTACGAAAACATAATACCATATTATGATACCAAATATGCCTAGTACATAGTACATTAAAATATGCAGATACCTTTGTTTGGTATTTGATATTACTTGCTGAGTATTTGAGGATGTTCATGCAATATGCAAGGAACACCAGGATCAATATCGGTGATCAGTCATTTATGTCGACTGTGTTGGGGTTTACGGAACACATCCAATAAAAATAATGAGTGATCAAATTAGCAATGGGCTTTGTTTGGCTATGCTGTGAATATACAAACAATATATATTTGTTTGTATGAGCTGGAGCAAAAATTGTACAAGTTCGGTTAAATCAGATTAGATCAGTTATTGCAATGTTTTTAAAAACTAACAGTGAGCGGAACAAGTCAAATGGTTTTAGAGCACTACAAAATAAGCAATCAGTTCCTGTGAACTGGCTCTGTGTCAGCTGACTTTGTGTTTTGAACTTCAGAGACGAGTGAAAATAGAAAAGGATGTTTTTCAAAATAGCTATTGCTCAGCTATGGAAAGAGGTACTGGTCTGCAATTTTACTATGTTATAACTGAGCCAAAAGTAGATGAATAACATATTTAAACAAAATTCTCTAAATGCAATACTTTTCAAGTAACAACTGATTTACTCAACAGTGAAAACCTCAAAGTAGCTATTACTCAGCTATGCAGCGAACTACAGATCTGCAATTTTACAATGCTATAGCTGACCCAAAAGTAGGCGAATAACATATTTAAACAAAATATTGTAAACGTAATAGTTTTCTAGTTACAACTGATTTACTCATAGATTATGGAAGGTACTGAAAAGTCAGAAAGTAGCTACTACTCACTTAGCTATTGGGGTAGACTCCCAAGTTACACATCATGTTGTAGCTATGGAAAAAGTAGCCGAACAACATATTTTAACAAAATGCGCTAAATGCATTACTGTTCAAGTTATAAGTGATTTGCTGCATGAATTCATGAATTTTAATGCATTAAAAATTATTTTAAAAATTCATTAAAGAATAATTAAGAAATATCCAGCTTTGATATGCACACAAGGGATCTACTTGTGGCCTGGTTCATATATTCAAGATAAGAGAGAAATTTCTTCAATACTCAATGAGAAGATTGTGATGAAGTGTTGAGATTTTCACACTTGGGGGAGGGGGGGTACTTTGCTTCTAACTGCTCTGGGAAAAAGCCGAACAGACAGACCTGCATGCTTTCAATGATTTATCATTCTCGATAGATAACGTATCTTTTAAAAGTAAAAGCATGTCTCTGAGCCTTGTACTTTTGGGGAAGTTGTTCATGCAAATGTGCTAGATGCGTATGCGGATACCGCAGAGTGATGCCATGTCAGTCAGCTGACATAAAATGAAAAAACATAACCAAGCTAGTGTGTTTTACCCAGGAGTCAATGGTATGAATAATAGGTAACAAAGTCTACAGTAAACATGAAAAGACTCATTTCTTACCCCCATGCACATTTTAAGTGTGTGCCTGACTGCCAAAATGAAAACATGGATGCATATTTCTAATACATTGTCAAAGCATTTTACATTGCTTCTAATGATTGGAATTTCCAAATCTTAGGGCTCAGAGAGATGAACGATTCTTAAAAACAAAAGAGAAAGAAAATAGTGAATTAAGTAAGCACACTTTTAAGTGTTATACAAATTAAAAAATCAAAACTAACATGGGATATCAAATTGATATTTTATTTTAAAAAAATAAACAAATCTTGTATAAATATACTGTTACTACATAAAATATCTTTGTTTATGTTTGCCCTGCAAAATGTGTAAACTTTTCTAAATTGTATAGTACATGTCTAGTATACAACTAGTATACAAAGTTTGAATGAAACATACCTGTTATTTCATGAAATCACTAACTTGATAAAAGCAAGGTAAAGTTTTAGCAGAGAACTGTCCCTAACAGATGGTAAACAGATGTATTACAAAGAATACATTCATGAGTTACTTTAACAGGCTTTGGTTTCAGGTTGTTTATAGATGTTGAAGTAAACAGAAGGAAAAGTAATTAATGATAAAGAAAAACGCATTCTAACTGGAGAATTTTTGTTGTTAATGTCAACTCAATTTTTAACTTATCTCTGGTCCAATGTGAAAGGCAGTCATTTCAATATCCTTGGAATATTTCCCCCAAAACATAATAAATAAATGTATTTGTCAAGTGTTGATTCTGATTGAATTATACAATGAGATTATTTGTAATGATTACAATTAAAATAATCCAGACCTATTGATAAATAACAAAGATTGGAAATTTATACAAAAGCAAAAAGCTGTCAATGCCATTAACAATAAATAAAAATAAAATAACTACAATAAAATATAATCAAAGTAAGTGTGTCAAGGAAAATATTAAATTCCCACAAATCTTTCCGTCACATAATCCAAAATAATGATCCTAAGGATAAAATAACATCTATATCTATAAATTACAAAGTGATCATCACAGGTGATCTCTTTTGTTTGATATTACTCTTCTTCCTGGAAAAAGGATGAAGTTCAACAAGAGTGTTGACATAAGAATCTGAGTCTGATTATAGAAGAGCACTTTTGCAATTTAAATTTGCAATAGTATGTGGTTATGAACACAATTTAAATATATTGTTATTGCTAATAAACTACAAATAATAATATATTAAAAATATAATCTTTGCCAAAGTAAAATAATCAACACAAATCTAGGATATAACATGATATGGACTTGCAACATCAACTGTTTAAAGTTTTGATGCACAGAGAAATGTTAACTAAATCTGTTTACTCCATAGTATATTACAAAACAATACAAAACAAACGATGGATGATAACACTATCTTGACAATTCAAGTTCAAAAATATTTTCCCAGTCATTTGCTGATAAAGCATACATTTTATGTGGGTATAATTGTTCCACACATTGTATATGGCTGAAATGTCCAGATTTCCATAGGCTTTTAGTTCCTTGTCGGCCATAACTGTTCTTGAATATATCCTGAAAAATATAAGATACCATATGACTTTATTGGTGGTCTTAAAATTCTTTGATTATTGTGTTTGGTGGGATAAATTGTTTCGACTAAAACATATACTTTCAATTTTTTTTCTATAGGTAAAGGGCTAAAATGATACAGTTTGGGGTAAAAAAATTCAGATATACTTTGTTGATCCATTTCTTGCTATCCTGTAAGATTATTTAAAATTTTAAATTTGTGAAAACCTACTGAAGCACAAATATACAAAGTAATTACTGAAAATATAATCACTTTTTCAACTAGATGCACTCAGAGAGAGCAAAACGCTCGACTCGATGTGATCAGCCTCGCAAGTGTCCTAAAGTTATGTTTTATTGCGTTAATACATCCTATCCAATGGACAATTGCTTTACCGGACGGCGCGACCGGTCCCGCCAAACGTCAGAAAAAGATGTCCTGTATAGAATACCGGCAGGACCAGGAGAGTGCATTCGCCAGGTGGCGCATCGTACTTCCTCTTCCTGTCTAGACATCATGACGTCTAGCATCTTTTTCGTTTGGCGCGTGGAGAGTGAAGACGTGTTTTCACGACAAGCGAATTTTTTGTTCTACACCGAATACATCCATTTTATTTCAACTTTTAAGAAGTTCTACAGTATTATCTATGACTATGTCTTCTCCAGGACAAAGACGAGGTTCCTGCGGTCATGCTATGGCTGAGTTTGACTCCCACTCCCAAGTGTGCACATTGTCGCGATAAGGGGGTGGGTGATGACCCTTGCGTGCTCAAGAAGGAATGTGATGTCTGTAAGAGGTTTACTCCTGATCAGATTCAGCAGTTATCAACACCCACCTACAGAGAGCGAAGAGACAAGAAGGCGACTGCGTCCTCCTCTGCTCCCACTCTCGTGGACCCTGCACACGTGAGTGTGCTGGGTAAGGTAGAGAAGGTCAAGGCTTCACAGCCTCAGTCAACCCCTACTACTGCCAAGAAGACGAAACGTAGTGAGTCTCCCAAGCCCTCTGCCAGCAAAAAGAAATCTTCCAGTAGCAAACAGCTAGATGATAAAGGGGCAGAGAGGTTCTCCCGGCTGGAGGCGATGCTGTTGGCTAAGACTTTCACAGTACCGGTTGAACCGGTTGTGAAACCAGCTTCAGATGTGACTACCAGCCAGAAGCCATTTTTTTTACCCTGGTGCCACCACCAGCAGTCAAACTGCAGTGAATTCCGGTCCCTGCCTTGATCAGGCCACCGGGGAAGCAGTAGATGAGATGCAGACAGCCACCCAGCCTCTTGAGGCTCCCGCTGCCGGGACAGCAACCCAGCCTGTTCAGGCCCCCGGTTCAGTCCCTGATGGTCAGCCCACCGGTGAAGTAGATCTGAGTGCAGCATCTGACAGTGAAGCTGACAAGCTCAGTGTTACCGGTTCCCTGGATGATGAAATCCACCGGGACCGGTCACCAGACAGGGATGTCACCAGGGATGAGACTGACCAGGAACCTACTGAGGAGGCCAATTACAGAGAGACTATGAGAGGTGTGAGAAGTTTCATGAACTGGCACAAGATTCCTGAGTTTGAAACTGTGTCCTCTGCTGCAGATGACAACCCCTTTGCCGGTGCACGTGTACAGCCTCAACCTCACAGTCACAGAAGGGTATCCCACCAGGAACACCGACAATACTGGTCTCCTCAGGGATCAGTTTGTTAAACCTCCCAGATCTTCCAGATGGTACGGGATGCATGCTGAGAAAACCAGTGAGAGTTCAACAGTACGCACCTGGTCACCGGACCCTGCCAAACTCAACCATTCCTTCAGCAGGGTTGCACGAAGAAACCTACCTACTGCCCCACCCTCCCGGGCCTTCAGTCAAGATCTTCTCAGGCGTTGGGAGAGAGCAGCAAGGGAACAGACAATAATGTGCAACCAGGCTGCTGGTTTATCAAGGTGTTTGACTAGGGTTCAAGACTCTATGGCCACTCAGCTTAAAACCCTACGTCTGGACAGCAAGGGCAAGTCATCAGAGAAGATGAAACAAGCTGTGAATGAACTGGAATACTTGACCACTTTCAACCGGTCAATCTCACAAGCCATGGCCAGAACGATGCGGGACTTATCTGAGGGTGTTTTTATTAACATGGCTAACTTCACTCTGGCTCGCAGAGATAGTTATTTGGACTACCTACATGCTGGGGTGAAGCAAGATACTGTGAACGCCTTAAGAACGTCTCCGGTACATCTCAACGCACTGTTCGCGGACCAGCTTATTTCCAAGGCTGAAGAGGAAATCAGTAAGAGTGAGGAGAGACGTTCGTCTGGTACGTCACACCGACATCAAAATCGCTTCCACCCTTATGCTGCAAGTGACAAGTCGACTGGCCATCACGACAGGAAATCGAACCTCCCGGCTTGGAAGCAGATCAAAGACAAGCAACAAGCCAGGAAGGGTCGTGGCAAAGCCTCGACATTCTCCCAGAAGCCGGCTAAGGGTTTCAAGTCTCATAAATGACAATCACTGTGTAAATTCTGTGACCAGTCAGAAGAACTCTGTACATGTTACCGGTCAGGGAGACTTGAACCCAGCACCAGTGGTAGCCGGGAACAGCAAAGTGACTTTAAATTTGAATGTAGACTCTCATGTTGCAAATGCTCATATTGTCATCGGGTTGCCACAAAGGAAAGGCAGAAATCCCACTTTTTGTCAAATGTACACAGAAATAAAATATGTGAAAAATGTTTCTTGTGTAGGTCACTTGAGTTCTGTAAATCTTGTCACCAATGCCCCACATGCTGTTATAGATCCTCCTGTAGGGGCAAGGTTACACCAGTTTTGGGAGAAATGAGGCCCATACAGTGGCACTTGAAAAACAACTGGAGGGTCCCAGAGTCACTAGAAAAGGTGATCCCGGTCCCCAACTCCCTCCACCCCCATCTAAGGTGGTGGCTGGAGGAAAGCAATGTGCTACTAGGTCAACCATTACACCCTCTAAAACATGCTCTGCAAATCTTTACAGACGCATCAAAAGAAGGGTGGGGTGCTCACTTAGACGAGCACACTGCAAGGGGAACTTGGTCCCTTCCAGAAAGCAAGTTACACATAAACCACTTAGAGCTAAAAGCAATTTTTCTAGCTCTAAAAGAGTTTCGAACCCTCTGCTGCAACAAGACAGTACTGATAGCTACAGACAACACAACAGTGGTTGCCTATATCAACAAAGAGGGGGGGGGGATGAAGTCGGGCTCTCTGTGTGCCCTACTGTGGAGAATCCTGTCCTGGTGTACCAGACAGCAGGTAAATCTCAGGGCACGTCACATCCCCGGCCGGCTGAACGTGATAGCAGACAAGCTATCCAGACTTGGCCAGACCATTCAAACAGAGTGGTCACTTCATCCAAAGTGTTCCAAGCTATATGCTCCCGGTGGCACCAGCCCCAAGTGGACCTGTTTGCCACCAGATTCAACAACAAACTGCCACAGTTTGTGTCACCGGTCCCAGACCCCCAGGCATGGGCAGTGGATGCACTCAGCCTCTCCTGGGAGAACCTGGACCCATACGCCTTTCCACCAGTAGCCATCTTAGGCAAAGTGGTGGAGAAGTTGCAGGACTACCCTTGCAACAGAATAATTCTGATTGCCTGAGGGTGGCCCAACATGCCCTGGTTCTGGGATCTAGTGGCAATGTCCAGTCAAATCCCACTGTGTCTGCCTAACATACCAAACTTAGTGTCTCAGCCATTCAACCAGGTCCTCCACAGGAACCTGCCAAATCTGAACCTACACGCCTGGCTCCTAGAGCCTCAGCGATCAAGGAGCAGGGCTTCTCTGAGGCAGTGGCAGCACGAATTGAGGCTCCTAAAAGAGGATCAACCAGATCTGTCTATGAGGCAAAGTGGACCATTTTTACAAAGTGGTGCCTCAGTAAAATCAGGTGGACTTCAGGGCACCACTTCTGAAAGCTATTGCTGACTTCCTCCTGCACTTGTTTCAGGACAAGAAGTTGCAACCAGGCACTATTGATGGCTACAGATCAGCCATTGCTGACAAACTGGGCAATTCCACCATTAATGTCAGCAAGGATGAGAATCTCACTCGTCTCCTGGACAGATTCCAGACAGACCCAAGGGCAGGAGGGGCATCCCCTCCTGGAACCTGTCTCTGGTGCTTCACCAGCTGACAAAGGCTCCCTTTCAACCCCTTAAAGAGGCCTCCTTGAAACATCTGACTTTCAAGACTGTTTTCTTGCTGGGCTTAGGTTCTGGTAAACGCAGGAGTGAGATCCATGCTTGGTTACATAAGAACATCAGACACCAGTCAGACTGGTCTAAGGTGTCCTTGTACCCCTCACCCAGCTTCCTATCCAAGAATCAGCTGGCTAAGGAGGGTCCAGACAGTGTGGCACCAGTGGTCATTCCAGTCCTGGCCCCATCTCTGGATAGGTCACTCAAAGGTGACAGGTCCCTATGTCCAGTTAGAGCCCTGCGCTACTACTTGGACAGGACTTCAGATATTAGGCAGAATAAGGAGTTGGTCTTTGTCTCCTTCAAGAAGGGTTTTGACAAAGACATCTCACCTGCCACCATCTCCTCATGGATCAAACAGACTGTGATTCTGTGCTATGACCTCTCTGACCAGGAGGCCCTCTCCTTGCATCAGGTTAAAGCCCATGATGTTAGGGCCTTTGATGCCTCTAAGGCCTTCCAATCAGGGATCTCCTTAGAGCAGATATTGTCAGCCTGCCACTGGAAGTCTCACAACACCTTCACTCAGTTTTATTTGAAGGATGTTGCCTGGGCTGACTCAGCTTTTCCACCTGGGACCTGTAGTGGCTGCCCAACAGGTGCACCACCAGGCCCAGAGGTGAGGAGATGTTGTATATATATGTATATATGTACAAATTGTAAATATGCTAGATATGTACATAGTGTAAATATATTGAAATGTACATATGTTTAAAAAAAAAAAAAATTTTATTTCTTCTGGGACTGAACTCAGCCCCTCTCTCTTTCCCTTCTCAGACCAACCCTGGGAGGGAAAGAAAAAGGGGGGGGTGACGTCGGTAGACTCCCGGGTAACCAGTTAGTTGGTAGCCGACCTTGACCTCTCGGGGTTCTCTGACCCTAGGTTAAATGGGCCTGTACAACTTTGTTTTTGTTATGAGTTCACTTGAGTCCCTAGCTGCTTACCCGCCTACCAAGCGGTAGTTATTCAGCAATTGTCCATTGGATAGGATGTATTAACGCAATAAAATTGCAAATTTAATAAGTAAATTAAATTTTTATCTCCCGCCCGGCTCGCTGGAGGGAGATCATAATTTGCACTATGTGCGTGTGTACGTGCGTGCGTGTGTCACGCAGTTTTCTCTGAAACTACTACAGTTACACATTTTTGGTAAATCACAAGTCCTAATGAATTTTTTTGCTCTTCAATATTTTTGGGGTTTGGTGAACTTTGGCCTACTTTTGAGTGAGTAATAGCTATTTTAGCTAATATAATTATATGGCTTATAACTCTGAAACTATTGCATTTACAGTATTTTGTTCTAATATGTTGTTCAGCTACTTTCTCCACAGCTACAACATGGTCAGTAGTTTGGAAGTGTATCTCCATAGCTAAGTGAGTAATAGCTACTTTGTCAATTTTTAATTATAACCATAATGAGTAAATGGCTTATATCTTCATAAGTATTGCAGCTACACAATTTTGTTCCAATATGTTGTTCAGCTACTTTCTCCACAGCTACAACATGGTCAGTAGTTTGCAAGTGTATCTCCATAGCTAAGTGAGTAATAGCTACTTTTTCAATTTTTAATGATAACCATAATGAGTAAATGGCTTATATCTTCAAAAGTATTGCAGCTACACAATTTTGTTCCAATATGTTGTTCGGCTACTTTCTCCTCTGCTACAACATGGTCAGTAGTTTGGAAGTGTATCTCCGTAGCTAAGTGAGTAATAGCTACTTTTTCAGTTTTTAATGATAACCATAATGAGTAAATGGCTTATATCTTCAAAAGTATTGCAGCTACACAATTTTGTTCCAATATGTTGTTCAGCTACTTTCTCCACTGCTACAACATGGCCAGTAGTTTGGAAGTGTATCTCTATAGCTAAGTGAGTAATAGCTACTTTTTCAATTTTTAATGATAACCATAATGAGTAAATTGCATATATCTTCAAAAGTATTGCAGCTACACAATTTCTCTCGAATATGTTGTTCATGTACTTTTTTGTGAACTGTAACATATTTAAGTTTCACAACTGTTGCTCGATGTACAAGTGAGTAATGGCTACTTTATTGCTACTTTTAGTGAAAATGTGAAAAATCAGAAATATCTCTCAAACTGTAAGATATAGAGCAATTTCGAGCAAATTTTTGACCCACAGGGTAGTACTAGAGTATCCTATTGCTAAGGGGGAAAAAGTTTGGTGAACTTTGGCCTACATTTGAGTGAGTAATAGCGCTTTTACCTAATATAATTATATGACTTTTAACTGTCAATGAGTAAATGGCTTATATCTTCAAAAGTATTGCAGCTACACAATTTTGTTCCAATATGATGTTCAGCTACTTTCTCCACAGCTACAACATGGTCAGTAATTTGGAAGTGTATCTCCATAGCTAAGTGAGTAATGGCTACTTTTTCAATTTTTAATGATAACCATAATGAGTAAATGGCTTATATCTTCAAAAGTATTGCAGCTACACAATTTCTCTCAAATATGTTGTTCATGTACTTTTTTGTGAACTGTAACATATTTAAGTTTCACAACTGTTGCTCAATGTACAAGTGAGTAATGGCTACTTTATTGCTACTTTTAGTGAAAATGTGAAAAATCAGAAATATCTCTCAAACTGTAAGAGATAGAGAAATTTCGAGCAAATTTTTGAACCACAGGGTAGTACTAGAGTATCCCATGCTAAGGGGAAAATGGTTTGGTGAACTTTGGCCTACTTACTCACCTCCTCAAAATGAGTAAATGCGAATTATCTCTAAAAGTATTGCAGGTAGCCAATTTTTCTCAAATAACTCATTCACCTACTTTTGGGAGAGCTTTCACTTGGTTAAGTTTCAGATGCGTAGCTAGTTACTCACCTACTCAAAATGAGTAAATGCTAATTATGTCTAAAAGTATTGCAGATAGCCAATTTTTCTCAAATAACTCATTCATATACTTTTGGAAGAGCTTTCACTTAGTGAGGTTTCAGACCCCTAGCTAATTTCTCACCTACTCAAAATGAGTAAATGCGAATTATCTCTAAAAGTATAGAAGATAGCCAATTTTTCTCAAATAACTCATTCACCTACTTTTGCGAGAGCTTTCACTTGGTGAAGTGTCAGACCTGTAGCTAATTTCTCACCTACTCAAAATGAGTAAATGCTAAATATCTCGAAAAGTATTGCAGATAGCCAATTTTTCTCAAATAACTCATTCATTTACTTTTGGAAGAGCTTTCACATGGTGAAGTTTCAGACCCATAGCTAATTACCTGCCTACTCAAAATGAGTAAATGCGAATTATCTCTAAAAGTATTGCAGATAGCCAATTTTTCTCAAATAACTCATTTATCTACTTTTGGAAGAGCTTTCACATGGTGAAGTTTCAGACCCATAGCTAATTACTCACCTACTCAAAATGAGTAAATGCGAATTCTCTCTAAAAGTATTGCAGATAGCCAATTTTTCTCAAATAACTCATTCACCTACTTTTGGGAGAGCTTTCACTTGGTGAAGTTTCAGACTTGTAGCTAATTACTCACCTACTCAAAATGAGTAAATGCGAATTATCTCTAAAAGTATTGCAGATAGCCAATTTTTCTCAAATAACTCATTCATCTACTTTTGGAAGAGCTTTCACATGGTGAAGTTACAGACCCATAGCTAATTACTCACCTACTCAAAATGAGTAAATGCGAATTTTCTCTAAAAGTATTGCAGATAGCCAATTTTTCTCAAATAACTCATTCACCTACTGAGGGCTTTCACATTGTGAAGTTTCAGACCCATAGCTACTTACTCGCCTACTCAAAATGAGTAAATGCTAATTATGTCTAAAAGTATTGCAGATAGCCAATTTTTCTCAAATAACTCATTCATATACTTTTGGAAGAGCTTTCACTTAGTGAGGTTTCAGGCCCCTAGCTAATTTCTCACCTACTCAAAATGAGTAAATGCGAATTATCTCTAAAAGTATAGAAGATAGCCAATTTTTCTCAAATAACTCATTCACCTACTTTTGCGAGAGCTTTCACTTGGTGAAGTGTCAGACCTGTAGCTAATTTCTCACCTACTCAAAATGAGTAAATGCTAAATATCTCGAAAAGTATTGCAGATAGCCAATTTTTCTCAAATAACTCATTCATTTACTTTTGGAAGAGCTTTCACATGGTGAAGTTTCAGACCCATAGCTAATTACCCGCCTACTCAAAATGAGTAAATGCGAATGCTCTCTAAAAGTATTGCAGATAGCCAATTTTTCTCAAATAACTCATTCACCTACTTTTGGGAGAGCTTTCACTTGGTGAAGTTTCAGACTTGTAGCTAATTACTCACCTACTCAAAATGAGTAAATGCTAATTATCTCTAAAAGTATTGCAGATAGCCAATTTTTATCAAATAACTCATTCATCTACTTTTGGAAGAGCTTTCACATGGTGAAGTTTCAGACCCATAGCTAATTACTCACCTACTCAAAATGAGTAAATGCAAATTCTCTCTAAAAGTATTGCAGATAGCCAATTTTTCTCAAATAACTCATTCACCTACTTTTGGAAGAGCTTTCACTTGGTGAAGTTTCAGACCCGTAGCTAATTACTCACCTACTCAAAATGAGTAAATGCTAATTATCTCTAAAAGTATTGCAGATACCCAATTTTTCTCAAATAACTCATTCATCTACTTTTGGGAGAGCTTTCACTTGGTGAAGTGTGAGACCTGTAGCTAATTTCTCACCTACTCAAAATGAGTAAATGTTAAATATCTCTAAAAGTATTGCAGATAGCCATTTTTTCTCAAATAACTCATTCATTTACTTTTGGAAGAGCTTTCACATGGTGAAGTTTCAGACCCATAGCTAATTACTCGCCTACTCAAAATGAGTAAATGCGAATTATCTCTAAAAGTATTGCAGATAGCCAATTTTTCTCAAATAACTCATTCACCTACTTTTGGGAGAGCTTTCACTTGGTGAAGTTTCAGACCCGTAGCTAATTACTCACCTACTCAAAATGAGTAAATGCGAATTATCTCTAAAAGAATTGCAGACACCCAATTTTTCTCAAATAAGTCATTCATCTACTTTTGGGAGAGCTTTCACTTGGTGAAGTTTCACGCCCGTAGCTAATTACGCAAATTATCTCTAAAAGTATTGCAGATAGCCAATTTTTCTCAAATAACTCATTCATATACTTTTGGAAGAGCTTTCACATGGTGAAGTTTCAGACTCATAGCTAATTTCTCACCTACTCAAAATGAGTAAATGCGAATTATCTCTAAAAGTATAGGAGATAGCCAATTTTTCTCAAATAACTCATTCATCTACTTTTGGGAGAGCTTTCACTTGGTGAAGTTTCAGACCTGTAGCTAATTTCTCACCCGCTCAAAATGAGTAAATACTAATTATCTCTAAAAGTATTGCAGATAGCCAATTTTTATCAAATAACTCATTCATCTACTTTTGGAAGAGCTTTCACATTGTGCAGTTTCAGACCCATAGCTACTTACTCGCCTACTCAAAATGAGTAAATGCGAATTCTCTCTAAAAGTATTGCAGATAGCCAATTTTTCTCAAATAACTCATTCATTTACTTTTGGAAGAGCTTTCACATGGTGAAGTTTCAGACCCATAGCTAATTACCCGCCTACTCAAAATGAGTAAATGCGAATGCTCTCTAAAAGTATTGCAGATAGCCAATTTTTCTCAAATAACTCATTCACCTACTTTTGGGAGAGCTTTCACTTGGTGAAGTTTCAGACTTGTAGCTAATTACTCACCTACTCAAAATGAGTAAATGCTAATTATCTCTAAAAGTATTGGAGATAGCCAATTTTTATCAAATAACTCATTCATCTACTTTTGGAAGAGCTTTCACATGGTGAAGTTTCAGACCCATAGCTAATTACTCACCTACTCAAAATGAGTAAATGCAAATTCTCTCTAAAAGTATTGCAGATAGCCAATTTTTCTCAAATAACTCATTCACCTACTTTTGGAAGAGCTTTCACTTGGTGAAGTTTCAGACCCGTAGCTAATTACTCACCTACTCAAAATGAGTAAATGCTAATTATCTCTAAAAGTATTGCAGATACCCAATTTTTCTCAAATAACTCATTCATCTACTTTTGGGAGAGCTTTCACTTGGTGAAGTGTGAGACCTGTAGCTAATTTCTCACCTACTCAAAATGAGTAAATGTTAAATATCTCTAAAAGTATTGCAGATAGCCATTTTTTCTCAAATAACTCATTCATTTACTTTTGGAAGAGCTTTCACATGGTGAAGTTTCAGACCCATAGCTAATTACTCGCCTACTCAAAATGAGTAAATGCGAATTATCTCTAAAAGTATTGCAGATAGCCAATTTTTCTCAAATAACTCATTCACCTACTTTTGGGAGAGCTTTCACTTGGTGAAGTTTCAGACCCGTAGCTAATTACTCACCTACTCAAAATGAGTAAATGCGAATTATCTCTAAAAGAATTGCAGACACCCAATTTTTCTCAAATAAGTCATTCATCTACTTTTGGGAGAGCTTTCACTTGGTGAAGTTTCACGCCCGTAGCTAATTACGCAAATTATGTCTAAAAGTATTGCAGATAGCCAATTTTTCTCAAATAACTCATTCATCTACTTTTGGAAGAGCTTTCACATGGTGAAGTTTCAGACTCATAGCTAATTTCTCACCTACTCAAAATGAGTAAATGCGAATTATCTCTAAAAGTATAGGAGATAGCCAATTTTTCTCAAATAACTCATTCATCTACTTTTGGGAGAGCTTTCACTTGGTGAAGTTTCAGACCTGTAGCTAATTTCTCACCCGCTCAAAATGAGTAAATACTAATTATCTCTAAAAGTATTGCAGATAGCCAATTTTTATCAAATAACTCATTCATCTACTTTTGGAAGAGCTTTCACATTGTGCAGTTTCAGACCCATAGCTACTTACTCGCCTACTCAAAATGAGTAAATGCGAATTCTCTCTAAAAGTATTGCAGATAGCCAATTTTTCTCAAATAACTCATTCATTTACTTTTGGAAGAGCTTTCACATGGTGAAGTTTCAGACCCATAGCTAATTACCCGCCTACTCAAAATGAGTAAATGCGAATGCTCTCTAAAAGTATTGCAGATAGCCAATTTTTCTCAAATAACTCATTCACCTACTTTTGGGAGAGCTTTCACTTGGTGAAGTTTCAGACTTGTAGCTAATTACTCACCTACTCAAAATGAGTAAATGCTAATTATCTCTAAAAGTATTGCAGATAGCCAATTTTTATCAAATAACTCATTCATCTACTTTTGGAAGAGCTTTCACATGGTGAAGTTTCAGACCCATAGCTAATTACTCACCTACTCAAAATGAGTAAATGCAAATTCTCTCTAAAAGTATTGCAGATAGCCAATTTTTCTCAAATAACTCATTCACCTACTTTTGGAAGAGCTTTCACTTGGTGAAGTTTCAGACCCGTAGCTAATTACTCACCTACTCAAAATGAGTAAATGCTAATTATCTCTAAAAGTATTGCAGATACCCAATTTTTCTCAAATAACTCATTCATCTACTTTTGGGAGAGCTTTCACTTGGTGAAGTGTGAGACCTGTAGCTAATTTCTCACCTACTCAAAATGAGTAAATGTTAAATATCTCTAAAAGTATTGCAGATAGCCATTTTTTCTCAAATAACTCATTCATTTACTTTTGGAAGAGCTTTCACATGGTGAAGTTTCAGACCCATAGCTAATTACTCGCCTACTCAAAATGAGTAAATGCGAATTATCTCTAAAAGTATTGCAGATAGCCAATTTTTCTCAAATAACTCATTCACCTACTTTTGGGAGAGCTTTCACTTGGTGAAGTTTCAGACCCGTAGCTAATTACTCACCTACTCAAAATGAGTAAATGCGAATTATCTCTAAAAGAATTGCAGACACCCAATTTTTCTCAAATAAGTCATTCATCTACTTTTGGGAGAGCTTTCACTTGGTGAAGTTTCACGCCCGTAGCTAATTACGCAAATTATCTCTAAAAGTATTGCAGATAGCCAATTTTTCTCAAATAACTCATTCATCTACTTTTGGAAGAGCTTTCACATGGTGAAGTTTCAGACTCATAGCTAATTTCTCACCTACTCAAAATGAGTAAATGCGAATTATCTCTAAAAGTATAGGAGATAGCCAATTTTTCTCAAATAACTCATTCATCTACTTTTGGGAGAGCTTTCACTTGGTGAAGTTTCAGACCTGTAGCTAATTTCTCACCCGCTCAAAATGAGTAAATACTAATTATCTCTAAAAGTATTGCAGATAGCCAATTTTTATCAAATAACTCATTCATCTACTTTTGGAAGAGCTTTCACATTGTGCAGTTTCAGACCCATAGCTACTTACTCGCCTACTCAAAATGAGTAAATGCGAATTCTCTCTAAAAGTATTGCAGATAGCCAATTTTTCTCAAATAACTCATTCATTTACTTTTGGAAGAGCTTTCACATGGTGAAGTTTCAGACCCATAGCTAATTACCCGCCTACTCAAAATGAGTAAATGCGAATGCTCTCTAAAAGTATTGCAGATAGCCAATTTTTCTCAAATAACTCATTCACCTACTTTTGGGAGAGCTTTCACTTGGTGAAGTTTCAGACTTGTAGCTAATTACTCACCTACTCAAAATGAGTAAATGCTAATTATCTCTAAAAGTATTGCAGATAGCCAATTTTTATCAAATAACTCATTCATCTACTTTTGGAAGAGCTTTCACATGGTGAAGTTTCAGACCCATAGCTAATTACTCACCTACTCAAAATGAGTAAATGCAAATTCTCTCTAAAAGTATTGCAGATAGCCAATTTTTCTCAAATAACTCATTCACCTACTTTTGGAAGAGCTTTCACTTGGTGAAGTTTCAGACCCGTAGCTAATTACTCACCTACTCAAAATGAGTAAATGCTAATTATCTCTAAAAGTATTGCAGATACCCAATTTTTCTCAAATAACTCATTCATCTACTTTTGGGAGAGCTTTCACTTGGTGAAGTGTGAGACCTGTAGCTAATTTCTCACCTACTCAAAATGAGTAAATGTTAAATATCTCTAAAAGTATTGCAGATAGCCATTTTTTCTCAAATAACTCATTCATTTACTTTTGGAAGAGCTTTCACATGGTGAAGTTTCAGACCCATAGCTAATTACTCGCCTACTCAAAATGAGTAAATGCGAATTATCTCTAAAAGTATTGCAGATAGCCAATTTTTCTCAAATAACTCATTCACCTACTTTTGGGAGAGCTTTCACTTGGTGAAGTTTCAGACCCGTAGCTAATTACTCACCTACTCAAAATGAGTAAATGCGAATTATCTCTAAAAGAATTGCAGACACCCAATTTTTCTCAAATAAGTCATTCATCTACTTTTGGGAGAGCTTTCACTTGGTGAAGTTTCACGCCCGTAGCTAATTACGCAAATTATCTCTAAAAGTATTGCAGATAGCCAATTTTTCTCAAATAACTCATTCATCTACTTTTGGAAGAGCTTTCACATGGTGAAGTTTCAGACTCATAGCTAATTTCTCACCTACTCAAAATGAGTAAATGCGAATTATCTCTAAAAGTATAGGAGATAGCCAATTTTTCTCAAATAACTCATTCATCTACTTTTGGGAGAGCTTTCACTTGGTGAAGTTTCAGACCTGTAGCTAATTTCTCACCCGCTCAAAATGAGTAAATACTAATTATCTCTAAAAGTATTGCAGATAGCCAATTTTTATCAAATAACTCATTCATCTACTTTTGGAAGAGCTTTCACATTGTGCAGTTTCAGACCCATAGCTACTTACTCGCCTACTCAAAATGAGTAAATGCGAATTCTCTCTAAAAGTATTGCAGATAGCCAATTTTTCTCAAATAACTCATTCATTTACTTTTGGAAGAGCTTTCACATGGTGAAGTTTCAGACCCATAGCTAATTACCCGCCTACTCAAAATGAGTAAATGCGAATGCTCTCTAAAAGTATTGCAGATAGCCAATTTTTCTCAAATAACTCATTCACCTACTTTTGGGAGAGCTTTCACTTGGTGAAGTTTCAGACTTGTAGCTAATTACTCACCTACTCAAAATGAGTAAATGCTAATTATCTCTAAAAGTATTGCAGATAGCCAATTTTTATCAAATAACTCATTCATCTACTTTTGGAAGAGCTTTCACATGGTGAAGTTTCAGACCCATAGCTAATTACTCACCTACTCAAAATGAGTAAATGCAAATTCTCTCTAAAAGTATTGCAGATAGCCAATTTTTCTCAAATAACTCATTCACCTACTTTTGGAAGAGCTTTCACTTGGTGAAGTTTCAGACCCGTAGCTAATTACTCACCTACTCAAAATGAGTAAATGCTAATTATCTCTAAAAGTATTGCAGATACCCAATTTTTCTCAAATAACTCATTCATCTACTTTTGGGAGAGCTTTCACTTGGTGAAGTTTCAGACCTGTAGCTAATTTCTCACCCGCTCAAAATGAGTAAATACTAATTATCTCTAAAAGTATTGCAGATAGCCAATTTTTATCAAATAACTCATTCATCTACTTTTGGAAGAGCTTTCACATTGTGCAGTTTCAGACCCATAGCTACTTACTCGCCTACTCAAAATGAGTAAATGCGAATTCTCTCTAAAAGTATTGCAGATAGCCAATTTTTCTCAAATAACTCATTCATTTACTTTTGGAAGAGCTTTCACATGGTGAAGTTTCAGACCCATAGCTAATTACCCGCCTACTCAAAATGAGTAAATGCGAATGCTCTCTAAAAGTATTGCAGATAGCCAATTTTTCTCAAATAACTCATTCACCTACTTTTGGGAGAGCTTTCACTTGGTGAAGTTTCAGACTTGTAGCTAATTACTCACCTACTCAAAATGAGTAAATGCTAATTATCTCTAAAAGTATTGCAGATAGCCAATTTTTCTCAAATAACTCATTCATCTACTTTTGGAAGAGCTTTCACATGGTGAAGTTACAGACCCATAGCTAATTACTCACCTACTCAAAATGAGTAAATGCGAATTTTCTCTAAAAGTATTGCAGATAGCCAATTTTTCTCAAATAACTCATTCACCTACTGAGGGCTTTCACATTGTGAAGTTTCAGACCCATAGCTACTTACTCGCCTACTCAAAATGAGTAAATGCTAATTATGTCTAAAAGTATTGCAGATAGCCAATTTTTCTCAAATAACTCATTCATATACTTTTGGAAGAGCTTTCACTTAGTGAGGTTTCAGGCCCCTAGCTAATTTCTCACCTACTCAAAATGAGTAAATGCGAATTATCTCTAAAAGTATAGAAGATAGCCAATTTTTCTCAAATAACTCATTCACCTACTTTTGCGAGAGCTTTCACTTGGTGAAGTGTCAGACCTGTAGCTAATTTCTCACCTACTCAAAATGAGTAAATGCTAAATATCTCGAAAAGTATTGCAGATAGCCAATTTTTCTCAAATAACTCATTCATTTACTTTTGGAAGAGCTTTCACATGGTGAAGTTTCAGACCCATAGCTAATTACCCGCCTACTCAAAATGAGTAAATGCGAATGCTCTCTAAAAGTATTGCAGAT
The DNA here is from genome assembly GCA_964017235.1 of Sabellastarte sp. h YS-2021. Lineage (NCBI taxonomy): Eukaryota > Metazoa > Annelida > Polychaeta > Sabellida > Sabellidae > Sabellastarte > Sabellastarte sp. h YS-2021. Next base: position 109,913,857 of record OZ024928.1, on the reverse strand, counting down.
AGCCAATTTTTCTCAAATAACTCATTCACCTACTTTTGGGAGAGCTTTCACTTGGTGAAGTTTCAGACTTGTAGCTAATTACTCACCTACTCAAAATGAGTAAATGCTAATTATCTCTAAAAGTATTGCAGATAGCCAATTTTTATCAAATAACTCATTCATCTACTTTTGGAAGAGCTTTCACATGGTGAAGTTTCAGACCCATAGCTAATTACTCACCTACTCAAAATGAGTAAATGCAAATTCTCTCTAAAAGTATTGCAGATAGCCAATTTTTCTCAAATAACTCATTCACCTACTTTTGGAAGAGCTTTCACTTGGTGAAGTTTCAGACCCGTAGCTAATTACTCACCTACTCAAAATGAGTAAATGCTAATTATCTCTAAAAGTATTGCAGATACCCAATTTTTCTCAAATAACTCATTCATCTACTTTTGGGAGAGCTTTCACTTGGTGAAGTGTGAGACCTGTAGCTAATTTCTCACCTACTCAAAATGAGTAAATGTTAAATATCTCTAAAAGTATTGCAGATAGCCATTTTTTCTCAAATAACTCATTCATTTACTTTTGGAAGAGCTTTCACATGGTGAAGTTTCAGACCCATAGCTAATTACTCGCCTACTCAAAATGAGTAAATGCGAATTATCTCTAAAAGTATTGCAGATAGCCAATTTTTCTCAAATAACTCATTCACCTACTTTTGGGAGAGCTTTCACTTGGTGAAGTTTCAGACCCGTAGCTAATTACTCACCTACTCAAAATGAGTAAATGCGAATTATCTCTAAAAGAATTGCAGACACCCAATTTTTCTCAAATAAGTCATTCATCTACTTTTGGGAGAGCTTTCACTTGGTGAAGTTTCACGCCCGTAGCTAATTACGCAAATTATCTCTAAAAGTATTGCAGATAGCCAATTTTTCTCAAATAACTCATTCATCTACTTTTGGAAGAGCTTTCACATGGTGAAGTTTCAGACTCATAGCTAATTTCTCACCTACTCAAAATGAGTAAATGCGAATTATCTCTAAAAGTATAGGAGATAGCCAATTTTTCTCAAATAACTCATTCATCTACTTTTGGGAGAGCTTTCACTTGGTGAAGTTTCAGACCTGTAGCTAATTTCTCACCCGCTCAAAATGAGTAAATACTAATTATCTCTAAAAGTATTGCAGATAGCCAATTTTTATCAAATAACTCATTCATCTACTTTTGGAAGAGCTTTCACATTGTGCAGTTTCAGACCCATAGCTACTTACTCGCCTACTCAAAATGAGTAAATGCGAATTCTCTCTAAAAGTATTGCAGATAGCCAATTTTTCTCAAATAACTCATTCATTTACTTTTGGAAGAGCTTTCACATGGTGAAGTTTCAGACCCATAGCTAATTACCCGCCTACTCAAAATGAGTAAATGCGAATTATCTCTAAAAGTATTGCAGATAGCCAATTTTTCTCAAATAACTCATTCATCTACTTTTGGGAGAGCTTTCACTTGGTGAAGTTTCAGACCTGTAGCTAATTTCTCACCCGCTCAAAATGAGTAAATACTAATTATCTCTAAAAGTATTGCAGATAGCCAATTTTTATCAAATAACTCATTCATCTACTTTTGGAAGAGCTTTCACATTGTGCAGTTTCAGACCCATAGCTACTTACTCGCCTACTCAAAATGAGTAAATGCGAATTCTCTCTAAAAGTATTGCAGATAGCCAATTTTTCTCAAATAACTCATTCATTTACTTTTGGAAGAGCTTTCACATGGTGAAGTTTCAGACCCATAGCTAATTACCCGCCTACTCAAAATGAGTAAATGCGAATGCTCTCTAAAAGTATTGCAGATAGCCAATTTTTCTCAAATAACTCATTCACCTACTTTTGGGAGAGCTTTCACTTGGTGAAGTTTCAGACTTGTAGCTAATTACTCACCTACTCAAAATGAGTAAATGCTAATTATCTCTAAAAGTATTGCAGATAGCCAATTTTTCTCAAATAACTCATTCATCTACTTTTGGAAGAGCTTTCACATGGTGAAGTTACAGACCCATAGCTAATTACTCACCTACTCAAAATGAGTAAATGCGAATTTTCTCTAAAAGTATTGCAGATAGCCAATTTTTCTCAAATAACTCATTCACCTACTGAGGGCTTTCACATTGTGAAGTTTCAGACCCATAGCTACTTACTCGCCTACTCAAAATGAGTAAATGCTAATTATGTCTAAAAGTATTGCAGATAGCCAATTTTTCTCAAATAACTCATTCATATACTTTTGGAAGAGCTTTCACTTAGTGAGGTTTCAGGCCCCTAGCTAATTTCTCACCTACTCAAAATGAGTAAATGCGAATTATCTCTAAAAGTATAGAAGATAGCCAATTTTTCTCAAATAACTCATTCACCTACTTTTGCGAGAGCTTTCACTTGGTGAAGTGTCAGACCTGTAGCTAATTTCTCACCTACTCAAAATGAGTAAATGCTAAATATCTCGAAAAGTATTGCAGATAGCCAATTTTTCTCAAATAACTCATTCATTTACTTTTGGAAGAGCTTTCACATGGTGAAGTTTCAGACCCATAGCTAATTACCCGCCTACTCAAAATGAGTAAATGCGAATGCTCTCTAAAAGTATTGCAGATAGCCAATTTTTCTCAAATAACTCATTCACCTACTTTTGGGAGAGCTTTCACTTGGTGAAGTTTCAGACTTGTAGCTAATTACTCACCTACTCAAAATGAGTAAATGCTAATTATCTCTAAAAGTATTGCAGATAGCCAATTTTTATCAAATAACTCATTCATCTACTTTTGGAAGAGCTTTCACATGGTGAAGTTTCAGACCCATAGCTAATTACTCACCTACTCAAAATGAGTAAATGCAAATTCTCTCTAAAAGTATTGCAGATAGCCAATTTTTCTCAAATAACTCATTCACCTACTTTTGGAAGAGCTTTCACTTGGTGAAGTTTCAGACCCGTAGCTAATTACTCACCTACTCAAAATGAGTAAATGCTAATTATCTCTAAAAGTATTGCAGATACCCAATTTTTCTCAAATAACTCATTCATCTACTTTTGGGAGAGCTTTCACTTGGTGAAGTGTGAGACCTGTAGCTAATTTCTCACCTACTCAAAATGAGTAAATGTTAAATATCTCTAAAAGTATTGCAGATAGCCATTTTTTCTCAAATAACTCATTCATTTACTTTTGGAAGAGCTTTCACATGGTGAAGTTTCAGACCCATAGCTAATTACTCGCCTACTCAAAATGAGTAAATGCGAATTATCTCTAAAAGTATTGCAGATAGCCAATTTTTCTCAAATAACTCATTCACCTACTTTTGGGAGAGCTTTCACTTGGTGAAGTTTCAGACCCGTAGCTAATTACTCACCTACTCAAAATGAGTAAATGCGAATTATCTCTAAAAGAATTGCAGACACCCAATTTTTCTCAAATAAGTCATTCATCTACTTTTGGGAGAGCTTTCACTTGGTGAAGTTTCACGCCCGTAGCTAATTACGCAAATTATCTCTAAAAGTATTGCAGATAGCCAATTTTTCTCAAATAACTCATTCATCTACTTTTGGAAGAGCTTTCACATGGTGAAGTTTCAGACTCATAGCTAATTTCTCACCTACTCAAAATGAGTAAATGCGAATTATCTCTAAAAGTATAGGAGATAGCCAATTTTTCTCAAATAACTCATTCATCTACTTTTGGGAGAGCTTTCACTTGGTGAAGTTTCAGACCTGTAGCTAATTTCTCACCCGCTCAAAATGAGTAAATACTAATTATCTCTAAAAGTATTGCAGATAGCCAATTTTTATCAAATAACTCATTCATCTACTTTTGGAAGAGCTTTCACATTGTGCAGTTTCAGACCCATAGCTACTTACTCGCCTACTCAAAATGAGTAAATGCGAATTCTCTCTAAAAGTATTGCAGATAGCCAATTTTTCTCAAATAACTCATTCATTTACTTTTGGAAGAGCTTTCACATGGTGAAGTTTCAGACCCATAGCTAATTACCCGCCTACTCAAAATGAGTAAATGCGAATGCTCTCTAAAAGTATTGCAGATAGCCAATTTTTCTCAAATAACTCATTCACCTACTTTTGGGAGAGCTTTCACTTGGTGAAGTTTCAGACTTGTAGCTAATTACTCACCTACTCAAAATGAGTAAATGCTAATTATCTCTAAAAGTATTGCAGATAGCCAATTTTTATCAAATAACTCATTCATCTACTTTTGGAAGAGCTTTCACATGGTGAAGTTTCAGACCCATAGCTAATTACTCACCTACTCAAAATGAGTAAATGCAAATTCTCTCTAAAAGTATTGCAGATAGCCAATTTTTCTCAAATAACTCATTCACCTACTTTTGGAAGAGCTTTCACTTGGTGAAGTTTCAGACCCGTAGCTAATTTCTCACCCGCTCAAAATGAGTAAATGCTAATTATCTCTAAAAGTATTGCAGATACCCAATTTTTCTCAAATAACTCATTCATCTACTTTTGGGAGAGCTTTCACTTGGTGAAGTTTCAGACCTGTAGCTAATTTCTCACCTACTCAAAATGAGTAAATGTTAAATATCTCTAAAAGTATTGCAGATAGCCATTTTTTCTCAAATAACTCATTCATTTACTTTTGGAAGAGCTTTCACATGGTGAAGTTTCAGACCCATAGCTAATTACTCGCCTACTCAAAATGAGTAAATGCGAATTATCTCTAAAAGTATTGCAGATAGCCAATTTTTCTCAAATAACTCATTCACCTACTTTTGGGAGAGCTTTCACTTGGTGAAGTTTCAGACCCGTAGCTAATTACTCACCTACTCAAAATGAGTAAATGCGAATTATCTCTAAAAGAATTGCAGACACCCAATTTTTCTCAAATAAGTCATTCATCTACTTTTGGGAGAGCTTTCACTTGGTGAAGTTTCACGCCCGTAGCTAATTACGCAAATTATCTCTAAAAGTATTGCAGATAGCCAATTTTTCTCAAATAACTCATTCATCTACTTTTGGAAGAGCTTTCACATGGTGAAGTTTCAGACTCATAGCTAATTTCTCACCTACTCAAAATGAGTAAATGCGAATTATCTCTAAAAGTATAGGAGATAGCCAATTTTTCTCAAATAACTCATTCATCTACTTTTGGGAGAGCTTTCACTTGGTGAAGTTTCAGACCTGTAGCTAATTTCTCACCCGCTCAAAATGAGTAAATACTAATTATCTCTAAAAGTATTGCAGATAGCCAATTTTTATCAAATAACTCATTCATCTACTTTTGGAAGAGCTTTCACATTGTGCAGTTTCAGACCCATAGCTACTTACTCGCCTACTCAAAATGAGTAAATGCGAATTCTCTCTAAAAGTATTGCAGATAGCCAATTTTTCTCAAATAACTCATTCATTTACTTTTGGAAGAGCTTTCACATGGTGAAGTTTCAGACCCATAGCTAATTACCCGCCTACTCAAAATGAGTAAATGCGAATGCTCTCTAAAAGTATTGCAGATAGCCAATTTTTCTCAAATAACTCATTCACCTACTTTTGGGAGAGCTTTCACTTGGTGAAGTTTCAGACTTGTAGCTAATTACTCACCTACTCAAAATGAGTAAATGCTAATTATCTCTAAAAGTATTGCAGATAGCCAATTTTTATCAAATAACTCATTCATCTACTTTTGGAAGAGCTTTCACATGGTGAAGTTTCAGACCCATAGCTAATTACTCACCTACTCAAAATGAGTAAATGCAAATTCTCTCTAAAAGTATTGCAGATAGCCAATTTTTCTCAAATAACTCATTCACCTACTTTTGGAAGAGCTTTCACTTGGTGAAGTTTCAGACCCGTAGCTAATTACTCACCTACTCAAAATGAGTAAATGCTAATTATCTCTAAAAGTATTGCAGATACCCAATTTTTCTCAAATAACTCATTCATCTACTTTTGGGAGAGCTTTCACTTGGTGAAGTTTCAGACCTGTAGCTAATTTCTCACCCGCTCAAAATGAGTAAATACTAATTATCTCTAAAAGTATTGCAGATAGCCAATTTTTATCAAATAACTCATTCATCTACTTTTGGAAGAGCTTTCACATTGTGCAGTTTCAGACCCATAGCTACTTACTCGCCTACTCAAAATGAGTAAATGCGAATTCTCTCTAAAAGTATTGCAGATAGCCAATTTTTCTCAAATAACTCATTCATTTACTTTTGGAAGAGCTTTCACATGGTGAAGTTTCAGACCCATAGCTAATTACCCGCCTACTCAAAATGAGTAAATGCGAATGCTCTCTAAAAGTATTGCAGATAGCCAATTTTTCTCAAATAACTCATTCACCTACTTTTGGGAGAGCTTTCACTTGGTGAAGTTTCAGACTTGTAGCTAATTACTCACCTACTCAAAATGAGTAAATGCTAATTATCTCTAAAAGTATTGCAGATAGCCAATTTTTCTCAAATAACTCATTCATCTACTTTTGGAAGAGCTTTCACATGGTGAAGTTACAGACCCATAGCTAATTACTCACCTACTCAAAATGAGTAAATGCGAATTTTCTCTAAAAGTATTGCAGATAGCCAATTTTTCTCAAATAACTCATTCACCTACTGAGGGCTTTCACATTGTGAAGTTTCAGACCCATAGCTACTTACTCGCCTACTCAAAATGAGTAAATGCTAATTATGTCTAAAAGTATTGCAGATAGCCAATTTTTCTCAAATAACTCATTCATATACTTTTGGAAGAGCTTTCACTTAGTGAGGTTTCAGGCCCCTAGCTAATTTCTCACCTACTCAAAATGAGTAAATGCGAATTATCTCTAAAAGTATAGAAGATAGCCAATTTTTCTCAAATAACTCATTCACCTACTTTTGCGAGAGCTTTCACTTGGTGAAGTGTCAGACCTGTAGCTAATTTCTCACCTACTCAAAATGAGTAAATGCTAAATATCTCGAAAAGTATTGCAGATAGCCAATTTTTCTCAAATAACTCATTCATTTACTTTTGGAAGAGCTTTCACATGGTGAAGTTTCAGACCCATAGCTAATTACCCGCCTACTCAAAATGAGTAAATGCGAATGCTCTCTAAAAGTATTGCAGATAGCCAATTTTTCTCAAATAACTCATTCACCTACTTTTGGGAGAGCTTTCACTTGGTGAAGTTTCAGACTTGTAGCTAATTACTCACCTACTCAAAATGAGTAAATGCTAATTATCTCTAAAAGTATTGCAGATAGCCAATTTTTATCAAATAACTCATTCATCTACTTTTGGAAGAGCTTTCACATGGTGAAGTTTCAGACCCATAGCTAATTACTCACCTACTCAAAATGAGTAAATGCAAATTCTCTCTAAAAGTATTGCAGATAGCCAATTTTTCTCAAATAACTCATTCACCTACTTTTGGAAGAGCTTTCACTTGGTGAAGTTTCAGACCCGTAGCTAATTACTCACCTACTCAAAATGAGTAAATGCTAATTATCTCTAAAAGTATTGCAGATACCCAATTTTTCTCAAATAACTCATTCATCTACTTTTGGGAGAGCTTTCACTTGGTGAAGTGTGAGACCTGTAGCTAATTTCTCACCTACTCAAAATGAGTAAATGTTAAATATCTCTAAAAGTATTGCAGATAGCCATTTTTTCTCAAATAACTCATTCATTTACTTTTGGAAGAGCTTTCACATGGTGAAGTTTCAGACCCATAGCTAATTACTCGCCTACTCAAAATGAGTAAATGCGAATTATCTCTAAAAGTATTGCAGATAGCCAATTTTTCTCAAATAACTCATTCACCTACTTTTGGGAGAGCTTTCACTTGGTGAAGTTTCAGACCCGTAGCTAATTACTCACCTACTCAAAATGAGTAAATGCGAATTATCTCTAAAAGAATTGCAGACACCCAATTTTTCTCAAATAAGTCATTCATCTACTTTTGGGAGAGCTTTCACTTGGTGAAGTTTCACGCCCGTAGCTAATTACGCAAATTATCTCTAAAAGTATTGCAGATAGCCAATTTTTCTCAAATAACTCATTCATCTACTTTTGGAAGAGCTTTCACATGGTGAAGTTTCAGACTCATAGCTAATTTCTCACCTACTCAAAATGAGTAAATGCGAATTATCTCTAAAAGTATAGGAGATAGCCAATTTTTCTCAAATAACTCATTCATCTACTTTTGGGAGAGCTTTCACTTGGTGAAGTTTCAGACCTGTAGCTAATTTCTCACCCGCTCAAAATGAGTAAATACTAATTATCTCTAAAAGTATTGCAGATAGCCAATTTTTATCAAATAACTCATTCATCTACTTTTGGAAGAGCTTTCACATTGTGCAGTTTCAGACCCATAGCTACTTACTCGCCTACTCAAAATGAGTAAATGCGAATTCTCTCTAAAAGTATTGCAGATAGCCAATTTTTCTCAAATAACTCATTCATTTACTTTTGGAAGAGCTTTCACATGGTGAAGTTTCAGACCCATAGCTAATTACCCGCCTACTCAAAATGAGTAAATGCGAATTATCTCTAAAAGTATTGCAGATAGCCAATTTTTCTCAAATAACTCATTCATCTACTTTTGGGAGAGCTTTCACTTGGTGAAGTTTCAGACCTGTAGCTAATTTCTCACCCGCTCAAAATGAGTAAATACTAATTATCTCTAAAAGTATTGCAGATAGCCAATTTTTATCAAATAACTCATTCATCTACTTTTGGAAGAGCTTTCACATTGTGCAGTTTCAGACCCATAGCTACTTACTCGCCTACTCAAAATGAGTAAATGCGAATTCTCTCTAAAAGTATTGCAGATAGCCAATTTTTCTCAAATAACTCATTCATTTACTTTTGGAAGAGCTTTCACATGGTGAAGTTTCAGACCCATAGCTAATTACCCGCCTACTCAAAATGAGTAAATGCGAATGCTCTCTAAAAGTATTGCAGATAGCCAATTTTTCTCAAATAACTCATTCACCTACTTTTGGGAGAGCTTTCACTTGGTGAAGTTTCAGACTTGTAGCTAATTACTCACCTACTCAAAATGAGTAAATGCTAATTATCTCTAAAAGTATTGCAGATAGCCAATTTTTCTCAAATAACTCATTCATCTACTTTTGGAAGAGCTTTCACATGGTGAAGTTACAGACCCATAGCTAATTACTCACCTACTCAAAATGAGTAAATGCGAATTTTCTCTAAAAGTATTGCAGATAGCCAATTTTTCTCAAATAACTCATTCACCTACTGAGGGCTTTCACATTGTGAAGTTTCAGACCCATAGCTACTTACTCGCCTACTCAAAATGAGTAAATGCTAATTATGTCTAAAAGTATTGCAGATAGCCAATTTTTCTCAAATAACTCATTCATATACTTTTGGAAGAGCTTTCACTTAGTGAGGTTTCAGGCCCCTAGCTAATTTCTCACCTACTCAAAATGAGTAAATGCGAATTATCTCTAAAAGTATAGAAGATAGCCAATTTTTCTCAAATAACTCATTCACCTACTTTTGCGAGAGCTTTCACTTGGTGAAGTGTCAGACCTGTAGCTAATTTCTCACCTACTCAAAATGAGTAAATGCTAAATATCTCGAAAAGTATTGCAGATAGCCAATTTTTCTCAAATAACTCATTCATTTACTTTTGGAAGAGCTTTCACATGGTGAAGTTTCAGACCCATAGCTAATTACCCGCCTACTCAAAATGAGTAAATGCGAATGCTCTCTAAAAGTATTGCAGATAGCCAATTTTTCTCAAATAACTCATTCACCTACTTTTGGGAGAGCTTTCACTTGGTGAAGTTTCAGACTTGTAGCTAATTACTCACCTACTCAAAATGAGTAAATGCTAATTATCTCTAAAAGTATTGCAGATAGCCAATTTTTATCAAATAACTCATTCATCTACTTTTGGAAGAGCTTTCACATGGTGAAGTTTCAGACCCATAGCTAATTACTCACCTACTCAAAATGAGTAAATGCAAATTCTCTCTAAAAGTATTGCAGATAGCCAATTTTTCTCAAATAACTCATTCACCTACTTTTGGAAGAGCTTTCACTTGGTGAAGTTTCAGACCCGTAGCTAATTACTCACCTACTCAAAATGAGTAAATGCTAATTATCTCTAAAAGTATTGCAGATACCCAATTTTTCTCAAATAACTCATTCATCTACTTTTGGGAGAGCTTTCACTTGGTGAAGTGTGAGACCTGTAGCTAATTTCTCACCTACTCAAAATGAGTAAATGTTAAATATCTCTAAAAGTATTGCAGATAGCCATTTTTTCTCAAATAACTCATTCATTTACTTTTGGAAGAGCTTTCACATGGTGAAGTTTCAGACCCATAGCTAATTACTCGCCTACTCAAAATGAGTAAATGCGAATTATCTCTAAAAGTATTGCAGATAGCCAATTTTTCTCAAATAACTCATTCACCTACTTTTGGGAGAGCTTTCACTTGGTGAAGTTTCAGACCCGTAGCTAATTACTCACCTACTCAAAATGAGTAAATGCGAATTATCTCTAAAAGAATTGCAGACACCCAATTTTTCTCAAATAAGTCATTCATCTACTTTTGGGAGAGCTTTCACTTGGTGAAGTTTCACGCCCGTAGCTAATTACGCAAATTATCTCTAAAAGTATTGCAGATAGCCAATTTTTCTCAAATAACTCATTCATCTACTTTTGGAAGAGCTTTCACATGGTGAAGTTTCAGACTCATAGCTAATTTCTCACCTACTCAAAATGAGTAAATGCGAATTATCTCTAAAAGTATAGGAGATAGCCAATTTTTCTCAAATAACTCATTCATCTACTTTTGGGAGAGCTTTCACTTGGTGAAGTTTCAGACCTGTAGCTAATTTCTCACCCGCTCAAAATGAGTAAATACTAATTATCTCTAAAAGTATTGCAGATAGCCAATTTTTATCAAATAACTCATTCATCTACTTTTGGAAGAGCTTTCACATTGTGCAGTTTCAGACCCATAGCTACTTACTCGCCTACTCAAAATGAGTAAATGCGAATTCTCTCTAAAAGTATTGCAGATAGCCAATTTTTCTCAAATAACTCATTCATTTACTTTTGGAAGAGCTTTCACATGGTGAAGTTTCAGACCCATAGCTAATTACCCGCCTACTCAAAATGAGTAAATGCGAATGCTCTCTAAAAGTATTGCAGATAGCCAATTTTTCTCAAATAACTCATTCACCTACTTTTGGGAGAGCTTTCACTTGGTGAAGTTTCAGACTTGTAGCTAATTACTCACCTACTCAAAATGAGTAAATGCTAATTATCTCTAAAAGTATTGCAGATAGCCAATTTTTATCAAATAACTCATTCATCTACTTTTGGAAGAGCTTTCACATGGTGAAGTTTCAGACCCATAGCTAATTACTCACCTACTCAAAATGAGTAAATGCAAATTCTCTCTAAAAGTATTGCAGATAGCCAATTTTTCTCAAATAACTCATTCACCTACTTTTGGAAGAGCTTTCACTTGGTGAAGTTTCAGACCCGTAGCTAATTACTCGCCTACTCAAAATGAGTAAATGCTAATTATCTCTAAAAGTATTGCAGATACCCAATTTTTCTCAAATAACTCATTCATCTACTTTTGGGAGAGCTTTCACTTGGTGAAGTGTGAGACCTGTAGCTAATTTCTCACCTACTCAAAATGAGTAAATGTTAAATATCTCTAAAAGTATTGCAGATAGCCATTTTTTCTCAAATAACTCATTCATTTACTTTTGGAAGAGCTTTCACATGGTGAAGTTTCAGACCCATAGCTAATTACTTGCCTACTCAAAATGAGTAAATGCGAATTATCTCTAAAAGTATTGCAGATAGCCAATTTTTCTCAAATAACTCATTCATCTACTTTTGGGAGAGCTTTCACTTGGTGAAGTTTCAGACCTGTAGCTAATTTCTCACCCGCTCAAAATGAGTAAATACTAATTATCTCTAAAAGTATTGCAGATAGCCAATTTTTATCAAATAACTCATTCATCTACTTTTGGAAGAGCTTTCACATTGTGCAGTTTCAGACCCATAGCTACTTACTCGCCTACTCAAAATGAGTAAATGCGAATTCTCTCTAAAAGTATTGCAGATAGCCAATTTTTCTCAAATAACTCATTCATTTACTTTTGGAAGAGCTTTCACATGGTGAAGTTTCAGACCCATAGCTAATTACCCGCCTACTCAAAATGAGTAAATGCGAATGCTCTCTAAAAGTATTGCAGATAGCCAATTTTTCTCAAATAACTCATTCACCTACTTTTGGGAGAGCTTTCACTTGGTGAAGTTTCAGACTTGTAGCTAATTACTCACCTACTCAAAATGAGTAAATGCTAATTATCTCTAAAAGTATTGCAGATAGCCAATTTTTATCAAATAACTCATTCATCTACTTTTGGAAGAGCTTTCACATGGTGAAGTTTCAGACCCATAGCTAATTACTCACCTACTCAAAATGAGTAAATGCAAATTCTCTCTAAAAGTATTGCAGATAGCCAATTTTTCTCAAATAACTCATTCACCTACTTTTGGAAGAGCTTTCACTTGGTGAAGTTTCAGACCCGTAGCTAATTACTCACCTACTCAAAATGAGTAAATGCTAATTATCTCTAAAAGTATTGCAGATACCCAATTTTTCTCAAATAACTCCTTCATCTACTTTTGGGAGAGCTTTCACTTGGTGAAGTGTGAGACCTGTAGCTAATTTCTCACCTACTCAAAATGAGTAAATGTTAAATATCTCTAAAAGTATTGCAGATAGCCATTTTTTCTCAAATAACTCATTCATTTACTTTTGGAAGAGCTTTCACATGGTGAAGTTTCAGACCCATAGCTAATTACTCGCCTACTCAAAATGAGTAAATGCGAATTATCTCTAAAAGTATTGCAGATAGCCAATTTTTCTCAAATAACTCATTCATCTACTTTTGGGAGAGCTTTCACTTGGTGAAGTGTGAGACCTGTAGCTAATTTCTCACCTACTCAAAATGAGTAAATGTTAAATATCTCTAAAAGTATTGCAGATAGCCATTTTTTCTCAAATAACTCATTCATTTACTTTTGGAAGAGCTTTCACATGGTGAAGTTTCAGACCCATAGCTAATTACTCGCCTACTCAAAATGAGTAAATGCGAATTATCTCTAAAAGTATTGCAGATAGCCAATTTTTCTCAAATAACTCATTCACCTACCTTTGGGAGAGCTTTCACTTGGTGAAGTTTCAGACCCGTAGCTAATTACTCACCTACTCAAAATGAGTAAATGCGAATTATCTCTAAAAGAATTGCAGACACCCAATTTTTCTCAAATAAGTCATTCATCTACTTTTGGGAGAGCTTTCACTTGGTGAAGTTTCACGCCCGTAGCTAATTACGCAAATTATCTCTAAAAGTATTGCAGATAGCCAATTTTTCTCAAATAACTCATTCATCTACTTTTGGAAGAGCTTTCACATGGTGAAGTTTCAGACTCATAGCTAATTTCTCACCTACTCAAAATGAGTAAATGCGAATTATCTCTAAAAGTATAGGAGATAGCCAATTTTTCTCAAATAACTCATTCATCTACTTTTGGGAGAGCTTTCACTTGGTGAAGTTTCAGACCTGTAGCTAATTTCTCACCCGCTCAAAATGAGTAAATACTAATTATCTCTAAAAGTATTGCAGATAGCCAATTTTTATCAAATAACTCATTCATCTACTTTTGGAAGAGCTTTCACATTGTGCAGTTTCAGACCCATAGCTACTTACTCGCCTACTCAAAATGAGTAAATGCGAATTCTCTCTAAAAGTATTGCAGATAGCCAATTTTTCTCAAATAACTCATTCATTTACTTTTGGAAGAGCTTTCACATGGTGAAGTTTCAGACCCATAGCTAATTACCCGCCTACTCAAAATGAGTAAATGCGAATGCTCTCTAAAAGTATTGCAGATAGCCAATTTTTCTCAAATAACTCATTCACCTACTTTTGGGAGAGCTTTCACTTGGTGAAGTTTCAGACTTGTAGCTAATTACTCACCTACTCAAAATGAGTAAATGCTAATTATCTCTAAAAGTATTGCAGATAGCCAATTTTTATCAAATAACTCATTCATCTACTTTTGGAAGAGCTTTCACATGGTGAAGTTTCAGACCCATAGCTAATTACTCACCTACTCAAAATGAGTAAATGCAAATTCTCTCTAAAAGTATTGCAGATAGCCAATTTTTCTCAAATAACTCATTCACCTACTTTTGGAAGAGCTTTCACTTGGTGAAGTTTCAGACCCGTAGCTAATTACTCACCTACTCAAAATGAGTAAATGCTAATTATCTCTAAAAGTATTGCAGATACCCAATTTTTCTCAAATAACTCATTCATCTACTTTTGGGAGAGCTTTCACTTGGTGAAGTGTGAGACCTGTAGCTAATTTCTCACCTACTCAAAATGAGTAAATGTTAAATATCTCTAAAAGTATTGCAGATAGCCATTTTTTCTCAAATAACTCATTCATTTACTTTTGGAAGAGCTTTCACATGGTGAAGTTTCAGACCCATAGCTAATTACTTGCCTACTCAAAATGAGTAAATGCGAATTCTCTCTAAAAGTATTGCAGATAGCCAATTTTTCTCAAATAACTCATTCATCTACTTTTGGGAGAGCTTTCACTTGGTGAAGTTTCAGACCTGTAGCTAATTTCTCACCCGCTCAAAATGAGTAAATACTAATTATCTCTAAAAGTATTGCAGATAGCCAATTTTTATCAAATAACTCATTCATCTACTTTTGGAAGAGCTTTCACATTGTGCAGTTTCAGACCCATAGCTACTTACTCGCCTACTCAAAATGAGTAAATGCGAATTCTCTCTAAAAGTATTGCAGATAGCCAATTTTTCTCAAATAACTCATTCATTTACTTTTGGAAGAGCTTTCACATGGTGAAGTTTCAGACCCATAGCTAATTACCCGCCTACTCAAAATGAGTAAATGCGAATGCTCTCTAAAAGTATTGCAGATAGCCAATTTTTCTCAAATAACTCATTCACCTACTTTTGGGAGAGCTTTCACTTGGTGAAGTTTCAGACTTGTAGCTAATTACTCACCTACTCAAAATGAGTAAATGCTAATTATCTCTAAAAGTATTGCAGATAGCCAATTTTTATCAAATAACTCATTCATCTACTTTTGGAAGAGCTTTCACATGGTGAAGTTTCAGACCCATAGCTAATTACTCACCTACTCAAAATGAGTAAATGCAAATTCTCTCTAAAAGTATTGCAGATAGCCAATTTTTCTCAAATAACTCATTCACCTACTTTTGGAAGAGCTTTCACTTGGTGAAGTTTCAGACCCGTAGCTAATTACTCACCTACTCAAAATGAGTAAATGCTAATTATCTCTAAAAGTATTGCAGATACCCAATTTTTCTCAAATAACTCATTCATCTACTTTTGGGAGAGCTTTCACTTGGTGAAGTGTGAGACCTGTAGCTAATTTCTCACCTACTCAAAATGAGTAAATGTTAAATATCTCTAAAAGTATTGCAGATAGCCATTTTTTCTCAAATAACTCATTCATTTACTTTTGGAAGAGCTTTCACATGGTGAAGTTTCAGACCCATAGCTAATTACTCGCCTACTCAAAATGAGTAAATGCGAATTATCTCTAAAAGTATTGCAGATAGCCAATTTTTCTCAAATAACTCATTCATCTACTTTTGGGAGAGCTTTCACTTGGTGAAGTGTGAGACCTGTAGCTAATTTCTCACCTACTCAAAATGAGTAAATGTTAAATATCTCTAAAAGTATTGCAGATAGCCATTTTTTCTCAAATAACTCATTCATTTACTTTTGGAAGAGCTTTCACATGGTGAAGTTTCAGACCCATAGCTAATTACTCGCCTACTCAAAATGAGTAAATGCGAATTATCTCTAAAAGTATTGCAGATAGCCAATTTTTCTCAAATAACTCATTCACCTACCTTTGGGAGAGCTTTCACTTGGTGAAGTTTCAGACCCGTAGCTAATTACTCACCTACTCAAAATGAGTAAATGCGAATTATCTCTAAAAGAATTGCAGACACCCAATTTTTCTCAAATAAGTCATTCATCTACTTTTGGGAGAGCTTTCACTTGGTGAAGTTTCACGCCCGTAGCTAATTACGCAAATTATCTCTAAAAGTATTGCAGATAGCCAATTTTTCTCAAATAACTCATTCATCTACTTTTGGAAGAGCTTTCACATGGTGAAGTTTCAGACTCATAGCTAATTTCTCACCTACTCAAAATGAGTAAATGCGAATTATCTCTAAAAGTATAGGAGATAGCCAATTTTTCTCAAATAACTCATTCATCTACTTTTGGGAGAGCTTTCACTTGGTGAAGTTTCAGACCTGTAGCTAATTTCTCACCCGCTCAAAATGAGTAAATACTAATTATCTCTAAAAGTATTGCAGATAGCCAATTTTTATCAAATAACTCATTCATCTACTTTTGGAAGAGCTTTCACATTGTGCAGTTTCAGACCCATAGCTACTTACTCGCCTACTCAAAATGAGTAAATGCGAATTCTCTCTAAAAGTATTGCAGATAGCCAATTTTTCTCAAATAACTCATTCATTTACTTTTGGAAGAGCTTTCACATGGTGAAGTTTCAGACCCATAGCTAATTACCCGCCTACTCAAAATGAGTAAATGCGAATGCTCTCTAAAAGTATTGCAGATAGCCAATTTTTCTCAAATAACTCATTCACCTACTTTTGGGAGAGCTTTCACTTGGTGAAGTTTCAGACTTGTAGCTAATTACTCACCTACTCAAAATGAGTAAATGCTAATTATCTCTAAAAGTATTGCAGATAGCCAATTTTTATCAAATAACTCATTCATCTACTTTTGGAAGAGCTTTCACATGGTGAAGTTTCAGACCCATAGCTAATTACTCACCTACTCAAAATGAGTAAATGCAAATTCTCTCTAAAAGTATTGCAGATAGCCAATTTTTCTCAAATAACTCATTCACCTACTTTTGGAAGAGCTTTCACTTGGTGAAGTTTCAGACCCGTAGCTAATTACTCACCTACTCAAAATGAGTAAATGCTAATTATCTCTAAAAGTATTGCAGATACCCAATTTTTCTCAAATAACTCATTCATCTACTTTTGGGAGAGCTTTCACTTGGTGAAGTGTGAGACCTGTAGCTAATTTCTCACCTACTCAAAATGAGTAAATGTTAAATATCTCTAAAAGTATTGCAGATAGCCATTTTTTCTCAAATAACTCATTCATTTACTTTTGGAAGAGCTTTCACATGGTGAAGTTTCAGACCCATAGCTAATTACTCGCCTACTCAAAATGAGTAAATGCGAATTATCTCTAAAAGTATTGCAGATAGCCAATTTTTCTCAAATAACTCATTCACCTACTTTTGGGAGAGCTTTCACTTGGTGAAGTTTCAGACCCGTAGCTAATTACTCACCTACTCAAAATGAGTAAATGCGAATTATCTCTAAAAGAATTGCAGACACCCAATTTTTCTCAAATAAGTCATTCATCTACTTTTGGGAGAGCTTTCACTTGGTGAAGTTTCACGCCCGTAGCTAATTACGCAAATTATCTCTAAAAGTATTGCAGATAGCCAATTTTTCTCAAATAACTCATTCATCTACTTTTGGAAGAGCTTTCACATGGTGAAGTTTCAGACTCATAGCTAATTTCTCACCTACTCAAAATGAGTAAATGCGAATTATCTCTAAAAGTATAGGAGATAGCCAATTTTTCTCAAATAACTCATTCATCTACTTTTGGGAGAGCTTTCACTTGGTGAAGTTTCAGACCTGTAGCTAATTTCTCACCCGCTCAAAATGAGTAAATACTAATTATCTCTAAAAGTATTGCAGATAGCCAATTTTTATCAAATAACTCATTCATCTACTTTTGGAAGAGCTTTCACATTGTGCAGTTTCAGACCCATAGCTACTTACTCGCCTACTCAAAATGAGTAAATGCGAATTCTCTCTAAAAGTATTGCAGATAGCCAATTTTTCTCAAATAACTCATTCACCTACTGAGGGCTTTCACATTGTGAAGTTTCAGACCCATAGCTACTTACTCGCCTACTCAAAATGAGTAAATGCTAATTATGTCTAAAAGTATTGCAGATAGCCAATTTTTCTCAAATAACTCATTCATATACTTTTGGAAGAGCTTTCACTTAGTGAGGTTTCAGACCCCTAGCTAATTTCTCACCTACTCAAAATGAGTAAATGCGAATTATCTCTAAAAGTATAGAAGATAGCCAATTTTTCTCAAATAACTCATTCATCTACTTTTCGAAGAGCTTTCACATGGCAAAGTTTCAGACCCATAGGTAATAACTCACCTACTCAAAATGAGTAACTGCGAATTATCTCTAAGAGTATTGCATATAGCCAATTTTTCTCAAATAACTCATTCACCTACTTTTGGGAAAGCTTTCACATGGTGAAGTTTCAGACCTGTAGCTAATTACTCACCTACTGAAAATGAGTAAATTTGAATTATCTCTAAAAGTATTGCAGATAGCCAATTTTTCTCAAATAACTCATTCATGTACTTTTAGGAGAGCTTTCACTTGGTGAAGTTTCAGACCTGTAGCTAATTACTCACCTACTCAAAATGAGTAAATGCGAATTATCTCTGAAAGTATTGCAGATAGCCAATTTTTCTCAAATAACTCATTCATCTACTTTTGGAAGAGCTGTCACATGGTGAAGTTTCAGACCCATAGCTAATTACTCACCTACTCAAAATGAGTAAATGCGAATTATCTCTAAAAGTATTGCAGATAGCCAATTTTTCTCAAATAACTCATTCATCTACTTTTGAAAGAGCTTTCACATGGTGAAGTTTCAGACTCGTAGGTAATTACTCACCTACTCAAAATGAGTAAATGCTAATTATCTCTAAAAGTATTGTGGGTACCCAATTTTTATCAAATAACTCATTCATCTACTTTTGGAAGAGCTTTCACATGGTGAAGTTCCAAACCTGTAGGTAATTACTCACCTACTCAAAATGAGTAAATGCGAATTATCTCTAAAAGTATTGCAGATAGCCAGTATTTTTCAAATAACTCACTTCACCTATATTTTGGGAGAACTTTCAATTAGTGAATTTTCAGATCCATATCTAATTACTCACCTACTCAAAATGAGTAATTGCCTATTATCACAAAAAGTATTGCAGATAGCCAGTATTTTTCAAATAACTCATTCACCTACATTTTGGAGATATTTCACATGCTAAAGTTTTTTTTATGAATTATTAAAATAATTTTTAATGCATTAAAATTAATGAAATCATGCACTAAATCGATTATAACTTGAAAAGTATTGTATTTAGAGCATTTTGTTAAAATATGTTATTCACCTACTTTTTCCCACAGCAACAACATGGTGAGTAACTTGGGTGTCTATCTCAATAGAGAAGTGAGTAATAGCTACTTTTGGATTTTTCACTAACTTCCATCATGAGTGAAATCACTTGTAACTTGAAAACTATTGCATTTAGACCTTCAGGGTAGTACAAAAGTGTCCTATGCAAAGGGGAAAGATTTCAATTTTCGCCACTTTTGGCGGCCATCTTGGATTTTAGCGGAAAAAAATGAAAAAGTGTGAATATCTCGAAAACCATAAGGGATAGAGCAATTTCGAGCGAATTTTTGACCTGCAAGGTAGTACAAGAATGTCCTGTGCAAAGGGGTAAAATATCAATTTTCGCCACTTTTGGCGGCCTTTTTGGATTTTTGCGGAAAATAGAAAAGTGTCAATATCTCGAAAACCGTAAGAGATAGAGCGATTTCGAGCAAATTTTTGACCTGCAGGGTGGTACAAGAGTCTCCTGTGCAAAGGGGGCAAATTTCAATTTTCGCCACTTTTGGCGGCCATCTTACATTTTTGCGGAAAATGAAAAAGTGTCAATATCTCGAAAACCGTAACAGATCGAGCGATTTCGAGCGATTTTTTGACCCGCAGGGTGATACAAGAGTGTCCTGTCCAAAGGGGAAAAATTTCATTTTTCGCCACTTCCGGTGGCCATCTTGGATTTTTGCTGAAAATGGAAAAGTGTCAATATCTCGAAAAGCATAACAGATAGAGCGGTTTCAAGCGAATTTTCGACCTGCAGGATGGTACAACAGTGTCCTATGCAAAGGGGAAAAATTTCAATGTAGTAGACGTTTGGTGGGACCGGTCCTGCTGACCGGTAAAGCAATTGTCCATTGGATAGGGTATTAACTTATAAAAATTTAATTTATCCTCGATGGACAGGTTTTCGATATGATAACGTAAATGGAGAATGATGGGTATCCAAACTTACGCAACCAAAATGATCAGAAATACAACAACAAAATTAAATCCACAAAGTGTCTGATTCAGTGCGACTTCATATTCATTCTAAAATAGTACAAAAACGTCGTCATCCAAAACCGAGACTGTGAGCTTATAGTTTAAGTGATCAAAAACGTGAATATATCGAAAACCTGTACATTGGCTATACTTATTAAATTTGCAATATTGTCGACTGTCTATTTGTATTTGAAGCTATGCAGGATTAACGGTGTGGCTTTAGAACAGTCCTAAAATGAAACCAACACATGCGGTAATTGCCTCCATGCGGTAATTAGCCCGGCCGAAATTCATGGAGGACGGCCATTCATAATGAAAGTGAAACCACCCATACTGTAGTGAAGTAAACGATTCAAAACGACAGCGAAAAAAGGCACCCCCACCACCCCCAAGGGAGGTGCTTACCTTCCAAACTGGTTTTGATTTATCAGCAGCTTCACACTTACTGAGTTGGAAACAATGCGTTTCTGCCAAGCGTTTCCAAAGTATGTCCGTGTTATTCACAATATCGTTCCATTTATGACACGTCAAACTCATTGCAAGAACATCCTTTATGTCTAAATTTTTGAGAATTTCAACACACAACTCTGTAGGCAACAACTCGGTAAGGGATCCCTCAGTGAGATCCATTGTGCTTTATATCAAATGAAACTGGGATTACATATACTTTATGCGTACTCCATTTGTCTTTTGACAGTTCGTTTTATTTTTTTATTTCCTTGTTTTATGTTTACAAACATAAAATGTCAAGGTCACGAGATATACTAAACTTCGTTCGTACACAGTCGTCAAACACACTATAACCAATGTGATCATCCGGCAACTCTCTCGAACATGTTTAAGATATAACATGACAAAAAATCAATTAAATTCCATAATTATAAAAGTAGGGAATGTTTTAGAATTACAAGGCCTGCAATATACGACAAATTAATGAGGGATACTTAAAAAAACAGTCACATTTTAAAATATTTTCTTGAATACAAATTCTAGGAATTTCAAAAATTCTTTATGAATACTGGTTGAATGTGTGCACCAGACGTTATGAATATCTGTTCAATGTGTGATTTTCAGGCTTGTTTTAGGGGGTTTAAGTACATATTTTGTGACTTTTCGGAAGGAAAAACACTGGATTTAATAATAAAAATTTAGTAATTAATGCTAAGTTAAAAAGTAATTTTATTGGGTTTTTAATTTTCTTTTTTTTTTGCAAATAGACGAAACAACCACTTTTTGTCAAGTTAGCAATTATTATCAATTTTAAATTGAGAAATTAAATGTTTTTTCCTGCAAAAAGTTTCATTTGCTGACAAAATATGTGCTGAAAACCACAAAAACAAGGCTACAAATCACGCATTGTACAGGATTCATAGCATTTTGATCACACATTGAACTGGTATTCTTGTAAACTTTTTCAAAATGCTATAATTCGAATACAACAAAATATTTTAAAATATAGTTGTTTGTCGAATATCCCTTTATTTATAAATTGTATATTTCAGCACTTGCCACTGTGCAACATTTACTACCCTTAAAATGACGGAATTTAATTGATTTTTGGCTATAAAAGTCTAATGCAGGTGTTCTACTGGAGCCGACCCTGTAACCAACCCTAGGGTTGTATGCAAAAGTCGTAGGGTCATGCTAAAAAGCACGCGAAAATGCTGAGTCGGTTATGACCTCCCCAACAGGACGGTACAGTTACAGACAGGTTGTAATGGCCATCACAACAAGATGTTGGGTCAGGGACGTTTTTTGCATGGCCAGTCATAGAAGTATTGCGACAAGCCCTAAACCCCTAACAGACAAGCTAGATCATAAGCAGACAAGTATGTTCCCGACCCTTCCCGACATATATAGTTGGGATCCAGAATTGTGTCCATATGACATTGTATAACCCTCCCCTGTGATGTGCCATTCATTTCACACTTCAAAGATGACCGGAACACATCAAAAGGATCACTTGAGGGTGCTTTTATTTTTTATTGAGTTAAATATTTTATTGTACATGATGATTTCAAGACATAGAAGACAGCAGAACCCAACACCTGCCCAGCCAGCATCACCATCACCCCCACCACCCCCAAGGAAGAGGAAGTCACAGAATCCATGGGTCATGCCCTGGATACTGCAGAGAGAGGAGAGAGGTTGCTACAGAACACTCTTGGACAAGTTCATCACTACTGACATACCAGGCTACAGAAACTTTACCAGGATGCAACCAGCATTTTTTGATTTGATTGAAGAAACAATCACTCCCCATCTCAGGAAGTCTATCACCAACTTCAGGAAGCCACTGGAAGTTGGATTGAAAGTGGCAGTTACTTTGAGACAGTTATCCACAGGGGAAAGCTACACTTCACTGCAATACCAATGGAGGGTTGGAAGAACGACCATCTGCAAATTTGTCCCCCAGGTCTGCAAAGCCATTTTGAAAGAATTTCAACCTGACTACTTGATGTGTCCCACTGATCCTGAAGACCGGAGGAAAGTTGATGAAAGATTTAGAAACAGATGGAATGTACCCCATGCAGTCAGTGCACTAGATGGAAAACACATTGCTATAACGAAGCCCAAGAAGTTGGGCAGTGAATATTTCAACTAAAAGGGCTACCTCTCCATGGTACTTTTGGCTTTAGTCGATGCAGATTACAAGTTCCTGTGGGTCAATGTGGGGGCCAGTGGGTCATCATTTGATGCTCAGATATTCAACCGCAGCAAACTGAAAAGAAGAATTGAGAATGGAACCTTGGGACTACTACCTCGTCACTACTACTTGTAGGGGGACGATGCCTTTGCCCTTATGCTTTGGCTGGTCAAGCCTTACAGTAGACGACAACTGACCAAAGAGAGAGTAGCCAACTACAGGATATCCAGGGGGAGGAGGGTGGTCGAGAACTCATTTGGTATACTTGTCAAGAGATTCAGGGCACTGTTCATCACCATGGAGCAGATGCCCAAAGTAGTCAGAGACATTATGTTAACATGTGTGGTACTACATAACATGCTGAGAAACTATCAGGGGGAGCAGACAGACCACCCACTCCAGCCGACGACATAGTAGCACCACAGGCAGACCAGGGAAAACAGGGACATGATGAGAACTTGAGAAACCCATCGAGGGAGGCCAAACATCAACAAGACCTACTGAAAGACTACTTCAATCACATGATGGCGCTGGCTGGGCAGGAGGACAGAGTTTAAGAAGACTGAGGGGAGAACACTGAGGGGGAGAACATGCTGTCATCTCTCAGTCCTTTTCAGGACTACCCAAATAATCCAAGAACTTTTATTTTGCAAAGTGTTGCCTCAAAAATAACCCCAATTTTCTAACTATTTTATGTAAATTCAATTTCACCAAAAACATTCCCTATCACAAACACAAATCCCTCCCAAACTCAGTTCACAAAAATAAATTTCATCACTTACAGATTAAAACCCAGGTCCTCAATTTACAAAGTTGATATCCCACCCTAACATGACCTGGCTTTATTCTCAGAAAAAATAACTTACAAAATAGTAGAAAAAAAAACAAGTTTCCAAATAAATTTTAGTCTCCAAATACCTAAAAGAGAAACAACTTTGAGGAAATATTTTTATCCCAAGAATTAAAAAAAAATGCAATGAAATTTGCAAGACAAAATTATACAGGTTTGCAATCCCATTTTAATAAATTTTTTATTCAATTTGTCAGTCTGTTAGTCACGCCATTGCCTCTCATTTGTTTGAATATTTTGTTAGGGCTAATCCACTGATTTGGCTGACTCTGCTGGCTGGGAGGTCTTGACTGTTCATGATGAGTGGAAAATGGCAATGGTGACGGTGCTGGTTGAAGTTGAGAGGGTGAAAATGGCTGTGGTGTGTCGATCTGCTGACACTGTAGCACACTTGGAATAGCTCCAAAGGGACTGGATAATCCTGAAGTGTTGTGTTGAGTTTCCTCCTGTTGTGAAGCTGCAACTGAAGGTGGGTTGAAAATCATCTGTTTGGAAGTCCCAGGCTGTTGGTCATCCATAACTATATAAGAAATTGTCTGTGCTGAGGCTGATGAAGGACTTGATGGTTGCTGTACTTTGGCAATCACTGTAGCAGACTGTGTTGTAGCTATCTGTTGAGGCTGCACAACTGGAATGGAAATTGGTTGAGAATCCGGTATGGTGAGTATGTATTCATGTCCTGCTGTGGCCTGTGTTGCTTCTGGAAGTTGAAATGTGGTGACCTGTTGACTTGGTTCTTCGGCCTTGTACTGTATTTCACTGAGAAGCTTCACTGTGTCATCCTGACGGTGAAGAAGTCTCTCTCCTCCAGGTGTTCAATTTCAGAGTGGCCTATGCTACACTATTCAGAACGTTTGTGGCCTTCACGGTCTTTATGCAATGGGACCTTCTTCAGATGACTGTGTTGAACCTCTTATGTTTTTTAGAATGTCTGAATTATAACGGGGTTAAGTACCCCCATATGGCTAATTACTTATCTGCCATTAAAACACAGTTTCTTCTATGTGGCCTGGATGTTGCTTGCTTTACTGATGCAAGATTAAAGTTCTATCAGAAAGCAATTCAGAGGCAAACTCCTCTTCATATGAAACTTAACAAGATTATTGACATACCAACTCTTAAAATGATTGTTGACCAATGTGATTATACATACATGGGACAGGTCTTTAAAGCGTTATATATTTTGAGTTTTTATTCCTTCTTGAGCTTGTCAAACTTAGTTCCACGTGCTGCTGTAAAATTTTCACCATTTAAACATCTGGCTCGAGCTGATGTCATTTTTAGACCTAATAAATTGGTTGTTGTTGTCAAATGGTCCAAAACCATGCAGTGTAATAATCAGATCAAGTTGATCAAAATCCCGGCTATACCTAGATCACCATTGTGCCCAGTTAGTGCTATTTCCAATCTCTTATGTATCACACCTAAAGGTTCCAATCTCCCACTTTTTCAAGTGAAAAATGCACAAAATTGGGTCCCCCTTACCGATAGTAGGGTAAGAAGACATTTTTCCTTAAGTTTACAAAGATTGGATCTAGCCCACTCTGGCCTTACCCTACACACATTCCGGAGTTCGGGTGCCACATTTGCCTTCAATAATGATGTTACATTGCAAAATATTCAAAGACATGGCACCTGGACATCAGACTGTGTGTGGAGGTATATCACTGATTCGGCTGATGCTGGGGAGCAAGTAGCCGATATGTTTAGGTCCAAATTGTCTGTACACTAACTTCACTACAAACTATTGTTGGGGCTTGGCTGATCTCTTTTACAAAAATTTTTAAATAATTTAACTTTATTATAACTTTCACTATGTCTTCATTTAAATTTACAAGGCATAGGGTCACCTTTCATTATGCACTCTTATAATTTATCTTCTAAACTCAAGCACTTTGCTTCATTATGTTCAGGTTACCTAAAACTGTGCCATTTAAGGTGACCCTATGCCTTCTTTACTCAGATGTTTCAAGTCTGGCTTGTATATAATATTAGTGTAGCATTTTATGTCAAATAAAGTATATTATCCGCAATGCACTTTTGAATTTGACCTTTAAGGTCATTGTTACACCAACACTGCCCCTCTGGGAACTGAGTTGAACAATAGTGCATGTATCAGTAGCATATGATGATGGTGGTGATTCACAGTGATCAAGCTCAAATTGATCAATGAATTTGACCATTGAACTGGCACTTCATATACACTCCAGCCCAGATCATAAGGAGATTGGCCCAAACAGTGGGGGGAATTGAAAACCTATCTTTCAACATTCTACATTCCTTTCACAATAAATTATTGCACAACACCATACTCCACAATTTCCATCTATTTAGGTCCCAATAAGGCTTTGCTATGTTTTCAGGCCCCTCTAAGGGTTTTTTGTTTTTTATTTTTTTTTACAGTGGCTCCAGTGGGGTAGTTAGGGTGCCTGTGAGATGCCCGCAGGACGAAGATTGACTTGAGTGTAAGTTGACTGAACCGACTTTAAAGCTTAGTGGACTCTAGCTGTAAGGTCATTTTTATTTTAGACTCCCCACAGTCCTTTTGTAGGTTAAGGCTCTGGAGTACGGAAAAATGCACCTTATACGCTGTCTGGTATTGATCAGTCTTTTCCTCATCAGTACATCCGACCATAAAGTACAGGTCAAGGACTGTTTTGTGGGCTCGGTACTACCTCGATCTTTCAAACTGGCTAGTTTTGGTACAAATGCAAGATGCTTTCCCTCATCAGTGAAGTCACAATCCCTCTGTGTTCTCTTGCTTTTATGTGGGGGTATATCCCTTAATCAGGGACCTATTGTGATGAGGGTTGCTAACTGTCGGTCTGTAAGAAACATGGCTCCAATGATTTCTGACACTGTGTTCAATCACTCACTGGACATATTATCACTGGTCGAAACTCATATTCGCCCGACTGATACCGATTGTCTGCTTCAATCCATCACACCACCATCTTATAAATTGTGTCAAAGGCCTCATGCACATGGCTCGGGTGGCGGAGTTGGCTTTTTCATAAATAGCAGCCTGTCTCATAGAATTGTGGATCATCCCACTTTCACCTACTTTGAATGTCTGGTAGTCAGTATTGGATCGAATGCTCATTCTACTCTGGTTGCATGTGTTTATCGTCCTCCAGGTTCATGTTCCAATCATTTTTATGATGAGTTTTATACGCTGGTTGAGTTCCTCTCATCTACAAATTCCTCTTTCATCATTTGTGGCGACTTTAATATTCATATTGACACAACATCAAGGGATAGTGTTAATTTCCTTAATATTCTTGACGCCTGCAATATTACCCAACATGTTCATTCTGCTACCCATCTTCATGGCCATACCCTAGATCTCATCCTGATAGTTCTCTGGTTTCAAATGTGGTTGTCGGTGACTACATCTCCGACCATGCAATGATCAAATGCCAAATTAAAACTCCAACAATTGCTAATTCACAAGCTAACAGAGTGACTTACAAGAGATATCATGAAATAAACATGGACACTCTACGCAATGACTTGAGCAATTGTTCCTTTGTTGCTTGTCTGGGTGACACTGCGAAAAAACTGTATGATCAATACACTAACGATCTTTCCAACCTTCTGGACAAACATGCCCCAAACATTACTCGCTATCTTGCCAAGGAGCCAGCAAAGTGGCTATCAGATACCTACAAAAATGCTAAATCCATCCGACGACAGTTTGAACGCATCTGGCGCAAAAAGAAAACTCCTCTTAACCGTACTAGGCTGCGCAAACAAATTGCCAGGTGTAATTCACTAGCTAATAAAGACAAAGCCACATATTTTAGAGCTCTTGTCAAAGAAAAACGGTGATGACCCTAAAAAACTGTGGCAAGTTCCGCATTCTGCCTTACACCGTATCCCTGACAAGGTTCTTCCATCAAATAGTTCACAAAAACAATTGGCTGATCAGTTTGCCGCTTTTTTCACTAACAAGATTGCTAAAATCCGAGAGTCTTTTTCCAGTTCTTCATCCTTTTTCTTGCCATCTCCTGTAAATCCACCTGGACTTGTCAAATTTGATGTTGCCTCTCCTGATGATATTGCGAAGGTAATCAAAAACTCACCCACAAAATCCTGTCTCCTGGATCCTTGGCCTACTTTCCTAGTTAAGGATTGCCTTGATATACTCCTTCCTTCTATCACAAAACTTGTGAATTGTTCTTTGTCAGAAGGTGCTGTCCCAGATGGCTTCAAAAGTGCTGTTGTCACTCCACTGATAAAGAAATATTCTTTGTCAAATGATGATCTTAAAAACTATCATCCTGTGTCTGGGCTGAGCTTTATCTCTAAACTCGCGGAACGTGTAGTTGCCTCACAACTAAGTAGACATGTCTCTCTCCATGGGTTGGAAAATGAGAATCAATCTGCCTATAGACGTGGCCATTCAACTGAAACAGCTCTTTTGTCTATAAAGAATCAGATTCACCTATCTCTAGCCAGAGGTGAGGCCACAGCTGTGGTACTGCTTGATCAATCTGCAGCCATTGATCATGACAAACTCCTTGATTGCTTAAGAAAATGGTTCGGTGTCAGGGGTAGATGCCTTGACTGGTTCAAGTCATACCTTTCTGATCGTACCCAGTGCATCAAGATTGGCTCTGTTCTCTCTGAGGCTAGAAAGCTTAAGTTTGGAGTTCCACAAGGTTCAGTTCTTGGTCCTATTCTTTTTTCATTGTATACCACACCTTTGAGTAAAGTAATCTCTAAACATCCAGATGTCAAATTTCACCTCTAATCGAACGATACCCAGCTGTTTATTCATCTGACACACAAAAACGCAGAAACTGCCTTCGATCGGCTAGGAAAGTGCCTCGAAGATGTCAAACTGTGGTTGTGTGCAAATAAGCTAAAGCTGAATGCTGATAAGACCGACTAAATTATGTTTGGCTCCAAGTCTCAACAAAAAAGGTTAAACCATTCTTTCCAGTAAATATATTGGGTGAATCACTGATACCTTCTGATGCCGTTAAGAATTTGGGTGTCTGGTTTGACTCAGACTTTTCCTTCACCAAACATGTTAAAAATGTATGTAATCTTTGTTTCATCCAGATGAGGTATCTTAGACAAATTCGACAGTACTTGACTCGTGATGCTGCTCTTATGGCTGCAAACGCACTCGTGGGGAGCAGGCTTGACTACTGTAACTCCTTGTTTAGGGGTCTATCTGTTGCTAACCTACGCAAGCTACAATGCACTCAAAACAGTCTGGCCAGAACTGTTTGTAGAGCCACATGTCTTTCTCACACCACCCCACTAAGAAAAGCCCTTCATTGGCTACCCATAAGGCACCGTTGCATCTTCAAGACTGCCTTGTTGGTATACAAATACCTACATACTAACTGTCCTAAATATTTCAGCCCATTTCTCAAAGTTAGACAGTGCCTATAATACCCGGTTGAGTCAATCTGATGGTATAATTCTACATGTTCCTCAATACCAACCATTTATTTACACATCCACAAAGCAGTTTAGTTTAAGCTTTGCATATGATGCTCCCAAAATATGGAATGAACTCCCTGATGATGTACGATCTGCCACTTCCATTGCTTCCTTCAGAAAAAAACTTAAGGCATACCTGTTCTGCCAAGCTTATCCTCTTTAATATTTTCCACCTCATATGGCGTTCTCTGTGATGTCGACCATTGCTATGGATAAGGACGATGATTTTTGTGACTATACCTATGATGTTGCACCTTAGAGTCTGTCACTCTGGCAGAAATTAAGCACTATAGAAGTTGAATTGGAATTGGAATTTCAATTAATTTTATTCGACAACTCCAGAGCCATAAACAAAATATTATCTTAGCTACTGTTTTACAGGTACAATATCTTCAACACAATGGGGAACTCAGTGCACTAGGTTAAAAAGAAGTGTTCAAAAGGCAAGTCTGAGCACATTTCCTAAAGGATGCAACAGAGGGTCTATCTGTAATGTGGAGAGAAAGAGAGTTCTGGGGGGGGGGGGGGGGGGGGGGGGGGGCTGAGGAATAATGACTAAAGAAGTTAGAAAAATGTTCCTGTGATTTGTGAATTTTACAGTCAAAAGAAGGAATATCAAGGAACTGAAAGTTTGGGCTACTACGTCTAGTACTTCTGGATGAGTATGCTGGTTGGCCATGGTTAAGCATTTTGTATGTGATAAGACCTACACTTGTCCACAGCAATGATGCAAACATTTGTAATGTCGGTATATTAATCGTATGGATCATAGAACAATCATATCCAGAATCACATGTATCTGGATCAAATTGCAAAATCGCTCAGAAAGCCATCGTATCAGTTGCAAACCTCAATTTTCACACAGGGAGCTGTCAGATAGCGATCACATTATTTTTATTGACCATAAATTCCCTTTTTGTACAACAATTCAAAAAGTTATAGACGGATTTAGATGAAATGTTAGGAAATATCCACAAGGAACTGATGATTTAATTTTACTGGTGATCCCAATCTATGCCTCGATCAAAAGAATGTTTTAATGGACTTTTATAATTGCATAGCACAGTTTATGAATGACAACTGATAAAAACTGTCCAGATTATATTTTTTTACAAATCAGGAAGTGTTTTGTACTTGATAAATTCTTAAATCATCCATTTTATAATTTTTGTCATAGAGATTATGTTTCCTGCCAATTTAGCTGTTTGTTTTGATTTCAAAACATGAAGTATGTAATTTTATAAAATGGCCTGGTTGTCTTTTTCACAAACATCCCGGATTTTTTGCACAAGTTGGAATAAACTATGTTAATTAGAAAAATAGCCAAAAATATAAACACACTGGATTAGCAGACTCAAGATATTCCACATAATAAGTTTGGCAATTTGAAATGCGAGATATGTAAACTAAAATACAACAAACAACAACATCGTCTGACAGATGATGAACCATCATAAATGTCATTTATATATCATCAAGTAATATGCATAAATATAATAAGACATGTCTTTATTGTAAAAAGGAAATGTAGCTTAAAATATTTAAAAAGGAAGCCGATATTGGATCATCCCGTTTACATCCGACCTCAGTTTTAAAAAATCCTGATGATCGTCTACATTGAAGAATTGCTGCTTTGGAATTTTGATTCATTTACAAAAATGATACTTTACACCAAAGAATTCAAGAGTCACTTCTAAGAATGGTCTAGAAATCAATTAAAAAGCCTTAAAACAAGACCACTTCGAGAATATATATATCTCTGCCAAAACATATAATAAACGTAACTGGGGGAAATCTGGATTAAATTTGTATCCAGAAAAAGATTATTACGTCTTGTATACAGCAATTTATGTTATGTGTATTTCAGAATTGTATATACTTATTAATTAGATTGTGTGTTGCATATACAGAATTAATGAATGTGTATAATAAAAATTTTTAATCCTCTGTGTTTGTCTGTTGGAGTTGGGGACTGTGATGCAAGTTGAACCAAGACCCATGTCTGTTATGATGGTATGGCCAGCAGTATTTACGTAATCCTGCTAACAAAGAAACAATCATGAAAATAATACCTCCTTGGCCGAAGTAATAAGCTTAAAATAGACCAGAAATGTTTATGTTATAAGTGTAACGGATGACATCATCCTATAAGGGGTGTTTTCACAGATAAATCGACCACTCTTAAAGCCTGACTGACAGGGAAAGATCAATCTTTTCGAAAGCAGTTTTGAGCTGATGAATGTTTTAGATTTTAAGGCTGCTGAAGAAAAATGGGCTGATATTTTAAGAATTGTCCAGGCTTGTTGTTAAACTTTAGCCTGAATATCAATTGAATAGGGGTAAATTTCTCAAAATCCTTTATCGTCCTTTGATGGCGTTTTTGATGTAATTTTCCATAAGTAAAATCAGAGTAGACCTTTAAATTTATTGACTGCTTTTCTCTGCATTTAAAAATTTACAATTTGACTGCTAGATAACATTAGTGATATGGGCAAATCTTGACCCTTCTCTTTAACTATTTGATGCTATGCGGGATCTTTAAGGAACTTGAGTGCATTATTTTCTCTGCTGCCAAATACTTTAAATTTGACTCTAATTTGACTAACAATGCCACTAGATTTGTTAGTTAGCTTAAGCTTTAGCAAACCAGACCAGGTGAAAATTTCTCCCCATTACTCTGTGTATCCAGTAAGAAAATGTATCGGTAAATCTTGTATGTGCAGAGATAGTGTGATAGATACAACTGCTGTTCCTTTCCACATTTATATATGTCAAATGGTAAAACCCAAGTCTGCTAATTCGTGGAATTATGTCCAATTTTCAACATATCCCATTAAATCAAAGAGTAATTGATAGAGTCTCTCTAGACATAAAGGAATTTAAGATATTTTCTGTCGAATGAAGGGTAAAATTTCAATAAAGTAATTTAAAAATCCATTTAATGTTTGTTGTGTAGACAGATGTGCAGTTGCCTGGTAATCACTGATAAAATTCCAGTTTGCTAGTTCTACTTTTATTTACAGTGAAATTACATTAATAATCCTGATACATATATTTTATAGTAATTAATTAGGTCTGCCTAATTAATACTTCTTAAAGAATTGCAAAACTATTCAGATAAGAATTACTTAGGTCTACCTAAATAATATATATTTACATATATCTAGCTCTATGGCTAAAAACACTTCTTACTGCCTCAACTAACTCAGAAAACTGTCCCATGTGTACATTGCAGTAACAAACTAATACACAATCAAAATCAAAATCTGCCCTGTGGGAAGGGAAAGATCTACAATAACATAAGGGTTGAACATAATAGTCAAAGTGATAAGTTGCATGCAGCTGGAGAAACACATAAATGTTTCTAGGAGTGAAAATGACAAAAAAAATATCTTAGCCTTTGCAGTGGCTATGTTTTAACATCACATTAATTGACTTAATAAATAACAATAAACTGTTTATATCTCAGTTTTACAAATATATTCCAAATGTGTAAAGGTGATGGTGGACTACCTCCCTTTACTTTTACAGCAGTTCCCCTGTGTATTATTCTGACACATAGCGGGGAACTGGAAATTTTGAAACCACAACTTCCAGTAAACTAGTAATATAAACTTTCAAGAGACTGAATCATTATTTTACATACAACACACACACACAAAAAAAACCAACAAATATTTATATAAAAGTGATACAACATCCTAATAAAAAACACATATATTTTTCGAGTTTCAAAGTCAAGTCAAATTTTAAATTATCCTAGTTTTTGTAGTTTTTTGAAAAGAATATATTTGGAACAGGAATATACTGCCAAACTGGAATTTAAGGAAGGTAATTTTAGTAAGATATGGGGAAATTTTATGCCAATTTTTTCTGGCTAATTCTTTTGTGTATGTATGTTCAATATGATAAAATTATTCAAATATTGATATTTTTGTATTACTACATCTCTTTAGTAGTCACTTCTTCTAGGTGTACATTGTCTTGTGTGTAGTTGTTACAGTGTGTGTTGTATTTTGTAATTTATATGTTTATCAAAAATAGATAAATAAAAAAAAACAAAAAAACACATATATTACAATGTTGTACTAATTAGGAAATGTTAAATTATAACTCGAGCTATTTCCCTCATTTATACTCTGAACAATTTAAACTGTTTTCACCTATTTCTCTTATTTGCTGCAGTGTTATAGACTAAACTGTCATTATTTGCAAATACACAAATCATAACTTAAGATAAATAAAACTCATGTTTAAACATACGTTAAAACCATATAGAATATCCCTTCCATAGCAATTCAAAATTTTAAAATTATTTTAATTAGATTATTTGAAAGACATATATAAGCTGTCTTCACACGATTGTACAAAGATTGATGGAGTACATACTATAAGGCAATACAAAATGTTAAAGTGGAAGTTAAGGTTTTATGTCCAGTTCAACAGAAAGTGGGCTATTAGGATAGGCAGTCAGCATTGTCACTTGTGGGGGTCAAAACCCACACAGTGGTGACAGCCTGTGATTAGATTCCAAACTTATTAACAAATAAAACCCAGGCTGGCGACCCTTCCATTGTCTAGGTTGATCATTTGGTACAAGGTGTTAAATTATTGAATTAATAAATTGGTTTTAATTTACAGGGTTTTTTAATAGATAATTGCGTCGTGGCGCTTCCATTATGTAAACTTAATGACCCTTCGGCCCTTTCAGGGCCTCAGGCCATTAAGTTTACATAATGGATCGCCACTCGGCCATTATCTATATAATAAGGCTACTGAGCAGCGTGTAAACTTAAAGGTTGAGGGGTAATATTTACAGTGTATCAGGATAATAATGTTTCAGTAAATCTTGTACGGTGATAGAGTCTGATTGACATTGCTGGTGTACTTGAACAAATCTTTCCTACATTTGAAAGTTTATGTTGTAATGGAAATGGGTCAACCAGGACTGCTTAATTTGCAAGTTTGTCAAATTTCACACATTCTGTTAAATCAATGAGTTTTCAATAAAGTTCACTGTGAAAGAAAGGAATCCAAAGCACGAATTTGTCTGGTGAAATTTCAGTCTGCAATGAAGTGTACTTCCATAAATAACCTGTCCTTGTTCTTCCAAACTAAGAAATAATTATTAAATGGTAATAAATATTTGCCTTAAATATTATAAGGTAATAGGTAATATAAGATAAAAGGTTTTAGATGCAAGTAAGGCAAACTAAGATGGTGCAAATTATAAATATGTTAGAGTAGTGATAATATTACAAATCTAATAGTTAAAATGTGTTGATAAAGGTATTAATAAACTTATTTGCGATAAAAAATCCAAAGTGTGGAGCATATTGTTTACCTGTTCTGTACTGTCAATGCAAGGTCACGCCTGAAGGAAGTCAATAGTACTTTTCTCCTTATGGTACTGTACATACCACCTAATTTGGCCACGATTGTGTGGGACAATACTTGGCAAAATAATACATCATCCTGGCAATATTTTCATGGTTTATGAAAAATGGTTTTGATAAGTGTGTTTTTTGCTTTACTTGTAGCTATTGTGACATTCTATTTACTACAATGGAAAGATGTTAATGTTAAGCTACAAATAGTTATTGATGAGGAAAAGGAGAACGTGTTTGCTTTCTGGATAGATATTGAAAATATGAAGAGAGTTCATCCTTTTGTGTAAATCTTTTTCTTTATTTATAATCCCATTTTAGTTTATTTTGTTTAGTTTATTCACGATTGTAAAAGTTTCACAAACATGTTTTAACATCCGAAGTTTGAGTGCATTTTATACAGTAATACATTACATAGTAAATATGTATAGCTTAGATGACAAACAACTATAACTGCACCTTGTAGTGCACTGAACATATTTACGAACACTTGTTAAAAGTTTTCAACCAAATACCAATTATGAAGTTGCATTTTCAGCAGACTGTATCAGGCGTTATTTATACAATATATGTGTAAAGATTCAGTAGAGATAACCAAGCTTTTATCATTGATTCATCAGTGTTTTTTTCTGTAACACTTTCATATATACAAGTATTTCAACTTGGACATTGATAAGCTTTGGGGTAAGCTAAATAAAAGCCTAAACACACATACAACAATCGGATCCGATGATGAAATTCGAAGTAATATGACTTGTCTATACACATCAGAAATGATCCATTCTGATACAGTATGAAATCAGTTTTATCTAGAAGCATTCCTTAATTTTCTTGGATCTATGGGTATCTGGAGCATACACTATGCAGTATTTTAAGCTAGCTCATGCAAAGAATCCACATCTAAACAGAAGGGAGGGGTGGACAGACTATTAATATAATGTGTATCCACAACACATTTTCAAAATATCACCATTATCCACCAATATGCAATATTTATTACCACAGAAAAATATATATATGACTTGCCAGATTCTCTCAAACAAGAGTAGTTTGCAGTGTCTAAATCTAATTAAAACAATGGATATTAAAGTTTGATTCTGGTCTTTTTAAGCACGAGCTCTAATGAGGTTCACGCTTCTAGAATTCACTTTTTTATTGCGTTAATACATCCTATCCAATGGACAATTGCTAATCCAGTCGGTGCAGACCGGACCGCCAAACGACAGAAAAAGTCATCTTCTATGAGTGCATAATGCCCTCACAAGCTAGCCGGTCCCAGTACTGTGCACTCCCCAGATGGCGCCTCGTACCTCCTTCCTGTCTAGACAAGATGACATCATAGCATCTTTTTCGTTTGGCGCGTGTACTGTGCAGACGTGTTTTCAACAATCTCCAGGTTTTTTTAAGAAAAGTGTGCATTATGACGGATTTTCTACCTTATTTGCAAATAATTTATTTTAGAAGTGTTACCTACATATCAAACATGGATATACATTAAGAAATCTGCTGGAAACGCTCCCTAGCTGACTCAATTTAGTGTTGATGATAGTGCAGTAAGACGAGAAATATGAATTATGAAGGCAGCCATTTTGCTAGTTTCCTCCCATTCAACCATTGTGTTGTTAGGGGCAGATCG
Organism: Sabellastarte sp. h YS-2021; assembly: GCA_964017235.1. Classification (NCBI taxonomy): domain Eukaryota; kingdom Metazoa; phylum Annelida; class Polychaeta; order Sabellida; family Sabellidae; genus Sabellastarte; species Sabellastarte sp. h YS-2021. Next base: position 109,877,503 of record OZ024928.1, on the reverse strand, counting down.
ACAATATTAAGGAAATAATGGATATACTACTTACAGGTATTTTTATCCGTGTCTTTTGTTTGAATGTAACTTCGGTAACCTTCCAGTTTCAACCACCATAGAAACATCTTTTCTAGTACTACAAATAGAAATCACGGACAACTTCAATCTACGTAGTTTTGAACACTGTAAAAAAAGAAATTCCCTTAGAAGCAGGAATCCTAAATCAGGATTTGGACCCGGCATGTCCCTCGAATTTCCCTTTTATGCCTTGAGCGCATTAGAGGATGTTGCATCAATTTTGCGCTATATAAATCATTCTATTCTATTCTATTCTATTCTATTCTAGAAGAGGTGCATTCTTCAGAGTGCACTGGTTCCGACTTCTCTGCTGTAAAGCATCAGTCACACCAGCCAGCTCGAGTATTTAGTCTTTTTTCATCAGAAGCATGAGATGAATTCTTCAGATTTCTTCAGAGCGCACTGGTACCGACTTCTCTGCTGTAAAGCATCAGTCACACCAGCCTAGCTCGAGTATTTAGTGTTTTTTCATCAGAAGCAAGAGATGCATTCTTCAGAAATCTTCAGAGCACACTGGTCCAGACTTCTTTGCTGTAAAGCATTAGTCGACCGGCAAGCTCCAGTTCAACCAACCTCTCAATAGAAGGTGATATCAGTCCCTCCCTTGCAGACCCGGCTTTGTTGTCGGTAGTGGGGGTTGTGGATGGCCAGTTCACTGGTTTTATCATGAAAGGAAGAAGAATTTCCTCTACACATCTACAGAGCGCACTGGTCCAGGCTTCTCTTCTTTTAAAGCATCAGCCGACCGGCCAGCTCAAAGAACGCGACCTCTGACGTCATCTCCACGAAGCTGGTCACATGGTCCACCAACCAAGTCACAAAGTTTATCACATGACTCACCGACCAGGAAGGTCGGAAGTGCGTTCTTCAGAACTTACATCTACTGTGATTCCAGTCCCTGCCTTGCACACCCAGCCTTGTTGTCGGTAGTGGGGTTTTGTGGACAGTCAGAATATTGTAAAGTATCACACAAAGAACGCGACCACTGACGTCATCTTCAATCAGCCAATCGCGTGTCCTTCCGAACAGCAAGCTGGGCACGTGACATGCCGACCAGCAATTGCTTCTAAAAATAGCTCACAGGGGCTTTCCCAGCAACTGTCAAATCTGCAAATAAGACGTGCGTTTAAAAGAAATACTTGAATTGATGGAGGAAATGCGCAGTAAGCTGAATTCAACACCAAAGATAGTTGTAAACTTGCTTCAGCAACTGGTTACAGAGTGTACCGACCGGGTACCGGCTACACAGCCTTTGTACAGCTTACCCGACCCCAACTGGTTACAGAGTCATCCGACCCGGTCTATTCAATTCTGTGTTGATTCTGGGGCAGGTAGACAGCTAGTATCGACAAGATATGGCTTCAACCGACTGGTTACAGAGTCTACCGACCAGCCACAAAGCCTGCACTGAACAGCTTGCTTCACATTAACCGGTTACAGAGCCTGCCTATTACCAAACAGCACCAAGAATCACCAAACCAAAGGTCTTCTACCAGCTGCCCACTCCTCATCAGCAGCCTATTCACCGGCCTAAGACTGATGACAGGCCTAATAATGTATAGTCCCTGACAGGAAGTTTTTTCCTGCACAGAAACTGCTTCAACCGGTTACAGAGCTCACCAACCGGTTACCGGCTATACAGTTTTCACTGGGCAGTTTTGCTTCACACCAGCTGATTACAGAGACTACTGACCTATCAGGTGCAATTACTGTCTTGCCCCTTTTTTCAATACTGGTTACACTACCAGTGTTACTGGTTACAGAGTATCACAGGCTACAGAGATTTACTGTGGCCAAAAATTGCTGGTTACAGAGAAAACAAATGTGTATTTTGAACAGCAAGAGAAAAGGTGGTACACACTCAAACAAGCCTTCATCGTGTCCATTCAGGGGTCAGCCATCATACAAATGACAATGTGTACATGCGCCACCTTCAAGGCGGCTGGCCCGGGGCCAAGAGTCTGTAAAATGTGCAGACTTGTGTCAGCCCCACCGGACTGGACCACAGCAATAACAGAAGGACTGTTAACTGTTTTCATTATCACCAGGCCGAACCAGTGTCCGGAGGGACAGAGAATGTTTGTCAGACTACCAAATGTCCCAGATGTGGCACACAATCTGCCTGTAGGGTCCAGATTAAATCCGTTTTGGGAACTTAGGAAGCCTTGGGGGCTGGACCCTTGGTAGTACAAATGTTGAAGGAGGGCTACACTCTCCCTGTCTAGTCAAGCCCAAACTTGACAAGGTCACCAAAAATCATCTACGGCTATTTACATTCTCACAGGAACCTATACTGGTTAGAGGCATTACATCAGCTTATGGACAAAGATGCAGTCGAGCCAGTTTCAAATCTCTGGGCTTCTTCAGCCGACCTTTTTTGGTTCCAAACCCAGACAGCCGTTGGTGACCTATTCTAGATCTGAGCAAACCAAACCTTTAGGAGACCATCAGGACCTCCCTCCAACAAGGGGAGTGGGTTAACTCAATAGATTTCAAGGATACCTGCTTCCATATACTTTTACAAGAACAATCCAGGAAATGCCTGAGATTTCACATCCAAGGTCGGGCATACCAGTTCAAGGCCCTTCCATTCGGTTTGTCCACAGCACCTTTGGAGTTCACCGTGATACCAAAGGAGGTGAAACTGATGGCCATACACAAGGATTTAGGAATCCACCAGTACCCAGATGACTGGTTGGTGAGAGCCAGATCCCACCAGGCTTGTCCCCAACATACACGGGAACTAGTAAATAATGTGTCCGCAGCTGGGTTGGCTGGTGAACTTAGAAAAATCAGAGCTGGAGCCCAAACAAGACTTTGATTTTGTAGGCTACCAGTTTGACCTCAGGTCTGATCCGGTGGCAGAACCTTCAAAAGAAAATGCTGAAACTGCTATCAGGTTTACTAACAGCTACAGAAAAGCAAGTTCATCTTGGCCGACTTCATATGAGACTCATTCAGTGGCATCACAAAAACAACTGGAAGGTACCAGAATCACTAGAAAAGGTGATCTCAATCCCCAGGTCCCTGCACCCCCATTTACAATGGTGGCTGAAGGAAGACAATGTACTTACAGGCCAACCATTACACCCAGTAAAACATGCTCTGCAAATATTTGCAGAGGCATCAATAGAAGGGTGGGGCGCTCACTTAGACGAGCACACTGCAAGAGGAACCTGGTCCCTTCCGGGAAGCAAGCTGCATATAAACTATCTAGAACTTAAGGCAGTCTTTCTGGCTTTAAAAGAGTTCCAAGACCTTTGCTCAACAAGATAGTACTTGTAGCAACCGACAACACCACAGTAGTGTCATACATAAACAAGGAAGGAGGCATGAGGTCGGGCCCACTTTGTGCCCTACTACCTGGTGTATCAGGAAACAAGTGACTCTAAAGCCCGACACATTCCAGGCCGGCTGAACGTGGTAGCAGACAAGCTATCCAGGCTAGGCCAGACCATCCAAACAGAGTGGTTTCTCCTTCCATAGGTCTTCCACTCAATATGCAGCAGGTGGCACCGGCCCAAAATAGACTTATTTGCCACGAGGTTCAACAACAAGTTCCCTCTGTTTGTGTCACCGGTACCGGATCTCCTGGCCACAGCAGTGGATGTGCTCATTCGGCCATGGTAGGATCTGAAAGCATACACCTTCCCACCATCAGCCATATTGGGCAAAGTGGTGGAGAAGTTGCAAGACTCCCCATGCAAGAGAATCATTCTGATTGCTCCGGGGTGGGCCAACATGCCTTGGTTTTGGGATATAGCGGCAATGTCCAGCCAAATCCCATGAAGCCTGCCCAATCTGCCCAACCTGTTGACAGCCATTCAATCAGATCCCTCACAGAAATCTCACAAATCTTAATCTCCATGCAGGGCTCCTAGAGCCTCAGCAATCGAGGAGCAGGGCTTGTCTGAGGCAGTGGCAGCAAGAATTGAGGCTCCTCAAAGGGAATCAATCAGATCAGTCTATGAGGCAAGTGGGCCATTTTTACAAAGTGATGTATCATTCATCAGGTGGACTTCGGGGCACCCCCCTGTAAAGTCAGTTGCTGACTTCCTTATGTACCTGTTTCAGGACAGGAAGTTGCAGCCCAGCACCATTGATGGTTACAGGTCAGCCATTGCTGATAGACTGGGAAATTCGCCCATCAATATCAGTAAGGATGAAAATCTCACTCGTCTCCTGGATAGTTCCTACTGAGACAGACTCAAAGGCTGGAAGGGAATCCCCTCCTGGAACCTCTCCCTGGTTTTTGCACCAGCTGACAAGGTTCATTTTGAACCAATTTAAGAGGCCTCCTTGAAGCATTTGACCTTCAAGACAGTTTTCCTCTTGGCCCTGGGGTCGGGCAAGCGTAGAAGTGAGATACATGCTTGGCAAAACAGAAATATTAGACACCAATCCGACTGGACAAAGGTTGTCCCTGTACCCATCACCCAGCTTTCTCCAAGAATCAGCTGGCCAAAGAGGGTCCAGACAGTGTGGCCCCCGAGTCAGAGCATTGTGCTACTATTTGGACAGGACCTCAGGCAGAATAAGGAGGTGGTTTTTGTCTCCTTTAAGAAAGGTTTCGACAAAGACATCTCACCTGCCACTATCTCCTCTTGGATCAAGCAGACTGTGATCCTATGTTATGAGCTCTCTGACCAGGAAGCCCACACTTTACATCAGGTTAAAGCCCATGATGTCAGGGCCTTTGCTGCTTCTAAGGTCTCCCAGTCGGGAGTCTCCTTAGAGCCAATCTTGTCAGCCTGCCACTGAAGTCACATAATACCTTCACACAGTTCTATCTGAAGGGCCGGGCTTGGGCTGATTCAGAGCTTTACCAATTGGGCTCGGTAGTGGCTGCTCAGCAGATCCATAAGTGAGGAGATTTGTTTTTATGTATAAACAGTTCTTCATGTACATAAGAATTAAGTGTGGTGTGCTTCCTTCGGGAGGTTTATTTGCATTCTGGGACTGAACTCATCCCTCTCTTCCCCTACCTCAGAGCAGGTCTGCAAAAAGGGGGGGGGGGTGACGGTGGTATAGCCCTGGGTAACCGGCTGCTGGCAACCGACCATGGCCTTACAGGGTTTCCTGACCTTAAGGTCAACCCAGGCCTGGGCCTATAGGTCTCCTGACGAAGTCAGCCTAGACCGTAGGTTAAAATTTGCTATAACTTGTGAGCTCACATAAGTCCCTAGTAACTTACCCGCCGACCAAGCGGTAGTTATTCAGCAATTGTCCATTGGATAGGATGTATTAACGCAATAAAATTGCAAATTTAATAAGTAAATTAAATTTTTATAAGTTAATACCCTATCCAATGGACACACAAGACCCTCCCACCGACCCCGCTATCAGCTTACTAGGGGTCTAATAGGTTTAGACAACGAAAAAGATGCTATGACGTCATCTTGTCTAGACAGGAAGGAGGTACGAGGCGCCATCTGGGGAGTGCACAGTACTGGGACCGGCCAGCTTGTGAGGGCATCATGCACTCATAGAAGATGACTTTTTCTGTCGTTTGGCGGGCCGGTCTGCGCCGACCGGATTACCAATTGTCCATTGGATAGGGTATTAACTTATAAAAATTTAATTTACTTATTAAATTTGCAATTTTCAGATCTAGAGATCACCTTTTTTGTCTCAAGACTTTAATGAATGGTGGTGTAGCGTAATGAGTATCTGTCTTTCACAGAAGTTAAGCTGCAATGGGCTATGTTACTACTGGGATGAGTGACCTCTTCAGTGGACTATTCGTGTCTCTGATGGCTTTGCGGCTCATGCTAGTAGACTGAAACCCCTTTCTGCCTTGTCTTTTTGTCTCCGGACTTTCATGAATTGTGGCATAGTGAGATGAGTATGTGTCTTTTACAGAAGTTAAGCGGCAATGTTCTATGTTAGTACTGGGATGGGTGACCACTTCAGTGCACTCTTTGTGTCTCTGATGGCTTTGCAGCTTGTACTAGTAGACTGAAACCCCTTTCAGCCTTGTTAGAGAAGGATGACAATCATCATATTGAATTTCTTGAATTTTTAAGTGCAAGCCTCGATACAGCTCACGTTTCTAAGAATTACTCCTTTTTTTCCTGTTTTTTTTTGTCTCTGGACTTTCATGAATTGTGGCACGGCCACAATGACTGTCTTTTACAGAAGTTAAGCGACAATGGGCTATGTTAGTACTTGGATGGGTTACCATTTCAGTGCACTTCTTGTGTCTCTGATGGCTTTGCACTCGTGCTAGGGGACCGAAACACCTTTCGGCTTGGTTTAAATAAAATGTGACAATTCTGTTTTTTAACAAGTATGTATGAAACAATCCAAAAATAAGAACAGCTTTTAAAGATAAGACTCGTAGTTGCATGTCTAAAATGAACCTGTACTTTTGTATCTCTGTATATAATCATACTTATTAGATTTCTAAACGATAAGCACCACCTAAAACACTTGAGTTGTGGTGTAAAATATCAGTGTAGAATGATTGTGTGCATAGTATACTCAAATGATGAATCCACTGGTTTGTCCAAAGAGTTGTGTTTCTTATTAGCCTATCCTCCACCATAGCCTATCTCCCCTATCGGATGCTATAATATGGACACTGACCTCTTTTTTTTTTTAACTAGACTCTCCCTTTTTGGACATCATGTTTACGTCAATTTCGGCGCTTTATAAGTGTTCTTCCCTCCCTCCCTTGGGTCTCCATCAGCTGACATAAATGTTTGCCATGACAAAAATGGTTGCCATGGCAACATCTGTTCAGGAACAAATCCTCTCATTTAGACCAAGTAATTATGGCATTACTCTGCAGTGTCTGCATATGCATCCATGTAAGTGTCATGTAAGCGTGAACAACTTCTCCAAAAATACAAGGCCCAGAGACATGCTGTTTCTTGTAAAAGATACCTTATCTATGGAGGATGAAAACTTGTTCAAGGCATGCAGATCTGTCTGTTCCTCTGTTCCCCAGGGCCATTACAATTTTCTCAGTAACTATTGCAGGGATTTGTCTTTTATCTTGCATATATACACCTGGGCCCGTATTCACTAACATTCTTATTCTTTTTTTTTTTATAGTACACAAATTCTCTTATTCCCCCATTTAAAAATAAGGTTTCAGGAACCTGGTGCAGAGTAATGACAATGGGGTTCTAAAACCACTCACCAGGACCTTTACAAAAAATAGCATCTCGCAGGATGCCCAATAATAAGCCGATATTACCTTTTTTTATTTACAGCTCTTAAAATTGTGCATCTATATTTTTATTTATTTTTGTTTTAAACTATAAATGGAGAAAAACAAAAAGTTAAATAAATATTTACACCAAACTGCCATTAGTATTTCTCTTATCATGTCTCCTTAAAACCCAAAAACATATTATTATCTTTACCTTTTTTTTCAGTTACTAGTAGCCCTGTATTCAAGAATGGGACTCAATAGTTCCCATCTATTGACATAACCCTTTATCATACCATAATCGTTTGTAGCTACATATTGCTCTAGGGAGTGATAGTATTGTATTAAACTTATACAACATTTAACACTAAGTTGCTGTTGTTTACATTTTGTATTATAAATATACTATTTTACCACTGTGAAAAGATAATTTAAAACATCCTTATTTTAATTTTCGACACCCCCCAGCAACACTTTCGCATCATCTAGGTTAATGTTGATCTCTCTATTTACAAATATTACATCAAACAAATTGAACCAAAATGTCTTTACCACTGGACAGCGCCAGAAGAGATGCTCCACTGTTTCGACACATTCTTTACAGTAGAAGCATTTATCACTTTCTGCTAATTTGCATTTAGATAAGAATCTATTAGTTGGAATTGATCTGGTCAAAATTTGATATTGAAAATCTCTCAAAGATGTCTCTATTACACTTTGGAAGTTATTTCAATATTTTGACCAGTCAGATTCTGATATCTCCCTTCCTAAGATTTCAGCCCATTTTATTTCATGACCTCTATTGTATTTATTTAATGTCCTTAGTTTTTGATATACCCACTTGCTTGTTTGCTTTTGTTGCAAAAAGGTTTGTAGGAAAGTTTGTTTCATTTCACCTTCATTTAGTTGTGTTTTACCACTTTTTAACCAGTGACTTGGTATTGAATGAGTCAAACTATAGAAGTCTACAAAGTTTATTTTGATTTGGTATCTTTCCATAAAGTCGTAATAGCCAAGGCGGTCACCTGAGTTTGATAAAATGTCATTTACATATGCTATTCCTTTTGAAATCAGTTCTGTTGACCTACTACTTAAGTTTGGATTTGTCATATAAAAAGTTCCCCATAATGGGTAGGTTCTAAAATCAATTGTTTTACTGAAGCAGTTTTTAAAACCATTCCATATCTGAAGCACATCCTTCCAAAAAGGATTTGAAATTTTTTCAACTAATTCCATAAGCGACTTTCCATCCAGTTCTAAAACCATCTTTTTAGGTATTCCACAATAGTTTTCAAAGATCGCCTGCCAGCTTCCTTCATTTGTCAAGAGTCTCTTTAGCCAAGATAATTTCAATGACTTATTAAAATCCCTAATATTTGTTAACTTTAAGCCACCTTCCCCTATTTCCTTTTCCAATTGTTTATTACAAATTCTAATATTACCATTCTTCCAAAGAAAATCTTTTAACCTTTTTTCAATGACATAAAAAATGTTGCTGGGAGGGGTCGGTAGAACTGTTAATAGATATACTATCTTAGGCAGCATCAGCGTTTTTATTACAGTAACTCTCCCAATTAGAGACAAACTAAACTTACTATACATACTTATTATTCTTTCAATTTCACTTATTCTTTTATCAAAATTTAATTGAAACAATTTTTCTTGAGTAACATGGAAGTTATTCCAAGAAGCTCAAATTGGTTTACCCAGTTTAGCTGATTAAATATGTTGTATTTTTGATCTCTCTTTCTCACTCCCAAGCCAAACAGCTAGGGTTTTTTCCATATTAATTTTGAGACCCGAGTATTTTTGAAAAGACTTTAAAATGCTGAAACTCTCATTCAAAGATTGGACTGTGCCATCAAGCAGGAGGAAAGTGTCATCAGCATACTGCCCAATTTTTATCTCTTTTTCATTTACCAAGATACCTTTCACTTTGTCACTATTCCTTATTGCTGTTGCCAGAGGTTCCACTGCCAATATAAACAAGTAAGGACTTAAAGGATCTCCTTGTTGACATGACCTTCCAATTTTAAAAAATTCTGCAAAAAAAACATTATTTATAACACAACTATTGCTATTTTTATAGAGAATAGAAAACCATGTTCTAAAGTCTTCCCCAAAATTATGTACCTTTAAAACAGATTCTAAATAGTCCCACTCGAGGGAATCAAAGGCTTTTTCAAAATCTATTAGACGTGTCATACCCATAATTTTTTTTTGTCTTATATATTCTAGAGAATCTGTTATTGTCCGAATATTTTCCCCAATATATCGATTTTTTAAAAATTCTTTTTGTTCATTCTGTATTATACTGGTGAGCACTTCCTTCATTCTGGAGGCTAGAACTCCTGCCAGTAATTTATAGTCAACATTTAAAAGTGTAATTGGCCGCCAATTTTTAATCAGTTCTCTTGGTTTGTTACCTTTTGGCATTAGAGTTATCAAACCTTGTTTTTGTGTAATAGATAGTTCACCAGTATTAAAAGACTCATTCAAGCTCTCAAGAACAAAGTTCCCTATGTCCTTCCAAAAACATTTATAAAACTCTGCAGTATAACCATCTGTACCTGGAGATTTCCCATTCTTCATATCTTTCAATACTTTTATAACCTCTCTTTCAGTTATTAAACCTTCGCATTTCGCTTGCTCTTGCATACTCAAGGTTTTAATATTTTCTTTAACCAGAAATGGGGGGCCACGGTGGCAGAGTGGTAACACTCTCGCCTCCCACCTCTGAGTCCGGGGTTCGATCCCCGCATGGCCTCAAGTGGGAAAGCTGGTAGTTGCTTGCCGTTGGTCGGCAGTTTACAGTACACAACCCTAGCGAACTCTATGTACTGGTTTCCTCTGCCCTTCCAACTACCCGTCGTGATATGACCTGTACAGTGTTGAAAGCGACGTTAAACCCCAAATAAATAAATTAACCAGAAATGGAGATTTACTTTGGTTTTGATTATCTTCGTGTTTACTCTGCAGTAGATTTTTGTAAAAGATTTTTAACTCTTTCAGGATAGTTTGCTGATTAGTTATGATACCATTATTTATCCTGATTTTGTTCACCACCTTACCGGTATAATTCTGTTTTTCTAAGTTGCAAAAGTATTTGGTTGGTTTCTCAAAATCAATATACTTCTGTGCTTTTGCCCTTAACATATTCCCCCTCAGAGTAGTCTCTCTTATGGTTCTTAATTCTTCCTTCAGAACCTGTATGTCCTCGATTTTTTTTTCTTCTGAATTATTTACAACTAATGTTTCTAACCTTTGGATTTCAGCTTCTATACTTTTTTCCTTTTCATTTAGTTTCTTTTTACGTTTGGCAGAATAAGGAATAGTGACACCCCTTATTCTAAGCTTTAGCACTTCAAAGAACATTTGTTTAGAGGTTGTCAGAGTTTGTGATCCCTGACCCTCTGTTAACTCGCTTATTAAGTTATTGATTTCATTTTTCACCAGTGTTACATACTCTTGTTCTTTCAGGAGGGCTGAATTAAATTTCCAAAAGCCTTTTCCACATTCTGAACTTTCAGTATTTATCTCAAAACCCACCAGTGAGTGGTCACTCCTATAACCAAAACTAAGTATATGCTTATTTATGTTAGCATGAATGTCAGGGGCTACAAGAAAGAAATCTAATCTTGCCATTTTCACTGGCTTTTTTCCACTAACCCATGTGAACTTTTTGGCTGTGTTGTTTTCTGATCTCCAAGTATCTACCAAGTTTGCAGCCTCAATCATATTTAAGATTTCCCTTCTTGCTTTTATATTATTTTCCTTAAGGTACCCCCGAGTATCTAGTTTATAGTCCATTACAACATTCCAATCTCCACATATTATAATGGGGATATTTTCCTTTTGCAATAGCCTATTCTTGAGGTTTATATAGAAATCTGGAGAGTCGGTATTTGGGCCATACAGTACACAAAGGTGGAACTTTAATTCCCCAGTATGTAACTGTACAACTAATGCATTTCCACATTCTATTTCTTCTACATCTACTATTTCGTAATCAAGGTTTTTTGCAAATAGTATCGCTATTCCCCGACTTTCAGAAGAATTGACTGAGGTTATTACCTCCGCTTCCCGGTCCTCTTTGAAACATTTTAAATTTTTTTCACCCACATGAATATCTTGCAAACAATATATTGAATATCTCTTATCCTTTAGCCAGTTGAAAACATCTTTTCTTTTAACTGTATCTGTTAACCCCCTGACATTCATACTGGAAATTGTTATTTGATGTTTCATTTCATTAAGTTATACCAAAAATTACATACAAGCGTCTGGATGACCAAACACATACAGATAACATCCTCATTTTTTTAATACAGGTTGAGCTTCTGAAAGTCATTAGTAACAAGTTTCTATTTAGAAGTTTTTCCAAATAATATGTACATTTTGAAACTCTCCAGTTTGGTAATATAAACAAACACAAAAAAAGATTCTAGAAAAAATTTAGTTAATGATTTCATGTCTAATAAATGAATGATGGTTTGGAGCATGGAGTTGTCTGTACCTTGGAGGAAAATAATTTTTCATGTAGAACTGTGAGAGTAAAGAAACATACTAAATCTAATTCTAAAAGATTACAGACTACAAAAAAAACTTTCACATACATCATATAAAAAAGGACAGGTATGAAACTGCTGTACATATATTTACTTAGGTACACATTTTTCATACCATAGTAAAAAAAAAAAAAAAGTTCCCTTGTACCCGCATCCTATGTCCCCCCATCCCGGCAGCACCTCTGGTGTTGGGAGCACTATCCACATAATTTTTATATATTGTATATAAGTTTACTTAATTAAATGACCTTTTTACCATGGAATTTGAGTCTGCCTGTATCTACTGTCATACTAACAGGTAGTGGGAATTTTTTGTAGATTCTAATTGTCAAAATGCCATTTTTTCTGCCGGGTTGAACTTTACTTCAATCCGGGGAAGTGTTTCTTGTTAGATGCGCTATAGAGGGAACTTTTCTCCACCAAATATTGAATAAGAATAGTCTTTCCTTAGCACGCTGTGCACTAAATAGGTTCTTCACGGTATATACATTTATTACACATGACACTATTCATTGATACACTTAAATTTACCCGTACTGGCGCCAGTTTGTACAGCAATCAAAGTCGCTGTACTTTGTACACATGTTGCATACACACTCTTACTAATACATGCTCATTATTCTTTTGTCACAAACATTTTGCACCGAAATATTTTCTTAGTGACCCTATTACTTATTGCTTCACAGTGTATGTTCATGCATTATAACAGATTTCGATTCTGGTACACATTACACATCTATTCTACCTTAGAAAAAATTCTGTTATCAGTACTAACACAAGTTTGTAACAGCAATCAGTGTCAGAGTAGACTGTTCACGTGTTAGATTACATACTCTTAATGTTACAAGCTAAATTATCCAGTGTTGTTACAAAGATTTGTGCACAGAAAGTTTCATCAGTGACCCTGTTACTTTCATTTCACAGTATATATTCATGCATTATAACTCATTTTGAGTCTGACATACATTATACATATATTCATATAATTTTTCATATATATATTTTCTCAGTGACCCTATTATTTTTGGTTCACAGTATGTATTCTTGCATCATAACAATTTTTCGATTCTGACCCACGTTACACATATATTCTACCTCAGTACCACTTAGTATCCATTACCAGTACTGACACAAGATTGTAACGGCAATCAGTGTCACAGTGGACTGTTCACCTATTACCTTACAAACTCTTAATGTTACGTGCTAAAATTATCCAGTGTTGCACAGAATATTTTCTCAGTGACCCTATTACTTTTATTTCACTCTGACACACGTTACACTCATATTCAACCTTAGTATCACTAAAGTCTGTTATCAGTGCTAACACAAGATTGTAACAGCTAATTGGTGTCATAGAACAGAGTTGCATATGTTGTATTTCATACTCTTAATGTTACATGCTAAGTTATCCAGTGATGTCATAAGATTTGTGCACAAAATATTTCATCAGTGACCCAGATACTTTTGTTTTACAGTGTATATTCATGTATTATAACAAAATTTGCTTATGACACACTTTACACAAATATACCTATATTTTTTCACATATATATTATCGCAGTGACCCTATTACTTTTGGTTCACAATATATCATTTTTTCACATATATTTTTTCTCAGTGACCCTATTACTTTTGGTTCACAGTATATATTCATGCGTTATAACAAATTTTTCAATCTGACACTCATTACACATATATTCTGCCTTAATACCACTTTGTGTTCTTGTATCAAATACTGACACAAGATTGTAACAGCAATCAGTGTCACAGTACTCTGTTTCACATGTTACATTACATACTCCTGAAGTTACATGTTAGTTTCAGTACTGACACAAGATTGTAACAGCAATCAGTGTCACAGTACTCTGTTTCACATGTTATATTACATACTCTTTATGTTATATGCTAGATTGTCCAGTGTTGTCAGACGATTGTGCACAGAATATTTTCTCAGCAAATTTTAACAAATTTTTGATTCTGGCGCACATTACATATATTCTACCTTAGTAACCTAATATCCATTTCCGGTTCTGGCACGAAATTTTAGCAACAATCAGTGACACAGTGAACTTTTCAAATGTAAAATTACATACTATTAAAATAATATAATATTTTCTCAGCAAAGTTTAACAAATTTTGATTCTGGCGCACATTACATATATTCTACCTTAGTAACCTAAGGTTTTGGTTCACATATTACATTACCTATCTTTAATGTTACTTACTGATTTATCTAGTATTGTCACCATGGTTCACAGTATATCATTTTTTTACATATATATTTTCTCAGTGACCCTATTACTTTTGGTTCACAGTATATATTCATGCGTTATAACAACTTTTTTAATCTGACACTCGTTACACATATATTCTGCCTTAATACCACTTTGTGTTCTTGTATCAAATACTGACGCAAGATTGCATCAGCACTCAGTGTCCCAGTACTCCGTTTCACATGTTACATTACATACTCCTGAAGTTACATGTTAAATTCAGTACTGACACAAGATTGTAACATTGTAACAGCAATCAGTGCCACAGTACTCCATTTCACATGTTATATTACATACTCTTTATGTTATATGCTGGATTGTCCAGTGTTGTCAGACGATTGTGCACAGAATATTTTCTCAGCAAATTTTAACAAATTTTGATTCTGGCGCACATTACATATATTCTACCTTAGTAACCTAATATCCATTTCCGGTTCTGGCACAAAATTTTAGCAACAATCAGTGACACAGTGAACTTTTCAAATGTAAAATTACATACTCTTAAAAATACATACTATTAAAATCCAGTATTGTTACAAGATTGTGCACACAATATTATCTCGTTGACCCTTTTACTTTTGGTTTACACTATATATCCATGCATTTCAACATGATTTTGATTCCGACACCCGTTACACATATATTCTACCCTAGTACCAAAAAAATATTCATTACCAATACTTTCACACAATTGTAACAGCAATCAGTGTCACAGTACCCTGTTCACATATTATTCTTACTGTAACATGCTGATTATCCAGTTATGTCACAAAGCTTGTGCACAGAATATTTTCTCATTGACCCTGTTACTTTTTTGTTCACAGTATATATACATGTATTACATAGCAAATTTTGATTCTGACACATGTTATACATATATTCTACCTTAGTACCACTAAGTATCCATTTCTGGTACTGACACTAGATTGTAACAACAATCAGTGCCACAGTACACTGTTCACATATTACATTACCTTTCCTTAATGTTACTTACTGATTTATCTAGTATTGTCACCAGATTGTGCACAAAATGTTGTCTCAGTGACCCTGTTACTTTTGGTTCATAGCGTGTATGCATTATAGCTACTTTTGATTCTGGCACACGTTACATATATATTTTGCTCATCCTGTTTACGTGCTTATTTATCTAGTATTGTCACCAGACTGTGCATAGAATATTGTCTCAGTGACTATTAATTTTGGTTCGCAGTGTATATTCATTATGGCAAAATTTGATTCTAACACACATTTCACATATATTTTACCTTAGTATCACTATATATCCGTTACTGGTGCTGACACAAGATTGTAGCATATGTTTTACATTAGTATCACTGTTCACTTGATACACACAGATCTGTACATTTATGTTTAGCCAAGTCTACTTTCCTTGGTAATATTGTTGACGTTATTGTGATACTAGTTACCCTCTAGGCTGAAGTTTACATAGAGGAGGCATGCTAGTCTTTTATACTCACTACAGATTTTATGTGTCAAAAAAAACTATGTAAATTTCTTAATACCGGCACAAGTGATTAACTTTAACCAGATTATTTCAATTCACCTCTTATGCATCTTTGCACTCTGTCACTAATGTACGTACTGAAAACAGTTGTACCTAGACTACTTAAATGTAGACCATCCCTATGAAAAAGCTCTGACTTTATATCACCATGGCTATTGAAAAAGGGTCTATAGGATGGAATATAAAACACCCTATCGCCAACTGCCAATATCTGTATTATGTCATTATATATTTTTCTGACCAGATTTCTTCTGTCGTGATCCCAAAATCTTGGGAGAATGGCTGATAATAAAATCTTTGCCACGGATACTCTTTGCAATAGGTCAATTAAGTATTGGTAGCTCTCTTTGAAGCTTATGGCTGTCCCTACTGCAGGGGGGGATTCATATATTGTAACTTACAGTCATATACTTCCTTTGTACATTTTCCATTTACATAGTCCATATACAGGAACCATTCATGTTTTTTACTGAAATAATTTGTGCCCACATGTAGGACAATCACTTTAAATTTCTTTATGAAGTGGTGATTTTTATTTACAAAAGCAACCATTTTAGGTATGGTTGCACCACGAATGGTAACTACCTCCTTATTTCTAAAGACTGGGAAATCCTTCATCATTGAGTCTGACAGGATGAGGACTTCCTGGCCTATATGAAAAAAAAATGTTTGTAAACATTTAGACCAAGCACTCATTATTTCTTTATTTTTCCCTTTTTAAATTTTTATTTCAAAAAAAAAAAAAAGAAACGCAAGGGGTACGCCTGCAATATCATGGAACTAATACTAAGCCATACGTATTTTCTCAAGATTTTGAGAATTATATCGAAAACCTACCATGTAGAACACTTTTCACCAGCTTACACCAATTTACACATTTGTCACATACAGAACAAAAATAGAAAACATATTGGAATTACATTTCATAAAGCAGTATACATATATCTCACTATATAAACAGTTTAAAGTATCATCTATAGTTCAAGAATTTTGATTGGTTTAAGAAAATTCTGGGAAAAAGGCACTTAAGGCCTGTCCGGCCAAATCTTCATAAACACTAAAACGTTTTTTTCCCATGTTTTTGCCATACTGCCTTGTAACACACACATAGTAATTTTGTATACGCTTTGACTTTAGGCTTTGAAGTATCTGTTTTGAGGCTGAAAATTAATAGAAATTAATTAGAATAAGAATTTTTCTTAGAATTAGAAAATTTTCTTATCAAAGAATTTTCTTATTCTTAGAAAAAAATTGCATTCACAAAGCAATTCTTAGTTAAGAACTATTTCTAAGAATAAAAATTTTCTTAGTTAAGAATAGTAAACAGAAACATGTGCATGCATATAGTTTTTGATGTCACATGATTAGTCATGTGATTATTTACATCTTTATTGTTTGAAATGGAGTCAGAATTAGGTGCCAGATTCACAAAAGGTCTTAATCTTAGCCTTTTCTTAGGCTTAGCCCAGTCTTAAACACAACATTTTTTTCTCAGTTAAGAATTTTCATAAATAGGTATTCATAAGCAGGTTTTTTTCATGTAACCAAATATATCGTACATAAATCACAAAGCGGTGTACATATTATCTGTCAAATATATCCCACACAAGTAAAAATGTCAATATTAACTGATTAGCTCATCTCCTGACAGTTATAAAATGAGTGCATTAACCTATCCATTTTCATCACTCTTATATTAATACTTCTTAAAATCATAAAATTTCAGAATAAGACACTTCAAATCAGATTTACACTTCAATAGGAAAACAAAATTACAGTGCTGCAATAATTATAAGTACTGAAATATGGTTTCTCAATTATGTTGGGTTATTATGTAATAAAATAGTTGCACCAAATGGATAAAATAATTTGAAAAGTGAAACTAAAACTTTTACAGTGGGATATGTACAATAAGTCCATGTAAATATATATATTCAATTAGATATGTGCTGCTAAATGCTGTTGATGTATACTCTAATCTTGCAGATATATATTTCTCAGAATATGTTGACTTATACTGTAAAACTTGTCCACTTACTGTTGACACTTGGATCAGAAAGGGATAAGTTTTGCATTTAAGAACCTTCTAACCTCTTAAAAACATACAAAAACTAATATAGAGGGATGTGTAAGTATTTTAAACTTAATTCTAGCCATTTGAAATTTTGAAGTGGGGAAAATATACATGGCGGCCATATTTAAAACCAGTCAACAAGACAGCATAAATCATCCACTTTATTTATCTGTAAATATAAAGCTCTTGTGAAAAAAAATCATGCTGATCAGAAAAAAACAAACACTGGATTCGTCTGGTCATAGAAAAAATGTCTATTTGCATGCAAAATGCATAAAAAAATATGAAATATGTCACCTTTTTCTTAAGTAAGGTTTTGATCATTCTTAGATTTGAACATCATTCTTAGAAAATTTTAAGAATAAGAAAAAATTCTAAGAATAAGAATTTAGTGAATACCAAAAATACTTATTCTTAGAATTTTCTAAGAAAAATTCTAAGAAAATTCTTATTCTAAGTATAAGAATGTTAGTGAATACGGGCCCAGGCCACAAGTAGATTCCTTGGTGTGAGTATCAAGCTTGTATCTTTCTTAATTATTTTTAATGAATTTATGAAATAGCTAAATCACTTATAACTTGCAAAGTATTGCATTTTGAGCATTTTGTTAAAATATGTTATTCACTCACTTTTCCTGTAGCTACAACATGTTCAGTAACTTGGGTTAAGTGGGTTATAGCTACTTTCTCTGACTTTGCAGCACCTTTCATAATGAGTAAATCACTTGTAACTTGAAAACTATTGCATTTAGAAGTATGTCATTCACCTACTTCGGAGTAAGCTAATGCAGACTTGTAGCTTATTGGATAGCTGAGCAATAGCTACTTTCAGCTTCTCACTGTTGAGTAAATCACTTGTAACCTGAAAAGTATGGCATTTAGAGCACTTTCTTAAAATGTGTTATTCAGGTTCTGTTTACATAGCTACAACATGGCCAGTAACTTTGGTGTCTATCACAATAGCTAAATGTGTAATAGCTACTTTCCCTTCCAGATCAAATTAGTCCTTGCCAGTTTTAATCCTTTCCTTTATTGTTGATCCAAGAATTTTTGTGTATGAAGAAGAGCTGTTACAAGTGAGGTCACCCTTTTATAATTTTATCTGTGAACATTAGAGGGTAAGAGGGATTTGTCTGTTATTTTGTTAATATCTACTAGGCCAGAGGAAGATTACTTTGTGAAGGTGTCAGCTCTACATCTGTAGTCAATATGCACCAACTCTTTGAACTCCCAACCTTTGTATAAGAACCAGGTCCTCAGTAGCTCCTCAGGAAGCACCTTAACAGTTAAATTTGTACTTTACTTCTTTACTCCTACGTTTGTGTCCTTTACTACTTTCACTTGTACTCTGAAGCTCGAAACACAAAATCAGCTGACACAGATCCTGTTCACAGGCACTGATTGTTTGTTTTTACTTTATTGCCAAAGACTGAACCCTGGGACAAATTTTCACAAAACGTTGTGAAAAAGTGTATCTTAAATAGATATAGTTTTGGGCATGACCCAATAACAACTGTTGCCATAGTAACCATTTCTGTCACTTGCTTCTGTTTCCATAACGTTGTCTCCCCACAGGTGACTGAATCTCTTGACAGAGTTTCACCGTTTTTGTTCAGAAGTTGCACCCAGAGAAATGCTCTGCAGTTTTGGCCAAAATCCAATAAAAGTTATGTCATTTGACGACTGTTACCTTGGTGGCCAATTATTTTTCTATTATTTTTTGTCATGACACTATGTTGACTGCTTTATTTGAATTTGTATGATTTTGTTTTATTTTGAATTTAGACATTATCACAGAAGAAACCCTTGAATTATTTTTACAAGGTGATATTTTTTCGAATTTATCCTGATTCTTTGAATTTGCTGCTTCATAGAGAAGCTGGAGGCGGGATTTGTTGAGAGGGGTGCTTTAGACTACAATTTATGTAATTAAAATTCATATACAGTAAAAGGCTGAGCAACACAAAATTAGAGTCACAATTACCAACGATTAAATGACGTCATATAGTTGACTTATTATTCTTAATAATTGCCTTTAGACCTGATGTAAGTCACGGTTGTATAATCTTTTCAGACCACATGATATGAAAAATGACGGACCAATAGCCTCTTGCTCTTCATGACCATAAGTTACTATAGATGCTGATAATGAGCACCTAAAATCTCATGTGATTAATATCAAAATAACAATATTATTTGGCTCCAAAGACAAGACATGCGCTATATGCATATCACTAGAAAATATGTTTACTTTTATAGTTTTTTTCATGCAATAATTTATTTGATTTCGCTGATAGCATTGGTATGAGAAGACTTGAATTTTAAACTTTATTTATGAGAATGATTGGTACTAAATTATCTACAGTTCCTGCAATATTCAGTTTCCAAAAATATAGTTATCAGTAGTTTGTTAACCATTGCTTTGATAGTGTATTTCTTGGTTTTGTTTGTGGCTGTTGTGATATCATATTAAGAAAACAGTTTATACTATATCTCAAGTTATAAAGAAGCAAAATTGGATACAATTTACAACCTTCATGAAACATCACAGTGTCTCAGTCATCAATCGACCCAGAATCCAGTGTACACATCCAAGGACTCTCACTAGCATGTATTAGTTTCAGCAATTTTTTGATGATAGAAGATATCATACTGTGACTTAATTGTGAAGGCAATTTCCGAGTTATATATGCAAACAATATTTTTTTCAGTCAATCTGTGGAGAAGATTGAACAAGATACAGATGACATGGGAGAACAGTCCAGACGATTTGAACACTTCACAGTAGAAGACCGTGTTGACTACATCCCTGTGGTCTTCCCGTACACATTTTCCAGACAAGTCAGAAAGTCAGATGAGGCTTTTGTCATCGAATGTTTCACTAGCCCACTAGGAGGGCTTTTGCACTGTATGTATTTCACATACTTATCACATGAATGAAAAATATTTCATTATTGAATAATGGACAAAGCATAGTGTGAAAATTTTATATGTTCCTTCAAACTGACTATCCTAGTTTTTGAAAAAAAAATTTTTTTTGATTAATTACAGCAAGTTGGGGAAGGACAAGTCAAATATTCTGTCCTTTTTCATCTCATCTGTACTTAAGTGCACAAGGCAGCTTGGCTTCAGTTTTACCTTTAATGTTCCAAGATTTTGGAATGAATTGCCTGATCATATCTGATCTGCCACTTCTTTCCCTCAAGATGGGAATGAATTGCCTGATGTGTCACTTCTCTTTCATCAAGCTTGCAATGAAATGCCTGATAGTATCTGATCTACCACTCCTCTTGTTCAGAAAGAAGCTTATATCCATTTTCTTTGGAAAATTATATCCAACTTAGGCTTTTTCCACATGTACCAGTGTCCTCTGTGGTGTGTGTCCCCCAGAATCGAGATTTCTGATTTTCTTTCTGAAGCACCCTAGAGTCTGTCTCTCGATAGAAATTAAGGACTATATACATGTTTTATTGGATAATGACCATATACAGAAGGGATCAGGCAGGGAAAGATACCCGACTCAAGAGAGTATTTTTAACAACTCTTATTGTTTGACATCTTTTTAAAATACAGCTGCTTAATTTAATGCTGAGTAGCATTATTCTAGTTACAACAATGGCTTTGGTGTCTGTCTGTATATGTGTTGGATATTGAGAATAAAATCAACTCATGTCACGTGGCCATTTTCCAATGATGAATTTATACAATTTGGTTACATTCTGGTGGCCACTGACTGATATGCAAAGAACAATAGTACACATTATTAAGAATAAAGGTACATTACGATACCACTGGTTGTGGAATGATGGGTGCCTAAATGTAATGAAATTTCTGGGATATACTAACATGTAGAGGCTTTCAGACTAATATATTTAAAATGCCAACTGCCCCTTGTCTCAAAGTGGCCTTACATTGACAGGTCTGCTGTTGCCTTTAAACCTAAATATGATTAAAACTAGAAGGTATCATCAGATTCTGACAATGATATTAAAGTTACGCCTGACATTCAGAATGTGGCCCCACGTGGTTGCAGCGGTTCTGTGGTTGCCCTGCCAGGGCATACCTTTTTGGAGGACGAGAGTCTATACTTCTTTATTAGATGTGTTAGTTATATTTTGTCCCAAAACTGAGAAATATAAGCCCTTGGGCTTTGATACCAAAAAATCCTGAATTTTATCAGTCCCATTTTCAACTACTCTGCTACCTTGGTGGGGGATCTGTCCTGTGAGAGTGTTTTCTGGTAATAAGATATTTTGATATCAAGAGAAACAATTACATAGACATTTATTTTTTATATTTCAGTAAATGCCACACTAGTGTTTTCAGCCATTGATGAAGGAGTAACAAAAGTTGAAGAATTTTTACATATAAAAGTCTTACGAATATTTGAAGCTTTTACCAGCACTCAGGCAACTAAAGCACACCAGGCCATTTTGGAGAAATCAAAACAGATTTTGGAACAAAAGCCATAGATGGACAACATAAAGTAGAAAATCTATCTGGGCATCAGCTAAAACGTCTCGCTCAGAATCACTAGATGTCCAGCATTTCCAGCACTTTATAGGTTTGAGTGTGTTGGAGAGTTGCAGAGGGACTAATAGATCTGTTCCATTATTGTGATCCAGTTGTAAACTTACTTCCTGATTGGAAAGAAATTAAAATAGTCATGATCCATGGATATATGGTTTGAGATAGGGTATTTTAAAATAGGTTTAAACTTGGCTTCCAATTTTTCCTGATAGCTTTCGGATGGACGCTTCAATTGTTTCAAGATGTCTGATGGGCTCCCGATAGATTTGTGATTGTTTCCCGATCCATCCAATTGGTTCATGAACCTTAAAGATCAACTTAAGATGGAAAAGATGGGTTTAAGATCACTAAAAGACCAAAAAGATGACTTTACAAGCGGAAATGTAGGTTCAAGACGGTCTTTAATAATATGATAAGGATCCAAAGCAGTTTGTGATAATTTCAAACAGTTTAATATTGATATAAACTGTTCCTGATGGACTTCCGAACACATCCAACCAGGAAGCACTTTGGGAGTTCTGTAACTTATGTACAAGATGGGTTTATAATGTGGGTGTTCCACCACACGACTAAGGCTCCCGATTAAGGGTTTTTGGGGGTCGGTTTGAAATATTTGCTTAGTCCCAGGCTTCCTGTAAGGGTCGGTTGTGGTCGGTTGGGGCCGTGTGAAAAATCAAACATGTTTGATATTTCACACGACTACAACCGATTCCTATTTCCCGCCGTCAACAAAATGTCCAGTCCCAGGCGTCCTCAGGCCTCCTCAGACCCAAATTTACAGAATTGGTTGTTGTCCCAGGCGTCCTGCGACCCTTAGTCCCAGACCTCCGTAGCTTAGTCCCAGGCGGCCGGTTCTTAATCCCAGACTCAAATATGATGCGTATGAATTTCATGTGTCTGAAAGTGAGTCGGTTTCATTAGTCCCCGGAAGCCTCAGACCGTCTGCGGTGTCCTGCGACCCAAAAATCAAGGTCTGGGACTAAGAACCGACTAAGGGTAACCGACCCTAACCGATCCAAACCGGCCTCCCCAGGACGCCTGGGACCACGCATTTTCAGTCTGCGGCGGCCTGAGGACGCCCCAGGCGGCCTGGGACTAACAACCGATTAAGAACCGACTGTTTTCCGCGCGTTGGAAATTAAAACGAGGCAATGAGCAGGTCTGGGACTATATAAGCGACCGCGCACACTTTGTCATTGTTACTGACTGTTTGGCTACTGAGAGACGTGTGTCACTGATTTGTAGGGGTTTTCAATTTTTATTTTACATTTTATATACTTGAGCTTAAGGCAAATTTCACAGTTAGGAGACACATTTTACTATTTTTTTATTATTTTGTCGACTGGATCATGAGAAAAGAGAAAGGAGGGAAGAGAGGAAGGAAAAAGATGGATGAGAGGGAGAAGGAAAGTCAAGTAGAGGAGAGGAGTGAAGTTATTACAGAAGAAGGAAGTGAGAGGAGAGAGGAGGAGGAGATTCAGGAAGATCCAGCTATTGGGGAAGCTGTGGCAGAAGAAGAAGAGAGGTGTGAGGAAGATCCGGAGTGCCATTCTTCAGCCAAGAGAGCCAGGGTGTGTGCCACTTTTACAGACAGTGATGAAGTTTCCATTGTAGAATTTGTCAAGCTGCACCCTGAACTGTATGACAAGGAACATTCACGTTTCCACGACAGGAATAGAAGAGAGGCTCTCTGGGCAGAAATATCTGCAGAACTTAAGCTCCAGCCCTTTGATGTGAGAAGGTGGTTTGAGTCCCAGCGAACCCGTTATGGAAAGCTGTCTAAGCTCCAATCTGGCCAAGCCCCGAGGGAGATGACCAAGAGACAGTCCTGGGTCTACCAACAGATGGGTTTTCTTAAAACCCACATCAGAAGAAAGGGGGCCAATAGAAGTTCAGGTTTTGAGGCCAGTCCAAATACCAGCAAGCAGGACGAATCACGTGGGTCAACTACTGACACAGAACACCTCGAGTCCAGTGTCCTGAGGGAGAGGAGTCAGTCCATCATTACATCAACACCCGTTTCAACTACAGACTCCAAGATTCTCGAACACTTTGAGCAGATGAGGACACTTATCTCAGGTTTTCTGCATCAGAAGTCAGACAGGCAGCCCTTCTTTGACTACGTGGCATCAGAGGCCGAAAAGATGACTCAAGAAGAATTTGAAGAATTAAAGGGCAAGATATTCAGAGATATCGAAAATATTAAGAGTAACCGCAGACGTCAGCCATTGCCCAGAAGATCAGCCACTGTTACCACGGAGTCCCAGAGGGTCGGCCTACTGCCAACAACCACTCCACAGGCGTCAAATTCCACTCAAGCAGCAGCTAGCAGCAGTTTTGTGTACTATACACCAAGCCCCATTGGCTTCAGCAACCCTACATCTGTCCTAACTGTACAGGACGAAGGGAGCAGACACAATCTGAGTGGAATCTTAAGCCAGCTACCAGATCTGACATCAACACAGATCGTCGAGCAGCCTCAGCAGCAGCAGCAACAACCGCAGCAGCAGCTCTTTACTATCACCACTTCAGCACCGCCTCAACAGCAGCAGCAGCCTCCTCAGTAGCCATCCAGTCAGGGCGGGTCTTTGACCTGCCAGGCCCTTTTCAGGGCCACCAATTCTTCCAAAAACAATTATTCAGCTACGTGTTCTTCCAATTCCCCTCCCAAAACAAAAAAGTTCAGTACAAATACTTATCACAAGAAAAAAAAAATTAAAGTCCAACACTTACACCACCCCAAACATGAAACAAATAACCCATGGTACTACACATAACCAAAAAGGCCACATAAAAAAAATATTAAAAGTAACTCCCAATATGGCCATTAATCAGCCCATTTTTAGATTAAAATCCATGGGATAGTTTAAAATCTGTAATTGAAAAGTCCAACACTTGCACCTTCCCTAGAGTTAAAAGGCATAATTACATACTTACCAACCCACAAACAGACAAACCCAATACCAAACATAACCCCCAAATAACAAACCCAGTACCAAACCTAATACCCAACTACCCCAAAAAAACCCAACCCCAGTAACCACCAACCAACAAACACCCAAACCCAAAAGTAGATAGAACCCATGCCAACGAACTGACAAACTATTTAGCAAACACAATCCCCCATTATTGAAAGCAAAACTAGTTCCATGGTTATATTTTCCAAATTTTTGTGATTAGAAATGAATATTTAAAATTGAATATTTCCATAAAAAAATTTCTGCTACAAATAAGTTTCCCAGCCATGAGAAAAGAAAAATGTTTAAATTATGATGTGGATTTGAAAATATATAAAATAATTATTCAATTTAGGATGTTATGTGTCACTTTGTGTTTCGCTTTTGTTTAACAGTGGGTTTGTCTGTTTGTTGGGTGAGTAAGTTGTGTTTGTCTGTCTGAACAAGTTATGTTTGGCATGGGGTTTGTCTGTTTGTCTGTCTGAACAAGTTATGTTTGGCATGGGGTTTGTCTGTTTGTCTGTCTGTACAAGTTATGTTTGGCATGGGGTTTGTCTGTTTGTCCGTCTCAACAAGTTATGTTTGGCATGGGGTTTGTCTGTTTGTACGTCTCAACAAGTTATGTTTGGCATGGGGTTTGTCTGTTTGTACGTCTCGACAGGTTATGTTTGGCATGGGGTTTGTCTGTTTGTCCGTCTCAACAAGTTATGTTTGGCATGGGGTTTGTCTGTTTGTCCACATAGCTGATTAATTGTTTTTGGAATATTTGGTAGTCCTGAAAAGGACTGTTATAGTTAGTCCTGAAAAGGACTGTTTACTGCAACAGGACTTATATTCTGCCATCTTGCCAGGCCACTGCTCCCTCATTATTGAAGTAGTCCTTCAGGTAATCCCTCTGTCTTTTGGCCTCTCTAGCAGGGTTTCTGTCTTGGCCACCACCAGCAGCACCACCAATCAATCCACAATCACCAGGCACATCATCATCATCATCATCCCCCCCAGGCTGCTGACCAGCAGGTTGACCTTGATACTGGCTTCTGAGTATATTGTGCAGAACCACACAGGTCATGACCACTTCTCTAACTGTTTCTGGGGGTAGTTCAATGGTGGTCCTCATGACTCTAAATCTTGACACAAGGATGCCAAAAGCGTTCTCCACAACTCTCCTGCCCCTTGATATTCTGTAGTTGGCAATCCTTTCCTCCCTTGTTAACAGCCTTCTGCCATAGGGTTTCATGAGCCAGGTCTTCAGGGCAAAGGCATCATCTGCCAAAATGAAGTAGGGGACATCTCTACCACCCTGTGTTATAGGAGCTGGGTCAGGGAAGCCTATCCTGCCATCTTCAATCCTCCTCTTCAGCTGAGAGGCATTAAATATCTGGGCATCTGAGCAAGACCCTTCTGTACCCACATCCACCCATCTGAATTTGTACTGCCCATCTACCAAGGCCAACATGACAATGGAAAAGAACCCCTTGTAGTTGTGGTAGAGGGCTCCAGAGTTCTTGGGTTTCTTCAGGGCCACATGCTTTCCATCCAGGGCTCCCAGGGCACGTGGAACATTCCACCTGATCCTGAATTCCCTTTCCAGTTCTTTCCACTCATCTGGAGTAGTAGGACATTTGAGGTACTCTCTGGTGAACTCATCCTGGATGGCCCTGCAGACCTCTGGTAGAAACTTGGAAATGGTGGATCTGCCAACCCTGAACTGACAGGATAATGATGTGTATGACTCTCCAGTGGCCAGATATCTGATGGTGAGGGCTAACTTCTTCCCAACACTGATAGGAGCTCTGTAGTTGGTGGCCTGCCTGGCTAGACGTGGTTCCAGTCTGGTCTTCATCATTTCAAAGAATTCTGGGGTCATCCTCATGTAGTTGGTGAATCCTGGAATGTCTGTGGCATACAGATCAGCCATAATGTTGTGGTAGGCCCCCCTCTTCTCTCTCTGCAGAAGCCATGGCCTGACCCACATGTTGTGCCTTCTTCTAGGTCTCTGTATGGGTGCTGGTGGTGCTGGTGGTGGTGGTGGTGGTTGCTGTGCTTGACGTAAAAAATGGAAATACATGATTATTTGTAACTGAATAAAAACCAAGAAAGCCCTAAGTTGTTGTTGAATCTGTCTTCCATTAAAAGGTGGCATCCTGGTGTGTTCCTAGAAAAGCAATGATGATTAGATCGCAAATTTTATATATATATACCCAGAAAATCCAGCAACTTTGCAAAACAATAATCGGGGATCGTGGTCTGGGGAGGCCTGAGGAGGCCTGAGAACGCCTGAGGACGCCGGTAGTTAATCGTGTGTTAGTCGGCTCTTAGTCCCAGGAGGCCTGAGGCGTCCTGGGACCCAGTCGGTTTGTGTCCGACAGGATCGTGGTTGAAACCGACCCGAAAACTGGCTTAGTCGGTTCTTAGTCCCAGACCAGTCGGGGACTGTCTGCGGCCGCCTGAGGCGTCCTGAGGTGTCCTGAGGCGTCCTGGGGACGATCTGTTCTTAATCCCAGACTTCAGTACCGACCCAGTATTCCCGCCCATTTTTGTCTTTTTTCAACCGACTGTGCACAATTAAGGGTCGCCGACAGGATCGGGGCTTAATCCTTTGGTGGAACAGGGGCATAAGGGCTTTAATATATATCATTCCGATTTAAAAGATCCACCTCCCGAACAGACAATTTACAGGGTTGTAAACCTATCATAAAGCATTATCATGGAGTTGGAAAAGCACTATTAGAAAGAGAGAGAGAATAGTTTGTTACTTATTGCAAAATATGGTATTGTCGCCTGTATTGTTGTTCTATATATTCTATATGCTGTTCTATATTGTTTATTCTGGAAACCATTGTGGTGTATGCTCATTGTACTTGACATTCACCCCCAACATATTTTATTTAGACAATTAATTTCATTAGTTATATTGTATAACTTTTATTTTGAAATATTTCAGTATATGTATTTCTAATTAATTTTTCATTTGTAGCTGAACAGTTGACATTTCTGATATTCACTTAATATATGTAAG
Source organism: Sabellastarte sp. h YS-2021 (assembly GCA_964017235.1). Classification (NCBI taxonomy): domain Eukaryota; kingdom Metazoa; phylum Annelida; class Polychaeta; order Sabellida; family Sabellidae; genus Sabellastarte; species Sabellastarte sp. h YS-2021. Next base: position 109,849,339 of record OZ024928.1, on the reverse strand, counting down.
TAGTTGTTGCATTTTCTAATTGTTTTTTGGATTATTTCAATAATTAAATATCTTGATAAGATTTATATTTGCGTGAAGGTTGATAGGCTTTTCTGGTCTCACAGATTTAGTTTCAATTTTTGGTTTGTGTTAGGTTCTCTGCGCTATCATTTTTGTACCTAAAGAAGTGTTCAGCAAGTAATTAATTATGTTAAATCTGTACTCAAACACCCCTAACACACATTTAGTTTGTTTTCACTAATTCAAGTTACACCCTGCTTTATGGGGCTGTTCCACTGAAGCCATGTTGTTGGTAATTATGGATTTTTTGAGGGTCGGGAGCAATATTTACAGTCAGTTAAGGTCAGTTGTAGTTTCCCAGCTTGTCATGGTGGGTTGTCAAAATATCAAACATGTTTGATGTTTCACTGATCCTCCCCAACTCTTGATCCTGACCAAGGCTGACACCTGACCCAGCTGGAAACTATCCCATCTTGTCTCTCTATGTCACTTCCAGACCTGTCTTATACTGTTACTGACTTGTCTGGAAACACTAGCCAACCTGTTGTAGTCAAGTACCCAGACATTACTCCATGACAAGCTGTAGAACAATATCGACTGTATTTCAAAGGACACAAGCCTGTCATAAACAACCATGATCAGATATGGTCACTTCCTGTCAAGCCTTTGGTCGCAGAGTGAGTTACATCATAACAGGACAAGTCGGGGACACACAGAACAAGACATAAAAGGGAAACTGGCAAGGTGGTCAAATCAACGGAACAAACAAGGAAGTGTGTAGGGCAGGCTGGCTTCATTTTACCAACTGAGGGCTTGTCGGTTATGGATCTGGGCCCATATTCACGAAAGGGCTTAGACTTAGCCAGGTCCTTAAAAACTATAGGCCTGTCTCTAATTTAAATTTTGTTTCAAAGGTCTTAGAGAGAGTGGTGTCGTCCCAACTCCTGTCTCACCTGGACGAGTCCTGTCTTTTGACTGGTTTCCAATCTGCCTATAGAAGGTTCCATTCTACGGAAAGTGCCCTCCTAAATATACAGGATGATCTTTTCCTCAATATGTTTGAAGGCAGTACAACAGCCCTAACCCTCCTCGATCTCTCGGCAGCCTTCGACACCATTGACCACTCGATCCTGTTCCACAGATTATATGAATGCTATGGCATCAATGGACTGGCTCTGAGTTGGTTCAAGTCTTACTTGTCGGACAGGACTCAATCAGTCAAGGTAGGCTCTGTACTGTCGCATCCCATGGACTTAAAATTTGGTGTCCCTCAAGGCTCGGTCCTGGGGCCACTCCTTTTCTCCATGTACACAAATCCACTCAGTTCAATTATTCGATCTCACAGGGGTATCAAACACCACTTTTACGCAGATGACACTCAGTTATACATTACTCTTTCACCATCAAATTTCAGTCAGTCAATGACAGCTCTAACAGACTGCCTAAATGATATACAAAATTTCATGGCTGCAAATAAACTCAAATTAAACCCAGACAAAACAGAATTCATCCTGATTGGTTTAAAATACAGTCGTAAACAACTTCATTCCCTTTTTCCCACTGACATTCTTGGGAATAAAGTGGCACCTGCCTCAAATGTCAAAAACCTAGGAGTGGTGTTCGACTCCAACCTGACCTTCACAGATCACATTTCCCAAGTCATTAAGTCCACTCGGTTCCATATAAGAGATTTATATAGGATTCGCCATCTCCTTGACCTTAACACAGCAATACTCCTTGCAAATGCTCTCGTCAGTAGCCGAATTGACTACTGTAATTCCCTCTTTGCCTCACTCACTCTTTCTGAGCTAAAGAGGTTGCAGGGTGTTCAGAACTCCCTCTGTAGAGTAGTCACTAGATCCTCGAGGTACACTCATACAACTCCAAATCTGGAAAAACTACATTGGCTACCAGTCAAATACAGGGTTCTTTTCAAAATTGGGTTGATCACATATAAAGTCCTTAAGTATGGTCAACCTGTGTACCTCAAGGATAAACTTCATCCATATACCTCATCAAGGAACACCAGACGTAGCAGTCCAAAATACAAATTCCTTCAAGTTCCTTCTTTTGACTCTAAAATACATAAGTCTCATAAGTATCTTACCAAATCTTTCAGCCATCATGCACCTGCTTTCTGGAACTCACTTCCTGTCCATGTAAGAACCAGTCCATCTGTCACATCCTTCAGGAAGCACCTGAAAACTCACCTTTTTAAATCTGCTTTTCCGACCTAGATTCTTCCCCACGTTCACACCCACAACCATCGGAATACAGACCTGGACTCATCCCCCACTATGACTTGGAAATTATACATGATTAATTAGCGCACTGAGTTCCCCTTGGGGAAGATATTGCGCCTGCAAAGCAGTAGATTTAGATTTAGATTTAGGTCTTAGGCTTAAATCCAGTCTTAAAGTTAGGACTTTTGTCTCGGCTAAGTTTTGTCTTAAAATCGTATTCACAAAGGGTGACTTAGCTAAGTCCAAGATTATCAAATAACCACAGTGGTTTTCTGTGTCATGTGACCTTTCTTTTCTATTCAAACTATGCTATTGGTGACATATATCCTTCATTTAATGCATTTTATCTAAGAAAAAGTGCTGTTTTGAAATGGAAAACCTTGTTACCACATATAAACTTCCAAAGACTGCTTTAGTATAATTTTACTTTATTTATAGCCATTTCAAATTTTGAAGTGGAGAAAAGTTTATGGCGGCCATATTTAAGTCCTCTTTACAAAATTTAAGCCCACTACTAACCAGTCTTAAAGTTGAGCCCTTGGCTAAGCCTAAGACCAGTCTTAAATTCTTTGTGAATATCACTAAGCCTAAGACAAAAGTCTTTGCAGTTTTGGGGCAGAAACTTGAGACAAAAGTCTCAACTTTAAGCCTAAGCCCTGGCTAAGACCTTTTGTGAATACAGGCCCTGTGTCTACAAAAGGCGAGTTGGTGCATGAAATGCATCATTTGGATTTTCAACTCTATTGAATTACAACTAGCAGTCTAGAGCTAGGATTTTCTTTTTTGCAAATTAACTTAGGATTTTGTGTACTGATATAAATTCTTTTTTGGTTTTTGCTTTTTAAAATGCTGCTTTGATTTAATTTGTAAGATTGCTCCAAAAAGGCAAGATTCACAAACAGCTGCAAGAGTCTGCAAGGAAGATAGAATTCCCCACAGACACACCTACAGAATTTGATTTGGGAGATACAGCTGCTGACATACAGACTAGGAGGGAGGAGAGGCAACAGAGGAAAGGGGAGGAGGCATAGCAACAGGGAGGACAAAGAGAGGGAGGAAGCCAGGAGGGTGGAAACTCCACAGTCACAGATTAAGGATGCAGTAACTGAAAAAAGACCAACAACTGAGAGGAGTGAAAGTGAAATGGACACAGAGGGTGGAAAAGAGGCCAGCACGTCTACTGAGAGCCAATCTAGGGAGAAGAAAGGACATGTGATGAGCATATATTTTACAGACTTAGATGAGGAGGCTATTGTGGATTTTGTGAAGGATCATAGGAGCTTTACAACAAAACCAACAAGAACTTTAAGGACAATGCCAGGATAGCCGGTGGGAAAGTTTCACAAACAGCTGCAAGCTCTCAGTAAAAGTCTGCAAGGCTTGGTTCAAATCCCAAAGGAATTACTCTGGAAAATTAACCCAGTCTAAGTCTGGTCAGGCTCCCAAGGAAATGATAGAGAGATAGAATTGGATTCAGGACAAACTCAATTTTTGAAGACCCACTTCAGAAGGAAGGGTCTCAGTAAATGTTCAGAATTTAAATCACCACAAAAAAGCCAGTGCTAGTGCAGCCTCGGTCCATGACATTTCACAAGGGTCCATGGTTACTGACAGTATGGAGACCAAACTGTGCTCTGAGACAACACACGAGCCATCCATCTACAGCACTGCCAGTACAAGTGTAGTGTCCCAACCGTCACCAACAGGTCATGAATCAATTTGCCCCGATGAAGACTATGCTCACATCTTTCCTTGGGGCCATACAGGAGACCACCACAACAGCTTTCTGCCACTCCGTGGCATCTGAAGTTGAAAACTTTGAGGAAAGAGACTTTCAGATATTTCGATTGAGGTAGTTAAACTTTTAACTGGGATACAGAGCAGGAGAGAGGAAAGAAACTGTAAGCCACAGCAACTTACACATTCTGGGAGTACCAGTACCATTTTCAAATATGTGCCAAAGACTTATCAGCAGCAGCTGCAGCAGCCAGTAGCCTCTGCCAGGGAATTCTAATTCTAATTGAACTTTTATAGCATTTAATCTCCCCTATTCAAAGGTGACTCTAGGGTGCAACAAAGCCAAAACAGTCAATCAATTTCAGTATCCAGGGACAAAAAAGGCCAAACACCGAGGATAATGAAGGAGGTAAGACTAAGCTGGATATGCCTTGATGTACAGGTAGGTTTTGAGCTGATTTCTGAAAGAGGCTAGGGAGGGGGATGCACAAATCTCATCAGGAAGAGCATTCCAAAGAGTGGGGGCATCAAAGGCAAAACTATAACCAAACTGCTTAACAGATTTATGGATAAAATACAACAACTATGACTGTGCCTGGTACTGTAAGAATTGCTATAGGAAGAGATATATGGAGCAACATACTTGGGAAAACCAGTGTGAAGAAACTTGTAAACAAGGGAGGCTGTTTTAAAGACTGAGTGATGTTCAACAGGAAACCAATACAATTTCTAAAACACAGGAGTTATACTAACATATCTACCTGTATTTGATACGATTCTAGCTGCATTATTTTGGATCCACTGTAGTTTACGAAGATTGAGCTAGAGAGACTGCTGAAAACTGTGTTACAGTAATCCAACCGACTACTAACAAGAGCATTGGCCACAAGTACAGAAGCATCATGAGTAAGAAACTGCCTGACATGTCTTAAGTCACAGAGTTGCACAAACAACTTTTGCAGACATTCTAAATATGTTTGCACAACGAAAAATCAGAATCAAACCATACTCACAAATTTTTGACTGACTCAGCAGGGCAGAGGGGACTACCCGAGATGGTAGTTGGGAAATATGCTTTCAACTTATCCCTCTATCTTTTTGATCCGGATACAATAAACTCAGTCTTATCTGGATTCAGTTTGAGCTTACTAGTTGACATCCGCTCTTTTACATTATCTAGGCATCTGTTCAATTGTTCAAAGGCAGCAGATGAATTCTTCTGGGATAAATTGACATAAACCTGAGTATCATCTGCATAATAATAAAACCTTATTCCTTTGTATTTACCAATAACCAAACTGAGAGGAGGGGGTAGTATACAATGAAAACAATAAAAGACCCAAGACAGAACCTTCGGCCACTCCAAATAGGAGTCTACAAAGATCAGAAAGAGTAGAACCAATTTTTATTGACTGATATCACTCAGACAGGTAGGAAGTGAAAAATTTCAGAACAGAACCACCAACTCCAACCAAGCTGGGGTTTTACGTCTCGTTCAACAGCCAGGGTCATACTGGGTCAGCATTGCCACTTGAGGGACTCAAACCCATACAGAAGTGACAGCCTGTGATTAGATGCCAAACTTGATAACCACTAGACCATCAAGGACTCCCTGTTCATCACAGAGACCAAGAGCTCTAGAGCTTAAATTGGGTTTAAGACCCAGTTCAGACTAGTCTGACTTCACCTTTCATTTTTGTCATGACAATTAACCATATATTTAAAATTGTGTGCTGGATTAAATACTATTCTGTGCACTAATGTTCAAAAGTTTACACAATGTTAGTGTGATTCAGTATGTATTAAGAATATCAATTTAATGAACTTGTAGTTAAATAAACGATATAGATAGAATATATATATATATATGTGAATAAAACAAAAGTAGGAGTTCAAACAAAAGACTCTGCGTCCCTACATGGAGCAGCCCCATACCAACAATGAGTAACCAGAAGAAACCCCAATACAATATGTGGCGGCCTCAGTATAACATAGTATTGACATCTGTAAACTTTTATAGTGGTAAAAGTATCTGAATTAATGGCGAAATTTCACTTTATGATCTTATTTCAGAAACCACATTATCACTGTATTATAATTAGATTTTCCCCCATTCAGTGCAGAAAAGTGTTATTTTTGACCTAGATACTGACACTAAATTGTGAAAGAGCTGATGACAGTTCTGTGAAACAAAACAATTTATAACCCAAAGTGGGTGACTCTAAATAAGTGTTAATGAAATACAAATGCAATTAAATACCTCATGGCTATAGAAACAATGGGGCATGGCATTTGGTAGTTTCTCAGCTAAGTGATTTCTATCAAACATAATCAGTAATCAGCCTAAAGTTAATAACCTGTACTTTAAAACTTGCACTACGTTATTAAATAAAATGGTTATCTTGAAATCAAAAAGCACCCAATCTAGGAAAAGGCTTAAACACAATAACTGTTTTTTGGGGGGATAAAAATATAACCAAGGGTTCCTTTGCATGACATCAAAAGAGTTTTTTTAAATTTAAAGTGTGGAAACAATTCAAATCTAAATAAAAACATGACTTCATTCAGGCAAGAAATAGTTTGATAAATTACTTGGAGGAAGAGGAAGACAGTATAATAAATACTTTTGAAAAAATAAGTAAAAGAGATCATAAAGAAGTATCTAAACAATCAACTCTCTGTAACCAAAGTGATATTCCAATGTCAGTCTATTAAAATGGTCACTATCGCCTGACCCTAAATATGTACTATATCCACATTTCACAATACACACCTTAATTATGATTTTCATGAATATTTTGCTGAATTGTGATCTATTTCGTGATGAAGTAGACGTAGACTCAACAAGTAAATAAATCTAAACTTAATAAATAGTTGACTTTGGTAAAATGGTAAAATACCAACTGTAGGTACATCTGTGCATTTTCGTAAAACCTACCAAAGAAAATTATAACATTAATTTAATTTCATTGTAGTGTCAAGGTTTAATATTGAGAGGTCGATACCTTAACTTGCAATGATTTGGTGACTTTTGAGCGATTTTCCCTATCGCTTTCACTAATTTCCGACATTTAGAACACGAGTTTTCAAAACGAAACACCCTTAAGGAATATACACAAATAAATAAAAAAGAAACTTTTTTCTTTTTAAAAAGGCCGAAATCAGGAAGTGATTACAACGTATTATAATTGCAAATTTATGTACGTTTTCTACAGTAGCATGTAACAAACTCGACTTAGGACAAAATATATGCACAAATATCGATGTAAGTATCATTTCCCATATAATCATAAGGCATATTAAAATAGTAATCTAGGTCTTTTATGGTGGACAAAAATAGGTTAATTTAACTATAACATTGTCATTTTCGACTCGATTTTAGTTGCTTTAAACTCTTTGATTCAACTACTTTTATATTTTATCCCATTAACACAGCAACGTGGAATATAGAATATTTGCAATAACTATAAATACGAAATTAAACAGGACAGCCTTAATTTACACTACAAATAATATAACATTCTTATCGCTAATTCAATCTACAAAATGAAAAACTATTAAAAAAAAATTATTACACCACTACTGCAAATAACATAAAGTTTCATAAGCCATATATTTCTGTTATAACTAACTTTCCTTTAATAGTAATATTCACTTTCATGTACTCTTCAACATACAAAATAGCAATAGAATTTTCAATTCTGTATATGTTAATTTATATGAGCTTCACAATGGTGCAGAGTCCAAATTGGGGCTTTAACATTTCTAAAGCTACCATAATATAAACACAGGCCCTTGGTAAATCCCATGTCATGAGCTGGGTTCGAACAAGCGACCAATGAGGTAAGAGCCGAATAATAAAATACCACAAAATTGGTGCAAGAAATGGCATTGATATGGTATTTCAATTAAGGTACTTCTCTCCTTTCTTGAGAATGCAGAGATCTCGACGTATTTTTTTTTCTTTTTTGAGAAATTGAACATACAAAGTAAGTTTACCTCACATGGATACTTTATTTTGGTTAAATTGGCTGGCTGCCATCTTTATAGAAAACTTTATGTAGAATCTATGCTCTCGGATTTGAAAAAAAAAAATAAATAAATTGTAAGAGGCTCAGGAGGAAAATGTGTTGATTGTCAAAGTGAAGGTGGGTGGTGTCAAGAAGTAAAACATCTCTTTGATAATTGACCATATTTGCCAAACGGACCAGAGTAATATGAACCAAAGATTATGTTAAGTTTATAATAAAAAAACTACATACTTGAGCTTTTTGTGAATACTAACCTTAATATATAATTAGCGCATGCATCTAAAGCTGAAACCCATTGTTGAAGTAGGCATTCCAAGTTAAGATATAATATTGAATCAGTATTGAGATTATATTATTGATAAAGGCTTTGATGGTACACTTGTAATTTGTTTACAAACAAAGCCACTGCATCCATCAACGGTTGCCAAATGTGTAACTTCCAGAACAAGTCAGCATGGAGATACAGTAATAATTCATCCTAATTCATCATAAAATTATGTTCAATTTCACTATTTCACTTATCCCCACGTGTGGATTTGAACAGTTCAGGATTCATACAGGAGCTGTGTTTTAAAAAGGACAGGGTAGAAAAATCTTGATTAATAAAATACTGAAAATTTAATACATTCTATCAGGAACAAGCATACTCAGAAATAATGAAAGATTAAGCTAATAATTTAAGTAAGTGCCGTCAACTGTGATGGTGATTAATACGATTGGTTGTTTAGATATATCAAAATTAGTGTGCATTACATTGTATCTACATCTCTGTCACTTGTACTTAAAACACTTGATCTTTGGATAGGCTGATGACTTTTATCAACACATCAATATTAATTGGAGTTTTTTGTGTTGTATTGAAAATTTATGTAATTGAATGAGGTATTTCATAATCATAGAAATATGTGTGAAAATTCAACGTAGAAAGGAATAATCACACATTTTGATGTTATATTTGTATTTGCAATAAGCTAAAAAAACTGTTCACATCCATATTTGATGTTGTTAACAGACTTGACATATAACTTGTAACAAGATCAATTGAGTAAGTGGTAGAAACAGATAAAGTTTTGTTTAGCAGCAAGAAGATGTCAACTGCATCAACACTAGACAGCTTAAAGAATGGTTCAAATCTGCCTGGTGATTCAAAGTCTTCAAGCGATGAAAAACCAGTCTGGTATGACCATGGGAAGTTCACCAGAGGTCAGACATTCTTCAAAAGGCATGTTGCAGCAATAGGTTACTCTATGCATCTGTCACTAGTGTCTGGCTTCAGTATCGTAAATTTGCTGGACCCATTAGTTTTCACTGAAGCCTCGGATACACCAGAGAAAGCCTTGAAGAGATATGTCATGACATTTTACCACATTTTCTTGTGGATGACCGGTGATGTTTGGGATAAAAGTAGCAAGACCTACAAGTCCTTGAAAACTGTGCGAGGGATGCATAGTCACGTGGCAAAGAGAATGAAAAGTAAACATCCTGACCAAACCTATGTGTCTCAATATGATATGGGCTTGGTTCAGAGTGGGTTTTTTGCCGCTGCAATGATGTACCCTGAAAGGTTTGGTATTCATTGTACAAAAGAAGAACTTGATGATTATGTATTCACTTGGAGAGTAATAGGTTACTTGCTTGGAATAAAGGATGAGTATAACATTTGTTCTGGTGGCTATGAGGAGTCGTTCACAATTTGTAAAGACATAGAAAGACAAATCCTTTTGCCTGCACTGGAAAATCCACCGAAGAACTTTGATTTGATGGCAGACGCCTATACACATGGGATTAACATCCCACTGGTGATAAAAATTCACAGTAAATTATCAGTTTTGGCTCTTGTGTGGGATGGATTTGGTTACCCTATTCCATTCAAACTGTCTGTCACCGATTGGATAAGATTCTACTTTTGGCAGATTTACTTCTTTGCTCTGTACTGGCTGCCAGGATTCGAGAAGCTTTTAAACTGGCAGATCTTGAGATCATTGGTAAAGAACATTGAAACTCTATTTGGTACTGATATTAAAGCAGACCTTGAAAAATACGTACAAGAGTTAAAGTGAACATATTTCACAAGATTTACATTGTATTCTACATTACATTTGCATTTTGTCTCATTAATTGTATGAATGTTGAGTAACTTAATAGATTTACCAGATGTAACAAGGGAAGACTGAACTGAATTTTTCGATGAAGGAATTTGTAAAGCCATTGCAAATATTTTGTCAATGTGAATATTTTATTTTGCGCTGCAGCCAGTCAGATATTTTAATGTATGATATTTTTGCTTCAGTGCTTTTCTCCTTTTATACTAGTTTATGTGATTATCATTCAATTTGATCAGTTCTACTGTCAGAAAATTATTTAGATTCTCTCTCCAAATCTTAGATATTACTTTGAAAATATGAAACACCTTGGGTATGTATTGGCCTTGTTTATATAATTCTAACTTGTGAAAATATATCTCTAAGGTTGCTTAATATTATATGCGTTGCATCGGGGTTGTAATAATTACCTCAAAAAGGAGTTTGCTCAATGTTTTTTAGATTGAGTTCTAATGGACTTTTTCAGGAATTGTGTAACCATATCCAAGGAAAAGTTTATTTTTATTGAAAATGTCAATAAACCTATAAGACTTAAGCTATTGTTTGATGGTGTGACGACAGAGACACCTGCTGGCGAAAGCAAAATACGAAATATCAATTTTACTTGAATCCAGACGAATTCTTCAATTGATTTGAGATGGGGTGTCACTTTTTCAGTGTATTGCAAAAGTCATATAATATATAGTGGAGGAAGTGGAGGAAATTGATGCATACAATTAGGGCAAGAGTCAGCTTTGCGAAAAAAAGCTTTGCAAGCAACTTCCACTCTTCCCTTATGACCTCGGGGCTGGAAATTGAATGTTTTGCAGGAACACAGACATTTTGTTGCATGTCAAGGTATTTGTTCAGTATTAGTGGCGATCTCCACAGTGGGATATTCTCATTTAAAATTCTACTGATAACTAATAGTAAGGAGCTACTTTATATGTTGGATGTGACTTAAAGCCAAAGTCTAACCCACTGACTACAAAGGGAGAAACCAGGATCAGTGAGGTCTTCTGCCACTTTTCACGAAAACATTTCCAGATATAGGCTGAGTGGAAAATTATGTTGTTCATCAGCAATCAGTGTGGGAAAAAAGTAAGATGGTTTTGTCCAACCTAAATTTCATGAATTTTAAGGCCTAATTCATATGTCTGTTGACGTTGCTGCAATTAAGAAATGTAGGAAAATGTTTAGTGAGACACTGTGAAACAGAAATAACAAAACAGATGTAATATGTCACAACCAGAGCAGTTGTTACAAAATACAGAGGAAAGTGATATACCAGGAAAGTTCCATGGTCGGTATTGTTGAACATAGTATATCACCTGGCATATGATTTCCACTAGTGATATTTGACATATCAGTGACAAAAATTTTAAAATTGGAGCTAAAATCAGCCGCTGGTTACAAAAATGGTTTGTAAATCAACTTCATTCTTTAATGTGGGACTTTGTGGAAGTAAAACATAATTGTAGTCACCATTTTATTGCTGAGAATAGAGAGTAGGAAAAGCCATGGCACTGATAAATGCACTGAGAGTACTGAAAGAACAAAATTACAATAAAGTAAATGGGGAATAAGAAAATAACTGGGGGGGGGGGGGGGGTTACAAGGGAAGAAGCCACTCAGCGACAAGTTTTCCTCAATATCTGTGTAAGGTGGTAATTTGCAAACTTCAATAAACTTTGTCAGTAGGTGAACGTAACTCAATCCTGTGGAAAGGAAAAGAAGTTACAAAGAAAAAACTAGCCTGAGCGATTAATAGGAACCTGTATAGTGTTACATTTACAAAGATATAGAAAAAGAAAATTTATGTAACTAAAGTAATATAGCCCAGGGTATTGTTTTCACCGATGGTATCCGGATGGGGGGATGGTCGGGAAGGCGGCGGAAAAAAGTGTGTCTGGGCTGTATCTCAGAAACTGTAAGGGACATTGGTAGGGACATTGGTTTGGGGGTTTAGGACTACGTCATGGTGTGACCTTGATTTGACCTTTGACCTTGCTGTAGTGACCTTGAGTTTGAAAGTCTTGTCCAGGCTATATCTCAGAAACTGTAAGGTGTAGGTAGTTGATATTTGGGGATCTCAGAAACCGTAAGGTGTAGGAAGTTGTTACTTAGTAGGAACACTGGTTAAGGTCGTAGGTGTGCAATGTCATGGTGTGACCTTGATTTGACCTTGCTGTAATCACCTTGAGCTATAAATTTTTGTCTGGGCTATAACTCAGAAACCTTAATTTGACTTTTGACTTTGATGTAGTGACCTTGACCTTTAAAATCTTGTGAGGGCGATATCTCAGAAAACATAAGGTCTAGGAAGTTAATACTTGGTAGGGACATTGGTTAAGGTTTTGTAGGTGTGCAACGTGATGGTGTGATTTGATTTGACTTTTGACCTTGCTATAGTGAACGTGACCTATAAAATCTTATCTGGGCTATATCTCTGAAACCGTAAGTGTAGGTAGTTGATACTTGGTAGGGACATTGGTTAGGGGTTGTAGATATGCAACGTCATAGTGAAACCTTGATTTGTTCTTTGACCTTGCCATAGTGACCTTTACCTATAATATCTTATCCGGGCTATATCTTAAAAACTGTAAAGTGTAACAAGTTAATACTTGGTAGGGACATTGCTTAGGGGTTGTTTGTGTGCAACATCATGGCATGATTTTGTTTTGATCTTTGACCTTGTCATGGTGACCTTGACCTGTAAAATTTTGTCTGGGCTATCTCTTGGAAACCGTAAGGTGTAGGAAGTTGATACTTGGTAGGGACATTGCTTAGGGGTTGTTGGTGTGCAAAATCTTGACCTTGATCAGCTTGACCTTGATTTGACCTTGCCGTAGTGACCTTGACCTATAATATTTCTTGGATTTCGTAAGGTGTGGAAGGTTTGACACTTGGTAGGGACATGGGTTAGGGGGTGTGAGTCTTCATCATTGTGTGAAGTTTAAATTTGGCTCTGTCAAAGTGTGCTCTCCTGCCATATTTGAGCCATGTTACTCCTATGACAATAATATATGGATTGCTTCAACTAATTATTAAGTGTACTTTTATGTAATTGTGCTATTTCCATTGACAACTATTCTCTAGTTAATACATTGTACAGCATCATGGTTTTTACCTTGCTATTGAGCTGTCTTGTTTTAATACTTTATCTTTACATACATTTTCTTCCCGGTCTTTGTACTGTTTCACTGCTTCTATATCTCATGGTGTTGAAAACTATTTCCCCAGGCTGAGGGGTAGGAGCTTCTCTGAAGCTATTCAGAGAATCCACTCCAGTTTTGTAAAATGCTACCTGCTGCTCCAGACACTGGTAACCTTGGGTGTCATCACGGGCAGACTAATAATCTATTACAGCCAATCTATTACTATTACATTTGAAAATGTTCAGTCTATTACTATTACTATTGCATTTGAAAATTTTAAATCTATTACTATTACTTTGGTATCTATTACTTCTATTACTTTCTATTACATTCTATGACAATTTGGAGCAAATTTGAGAGGTAATTTTAACATACAAATAAAACTGACAAAGAATACTTTATAAATTTAATTTATTCAGATTATCCACTACAAGAATATGAATCCATGAATAATGTCCATCAGGAAAAATGCCCATCGGGCACTATGCCCATCAGAACAATGCCCATCAGAACTTTGTCCATCACAAATTTTTCAGGCATGGAATTTTACCCAGCAATATGTTGCCCTTAATGGGCATTCTTCCTGAAACATTTATGTTTAAAAGTAATAACTCTTGTAACTTGACCCGTGTGAGCGTCTTTCATGTGTCACAGTTTCTCCCTACTCAGGAGCATTAAGTTAATCATTCCAAAGGTTAAGTTATCTTTTCTAAGCTTTTAATAATACCACCAAGACACAGTTGTTTTAAAACACTTAACCAAAGGGAAACAATTGAAATTCCTTTGATGGTTAAAAGTTATTTGTTTCAATATTTGTATGTTTGTATCATAGTATTCTTTGGTTCCCAGAACCCCCAAGTCAATGATATCAACCAATGGGATTTAAAACATTTATAATTAAAATATCATCTCAAAACAAGATATACATGACTACTAACTGATTGTAAAACATGCATAAGCACATTATAGCTAAGATAAAAAAAACTTCAATTATAAAATTATAAACTCGATAAGTTGTAGAAACAATCATGAAAATTATCACAGAAAAAGGGAGGGGACAGAGCCCGACCGCCCAGGGATAGACCCTGCAAGTAATCAGTGTAACCACCAGGACCAACAGTGCCTGTATCCAATAAGTACAATATCCAATCAATAATTATGTGTAAGCAAGTACTACAAACTACCTATGTACTGTTGGTGAAAATTAGACCCATATGCAATGAAAAAGAGGGAGTGGGGGGGTAAAAACCCACGTGTAAACGTACAACAGGGTATGAAAATCACCCAATATAAAACAGTTGTAATAAAAATTATTGCAATGCAAGAAGTAGAACAGCTGTCAGTCTAGACAGTAAAAGACACAGTAAAAATATAAGCGGACTGCATAGTTACATATATAAAGAAGAAGCAATACAAGTTATTAGTAACTAAAATATAAAATGGAAAATAACTGCAATGTAAGTGCCCAGAATACCTAAAAATAAGATGAATGCAGAGAGACACTCATTACAAGCTATCAACATGTAATAACCACCAGAACTCTCGCCAAAGAACCAGTGTTAAATCTACCTAGTTACCATGACTCAAATCACAAGTTAAAGTACCACTGCATCCTAATTAACCTATTGAATTCGCCTAGCAATGTGCTCATCAAAAACAATAATAACCAAAAAGTAGTTACAATTTTTTTATCTGAACTTATAATTACATTAACACAGCCTAGTAGCTCTAACATGCAAAATAACAGTCAAGTCCGAAAATAAAATATATTAATAATGTGATTTTGGCAATAATGTAAGTCCAAGGCAAATCCAATGGTAGTCCCAGATCTCACCTCAAGTAGACCTGTAACTATTCCCAAACCTCCATCAAATGAGACACACACACCCTTAGATACCCAGATTGGCTTCTCAGCTGTTTGGCTGAGTAGACCATCATCACAAGAGGACAAAAGGGTGACATTTGACATCTGGGTTGGTAATATTTGGGTATAAATACAGCAGTTCTGGCCACCTATGTCTCATTGAGAATGCTCTCCATAGCCAGGAAACAGGGCAAAGAGGAAGAGGAGGATGGCCACAGGAGCTAATGAAGAAGACACCAGAGTTGACCTGGACATTCCAGTGGAGGAGGAGTTACAGGTAGAGGGTTTTCCACAATTGCGTCATGGGATGGTGGATCAGACAGAAATCCATTGGGAAGAAACACATCTCTAGGACTCTGGGCTGATTTGATAAAGGGACTTAAGTCCAGACTTAGACTTAAATTTATCACTTTGGTCTTAAATTTTATCAACAGAAGTCCATGGTAAGTCCATGGAAGTCAATAAAATTGCTGAGTCAGTGGACTTAACTTTAAGTCTGGTAGGTAGTGAGCTTAAATTTTGTAAAGATTGCTTAATATGACTGCTATAAACTTTTCTCCACTTCAAAATTTGAAATGGCTGTAAATAAAGTATCATTATACAGAACACCTCACAAATGTAGTCTTTGAGAAGTTTATATGTTGTAACAAGGTTATCCATTTTCAAACAGCAATTGTCTTTCGATAAAATGCACCAAAAATGAAGGATATATGTCGCCAATAGTATATTTTGAACAGAATAAAAAGTCACATGACACGTAAAACCACTGCAATTATTTGATAAGCTTGGACTTAGCTAAGTCACTCTTTGTGAAATCCATTTAAGTCTCAGACCTGGCTAACACCAAAGTATTAGATTTAAGTCCCTGGCTTAGCCAAAAACTTGGCTAAATCTAAGTCCCTTTGTTAAACCGGCCCCAGGAGAAGAGCCAACATAGGTGCAGTTAATACAAGAGCAACACAAGATTCAATATAGCCATCTATAGCAATGAAAAATAAGAAGGATAACATGAAGGCGGTGGGTTTCTCCAGCACAGAAAAAGAAGCTATGCAGTTCAACAAGAATTGTCTGATTACAAAGATACTGTCAAGAAAGGGTGCCAACTGGGGAGAAATAGCCTTAAATATGAATCTCGTCATATGAGCTGAAGTGCTGGTTTACCACACAGCTAGGGGACACAGTTTTTATTGGTTTCCGAGGTTTAGAAATAATCTGCAACTTTAGTATGCACAGAAGAAAAAGCACGTATTATCGCTTTTTTTTTTATTATTTCGCGCTAAAGTTATATCACTGTGGTGTTTAGTGCGATGGCAGTGACTATGGCCGCTTTGTAATTTCAGTTTAATGTATCTGAGAATTTCTCTAGTTGACACAATTATCTAGTACCCCAGATCAACATTGAAAGTGTACGTGCCTCTTTTGCTGTTCACAGCATATCGCCTCCACTACGAATCGCTAGTGGCTTCCTACCAGTAAACGCTCATGCTGTAGTTAGGATAATATTTTGAATTTAATTTAGCCCTTAGATTTACAGCTTTAGTCATTAGTGGCATTCTACCAGTAAACGTCCATGCTGAAGCAAATATATTGAATTTAAATTATATATAAACCGATTTATATTTTATTCTTCTTCCACCAGATTGTCAAATGATGAACACAGCAATTAATAATCCTGGTGCGTGTTGCTACATTTGTTTCAAAGCTTTATATTTTAATAATTCAACTCTATTATCGACCGTTTTTAGCGCAAACCGGAAATACCAGTGAACGCCCATTTTGTAGATAAATAGAAGCATTTGTCCTTGACCTCCAACAAAGAAATATAAGGCGGGCATTCACTGGTAGGCGGGCGTTTACTGGTAGAATGCCACTATATTTATTCTTCGACCACCAGATTATCAAATGATATACTACAATTAATAACTGAGATACATTTTGTTACATTTGTTTCAAAGCTTTATATTTTAACATTTTATCTCTATTATCGGCCGTTTTTACTGCAAACCGGAAATATCAGTGAATGCCCATTTTGAAGATATAGTGAAGCATTTGTCCTTGACCTCTAACAAAGAAATATAAGGCGGTCGTTCACTGGTAGAAAGCCACTACCAGTACTGTACCATGCACTAACTCGCACCCAGGACATGGGAGGTGCTGCTCGGAAAACGGATGGGAGATCCCCCCCTTGACCCGTGTTTTCCGGATATCCCCACTACTGTACACTAAATACTCACAAATGTAGCTCATTTAGAAAATACACTGTGGCTTCAGAATAGTCGGAGACGAATCGGAAAACAATCACTTTCAGAACCACCAATGGAAATGGTTTCCAAATTATTTGCTTTAAGACCCATTTTAAACAAAAACGTTTTTCCCCTTGATGTATTTTATAACTATATATGTGTGCTTTCATTCAGTTAAGTACTGAATAAATAAGTTTAATGCAAGGTGCAGTAAAATCCCAATTTGTGAAATAATATATGAATTTTGAATGCAAAATAAGATATGGTTGTCATTGACAATGCTCATGAATTTCTGTAAAATATGTAAATTTTACACTGTGGCTTCAGAATGGTGATATATATATTGTAATTATCGATCTTTTTATTAATATATTTTCACAGACAGCATGCTTTAATTCAACAGCCACACATAAAATATTTTATAATATGAACGGATGGTTCTGAAATCAAGAGAATTGTGACCCATCCTTGTCGGTTCCGAAGACACTCTGTAGAAAAGAAATGAGGTCATGGAAGCCTGTGGGGTTTCCTAACAATATTTTAATAAAAATGCTGCTTCGAGATATCAAATACTTCAAATTAGCTATAATAATTTATTGGTAGTGGGATGTGGTAGCAAGATGCTGTGGCCACACATAAAACATAAATCATAGTGGTGGACCAATTCAATTTTCTTTAAAATTTTGACAGGAAATATGTTTATTACTTTATACTATAGATATAATTATAAAATTAAGTATATTCATTAGTAGGTTATTGTGTAAATGTAATTGTCTTTAATTAATTTAGGGGTGGGTGTGAATAGGTACAATGGTGTGAATTAGTTTTAATGCTATCTGTTGGTTTTCTCAGAAGGAATCTGGTCATTTCGGCCCATTTCAAAGTCGGCCCCCTGCAAACTCAGCCCATACAAACTATATGCCTTATTAAGATAGTTGGGTTAAAAAAAGTTTAGCGAAAATTATTTGACTTTTAAGCAACATTTCTATTAATAAAATGCTGTAAGGAAACCCCACTGAATTCTGTGACCTCATATTTTTGTGTATACATGAATATAAATGAATTGTGTAAGTCCACGAAATTGAAATGTTTATTCTTCAGCTAAGTACACATTTCCAGATAACATACTTGATCTCCAGGCAGCATTTCTATAACATATTGTTAGAAAATGGCAAAGAATACTGTGATTTCATATTTTATACATAAGTATGAATATTAATGAGTTGTTCTCATATTCACTTTGTAGGGGGCCAACTTTGAAACGGGCCGACTTTAAAATGGGCCGAGTTTGAAGTGGGCTGAGTTGTCCATAAAACTCGCAGAAACTTAAAATTTAAATAATGAAAACTAGCGCGAGCACAGCATATCGTCAACCATAGAGCTGACACACCAAAGTTTACCATTTGCATTTCGTTGTATTATAGTAGAACCTCTTCCCACTTAACCTATTTTTGTAGAGTTATACATTGTTTATTTGTTTATACATCACAACATCACAATTGATTTTCTCCAGACAGCATTCTGATGTTTATTCATTGGCCCAATGTCAGTAATCTATCAGTCCAACATTGGCCCAGCAGCTTTCTAGCCGGCAGACGTTACATCCATCCAGTGTTGGCATGCCACCAAGAAGAATGTTACTCTCATGTTCATGGAGTTATGGGACCATTGTGTAGAAACGGCCAATGACAAAAGTTTGCTGACCATGCAACTGATATCCAATACAGCCTAATGGTGAAATACTATTTGGGTCCTTGGTAGGTTTTTAAGGGAGGTAACGAATTTAGGTTGGTGATCAACTTGAGATGGTGAGCAGTACATATTTTCAAATACTAGTAGACTGAAAATAGGTAAAGTCAAGTCTCTTAAGAACTGTCAGGGTATTGTTTTCACCCATGGTGTCCGGATGGGCAGGCCGGTGGTAGGAAACAGTTTGTCCGGGCAGGCACTGAGCTTGACCTTTACAATGTTGTCTGGGCCATACCTCAGAAATTTTAAGGTGTAGGAAGTTGATTCTTGGTTGGGTCATTGGTTGGGTATTGTAGGTATGCTGAATCGTGGTGTGACCTTTTACCTTGGCCCTGCCACATTTCAGACTTATTTCTCTTATCATTCTGATATATGGTTTGTTGTACCTGATTGTTTTTTATGTCAGCTGACTTGTCAGTCGGCTGACATTATGGCATCACTGTGCGGCGTGGATGTACGCGTGAGTGACTTCTCCTCCAAAACTACAAGGCCCAGGGACATGCTGTTTTTTTTTAAAGATAGCTTATCTACCTAGCATGAAAACTTGTTCAAGGCATGCAGATCTGTTTGTTCATCTGTTTGCTAGTGCCATTATAAGTGAGATACCCCCCACCCTAAATATGAAAATTGTAACACTTTATCACAATTTTCTCTGTGACTATTGCAGGGATTTCTCTAAAATTTTGCACATATGTACTAGGTCACAAGTAGACTCCCCTGTGTGAGTGTCAGACCTGGATCTTTCTTAGTTATTTTTTTATGAATTTTTAAAATAATTTTTAATGCATTAAAATAAATGCACTAAATCAATTATAACTTAAAAGTATTGCATTTTGTTAAAATATGTTAGTCAGCTACTTTTTCCATAGCTACAACATGGTGAGTAACTTGGGTGTCTATCTCAATAGCTAAGTGAGTAATAGCTACTTTTGGACTTTTCAGTAACTTCCATCATGAGTAAAATCACTTGTAACTTGAAAACTATTGCATTTAGAGAATTTTGTGTAAATATGTTATTCAGCTACTTTTGGGTCAGCTAAAACATAGTAAAATTTCAGACCTGTAGCTCATGACATAGCTGAGTAATAGCTACGTTTAGGTTTTCACTGTTGAGTGAATCACTTATAACTTGAAAACTATTGCATTTAGAGTATTTAGTTTCTTCAATATATTATTCACCTATTTTGGGGTCAGCTATAACATAGTAAATTTCCAGACCTGTGGCTCATTGCATAGCTGAGTAATAGCTACTTTGAGGTTCTTACTCAACACTAAATCATTTATAACTTGAAAAGTATTGCACTTAGAGAATTTTGTGTGAATATGTTATTCAGCTACTTTTGGGTCAGCTATAACATAGTAAAATTTCAGACCTGTAGCTCATTGGATAGCTGAGTAATAGCTACTTTTAGGTTATCACTGTTGAGTAAATCACTTATACCTTGAAAAGTATTGCATTTACAGTATTTAGTTTCGATATGTTATTCACCTATTTTGGGGTCAGCTATAACATAGTAAAATTCCAGACCTGTAGCTCTTTGCATAGCTGAGTAATAGCTACTTTGAGGTTCTTACTCAACACTAAATCATGTATAACTTGAAAACTATTGCATTTAGAGCATTTTGTGTAAATATGTTATTCAGCTACTTTTGGGTCAGCTATAACATAGTAAAATTTCAGACCTGTAGCTCATGACATAGCTGAGTAATAGTTACTTTTACGTTATCACTGTTGAGTAAGTCACTTATAACTTGAAAAGTATTGCATTTAGAGTATTTGGTTTCCAGTATGTTATTCACCTATTTTGGGGTCAGCTATAACATAGTAAAATTCCAGACCTCTGGCTCATTGCATAGCTGAGTAATAGCTACTTTGAGGTTCTTACTCAACACTAAATCATTTATAACTTTAAAAGTATTGCATTTAGAGCATTTTGTTAAAATATGTTAGTCAGCTACTTTTTCCATAGCTACAACATGGTGAGTAACTTGGGTGATGAGTAATAGCTACTTTTGGACTTTTCAGTAACTTCCATCATGAGTAAAATCACTTGTAACTTGAAAACTATTGCATTTAGAGAATTTTGTGTAAATATGTTATTCAGCTACTTTTGGGTCAGCTATAACATAGTAAAATGTCAGACCTGTTGCTCATGACATAGCTGAGTAATAGCTACTTTTAGGTTATCACTGTTGAGTAAATCACTTATAACTTGAAAAGTATTGCATTTAGATTATTTAGTTTCAGTATGTTACAATTACAATTCATTGCAATATTCAGGGTCATATGTAGCCACATCAGAGATGTGTATGAACCATGTAAGCCCCTTTAAAAATAATGTAGAGTACCAATATTGAGGATCTCTGGTGCTTGCACTTGAAAGTCATGGGGTGTGTTAAGGTTTACATATATACAGAATTAGTTTAAATTGTTTCTAGTTGTTATAGATCACACCTTGTCCTTTAAACTTGTAATTGATGAAATACCATAATTCATTCAATTGACACCCAGGGAAATTCACTTAATTATGGGGAGCCCCCAGATAACATTCTACCATCTGCAAAACACTAGAGAATAGTCATGAAACATTAACATGATGTTTTTACTTTGGGTGAATACTAACGTAACAGTTACTTCAGTAGGCAACATATTTTCTATGATTAGATTTTGTTTAATATCAAGTAAAGTTTCGATCATATATGTCAACCATGGTAATATTAAGCAGAACCTTTACAATGTCATTTGTCGGAGTTGAACCAGTAGAACCAACATAGTGACACTAGTATTGGCCCTAGCTCTAGTACAAATGTAACTTTTACAACAGACCAGGCTATAAGTCAATCTTTTTTAAGTCACAACATGTAAATTTTTGCAGTGACAAGTGAATGTGAAGATATAAATTGCCGTCTGTTTTGTGCAAAGTTAAGGCATTTTCCAAGTTACAGTTTGAAGCATTAGACAGCCCCAAAATCTGTCTTTCATCAGCCATGTTAAGACAACTTAAGTACAATTTAAGTACTAATTTAAATGGTGTTGGTCTAAAATTGACTTGCACTTTTTTATAGTTAATCTTTAAATGTGGAAAGGGAAGTAGAACATATGCACATGAATGCCAAGTACCAACCTTATGACAATATATGATGAAATGGGAAAAACTAACATTTGACTTATGATGTAATCTTGGAACAAAGCCTTCACATTATTGGCTTAGGGATCATACAATATTTATAAATTCTGTTTTATTGAATAATTTAAAGTCAGTTATATTATTCATGTTAACCATATAGAAATAAAAGACAAATTTACCTTGAACTCTTGTATCAGAAATCTACTTATATTTTTGATATTGAGAACTATGATTTATAGCTCACGCACCATGTCTCCTATGATCTTATTTTACAAATTTGAAGCTTACTTCACAACCGTCAGCTTTTCACCTGCAATGTCTCATCCTTAATAATTGTTGATCTGACTTTTCTAGTTTGATGTTCCTCGGAATATGTTTAATGTATCTTGGAATCTGGGGTCCAGTCCATCCATACTTCAACCCAGTAACTGTCTTTAGATAAAGATTAAATGCTATAGAAATACTGTTAGAGTTAGAATTACCTTGTGTTGATTACTCTGCAAATAGACACAAAACTATATGTCTTGATAGTGTCATGTATACATAGAAATCTTAACTAACTGTATGTAACATGTGTCAACAAAATCCCATGCCTTCAGCATCAATTTCTTCCATAAATGAGGCAGAAACTAAAACACATCATTCAAATATTTTTGGCTCATAGTGAATCAAAAGTTAGCATGGAACAGTGTTGTCTGGTGTATTAATTACAGACAGTCTTATTACGAATTTGGTATTAAAGTAAAGGGGCATTAATTAGAAAATATATGGTATATGTAATGATCAGTATTTATCTTCATTTATAGGTCACTGTTTAAAATGTTTTATGAAAAAGCCATGCATGGGGATTATATGTTTTTATGATGAGATACAGTTTATTTTGGTTCACAAAAAAGTATTCATCTGGTGGCTCTACACATGAAAGCATGTGGACAGTAACAGTTTCATAGATGGCAGACACCACATGACTAATTTAATATACTTATTTGGGTTTAGCAAATCTATTTAGAATTTCTCCCTCAAAAAAGGTTATTGCCTTGTCTGTTAGGATTTTCATTTGTATATCTATCATAAAAACACATTTTAACAGTATTGGTAAATGACATTATTCTATTCAAAAACACTATTAAACATCTTGAAAGTTATTGGGTACTAATGAGCTCTCTCCTTGTTACCCTTGTGGTATACGTATATTGTTATCTAAAAACAATAAATTGATATCTATTATTCTGGGTTTAACTCAACTTTAATCTAAAGATTCGACTTTGTGGTTATCTGAAAGACAGCCACTGTTCCCTTGTCTCCTTATCTGTTAAAATTAGAACCTTACAATGAATTGGGAGGTAACTGTGGAGTAAAAAAACAGTCAGATTCCACGTGTTCCTCCCTTTGTGGTCAAACTGGAGTCCTAAAATCACAGATTTAGGTGTTTTTTGGCTTATAACCCCTGGAAGCCTCAGATTTTTGCCCAAACCCTTGGGTCAAACTGGCATTTTGGCTTTTATCTCTTTGTCTATTGCTTTTAGAGCTTTAGAATGTATTGGGATTTGATCTAATAGGTAACCATATGCTTGGAGTCTGAAAAAAAACAGTCATATTTGTCCTAGCTCCTCATTTGTCCATTTGGGTCATAAAATCACAGATTTTGTGTTTTTGGCTGACATCTTCTTTTTACAGCTTTACAATGCTTTAGCAGGTAACAAGAAATCATATGTAGGGAATCTCTAAAGCTGGTCAGATTTAGAGTAAGAAATCTAATATTCGCCACCTCTTAAAACCTTAGTTAATTTTATGAGGAAAATGGTGTTTTGTCTTAAATTTGGTATTTTTCAGTTCACAAAAATAAATTTACTGTACATTTGACAAATCTCACCTCAATTAGTCTATTTTATTGGTATTTCAACATGTGGCGAATTTCAGATATGTGGCGAATTTTAGATTTCTTACTCTACCTCCCTGGCCAAATAGGCCAAACTGGATTGTGAAATTGAAGCATTTGTGTTTTTGGCTTATCTCCTTATCCATTGCTTTAAGAGGTTTGGAATGTGTTGGGAAGTAATAGGAAATCATATGCAGTCACTCCAGAGATCTGGTCAAATTTACCTCCTCTCTGCCATCCCTTTAAATCTATAAAGCCAGTCAGATTTACCCCCTGGGTCCCTATTATTGGTCAAATATGGGTCGTAAAATCGTAGATGTTGTGTTTTTAGCTTATATCTCCTTTGTTATTGCATATAGGGCATATACAGGGAAATCAGTCAGATTTTCAGTTTTTTTGCCTTTCTGTTTATGAATGCACAATCAACCATTTAAATGCCTCGCATTGATATTACTACAGTGTCTGCAAAATAGACATAATTCCATCTTTTAATTTTCTGCTTTGCTTGTATTCTTTCAGGACACTTTGTTTTTATTAGGAATATCCTTTTTTTCTAGTTTTAGACTGTATTTGCACTGAGTAAGCTTATTCTGATCTGATGGAGAGAAACTGTTCAGATTCTGAGAATAGTGATGATGAGTGGAAGCAGGCATGGGACCCAGATTCTGATCTACAAGTCCAGAAAAGTCACAATGCTGGTGTGTATGAATATTATAACTTTGAATCTAAATTGCCAACAAGATGCTCAACTGCTATGTAAAAAAAATCTATTCTTTTGGTCATTTAAAAGTGTTAGCTGTGAACTAGTCCCATATTGCCTTACATATTATGTCAGTTTGAGTTGTCCTCTTCTTACCATGACGCAACTTTCATCTATTTACATAACAGTGACATGCATAAAATAAAGCACACAATGTTAAGGAGCTAATTATCAGCTTTAAGAAGTTCTGTTATATTTAAATCTTGATTAATAACACATACAGACAGAAAAGTCACTTCATCAATTTTGTAAAATGTAACCAGGC
Source organism: Sabellastarte sp. h YS-2021 (assembly GCA_964017235.1). Lineage (NCBI taxonomy): Eukaryota > Metazoa > Annelida > Polychaeta > Sabellida > Sabellidae > Sabellastarte > Sabellastarte sp. h YS-2021. The sequence continues at coordinate 109,824,201 of OZ024928.1, read as the reverse complement.
AAATGAAACTGGACAAAAGGAAACCCAAACACAATGTTTTGAAAATAAATTTAATACAGAATCTGACAGTTTGAAATTGGTGAGTTTGCATCTGTATTGTAGAATGTACATTGTTCTTGTACTTCATCTTGTTTGTCTCTTATAGCTCCAATAAGTTTTCATGAGAACAATAAAGATCCTCCTGTTGTGACTTTAACAATACCAAAGAGTGACAATGACAGTACCATGGTGTCCAGAATGCAGCTCAATGATAACAAGGCGGGGATGGAAGGTCTAGATAAAGAGAAAATCAACTCCATCATCTATGAAGCTTCCAAAGGTCTTATTATTTTTTAAAATTTTTTGTTGTCTGGTTATAATATATTGACATGAAAAAATTGAATATCGATGCCTTTTTGTGTGTAAATTTCTGAATTAATTACAGTCTTCATTGGTATATAATGCAGTTATTTTATTTTACCCAACTTGGCTTGTGACATGAAAAAAGATACCAAATAAGCATTCAGAAGTAATTCATAAAACATTTATCATCATTAAGAAATGGAACCTAATATTCCCAACAATTTTCTTCACAGATTTCTTCATATATTATACTTAGAATTATTTATTGCCAAACTTTAACAGGATCCAAATACTATGAAAATGAACTGAAGAAAGAGGCACAAATGAACCGACGTGTTCTTGAACAAAAGAGGAAGCTTGACAGCTTGTCAACAGAAGAAATAAAACATGCACAATCAGAGGTTAGTTCACAATAATCATCGTAAACTTTCAGAACAGTAACTCGGTTTAGTATACCAATAGTATAGCTTGTAATATTACAGCATTGCCTTTAGATTAAATGTAATTGGTTTTATTTGCTTAGTTTTATCTCTTTAAAGTTCATTAACAATAATAGTCCGCCACACAGGCGATTTTTTTTTATAAAAAAGAGTCAAGTACACACTATAAATGGTCTTTGTATTTTGCTGAATTTTAGGCAGATGAGTTGTTGCAAGACTTGGAGAAGTCTCGTGATCTTTCCCGAAGCATCGTACACATCGACATGGACGCTTTCTATGCTGCAGTGGAAATGCGAGACCGGCCTGAACTAAAGGACAAACCAATGGCAGTTGGAGGAAACTCCATGTTGGTGAGGAGTTTGGCTATATTTGAAGTTTACATTAGATCAAATTCGGGCAGTTGAAGCTAAGGGGAAAGTGTAAGATGTGCTATGCTGGAAGGACAGAGTTTTGTGGTTGATTTTTGAAAAGAAAGCATTGGGTGTATACCCTTCCCTGTAAATCTGTGTAGTTGCTGGTGCAATAATGTAAGCCATTAGTTCATGTTGATTTTAAATAGTGGAAATTCATAGGATGAGTTCCATTTCACTAAGGACACTTTTAACCTGAAATCACAACCCAACTTGGAGGTCAAATGAATATGTCAGATCTAACTTTGTGAATGAAAAATAATGTTGGTTGTGAGCCCAAAATATTTGGAGTCCCCAGAACTCCATGAGTGCAAGTTAGCAGAGTACAACAAACAAACTTCAGCATCCTTGCCATTTAAATCCTTTGGAATATTTGAAATAGATACTTAACTTTTACTCCCAGATAGAAAACAAGGAGTTAAAAGGATACTAGGAAGTCTTAATCACCATGTCTTAAAAAGATTTGAATGTTTTATGCATTGAATATATAAAAACAATGTTAAAAAACATCATAGTCATTGTTGGTATTTTTTCTGGTAACAGGTTTTGTGAAATATATAATGTAAACAGGGTTGGATGTTTAATCTGAAGCAACATACATTATGGATCTATTGCAAGCAATCTATTACTGTTACCTTTACTTTGCAATCTATTACTATTGTTTTTCAAAATTGTCAATCTATTACAATTACTTTGCAATCTGTTACTTATGTTACTTTCTGTTACATTTGTACCAGGAGCATGACAATAGGACTAAATGGTTAAGTGTTTAATTACCACCACAACTCACAAAAATTATGGCGTGTCCTGGGTGATGTGTTACACAGACTTCCAGCCAAGATCCTCCCATCGATACAGCCCCCTCAGCTTTTGGCTAACAGATTTGTTGAGTTCTTCACAAAAAAAAAACAAAAAAAAAAGAAAAAATACTCTCAACATTCTCTGATTCCCTCAATTCCCAACACATTACCCCTGACTTTCCTCCCCCAATCTTCTCCACTTTTTCTACTCTAACAGAGGATCAAGTTACCAAAATTATTACCAACTCTCCAAGTAAATCATGTTTCCTTGCCCACTTTCCTTATTCTTGATTATCTGGATATTCTCATCACCCCCATCACTTCAATAATCAATGCTTCTCTTGAGCAAGGTAAGTGCCCAAATTTTTTCAAGCAGGTTCATGTTACCCAAATCCTCAAAAAATCATCCTTAGACAAAGAAATTTTCAAAAATTATAGGCCTGTCTCTAATTTAAACTTAATCTCAAAGATACTTGAAAGGGTAGTAGCCGTCCAACTACAAACTCACCTGGATGAAGCCGGCCTTATCACTGCCTTCCAGATGGCTTATAAAAAATACCATTCCACTGAAAGTGCCCTCCTTAACATTCACAACGATATTCTTCTTAATATGGCCAAAGGGTCTGTCACTGCCCTTACACTTCCGCTACTTTCGATACCATTGACCACACCATTCTCCTGGACCAACTTAATGTTTATTATGGAATCAGTGAGCTAGCACTTGGCTGGTTCAAATCATACCTGTCGGGAAGGACCCACTCGGTCAAGGTAGATAGTACACTCTCACATCCTGCTGCACTCCATTATGGCGTGCCCCAGGACTCCGTCCTTGGTCCGATTCTGTTCTCTCTCTACACTAACCCTATTAGCTCAGTCATTCATTCCCACAGTAGCATGAACTACCACTTTTACGCCGATGACACCCAGTTGTACATAACACTCTCACCAACAAATTTCTCTCACTCAATACAAAAATTAAAGAACTGCCTAAATGACATTCAAACTTTCATGTTTACTGTTACGGTCACGGGCAAGCACGGTAGCAATTACCGGTTGTCTTTAAGTTGTAACAGAAAAAGCAAAAAGTTAAACTTAACAAATTTATTTAATAGTCAACAATAATGATTACAGTCAACTGGTGTGCTCTTAACCAAACACACTAATACAACAATAAGATCTAGCTGACCTGACCACTGAGATTAAGAGTTAAGTTTATCCGCCATATCCAGCAATCTGTTCCGTAATCCTTCCTGTAGTATATTCTGTGGTCTATCCAATGTCCTGTGGTCTGTCCTGTGATCTGTCCAATGTTCACTCACACACGGATATCTATATCTTGTGACCTGTCTCACACTCAACAACACAAAAGGTTCTTGTCCTGCTATTCGTTATATATCCAGTCACACAGAATGTCTGTCTGGAGATATTTAGAGAGTTAACACAACTGTACTGTCTGCTCCAAGCTGTGGACAATGTCCAAAATGCAGTAAATTCACTCTCTGTTATATGAATGTACAATATCCAAAATATCCAAAGTACAATAAATCTGTCCAGATGATGTATCCAGTTCACTCCAGTAAAAGTTCACAGTGATATAAGCATATATTATACTCCAAAACACAATAGCTCTCCTTATAGCAAGCGAATACAAAGTTCTTTTGTGGTCAGATGTACATTCCTTATATACATTCACAGATTCCTTCTGGAATTGTAAAGAACCAACTCAAAAGAAGATTGAGTCATATAGGCCAAATGAGGAAGTTCTAGAAACTACTGGCAATTGGGTTTCCCCAAATCTAACATAACCACTGAGGGGGGGATTTCCCCCAGTCTGTGAACAAATCAATAAACACTAAAACACAAAAATCAATAACTCCCTTACTTTAAATGTTAACACACAAAAAGAACCAACAACACAATTATCTTTTATGACAATGTATAAACATAAAGCTTAAATTAAACAATGCACTAATATAGTGCCTAATATATGTAATATACAATGTACTAATATAGTGTCCAATATATGTAACATTTACAAATAAATTAAAACTTAACCCAGACAAAACCGAGTTTATTCTCATAGCCTCCCAAAAAATCGTAAACAACTCCTCCCGCACTTTCCTTTCAGTATTCTGGGAAATCAGGTCTCACCAGCACAAAGTGTCAGGAACCTCAGAGTGGTGTTCGACTCTAATTTCAATTTCTCAAATCACGTGTCACAGGTCATATAGTCCACTAGAGTTCATGCGAGAGACCTCTGCAGAATTCATCCCCTTCTAGACATTAATACATCAGTTTGAATGCTTTGGTGAGCAGCAGTTTGGATTATTGCAATTCACTGTTATTATCACTCACTGATTTTGAGTTAAGAATATTGCAGCTCCTCTAAATTCTCTCACATTACCCCTCAATTAAAAACTCCATTGGCTCCCAGGCCTGTACAGGGTACAAGTTAATATTCGTCTCATTACATACAAAATTCTCAACCAAGGTCAACCAGTTTACCTAAGAGAATTAATCCACCCCTACACCTCTTCCAGAAATACAAGGCGAAGCACCCCCAAATTCATTTTCCTTCAAACCCCAACTTTTGTCCGTAGATTTCACAAATCAATCAAACACTTCTCTAATTCGTTCTGTCACTATGCCCCTGTCCTTTGGAACTCTTTCCCCTTTCATGTAAGAAACAGTCCCTCTGTTGCATCTTTTAGGAAGCACCTCAAACCCACCTTTTCAACTCTAGTTTCCCAACTTAGTTTTCTTCCCTCCTGGCCACACCCACATTTCTGGATCACTGACCTTGAACGCCCCTTGACTCTCCCTACGATAATGATTTTTTTACTTAGCGCACTGAGTTCCCCTTTGTGGGGCAGATATTGCGCCTGCAAAGCAGTAGATTAGATTAGATTAGATTTCAATTAAAACTATAACACTAAAAATAATAAAAACAAAGTAACAAAAAAATGTGCCAAATGTTTTGATTAAGTTTTAACTACATACCTTTAGAGTTCTGAGGTTTGAAAAACTTCTGGCATTGTAAGAGATCTTTAAAGAGCATAATTTACACTTTGTTTTCAAATTAAAACCAGGGGCCGTATTCTACGGTTTGCAGACAATGCCGGTAGACAAAATGCTGGTCAAATTTGCAATTTTGACCGGCATTATGTCCACCAGCAGTTTGTCCTGGATTCGTATTCTACAACAATACCTTGATCATTTCTAACTTAGATTTCAAGTATTTCTTAAATTTCAAGTAAGAAATGATGAACTGAACATTCCTAATTTTTGTTTCCTGAATACAAACTGCAAGAAAAACTTAAGTGAAAAACCCTCCCTTACTTAGATCTAAGGTCACCTTATCTAAGTATTGTTGTAGAATATGACACCAGAACTTCCAGTGATATCTCTCTTAGAGTGATTCCAAAGAGCCATCTTTTAGCTTATTTAATACCAAATTAAAGAGTGATTTTTTTTCTGGCTATAAAATGGTCTTATTTTGTGTTTTCTGTAGAGAGTATATTAGAAAGGAATGTAATTGATACAAAGTTTATACTGATTGGCATAATGTACAAAACACTTACAAGCAACAGAGGATAAAGTTTCAAATAACATAGGAAACTAGTGTTAATACGAATCAAGAGCTAGTCTCTAACATTTCCAAAATTTCAAACAAAATATCATGCTCTTTCATGATGCCACACAAAGAAAGTGTTTACAACTGGACTGAATTAACTTACCTATGGTCCTATTGAAGGGATCACTACTGAGTAAGTAAATAGACCTTGCAGTCAGTCTTTAGACAAATAAGAAGTAAGAGATGCAATTTAATGCACAATCTCTGTCCATTAATACAAATAATAAAAGAGTTCTCAAAACATTAAAGAGGTGCGTTTGTGCCAATTAAGGATTTTTTTTAAATTTGTAATAATATTTTGTGAAAAAAATACACACAATTTAGCTATAAAAAGACATATTTTAAAGGAAAAATTCTGTGTTGAAAATCTGGGAAAAAGAAAATATGAACCAAAAGGGAAAAATAAATTACAAAATTATTTCTAACACTCAATCTTAATTTAAAACTTCTTTATTGAATGAGGCCTTTTGCCCTACAACTTTGTGTTTTCAACATATTGATACCTAAAACATTTATTAACAATTTATTTATGCCAGATATAATTACAAATTTAAAATTTGTGCCTAAAATTTTAAATCAGAATGTAAGGATATATGGAATGAATGTAGATAATATCAAAGCTACAACCATCAGAAAATATAATATATTTTCTGCAGATATAAGTGGAAGTTACTCATAACTAGAACCAAATCTTGTGGAAATTATAGGTTCTAGTTATAGAGTCTACTGCATTTAAGAAAAACATATTGATATGGTCCATAACAATATTCTTTTACGTTTCAGTCGACCTCCAACTATGTTGCTCGTAAATATGGTGTGAGAGCAGCCATGCCTGGATTCATTGGCAAAAAACTCTGTCCACAACTGGTCATTGTCCCAACAAACTTTGACAAGTACACAGCAGTCAGTAAACAGGTGCGTGCCATCATGGCAGAATACGACCCAAACTTCTGCCCCATGAGTTTGGATGAGGCATACTTGAATATGACTGACCATGTGAGGAGGAGAAGTGAGTTAAGTGAGACTGAGAGGAGTTTTCCACAGGTACAGGATGTGGAGAACTGTGTTTGTAGAGACAAAGCAAACCACAAAACAGGTAAAATCTAAAGATTGGAAGTTTTAAAATTCAATGTTTTGAGCCCATAGTTTTTAAAGGGGTGTAGTTGTGCGATATCATAGTGTCAGTGGCAGGCTAAAGAACCTCTAGGACATTGATAAATGGTCTTCCTTGAGCCTCTATCTTCCAGTTAGGGGAATATCAGTTACTTGTGAGTTGGGGCTGTACCTGTGCAGTTGGATTGGTTAAATAGCGCTTTGAGTCTTGTAGTATATGGAGATACTGCGCTAAGTATAAATACATGATACAATATAATATAATGGAAGCCATAAGGTGAAGGAAGGTATTACTTGACAGGGATATTGGTGGGATGGTGTAGATGTGCAACCTCATGGTATAACCTTGGTGTGACCTTTGACCTTTGCTCTGCAAGAATCCTTTCTACTGTGGTGTGTGAGATATATAGATTGCTGTAATTGATTATTATATATACTTGTGTCATCTTCATTGACAGCTATACTTTTGTTAATAAATAGATCCATTTATAAATTTTACAGCTTCATAACTTTTAGTACAGAAATTAATGCTGTGATCTTGCTATTAAATTGTTTTGTTTTAATACTTTGTCATTACATACATTTCCCATTTCTTGAGTGTTATTTCTCCAGCACATTTACATAACTTATACTGCTTGTTCTGATGGACTTCTCATCTTTGTACTTTTTCATCTGCTCTGTATCTCATGGTATCCAACACTGTTACCCCAGGCTGTGGTGCATTTTGTTACATAAAGTCTTGTTTCCTAAATATGACTGAACACCCAGAAGTATTTCTGAGGTAACAGGGTTAGAAAGATACAAGCAATGAAAATGCAAGTGATGCAGAATATTATCATGAGCATCAATATTTTGCATGTTGGAACCTTTACCTACAGAGTTGAGAGCAGAGTGATCATTTTCCAAACATGACATAGCCAATAGTCCACTGAATCTTTATCACAACTTACAATATACCATTACCCTTGGTTAACTGGTACAGTTCCTCCTTTACAATTATAACATGATACCTTGGTTGCATTTGACATCACTGCTTAAAGGAACATTAGATGCATTACCCAAATATGCTGACAGATGCAGTTGCTCATTTACAACAACAATATGACATTATGATTAACATTGATTTTGCTATTTACATTAACGTTACCCCTGGTGGTTGACAGTTACAGTTAGATCTACTCATTTACAATGGAAGAGTGATGTTGCAATTGTCTTAGATTTCACTAATTGCAGTAATAATACCCTGTTTGTTGAAAGACACAGTCCCGGCTTTGTGCAGTGATTGTGGAGTGTTACTCAGCACCAGTGTGCACTCAGTGACCTTTGGACTGGATGTGGAAGAGGCAGTGCGTGAAATGAGACATCGTATTCACCTCCGCACCAGATTGACTGCAAGTGCTGGTCAGTTGATGGCCTTTTTTAACTTTTAGGGATAACATGGTAGTTATGTTTGATTGAAATATCAAAAAGAAGATTTTACAACCAACCGAATATCTCCACAATAAGATGTTGAATAGCTAAAAATTAAAAAAAAGTTGTCAAAAATGTTGCTGTTTTGCATCATATTTGTGAAGATTGTCATTCGTTAATAGTAATTTGGATGAACAGAAACTTCTTAAAGTTGTATTGATTAATTTTACTTCCAAGTAAGGGGTGTATTTGGCTTTGAAATGCTAACTTAATGAGATTAAAAGTGTTGTGAGATGTTTTTCTTTTCTTGATTATACATTGAACAATCATCTAGACACATACACACATTCAAACTTTAACAAAAGCATATGTTGCATTGATTTCAATGATTTGAACCAATTTTTTTTTATGTATTTAATATTGGTTTATCTTGTCTATCATGTTTGATTCCAAATACTGGATTGATGTATTGTTGATTTGTTTTGGCTATTTTAGGCATTGCACCCAACACAATGCTTGCAAAAGTGTGTTCAGATAAGAACAAACCCAATGGCCAGTACAGGATAAAACCTGACAGAGAGGAGGTGATGAGTTTTGTGAAGAATTTACCAATAAGGAAGGTAGGTGATAGTACTTTTAATAATATAATTCCAACATTCATTATCTTTTCTTGAAAACAAATTCTACTGTTAAGAGTTTAGAGACTATTACCTGTTTATATTGGCCAATGTTAAACTCAGCGTGCTACTTCCACTTATCCTGTCCAAAAAAGCGAAGAAAACTTACAAAACCATGTGATTTCTCCTTACTTAAAAGATTGGTTGTATAATTAGTGTTGGGAATCGCCTCCAATTTTCATGGTCGATTATTCGTCCATTTTGCCGAGTGATGATCGACCCATAATCGATTATTTTACTCCATTATTGTTTATTATTTAAGAAACACCTTCCGGGATAAAGTATAGGTCATTCCGGTAAAAATAACGGTGTTCCGGCATTTAGAATCTACCAAAAGCACCCACTTCCTGTAAATATGGCGGTAGACGTAAACAAACTTGAAATTCAAGACAAAACTGTCAGTTTATTAAGTAAAAACACCTAAAATATTTTCAAAAGATGTGGATATTGATATAAATCAGGAAAGGTAAGATATAAGCTTAATAATCGATCATTAGAAAACGTCAGTGACCGACCGTGATTCTACACTGTCACCGACGATTAATCGAGCACACGTCTAATCGTCCACCCACTATGTATAATACTGAAAATATCAGCACTGTGACCTGCTGTCAATTGCTAGCATTAATAATATCACTCTTAAACCTGAGCCCCAGTCAATGTGTACAGTAATCAGTGGAGCTGCAACAATGTTTGTAGAATTTCGATAGTGCACTTGTTTACTGCCACAGATGCAAAGTTCGGTTCAAGTGTCTGAAATTTGGACTTTGCAAATCATTTGGAAATTACCAACATCATACTACATTCCAAGGATCCTATTTTTCCCCATCTATAAAACTTGTGTTTTATTAAAAATATGGCAAAATTTATTTAAAATAAATATTGATTTTATATTTTTACCGTATTTTTCACCAAGTGACAATATTTTATGTCAAATTTCTGTGCACTTAGATGTTGATTATACCTGCCTCACCACCAAAAGTATTACCCTTGAGTACTTGGGACAGAAGTGCTGACCATGGAAGGTTTTTAACCATATGTACCGTATTTTTTCAAAATATGGCCTGGGTGTTAATTATTGTATCCACCGGAAGCATCCGGTGGATACTTTGGTTTAGCGTCCGCTACGCCGCCCCCGCCGCCGCGCGTAGAGAGATTTTCGGCGTTAACGCTCTAAGAGGAAAACAACAGCAGCTAGGTTCACCAAATTTGCAGGATATCTTCATTGGGGGGTAAGCTTCTCTGGGAAGGAAAATAGCCTCATTCTGAAAAACAAGATGGCCGCCACGGGCATTTCTTTAAAAATAATCTACATTTTTCTACTGGCTCTTCCTCATAGGTAGAAGGTTGAATCTCTTCATAGGTGATATGTATGACACATATACATGTCCTCTACAACCTTGCACACATTTGACCTTGAAGCTCCTAACTCAAGGTCATCCACGGAGTGTCGAAGTAACCCACATAGCGGACTTTAAAAGTGCCTATATTTCCCTTATTATTGGTCCTAGAGGTTTGCAATGTGAAGCCAACCTATAGGAAATCATGTGCTGCGAATCTTCTGATGTGGTCAGATTTGACCTTGGACCCCTCCTTCAAGGTCAAACGAGGATAGCCAAACTTATAAGTGCTTATAACTCGCTTATTATCAATCCTAGAGGTTTGGGATGGTAAACCAACATATAGGAAATCATGGGCTGGGAATCTTCTGGAGTGATTGGATTTGACCTTGGGCCCCTCCTTCAAGGTCAAACGATGACAGCCAAACTTAAAAGTGCTTATAACTCGCTTATTATTGGTCCTAGAGGTTTGGGATGGTAAACCAACGTATAGGAAATCATGGGCTGGGAATCTTCTGGTGTTGTCGGATTTGACCTTGGGCCCCTCCTTCAAGGTCAAACGAGGATAGCCAAAGGTAAAAGTGCCTATAACTCGCTTATTATTGGTCCTAGAGGTTTGGGATGGTAAACCAATATATAGAAAATCATGGGCTAGAAATCTTCTGGTGTGGTCGGATTTGACCTTGGACCCCTCATTCAAGGTCAAACGAGGACAGCCAAACTTAAAAGTGCTTATAACTCGCTTATTATTGGTCCTAGAGGCTTGGGATGGTAAACCAGCATATAGAAAATCATGGGCTGGGAATCTTCTGGTGTGGTCGGATTTGACCTTGGGCCCCTCCTTCAAGGTCAAACCGGGATAGCCAAAGGTAAAAGTGCCTGTAACTCGCTTATTATTGGTCCTAGAGGTTTGGGATGGTAAACCAACAAATAGGAAATCATCTGCTGGGAATCTTCTGGTGTGGTCGGATTTGACCTTGGGCCCCTCCTTCAAGGTCAAATGAGGATAGCCAAACTTAAAAGTGCTTATAACTCGCTTATTATTGGTCCTAGAGGTTTGGGATGGTAAACCAACACATTGGAAATCATGGACTGGGAATCTTCTGGTGTGGTTGGATTTGACCTTGGGCCCCACGGTCAAGGTCAAATGAGGACAGCCAAACTAAAAAGTGCTTATAACTCGCTTATTATTGGTCCTAGATGTTTGGGATGGTAAACCAACATATAGGAAATCATGGGCTGGGAATCTTCTGGTGTTGTCGGATTTGACCTTGGGCCCTCCTTCAAGGTCAAACGAGGATAGCCAAAGGTAAAAGTGCCTATAACTCGCTTATTATTGGTCCTAGAGGTTTGGGATGGTAAACCAATATATAGAAAATCATGGGCTAGAAATCTTCTGGTGTGGTCGGATTTGACCTTGGACCCCTCATTCAAGGTCAAACGAGGACAGCCAAACTTAAAAGTGCTTATAACTCGCTTATTATTGGTCCTAGAGGCTTGGGATGGTAAACCAGCATATAGAAAATCATGGGCTGGGAATCTTCTGGTGTGGTCGGATTTGACCTTGGGCCCCTCCTTCAAGGTCAAACGAGAATAGCCAAAGGTAAAAGTGCCTATAACTCACTTATTATTGGTCATAGAGGTTTGGGATGGTAAACCAACATATAGGAAATCATGGGCTGGGAATCTTCTGGTGTGGTCGGATTTGACCTTGGGCCCCTCCTTCAAGGTCAAATGAGGACAGCCAAACTTAAAAGTCCTTATAACTCACTTATTATTGGTCCTACATGTTTGGGATGGTAAACCAACATATAGGAAATCATGCACTGGGAATGTTCTGGTGTGGTCGGATTTGACCTTGGGCCCCTCCTTCAAGGTCAAATGAGGACAGCCAAACCTAAAAGTGCTTATAACTCGCTTATTATTGGTCCTAGAGGTTTGGGATGGTAAACCAACCTATAGGAAATCATGGGCTTGGAATCTTCTGGCATGATCGGATTTGACCTTGGGACCCTCCTTCAAGGTCAAACCGGGATAGCCAAAGGTAAAAGTGCCTGTAACTCGCTTATTATTGGTCCTAGAGGTTTGGGATGGTAAACCAACAAATAGGAAATCATCTGCTGGGAATCTTCTGGTGTGGTCGGATTTGACCTTGGGCCCCTCCTTCAAGGTCAAATGAGGATAGCCAAACATAAAAGTGCTTATAACTCGCTTATTATTGGTCCTAGAGGTTTGGGATGGTAAACCAACACATTGGAAATCATGGACTGGGAATCTTCTGGTGTGGTTGGATTTGACCTTGGGCCCCACGGTCAAGGTCAAATGAGGACAGCCAAACTAAAAAGTGCTTATAACTCGCTTATTATTGGTCCTAGATGTTTGGGATGGTAAACCAACATATAGGAAATCATGCGCTGGGAATCTTCTGGTGTGGTTGGATTTGACCTTGGGCCCCTCCTTCATAGCCAAACTTAAAAGTGCTTATACTCGCTTATTATTGGTCCTAGAGGTTTTGGTGCATTGTCTTTACGGTGGATACAATTTGCATCGGTTCTCCGATGCGCTAGGTCTAGTTATCTCCCGCCCGGCTTGCCGGAGGGAGATCATAATTTGCACCATGTGCGTGTGTACGTGCGTGCGTGCGTGTGTCACGCAGTTTTCTCTGAAACTACTACAGTTACACATTTTTGGTAAATCACAAGTCCTAATGAATTTTTTTGCTCTTCAATATTTTTGGGGTTTGGTGAACTTTGGCCTACTTTTGAGTGAGTAATAGCTATTTTAGCTAATATAATTATATGGCTTATAACTCTGAAACTATTGCATTTACAGTATTTTGTTCTAATATGTTGTTCAGCTACTTTCTCCACAGCTACAACATGGTCAGTAGTTTGGAAGTGTATCTCCATAGCTAAGTGAGTAATAGCTACTTTGTCAATTTTTAATTATAACCATAATGAGTAAATGGCTTATATCTTCATAAGTATTGCAGCTACACAATTTTGTTCCAATATGTTGTTCAGCTACTTTCTCCACAGCTACAACATGGTCAGTAGTTTGCAAGTGTATCTCCATAGCTAAGTGAGTAATAGCTACTTTTTCAATTTTTAATGATAACCATAATGAGTAAATGGCTTATATCTTCAAAAGTATTGCAGCTACACAATTTTGTTCCAATATGTTGTTCGGCTACTTTCTCTCCTCTGCTACAACATGGTCAGTAGTTTGGAAGTGTATCTCCGTAGCTAAGTGAGTAATAGCTACTTTTTCAGTTTTTAATGATAACCATAATGAGTAAATGGCTTATATCTTCAAAAGTATTGCAGCTACACAATTTTGTTCCAATATGTTGTTCAGCTACTTTCTCCACTGCTACAACATGGCCAGTAGTTTGGAAGTGTATCTCTATAGCTAAGTGAGTAATAGCTACTTTTTCAATTTTTAATGATAACCATAATGAGTAAATGGCTTATATCTTCAAAAGTATTGCAGCTACACAATTTCTCTCAAATATGTTGTTCATGTACTTTTTTGTGAACTGTAACATATTTAAGTTTCACAACTGTTGCTCGATGTACAAGTGAGTAATGGCTACTTTATTGCTACTTTTAGTGAAAATGTGAAAAATCAGAAATATGTCTCAAACCGTAAGATATAGAGCAATTTCGAGCAAATTTTTGAACCACAGGGTAGTACTAGAGTATCCTATTGCTAAGGGGGGAAAGGTTTGGTGAACTTTGGCCTACTTTTGAGTGAGTAATAGCGCTTTTACCTAATATAATTATATGACTTATAACTGTCAATGAGTAAATGGCTTATATCTTCATAAGTATTGCAGCTACACAATTTTGTTCCAATATGATGTTCAGCTACTTTCTCAACAGCTACAACATGGTCAGTAATTTGGAAGTGTATCTCCATAGCTAAGTGAGTAAAAGCTACTTTTTCAATTTTTAATGATAACCATAATGAGTAAATGGCTTATATCTTCAAAAGTATTGCAGCTACACAATTTCTCTCAAATATGTTGTTCATGTACTTTTTTGTGAACTGTAACATATATAAGTTTCACAACTGTTGCTCGATGTACAAGTGAGTAATGGCTACTTTATTGCTACTTTTAGTGAAAATGTGAAAAATCAGAAATATCTCTCAAACTGTAAGAGATAGAGAAATTTCGAGCAAATTTTTGAACCACAGGGTAGTACTAGAGTATCCTATTGCTAAGGGGGGAAAAGGTTTGGTGAACTTTGGCCTACTTTTGAGTGAGTAATAGCGCTTTTACCTAATATAATTATATGACTTTTAACTGTCAATGAGTAAATGGCTTATATCTTCAAAAGTATTGCAGCTACACAATTTTGTTCCAATATGATGTTCAGCTACTTTCTCCACAGCTACAACATGGTCAGTAATTTGGAAGTGTATCTCCATAGCTAAGTGAGTAATAGCTACTTTTTCAATTTTTAATGATAACCATAATGAGTAAATGGCTTATATCTTCAAAAGTATTGCAGCTACACAATTTCTCTCAAATATGTTGTTCATGTACTTTTTTGTGAACTGTAACATATATAAGTTTCACAACTGTTGCTCAATGTACAAGTGAGTAATGGCTACTTTATTGCTACTTTTAGTGAAAATGTGAAAAATCAGAAATATCTCTCAAACTGTAAGAGATAGAGAAATTTCGAGCAAATTTTTGAACCACAGGGTAGTACTAGAGTATCCTATGCTAAGGGGAAAATGGTTTGGTGAACTTTGGCCTACTTACTCACCTCCTCAAAATGAGTAAATGCGAATTATCTCTAAAAGTATTGCAGGTAGCCATTTTTTCTCAAATAACTCATTCACCTACTTTTGGGAGAGCTTTCACTTGGTTAAGTTTCAGATGCGTAGCTAGTTACTCACCTACTCAAAATGAGTAAATGCTAATTATGTCTAAAAGTATTGCAGATAGCCAATTTTTCTCAAATAACTCATTCATATACTTTTGGAAGAGCTTTCACTTAGTGAGATTTCAGACCCTTAGCTAATTTCTCACCTACTCAAAATGAGTAAATGCAAATTATCTCTAAAAGTATAGAAGATAGCCAATTTTTCTCAAATAACTCATTCACCTACTTTTGCGAGAGCTTTCACTTGGTGAAGTGTCAGACCTGTAGCTAATTTCTCACCTACTCAAAATGAGTAAATGCTAAATATCTCGAAAAGTATTGCAGATAGCCAATTTTTCTCAAATAACTCATTCATTTACTTTTGGAAGAGCTTTCACATGGTGAAGTTTCAGACCCATAGCTAATTACTCGCCTACTCAAAATGAGTAAATGCGAATTATCTCTAAAAGTATTGCAGATAGCCAATTTTTCTCAAATAACTCATTCATCTACTTTTGGAAGAGCTTTCACATGGTGAAGTTTCAGACCCATAGCTAATTACTCACCTACTCAAAATGAGTAAATGCGAATTCTCTCTAAAAGTATTGCAGATAGCCAATTTTTCTCAAATAACTCATTCATCTACTTTTGGGAGAGCTTTCACTTGGTGAAGTTTCAGACCCGTAGCTAATTACTCACCTACTCAAAATGAGTAAATGCTAATTATCTCTAAAAGTATTGCAGATAGCCAATTTTTCTCAAATAACTCATTTCATCTACTTTTGGAAGAGCTTTCACATGGTGAAGTTTCAGACCCATAGCTAATTACTCACCTACTCAAAATGAGTAAATGCGAATTTTCTCTAAAAGTATTGCAGATAGCCAATTTTTCTCAAATAACTCATTCACCTACTTTTGGAAGAGCTTTCACATTGTGAAGTTTCAGACCCATAGCTACTTACTCGCCTACTCAAAATGAGTAAATGCTAATTATGTCTAAAAGTATTGCAGATAGCCAATTTTTCTCAAATAACTCATTCATATACTTTTGGAAGAGCTTTCACTTAGTGAGGTTTCAGACCCCTAGCTAATTTCTCACCTACTCAAAATGAGTAAATGCGAATTATCTCTAAAAGTATAGAAGATAGCCAATTTTTCTCAAATAACTCATTCACCTACTTTTGCGAGAGCTTTCACTTGGTGAAGTGTCAGACCTGTAGCTAATTTCTCACCTACTCAAAATGAGTAAATGCTAAATATCTCGAAAAGTATTGCAGATAGCCAATTTTTCTCAAATAACTCATTCATTTACTTTTGGAAGGGCTTTCACATGGTGAAGTTTCAGACCCATAGCTAATTACCCGCCTACTCAAAATGAGTAAATGCGAATTATCTCTAAAAGTATTGCAGATAGCCAATTTTTCTCAAATAACTCATTCATCTACTTTTGGAAGAGCTTTCACATGGTGAAGTTTCAGACCCATAGCTAATTACTCACCTACTCAAAATGAGTAAATGCGAATGCTCTCTAAAAGTATTGCAGATAGCCAATTTTTCTCAAATAACTCATTCACCTACTTTTGGGAGAGCTTTCACTTGGTGAAGTTTCAGACCTGTAGCTAATTACTCACCTACTCAAAATGAGTAAATGCTAATTATGTCTAAAAGTATTGCAGATAGCCAATTTTTCTCAAATAACTCATTCATCTACTTTTGGAAGAGCTTTCACATGGTGAAGTTTCAGACCCATAGCTAATTACTCACCTACTCAAAATGAGTAAATGCGAATTCTCTCTAAAAGTATTGCAGATAGCCAATTTTTCTCAAATAACTCATTCATCTACTTTTCGAAGAGCTTTCACATGGCAAAGTTTCAGACCCATAGATAATAACTCACCTACTCAAAATGAGTAACTGCGAACTATCTCTAAGAGTATTGCATATAGCCAATTTTTCTCAAATAACTCATTCACCTACTTTTGGGAGAGTTTTCACATGGTGAAGTTTCAGACCTGTAGCTAATTACTCACCTACTCAAAATGAGTAACTGCGAATTATCTCTAAAAGTATTGCAGATAGCCAATTTTTCTCAAATAACTCATTCATGTACTTTTAGGAGAGCTTTCACTTGGTGAAGTTTCAGACCTGTAGCTAATTACTCACCTACTCAAAATGAGTAAATGCGAATTATCTCTGAAAGTATTGCAGATAGTCAATTTTTCTCAAATAACTCATTCATCTACTTTTGGAAGAGCTGTCACATGGTGAAGTTTCAGACCCATAGCTAATTACTCACCTACTCAAAATGAGTAAATGAGAATTATCTCTAAAAGTATTGCAGATAGCCAATTTTTCTCAAATAACTCATTCATCTACTTTTGGGAGAGCTTTCACTTGGTGAAGTTTCAGACCCGTAGCTAATTACTCACCTACTCAAAATGAGTAAATGCGAATTATCTCTAAAAGTATTGCAGATAGCCAATTTTTCTCAAATAACTCATTCATCTACTTTTGGGAGAGCTTTCACTTGGTGAAGTTTCAGACCCGTAGGTAATTACTTACCTACTCAAAATGAGTAAATGCGAATTATCTCTAAAAGTATTTGGATAGCCAATTTTTCTCAAATAACTCATTCATCTACTTTTGAGAGAGCTTTCAAATGGTGAAGTTTCAGTCCCGTAGGTAATTATTCACCTACTCAAAATGAGTAAATGCGAATTATCTCTAAAAGAATTGCAGATACCCAATTTTTCTCAAATAAGTCATTCATCTACTTTTGGGAGAGCTTTCACTTGGTGAAGTTTCACGCCCGTAGCTAATTACTCACCTACTCAAAATGAGTAAATGCAAATTATCTCTAAAAGTATTGCAGATAGCCAATTTTTCTCAAATAACTCATTCATCTACTTTTGGAAGAGCTTTAACATGGTGAAGTTTCAGACCCATAGCTAATTTCTCACCTACTCAAAATGAGTAAATGCGAATTATCTCTAAAAGTATAGGAGATAGCCAATTTTTCTCAAATAACTCATTCATCTACTTTTGGGAGAGCTTTCACTTGGTGAAGTGTCAGACCTGTAGCTAATTTCTCACCCGCTCAAAATGAGTAAATACTAATTATCTCTAAAAGTATTGCAGATAGCCAATTTTTATCAAATAACTCATTCATCTACTTTTGGAAGAGCTTTCACATTGTGAAGTTTCAGACCTATAGCTACTTACTCACCTACTCAAAATGAGTAAATGCAAATTCTCTCTAAAAGTATTGCAGATAGCCAATTTTTCTCAAATAACTCATTCATCTACTTTTCGAAGAGCTTTCACATGGCAAAGTTTCAGACCCATAGGTAATAACTCACCTACTCAAAATGAGTAACTGCGAACTATCTCTAAGAGTATTGCATATAGCCAATTTTTCTCAAATAACTCATTCACCTACTTTTGGGAGAGCTTTCACATGGTGAAGTTTCAGACCTGTAGCTAATTACTCACCTACTCAAAATGAGTAACTGCGAATTATCTCTAAAAGTATTGCAGATAGCCAATTTTTCTCAAATAACTCATTCATGTACTTTTAGGAGAGCTTTCACTTGGTGAAGTTTCAGACCTGTAGCTAATTACTCACCTACTCAAAATGAGTAAATGCGAATTATCTCTGAAAGTATTGCAGATAGTCAATTTTTCTCAAATAACTCATTCATCTACTTTTGGAAGAGCTGTCACATGGTGAAGTTTCAGACCCATAGCTAATTACTCACCTACTCAAAATGAGTAAATGAGAATTATCTCTAAAAGTATTGCAGATAGCCAATTTTTCTCAAATAACTCATTCATCTACTTTTGAAAGAGCTTTCACATGGTGACGTTTCAGACTCGTAGGTAATTACTCACCTACTCAAAATGAGTAAATGCTAATTATCTCTAAAAGTATTGTGGGTACCCAATTTTTATCAAATAACTCATTCATCTACTTTTGGAAGAGCTTTCACATGGTGAAGTTCCAAACCTGTAGGTAATTACTCACCTATTCAAAATGAGTAAATGTGAATTATCTCTAAAAGTATTGCAGATAGCCAGTATTTTTCAAATAACTCACTTCACCTATATTTTGGGAGAACTTTCAATTAGTGAATTTTCAGATCCATATCTAATTACTCACCTACTCAAAATGAGTAATTGCCTATTATCACAAAAAGTATTGCAGATAGCCAGTATTTCTCAAATAACTCATTCACCTACATTTTGGAGATATTTCACATGCTAAAGTTTTTTTATGAATTATTAAAATAATTTTTAATGCATTAAAATTAATGAAATCATGCACTAAATCGATTATAACTTGAAAAGTATTGTATTTAGAGCATTTTGTTAAAATATGTTATTCACCTACTTTTTCCCACAGCAACAACATGGTGAGTAACTTGGGTGTCTATCTCAATAGATAAGTGAGTAATAGCTACTTTTGGATTTTTCACTAACTTCCATCATGAGTGAAATCACTTGTAACTTGAAAACTATTGCATTTAGACCTTCAGGGTAGTACCAAAGTGTCCTATGCAAAGGGGAAAGATTTCAATTTTTGCCACTTTTGGCGGCCTTCTTGGATTTTAGCGGAAAAAAATGAAAAAGTGTGAATATCTCGAAAACCATAAGAGATAGAGCAATTTCGAGCGAATTTTTGACCTGCAAGGTAGTACAAGAATGTCCTGTGCAAAGGGGTAAAATATCAATTTTCGCCACTTTTGGCGGCCATCTTACATTTTTGCGGAAAATGAAAAAGTGTCAATATCTCGAAAACCGTAACAGATCGAGCGATTTCGAGCGATTTTTTTACCCACAGGGTGATACAAGAGTGTCCTGTCCAAAGGGGAAAAATTTCATTTTTCGCCACTTTCGGCGGCCATCTTGGATTTTTGCTGAAAATGGAAAAGTGTCAATATCTCGAAAAGCATAACAGATAGAGCGGTTTCAAGCGAATTTTCGACCTGCAGGATGGTACAACAGTGTCCTATGCAAAGGGGAAAAATTTCAATGTAGTATTTCTTCCCCTGCGGTACTCGGCGGGAGATACATACCGCGGCAGTGGTCTTGTTTTCAAATGGTTATCAGACCAGGCGTTAAATTGAACCAGGCACTCTTTTGAAATACAAAAAACAGTGTTATAAATTGTAAACATTGAGCATGTTGAGGATTCACAAGTATTTGTTATGGTGTTAGCAATTGCCAATTTCTTGTTCACCGAAATTAACCAAGTAATTCAAAGCACCAAGACATTATTACATCATTACTAGTGAGTCAGAAAATCTGGCATCTAATCACAGGCTGTCACCTCTGTCTGGGTTCGACTCCCACATGTGGCAATGCTGAATTCCTCTCCTGGTATGTGGCTTTGCTATTGAGTAGGATGTAAAACTCAAACTTTGACCTTTATTACCAGGGAACTGCATATTTAAGATGTCAATTTTTCTGAGAAGATGCTCTGTGTACCAGTATTTTTACCTGACTGTGTATATTACAGGTGAATGGTTTACTTAAGGTCTCTGCGAAGATGCTCTTTATATCAATATTTTACCTGTGTATATTATAGGTGCGTGGTATAGGTGAGGTCTCTGAGAAGATGCTCTTTATACCAATATTTTACCGGTGTATATTACAGGTGAGTGGTATAGGTGAGGTCTCTGAGAAGATGCTCTGTGTACCAGTATTTTTACCTGTGTATATTACAGGTGAGTGGTATAGGTAAAGTCTCTGAGAGGATGTTGAGTGCCCTGGGAGTGGTGACGTGTGCTGATCTATATCTACATAGAGGTGTTGTCTACCACCTGTACTCCAGCATCTCGTTCAACTACTTTATGAGGATCACACTAGGTTTGGGATCCACCAGTGTCAGCAGGTGACAATAAACAAAAGTATCGTAAATGACAAAACCACAAAGTTTAGAATTCTATATCTCCTGATATTCATTGCACCACATATCTGACCTGTTTAGGAGAGAAGCTTACTTACCAGGGCTTTTATCACCTTAGATTCCTTGGTTTACTCTGCATCTTTGTGCATAAGGACCCCTACTTTTACAACTTGCCTTGGTTGTCAGATGTGACTGTATTTTAATGACCAATCTAATAGTTCCGTAGTTTTGGAACAGGTTTGTATGTTATGTTCCTCAGAAGAATATGAAAAAATCTTGAAGGATAAAGATTTGATTTACTTTGATTTAATATCATTTTCAGCTAGGAGTGTAATAGTGCCTGGGCAATCAAAAACAGGTAACTCTGCTGAGAAACTGAACACGGCAAAATGGCGCACTTGTAAAACTTTTGCCGTACTATTTACTTCCATAAATATCATTAATGAAGTAAATTTTTAATGAGATTTCTCTGCATAATTTTTGTTTTTCACATAATTTTTTTATTTCAGAGATATTTGACATTTTATATTTAATAACTTTGTATCATCTGCGGTGTTTTTCTTTTTGCTGGTACTTCCACTAAAACATAAGTACTCAGATTCAGGACAGTCCTCACTGTACAGATACAGGCCCAGGTCACTCCACTGGAGCTTTAATACATTTTATAGGTCATATCAGTGAGAACATTGTCTGTGAGATATAGGCTTGAGTCGATGTATTTGGTGACATTGTTTCAGTGATGGTGAAAGGAAAAGCCTGAGCACAGAGAGAACATTCAGTGAACTGAGCAGACCTGAGGAGTTGTACAAAAAGTGTGAGGAGATGTGTCAGGCACTCACTGAGGACTTACAGCAGGAACTTATTCTGGTGTGTATCTGTCACATATAATTCCATTATTAGTATGTGTTCCTATTTTTTTTTCCAGTTGCTGTTCTGTCATAAACACTGGTTCAAAACACAGGAACCTATTCCTGTGTTATTATCAAGTAGATTTATTCTCTGTAAATTTGTTTAAGTGTTGCCACATTTTCGCCCAAGTGTTGTTTTAGCATAAACATTAGACAAAAACACAGGAACTCAATATGTTATATAGTCAGATATGTTTATTCTTAGTTAACACATAGCTTCATTTGTTTTACTTTTTTTTTGTTGTTTTTTGTTGTTTTTTTTTGTTTTGTTTTTTTAACCATCAGAAAAATCGTAGTCACGTGCCTTTATCATTGCTGTGGACAGACAACAAGAGAGGTCACATGATTGAGACTTAAAAAACAAACAAATAATATGCTAAAACTTCAAGGTTCATTTGTGAAGTGCTGGCATATATTAGTCTTGTAGAAGCAAATTTAACTTTAAATGGTGGGCAGGACAAGAGGTTACCCAAATGTAGACATTTTTTTTGTTGGTTCTTTGTCATCTTTTCTATAAGCTACCAGATTAGTCCGATTTGTTGTTTTAAATAAATACTATCTGATTTAATGTTTTTTAAGGTAAAACACACATTAAGGAGATTCATAATGTGATATACAATATTCCTACCATTTTAATTTGACATTCAGTGTGTGCAATTAGAATATTGTTGTCATTATCTCTTGCAGAATGTGTCACAAAGTTAAAGTAATCTATGGCTTTCAAGATATCTATGTATCTTGCTTTAGGTGACTTCTGTCTGTGTAAACATATAAGTCTGATACATAATGAGAAATTCCAGTATCAAACACACAAAATCCTCTCTAAATGTTTCAGCATTTAATTGGTCAGGAATGCAGTCATTTTGGTAACAGACAGAAAATATTTTGATGTGACACACCTTTTTTCAGCCTTTAACAACTTATTTTGTATACCTGTGTTTAAGAAAAACAGGCAAAGGCAGAAATAAAAACACCATTATTATTATAGTGTCGCTTAGACAGAGCTTGTTTTCATGGACACAATACTATCAGTGCTGCAGAAAAGCCAAACTCATAGTTATTGGATAATAAGGGTAATCAAATTGACTCAAAGGGGGATTTGGAACTATAAGTAAAAAACATTAACAAAATAATATATTTTTGGTTTATGCCTGGGATTCTGCTAGTCAAGGGTTCTAATTTCATGAGGGAGTTGATGCATGACAAGTAGAAAGTAAGTTAAAATGAAGCCATGACTATGCTTGGAACTACATGTGGGGACTTTTATTTTGCTCATCAATTTTACAAATGAGAAAACCTGAAGTATTTGTGTGAATCAAACATGATAATTTGGATAAAGAAAACCTATTCTTCCAAACCCATTGTGACATATTTTCACTCCTATTAGCAGTAGATGTAAGTTTTCTAGAAGTATAACATACAGTAGAACCTGTGCTGTAATGCAATGCTGGGACAGTGGGCTGTTAATTGGATAATTAAGTTTATAAATAGAACAGAAATTTAGATTTCAAAAAGTAGGAAATAGTTAATTCAGGAGAATAGAGCTGTGGTATTAAAATTATAGTAACATTCAGACAGAATCCAGATAATTTATGTTTTTGCTGTATTTTTGTGAATGTGTGGTTAATAGAAGGGAAAAATAATACATGTGGTGGTTTTAACAAGTCAGTTTATTAATCTTTTTGTGTATTTACTATTTGATATATCAAGGGTAAAACAGTGACATTAAAGATCAAGACAGTGAAGTTTGAGGTAAAGACTCGTGCTCAGACACTTGCTGACTACACATGTGACTATCATGTGATCCATGAAGCGACAAGAGAACTTCTGAGGACAGAGATCCAGGCCTGTCAGCCCCAACCTCTGAGACTTAGGCTAATGGGTAAGCTGTCTCTGAATTACTCAAGTTTATGATAAGGTATTGAGTTCATTGGCGGACTGCACATGTGACAGTCATGTGATCTATAATGTTGCAAGTAAACTAGTCAGATTAGAGATATAGGCTTGTCGTCCACAGCCTGTTGCGACTCAAGCTAATTGCCATAGACTGAAAACGTGAACAAAAATGAAAATGAAGTTGGATGTGATATTAAGGTGTTTTTATGGTGTGAAATTGATTCACATCCTCCCAAATCAAGTGGTTTCTCAATGGACTAGTTGATTATCAGAAATGGGTCCACAAATTGTCAACATATACAAGTGAAAAAAGGTGTGAAATTCACTTTTGAGATAACCCTATATATTACTTTTAATTAAGGGTTATTCTTTCCAAAACCATATAGATTCAAAATATTAAAAAAAAAACTTGCAATACTCAGTAAAATTCATTGTAGTGCAGCATTTCTCTTAACGTGTAACTAGGCCAGGGTTGGGGTCAAGTACATTGAAATGTACTTAAGTACAAGTACAAGTACTTTGTTAATTTACAAGTACAAATCCTTTTTTCATCTAAGTACAAGTACTTTTCAAAGTACTTAAGTACAAGTACTTTTCATCCCTGAATGACAAAGTAAATTTAAAAAAAAAACACCACCAAGTTTTTTCAAACATTTATACAAAAATTACAATCACACACTAATTGGTTGTTATCCACTTATTACTATCTTTATAATATTAAAAGGCCCACTATTATTATTGTTTATTCTATTTTAGTGACTACCAATATTTCACAAAACAACAGATACAACATATAAAAAAATACCCAGCCTGCTATTGGGCTTATAAGTCACTTTAAGTTAGAAATTAATTAAGTGTTGTGATGATGGAAAATTAGTTAACCTAATACAATAATACTATACATAATAAGTTTTATATTAACTAGTCTTTGTAAATTGAAGTATTAGAGAGAAAGCAGAAAGCTTGCTGTGTACTATATTCTCCTTTAAGAAATATATATCTTTCTTTGGAATACAATGTTATCACCCAAAATTGCTATTCAATAAAAGTGACAAGTAAACAATGAACTTATCCTCACCTTCAAATGTTTGACAGAAATTGAAGTGACTTTTCTGCTTCCTGCAATAACCTGAGTACATTGTTTACACTTTGCTGTGACACTCCCTTCAGTATTAGCTGGAATCTCAAAATGCTTTAAAACAGCAGTTATTGTGCTAACACAATGTGATTACCATAATGTAAGTGGTTTGTCAATCCCCCTGTCCTAGTATTTATAGTGGTCAGACAAGATCATGGCCAGTGAAAGATATAATATTTTTTCTGTAATCAAGAGTCTTACCTACTCCAACAATCTGCTGATCTCTATTCATGTGTTGAAAAAAACTCATTCTTGAGCAATTACATCACAGAGACTGTGTTAATCTGGTCCTTGTGATTGACTTGGACCAATTGAAAGCTCTTAAATGCCCAGGTGCAATTTACAAAGAATACTCACACCAGGGTAGATATTATTAACTGAGATCAGGCAAGTTCAAAGTAGACAGTTATAAGAGGATTAAAGAAGGGGAGTAATATGCAATATTGGAACAATTGTCCCTCCTTTTAAGATGTGATTGGCTTATTAAATTGAAACTTAAATAATTGAATTCATTATTATTATCAATTATACTAAACTTTTTAAAAGAAACACTATTATCAAATTGCATCAGATATATCATTGAAACTTTTATGAAAATTTAATCTAAATGAATGTTTATCAATAAAGATATGGAAAAAGCTCAATTTAGTTGTAATAATTATATAATACACAAACTTTTGAAAAATTAGTAAAAATTTACTGAAACTAAAAGTACTTAAAAAGGACTTAAATGTACTTGTAAGTACATCCAATTTAAAATGTACTTAAGTACAATTCAAGTTCATGTACTTGGAATTTGAAAATGTACTTAAGTACATTTTAGTACTTTGAAAAATGTACTTAAGTACAAATGTACTTAAGTACAAAGTACTTTGACCCCAACCCTGAACTATGCACAAGTTTATTTCATATATCATTCAGTCTTTTTGTTGTAAAGTGCAGAATATTGAACATAGGGTTAAAAATAGAATGTTGCTAATAACATTTTTTCTGTAATATTGAATTTTATATTTTCTATACTTGTAGGTGTGCGACTTTCAAACCTGGCAAAAGAATCAGAAATAGGCAAGAAGAGGCAGAATACCATCACTGCTTTTCTGAAGAAACATTCTTCACCTGAAAAACTTGTAGCCTCACCCAGTAAACTCAGAACTGTGAGCTTGTCAGCTTCAGAAACACGGGCAGGTAGCAATACGGGTTCTACTACTAAGGCCAAGAAAAGTGAAATACAAGATTTATTCAATAATATGTCAAAGAAACAAACCATTTCTGCAGATGGGGACAATGAAAATAGTTTATCTACAAGGACTGATGTCTTAACAGCTGAAGGAAGCAGGTCTAGCCAACGTAGAACCAAGAAAAGTGACATGTTAGATCTACCGTGTAATACGTCAGAGACAAATCCAGTTTCCTGTTTTCAGACCAAGTCATATACTGCACAGAAATGTACAGAGACAGAAGGTCAAAGGGACCAGGAAAGTCCATGTAAGGCCAAGACAAGTAACACATTCGGTTTATGTGATAATATGTCACAGAATACACAGAAGTGTATATCAGGGACCAACCCAATCTCTGATGGTAAATCAGATATAAATTTGTCAGAAACCAGTGCTAACAAGAAATGTTGCTTAAATATGACTGATAGTGATTACCCAACAGCTGGCTGTGAACAAATTAATGTCAGTGAACAGATTACAGGACCAAAGTTGAATAAAGGGAGTTCTAAACGGAAATCAGGGGAAAGTGCTAGAAAAGCTGTGGAGTGTGTAGATTGTCCTGTATGTCACAGACTGATCAAGAGCAGCAATATGAAGGTGATTACTGAGCATATAGAGTACTGTCTGTCAAAACAAGATAGTGGCAGATCTACTGCAAAGAAAATAGAAACAATACAGACAGAATCTAGCTGTGTGGAAACCCTTAAAGATGATACTTTACCGGTTGTGGATGTGGAGTGCGAGAAATTGGATGGTATATCGAGGATATTGTCAGATGATTTAAATCATCAGGAACCTGATATCTTGAGTAATGTAGACTGTAGGAAATTGAGTAAGAGAGAAGGCCTGAGCTTTAGTTTACAAGACATAAAGCAGGAAACTGAGTCAGGGAGGACAGAATCTGACAAAACAAACTGTCGGAGCCATAATGAGATGAACAAAATACATATGAAATCCAGTCACATAGATGTGTGCAATAACTCTCTGTGTAGCCTGCAAAATGCAGACACTATTATAAATTTTAAAAGTGAGAGTCCAAGCAATAGCTTCTTTCTACGAAAGAAAACAGAACTGACCAGGGAAAAAGGCTGTACTGGTGTGAATTCACCTGTGGAGTCTACAATGGTGCAGGGTCAAACTGCATTTGATAGTAAAAGCTATCATGTGGATGAGGAGAGATCTGGCATAAGTTCAGACGCCACAACAGAGAGTGCAGTACAGCAGAGTGAGGATAGCTATAAGATGTCTCTTGATAGAGATGACACTACCAATAATCCTGAAAATAGAATTAGTGATATTGACCAGTGTGATGATTTGGTGGAAGACAGTTTCAAGCATCTCTCATGTGAAACTATTCCTCAAAGGTCTCATTGTTCATCCTTACATCCTAAAGGTATAAATATAAGTGAGGCCTTGAAGAGTGACCCGCGTAAGGACAACAGTGAAGAGTTGTGTGTTATTCCACTTAAACATGAGAAACAGAATATTACAGACAACACAAGAATAACCATGGCAACAGTGGCATCAGGTGAAAAAATGCAAGAGAAATACTCTTCTGGTATAACAGAGGTAGATTGTAACATTGAAGGACAACCTGTACTTTCCCAACCCTCTCCATCTCTATTAAAAATATCTGAGACCTCTCATGGATTAATGGATGATCATTCAAAAAGGAGTACTTTCACTGTGAGAGAAAATGTCACAGAGTATGTCTGCCCTGTCTGTAATGTACTACAAGGTCATTCAGATTTGACCTCATTTCACAAGCATGTTGACCAGTGCTTGATTAGACAGGCTGATTCAGTATCAGAAAGCACTATTCAGAGGCCAGTGTCTCATGAAGTGGTACCGTGTAAAATCAGTGCCCAAGATAAAGTACAACAAGTGACTGATCAGTGTTCATCCACATTCACAAAAGACAAAATGTATACAAATGTTAAAGAAGACTTGTCAGTTCCTAGTACATCAACTTGTATTGCTGGTGACATGACTGAATACATCTGCCCGATATGTAACATATTACAGGATCACCCTAACTTAACCTCATTTAACAAGCATGTAGACAACTGCCTGAGCAGACAGACTATAAAGGAGATTCTTAAAGTACCTGAAGTCAAAGAGGGTGAAAATAGGTCAGTAGATAGTGGGGGTCAATTGAGTGCACCTCAGACTGTAACTAATCATAAACGCTCACCATCTGTAAGTAAAAGTAAAGAAGGCCAAAGTACAAAGAGGAGAAAGTTAAACAAAGGTCTACAGACTTTGGAGGGTTTTATAAAATCTAGAAATTCATAGATATTACAAAAGCTGAAATACAAATACCCAAAGTTTTACATATTTCTTAGGTTCTAGCTTTATTTTTAATTTTTGAAAAGACATCTATATTGTGGATATGTTTGAAGCGGAGTTCTTAGTCATATAGATATTTAAATATGTGTAATATTTTATGTTCTGTAATGTTCTGACTACTATGAGTACAACCCTGTGAGTAATTGGAAGTGATATTAAAATGACAGTTAAATAGAAATTTTGAAACCCAACTAGCCATTTTTATTGCGTAAGATAGCCTTGCCTTATCCTCACAGTCAAATGCTTACTTGGTTTTGTGGAGGCAAAACGCGGCGACCAACAAGAATATTTAAAAATTATTCTTGTTTGAGAGGTGAACCCCATAGTTAGTGATAGGTGCGCATGCGCACAACACATTGTCGGTTGGACTTTGTCGAGAGATCCTCATTCAATTTTTGGTCGTCGAGGAGGCAACACGTGAAGTTTTTTCAACTCTGCCCGTTTCCAAGATGGCAGATGCATTCTTTTAGAATTCATAGAGTTTGTGCTAAGAAGAAAGAAGTTTAAGACTTCCTATTCTACAGATCTGAAGTACAATATTACATGCTGAGGGTTGAGTAATCCATGACAGCATTCTTAGATCCCCCTTGGCTGTATAACAGTCGTTGGTAGAGGATCTACTACAGAAGATTCTTCAATTTTTTAGTTCAAACTTCCTACCTCTTCATTTATGGGGGATGTCCAACAGAAGTCTTTGAACTGGCCACATTTTCCTGAAAATGACAGCATTAAGAGGCCTGCTGCGATTGAAAAACAGCTGTCAGTAGAACTACTAGAGTTTGCTTTTCCAACACCAGATGACATTTAGATTTGATAGCTGGTCAGATTACAATTCGTTTTCTGGGGTCAGTAATTAAACCTCCAGAAGGCTGGTAGCTTCTCCACTTGGTGAAAACAAATAAGATGACCATTCATCTCGATTCCAAAACATTTATCAGTGCTTCTAATGGGAAGCCCCTCATTGAGGTCCTGGTGAAGTTTATGAAGAAGGTCGGCAGTAAAACATTCATTATCTGAAGGATCTTCCCCTCTAAGAAACGCAAATTGCTTTCATAGTGTGGAGGTCAATAGTACTCTACCATAACAGTATTTAGCAGTTTTTCTGTAGCCTGGAAAACAGTCAGTCCTAGAAGATCTACTACTACAGAGGTTTTATCAAGGTTTGCCATCACCTTATTAACCAGGCATCAAGACAGTTACATTCCTCCATTGCCTTGTGTTAAATCTACAACTGGCCTGTGGACCATTTACTAGTTCTTCTATTCATAGTTCATTACAGAGAAGATTACATATAAGTTTTCCCACCATTATCCTCAATGAAATGGGAATTCTGGTGTAGTAGAAGAAACACGTAGAAATAGCTATGTTATATGAAAATATTTTTGCCATCTCAGAGTTGTGCAGTATTTGAATGGGTGCTTTGTAGCTGTCCAATCAAAACTCCCCTTTCATGTGGCTCTACTGCAGGTGCTACAGACAGGAAACAATCCACCATGCTGCTGAAAATATTGTGTTACATTTACTATGTTATTTTACATACAATGTCTTCTGTAAATGACTACAAGTCGCTGGATTTTCTCAGTAAAATAGTTTCCTCTATCATATCTGACACAATACTGTTTATTTTAGATGGAAACATTTGCTTTTTCAAAGACATGGATCGTTGGTGTGTTGTGTGCTTTATAAAATGTAAAGTACGGATAGCCTACACAAGAAGTTTACTCTATTCAAGGAAGTTAATCAGCATTGGGCAAGGTTAGTGCGTGGATAGATGACCATTCCTGTCATTTTCTTTGCATTAATCTTACAATATCATTGGCCAGTGGGGATCTCTGTGTCCTGTACATGCATATGTCTCTCCAAGCTGTGAAATGGAGTCGACAATTTTTATGAAGAAACTCGGTCTCAAATGGTTAATGGCCAGTTTCCACAGATCTATATACCAGATACAAGAGTTGTGCAAGTCTTAGGACGGGATTATCGAATAATACTCCAGTCGAATCCGCCCATGTCTGTACATCCCATAATTTAAAGTGGTTACAGACAGGGAAAACATGGCTACCTAAGAGTGTCGCAAATGCTTCAAAAAGGCACAATTTACTACCTCAAGGATTGCACAACTCCAGGTTTTACAGCAGATTATTTCTTGTACCAGAACCCGGCAATAAATGGCGCTCTGTGATAGATCTCAGTGTCCTGGACAAATGCCTGCTAGTTCCAAATTTGAAAATGGGGACAGCAGTGATATTCGGAAACTCGGTCATAAAAGGAGAATGGCTAGTTTCGATAGACCTGAAAGATGCGTTCTTTCACGTGCCCATACACCCAGATTCTCAACATTGGCTATGTTTCCATGTAAACAAGCAAACGTATCAGTTCAAAGCACTGCCATTGCGGTTGGTGACTGCACCGCTATAGTTCATGCGGATTGTAAAGGAGGCTCGTTCTTCAGTCTCGCGGAATTCGAGTTCACCAATACCTGGACGACTGGTTGTTAAGAGCAAATACCAGACACCAGTGTCAGCTCCACACAAAAGAACTCATCCATGAGATTCAAGAACTCGGCTTTGTGATAAACTTCGAAAAATCAGAGATCGAACCTACACAAAAAATCGACTTTCTGGGTTAAATTTTGACTTGATACAGGGAAAAGTCTTTCCAACCGAAAATAAGTTGAAAATTCTAGAAAAATCTGTTCAGGACATGGAGATCGCATCACAAACAACCCCAAGGTTGCTTATGTCCCTGATAGGTGTACCAGCATCCCTAGAAAAGACAATACCAATGGGTCGGTTACGTATGCGCCCTTTCCAGTGGTACCTAAAAACAAACTGGCAGTATCCCTAGTCACTAGACCTGAAGATTCCTGCTTCAAACTTTCTGAAAAGTCATCTTCAGTGGTGGAAAGATCCAAAAAATAAAAAAAAATGGGTTATCCTTTTCATCCACAGGAACACAATACCCTTATTTTCACAAATGCATCAAATTAAGTTTGGGGAGCTCATTCAGAAAACATGACAGTCAGTGGCAATTGGACAGATCAAGAAAACTGCTTCATATCAATGTCCTTGAGTTAAAGGCAGTGTTTCTGGCCTTAAAAGAGCTTTCAAAACAAAATTCTAGACAAAAGGGTTCTGATAGCAACACACAATGCTACTGTAGTCAGTTATCTGAGCAAACAAGAGGGAACACACTCTTGGGACAGGTGTCTCCTGGTTTGGCGCATCTTGGCCTACTGCAATCCTCGAAACATACTCATAAGAGCCAGACACATTCAGGGTTGCCTCAATGTCATAGCCGACAGTCTCTCCAGGAAAGACAAAATTATTCAGACAGAATGGTCTCTTCATCCTCAAATATTCAGTCTAATTTGCAAAGTTTGGCACACACCAATGGTCGACATGTTTGCCACCAAATTGGATTACAAACTACCAATCTATGTCTCACCAGTCCCAGATGCAAATGCTATGAACATAGATGCATTGAACATCTCCTGGGAGGGTCTGGACGGCTATGCCTTTTGTCCTGTAGCACTCATACCAAAAGTGATACAGGAAATGAACACCTACAGGTGCAAGATGATAGTAGTTCCACCAGGGTAGCCCAGAATGCATTGGTTTTGGGATCTAGTGAATCTGTCAACCAAACCTCCATTACAACTATCTCACTGGCCTCATCAGTTAAAGCAACCATTCAGTCAGAAGTTCCATCAGAATCTCATGCATCTGAATCTGCATGTTTTGGCACCTAGACACTTCAGAATCACTTGAATCATTCTCTGAGCAAGTGGCAGATAGAATTAAGGCACCTCAAAGACCCTCATCTAGAAGAATCTGAGTTAAGGTGGTCCATTGTTTGAACTCTGGTGCCAACAGAATCAGGTGGTCAGCTCAGAGCCTACTATCTCAGCAGAATTTTGAATCACTTATTTGCTATTAAAAATCTGAAGCCTGCCACTACTGCTGGCTATAGGGCTGCCATAGCTGATCATTTTGGCCAGGAGGTTAGCAAATGTTTGAATCTGAAATGACTTATTGCGAGCTTTTATTGAGATAAGCCTGGGATCTGTCTTTAGTCCTCATGGCTTTGACTAAGGCCCCTTTTGAGCCTCTAACGGATGAATCCTGCCACAATTGCTGGCTATAGAACTGCAATAGCTAATCTTTGGGATATTTTGGCCAGGAAGGGAGCAGGAGTTTACACTTGAATAGACTTCTTGTAAGTTTTCACAGGGACAAACCCATTGCAAATAGGGGTATTCCCTCTTGGGACCTATCTTTGGTTCTTTTGTCTTTGACTTTTGACCTTTGAAGGTTGCAAGTCGTAAGATTTTGGCTTTCAAGACTGTTTTCCTGATGACTTTGGCATCTTGCAAAAGGAGGGGGGAGGTGCATGCGTGGACATATTCTTCCCTCAGACACAAAACCTCACTGGAAGGAGATCACTATTTCTCCTTCTCCTGCCTTCTTAGCAAAGGATCAGTTGGCTTCTGATTGCCCAGTTTTGCTCAAACCAGTGGTCATTCTAGCTCTTAAACCTTTTTTGGGCTCAGATTTGACTGAGGATATGACTTCATGCCCTGTCAGCGCACTTAGATACTATCTAGACAGAACTAGTGCTTTAAGGAAGGGAAAGAATCTCTTGTTTATATCCTTTAAGGAAGGCTTTGACAGAGATTTCATGAGATGCTATCTCTTCTTGGATCAGAGAGACTGTCTTATTGGCTATCAGTCATCCAATTTTGATACATAGGACCTACAGGTTAAGACCCATGATGTTAGGTCCATGTCTGCTTCTTTAGTATTCAAGGATGGGTGTCCCTAGAGCAGATTTTAGGCTCCTGCCATTGGAAGAGCCACAACACATTTTCTACCTTTTAAGCTATGTGTCTTGGCAGTCCACAGACCAAACAGATTACAATTAGGCCCAGTGGTTTCTGCTCAGCATGTGATTGGCTTTGAGTATGTTCTTGAGTATTTCATATGGCTTACATACTTTACTCTTCCTTCCATACCAGTATCTTGTATGGACATATGTCTTTTTCTGTGGCAGATGGCCTCATGACTGTATTTTGTAAAACACAGAAGCCAGCTTGGGGTGCCTTCTTGCTGGATGACAGCTCCCAGCTCGAGGGACCCAGGAAGCCATTCCCCACCACACAGTTATGGGTGATGGTTTAGATATAGGACAACTTTATGCTACATTGGACAAGTGTCAACTGCAACAGTACATCATGAATATTCATGAGGTTACCTATCATTACTCATCTTTACAGATATCTTACAGTAATGGAAAATTCTGTTGTAGCATACTTAAGCTTATCTTATCCTCTCCTTCAAATGCTTTCATGGTGAACCCCATAATCTTAACAGGGAGGCTGCAAAACAAACCCCTCCTCCTGTTATGGTTGGAATCAAGCATTTGTGAGGATAAGGTAAGGCTATTTTATGTAATAAAATGTAACAAATTTTATTGTAATTTAACTTTTTGTAAGTTAAATACTTACCTTATCCTCACAAGGACAGACCCACCGTTCCTCCCCTCACAAGTTTGTTTTCATAGGGGACCAAAAATTAAATGAGGATCTCTTGACAAAGTCCAACCGACAATGTGTTGTGCGCATGCGCACCTATCACTAACTACGGGGTTCACCTCTCGAACAAGAATAATTTTTAAATATTCTTGTTGGTCGCCGCGTTTTGCCTCCACAAAACCAAGTAAGCATTTGTGAGGATAAGGTAAGTATTTAACTTACAAAAAGTTAAATTACAATAAAATTTGTTACAATTGATTGATATTGAAATAATAGTAACTGATCCCTTCCCTAGTTGCTTCTAAGTATTCTTAGGCCTGAAATTTAAGGATCTTCTTGTTTTGCATGGAATCAGCCAATTTGTGTATTGAGAGTAGTTCCGGGATTGAAATGTGAATTTTAAATATCAATATGAAACTCCAATTTGCATATTGATTGATCTTAAATTATTGTTTCACATCAAATTCCCACGTTCTAGAGTCCATATCAGAATGGATAGGTGTGAGGCTGGAAGAAAGAAGTGCATACTGAATGGTCAGGTTTTCTGTACTATAAACGATTCACATTACCTAGGAACTATGTTTCTCATAATCTAGGGTGAGCTTTCACCTCACAACTTTGGAGGGGAAGTGAGTGTTTCACTGCTATAAGACGAACTGTGAGGGTTTAAGGATTGCAAAGAACACACTGTAAATTGTAATAATAAACAGTTTCTGTTTTGTTGAAACTAAAACCTTTTAAAAGATTTAATTTTTTTTAAATGTTACTAATGCATACTGTTATACAAGGGGTATAAACTTAGCTGTCTAAAATGCTGACAATGTCACAGCTGATATTTAATATTTCAATATTTGTGGAAAGAGTCAAGGAATTTTGTTTCAAGTATAAGTGTATCTATTGCTATACACCCTCTTAACAACACTACAATAATACCATTACCAATCAGAATTCATTAATCCGATCAAGTTATTTCTCTTGTTATATTCTATGGTGAATAAACAGATATAATCTAAAACAATTTGTTTATGGAAATTAATTTGAGACTGTTGTTTTGCAGGTGTTTTTACCCTCTTTGGTTTTGTGAAAGATTTTTTCAACAAAACAAATTACAAAGTGTTTTCTCTGTGCAGGCATGTAGTATTGTTAAAAATAATGACAACTACAGTTCATTTGCACAAATCATTCAATCCTTAATGCCCCATTCACACTACAGGTGGTACATCTTGCGGTACATCGACCGTGGAACCGCCTCCTAGGTCGCCCACGGTATTTGGTCACACGGTCTTTCTATTACGTCACAGTGGTTTCCATGGTCTATTCACGGTGACACGGTTTTCCACAAGGTTTCTCACTGTTTTCAATGGTCTTCGACAGCAAGGCACTGTCTTCCTACTGACGTTGAACGTTTTGGTATGTTCTGCTTTCGGTAACACATGCTACCCAGACAGTGATGTAAGGTGGTGCAAGGTTCCCAAAGGTTATCTGTCCGTGATGTACGTTTGTAATACTGTCGTGCCACTTTACTGGCAGTTGTGTGTCTCGGCTGCAGTATATCGCCTATAAAACCGTTTCCCACAGTTGACCACCATCATTTCTTCTGGTTACTTCGAGAGAACAACATCGCTATGAATATTCAGCCAGCTGACAGATTGAAACTGCTTGGCTGTATGCTGCAAATCCAGAATAATACACTTATGCAAAATGTTGCAGTCCATCTTGATTTGACCCATTGTAGAGGACATAGGGGTCCCAGACAGTGTTGGGTTAGATCCTGGAAAGGTCACTCTTTGGCCAGTATGAAGTTCTGATGGACCAGCTGCTGAATTTTGACTTCTATGGCTACAGACATTTGGTGAGATTGTCTCCAGACCTCTTCAGAGAGCTAGTGAAAAGAGTAGGCCCAGTGATTCAGAAGGAGAAGACAAGATTCCACGAGCCACTTCCAGCTGGGTTGAAGGTAGCTATCACCCTCAGATACCTGGCTACAGGGAACTCCTACAAGACCCTGATGTATATCTTCAGGGTAGCTTTCACCACCATATCCCTGTTTATGCCAGAGTGTGTGAGGCCATCTACAAGGATAAGCAGCTAAGATGTCCAAGTACCCCACAAGAATGGTGTGAGAAGGCAGTGCACTTTGGCTAGAGGTGGAACTTTCACCATGCTGTGGGAGCCCTAGATGGAAAACATTTCTAAAGAGATGTCCCAGGTGGTCAGGTTCAAATATTACAATTACAAGGGTTTCTACTCAGTGGTGATGTTAGCTCTTGTGGACGCTGACTACAGGTTTCTGTGGGCAGATGTGTAGAGTAATGGGTGCTGTTCTGATGCCCAGATCTTCAATGAGTCCCACCTGAGGCAGAGCATTATGGATGAGACAATAGGTTTTACTGACACTGATCCACAGCCAGGTGATGACAGGGACATGCCATACTTTATTGTGGCAGATGATGCCTTTGCCTTGAGGACTTGGCTAATGAAGCCTTTCTCTGGTCGAAACCTTAATGTTTAACAACACATCTTCAAATATAGACTGTCCAGAGCCAGACGGGTGGTGGAGAATACGTTCGGGATACTAGCCAGTCGCTCCAGCTCCATATTGACCATAATGGCCCAGGACCCACACAATGTCATGTTGGTGGTTTGTGTGACCCTGCACAACATAATGAGAACACGTTATCGTGAAGGACTAGCAGATGAGAACAACAAACACATGAGGGTGCAAGGTGGCTGGAGGCAAGGTTAGGTTGTGCCTGACCTTGTTGAACCAGAGGGGGTCAACCATGCTACAATCAGAGCCAAGAGGCAGAGAGAGTATTGGTGGATAACTACATCAACGCTGTTGAGGCAGTTCCATGGCAGAATGATATGATCTAGTTCAAGGACATTTATGAACTTTGTTGTTGTTTATTAATGTATTTACATTCATTGTTATTAAGTATTAAGTGCTATAAAGTAATTTGTTGAACTTCAATAAAAGTTAATTTTTTCCAGTTATACTGTACAATGTACAATACTGTACAATGGACAATATATGAATAAAAGTTTGGCGTGGCCAAATAAACCAAAGGTCAAATCTTTGGGAAGGTAAATAAACACTGAAAGGGCATTTTTTGTCGAAGGTCACATTGGAGGTCAGATTAAGGCATTGGTCTTATGTGTTCATTTGAAGTCTTCTGTTTTAACATGGCAATAGTAGATGGTATGAGATAAGTCAAATGATTACCTATTATATATATATATTTATGTCAGCTGACAGAAGCATCACTGCGATGTCTGCATGAACAACTTCTCCAAAAGTATAAGGCCCTGAGACATATCTATCAAGAATGATAAATCCATGCAGATCTGTCCATGCATCTGTTCCACAGAGCCGTTAGAAGAGAGGTACCCCACCCAAAGTGTGAAAATTTACACTTTATCACAATTTTGTCATTGACTATTTAAGGGATTTCTCTTATTTTGCGTATATGTACCAGGACACAAGTGGATTCTCTTGCCTGGATCTTTCGTATTTTTTTTATGAATTTTTTTAAAATAATTTTTATGCATTAAAATTCATGAATTCATGCACTAAATCACTTATACCTTGAAAAGTATTGCATTTAGTGCATTTTGTTAAATATGTTTTTCACCTATTTTTCTTTCAGCTATAACATAGTAAAATTTCAGACTTGTAGCTGGTTTCATAGCTAAGAAACGGCAACACAAACTATATATACTGCAGAAAACAATATTTATGCTAATCTGTACAGACAACTCCCCCTCCCCCATTTCCCTACACTTCATATAAAATGCAGGTGAGAAAAGAATTGCCTCTGTGTTGGGGGCGGGGGAGGGGTGAGAGGTTGTGTGTGTGGTTATATGTGTGTCACTTCATTCTAATAAAGAGGGAACGTGTGTTGCATGTGCATCCCTTATGTCTTGCTTATGTGTTGGGTAACTAATATTGAAATAGCCAGCCTCGGCAGGCAAGAAACCCAGCCCGCAGGTACAGCTAAATGGCCAACAACATTGAGATTTGGGAAAATCTTAGGAACAACTTCTGTTGTAAGAAGTATAGAGAACCCATGAGATGTTCTACAAAAGATTCACAGGCCATGATTTCTTACAAGTAGTTTTCATATTTTGAAGCCCAAGAAACAATTAAGGGAGATATAAGACCTTTTTGATCTGATGATCTTTTTATTTGGAATTAAAGATGTGATATGGCGGCCATTTTGTTTCCAAAATAAGGACACAATTACTCTTGGGCAAGCTTTCCTATCCATTTACATTTTGTGCAAATCTGATGAAGCTAGCTGCAATATTTTAGGTTACAGAAAACATTAAAGATTTTAGAACAAACTTTAAGACCCGAAAATTTTAAAATCCTGCCATGACAACAGTTGCTGCTGGATACCGCCAAAACCTAATCAGCTGTAGATCCTCTTGGGGTAAACATATCCTGAAAATTTGGTGAAAATCCATGCATGGGTTTAGGCTGTGGAACACCAACAAACTTTAACACCGAAAATCTTAAAAGTGTTGCCATGGCAAAAGTGGTAGCTGGATACCCCTCAAAACCTAATCAGCTCTAGATCCACTTGGGGTAAACATATCCTGAAAATTTGGTGAACATCCATCCAGGGGTTTAAGATCCGAAAATCTTAAAAGTGTTGTCGTGGCAACAATGGTAGCGGGATACCCACTAAAACCTAATCAGCTGTAGTACCTCTTGGGGTAAACATGTCCTGAAAATTTGGTGAAAATCCGTGCAGGGGTTTAGGCTGTGGAACACCCACAAACTTTAAGACCCAAAAATCTTAAAAGTGTTGACATGGCAACAGTTGTTACCGGATACCCCCCCCCCCTCAAAACCTAATCAGCTCTAGATCCTCTTTAGGTAAATATCCCCTGAAAATTTGGTGAAAATCCGTGCATGGGTTTAGGCTGTGGAACACCCACAAGCTTTATGCCCGCCGCCGCTGCCCAGATGGCGCAGGGGACGACTATAAACCCAGCCTCTATGGGCTGGGGTTAAAAATGAAAGTAAATGGGAAAGTTTACTTTCACTGAGCTTTATCAACAGTTTAAACCATCAGCTGAAAAAAGCTTACTCAGGTTCTTACTAAAAATTAACATGCCAACAGTGACATTGTCAGCAGTAAGCAAGTTACTCATCATACTTAAAGTGTAAGACCAACAGTATTACCAACAGCACTGAAAAAACTCAATAGTATTTTACATGCCAAACTTTACCATTAGTGCTACTACCAGCAGTAATTAATATAAAATATACAGGCCAACAGCACTAACCATCAGCAAATACTGTTAGTTGAAATATTACTTAAGCATTACTGTGGCACAACAGTAACACCATTAGCAGTAACCAGAGTACTCTAAATAATTACACCAACAGTAGTACTTCCAGCTGATAAACCTCAAACATTAAAACCACACACAAGCAAAGCCAAAGGTACTACTGCCAGCAGGCAGTCTGTATCATAAGATAATAAATCATACGAGTTAATTACAATCAAAGAAAATGTCAGTAAATAGGTAAATACAAGAAACAGAGGCCCAAAGAACAATATTTACATTCAGACCAGTAATATAAAGTAGTATTAAAGACCCAAAACACTGTGCATTGTGGTTACAAGGTTAGAGTTATACGTAATTCAGAACAACTAAAAATTTGCAGCCAATACAATGGCAGCAAAGTGAATCCAAGAGGCATTTGAAAAAATATATGTACTTTGAGGTTTTAAGGCCTAAATCTTGCACCAAAATAAAAATGCCACTTTTTAGTGACACCTTCATTCTGGTGCAGGTGCTAGGCAAAAAAAAATCTCAAAATATATCCATTGATTTCAATCACCTTTTGAGATTACTTTGTTTCCATTATAATTGGTGAAAGACAATTGGTGGAAATGATGCTAAGTGTTGACACAGAAAATCAAAGTAAAAATTTAGTAAACCATGTCAACAAGAAACAGAACTGTGAAAGGTCTCACAATTTAGAATCAAAAGTTTGTACCATTTTAGTGTCATCAGCTATAACTCTAAACTTGGTCTCACAATCCAGTGTTCTGGGCCTTAAATGTCCAAAAGCCAAAAAAAACCAGCTACTGATTTCCCTCTAGTAGGAAAATTGGGTTGTCAAGGTCTGTTAAAGAATTCTAAAACATGTTTGTGGGGGCTTCTGTTGTGATGATCCGGATCTTAGACCCAGAAGCAGCAGATGATGCAGGGGATGACATCCTGGGAATGGTGAGGTCCTGTGAGGCCTGACAAATGGGACACCTGTCGGAACATTGCACAAGATGTACTGCAGCTCAGCCTGTCCAGTAACACTCTGCTTGATAGCAGTGGACTGATCAAAGTACTGTGTGATCATCTGGTAAGACTGGTCCTGGAAGGACCTGAACAAAGATAGGTCTATCTCCTTCACAGATACCTTCATCCAAAGGCACCAGGACTTCTTCAGATCAGGAATTGAAGCAGACAAGGTACTGTCAATCTGCTTCAAGGTCTTCTGGGTCCCTTCAGTGCCGGTCTTCAAGAGATTCAAAATCTCGTTGGTGTCCCGAGTTTCCCTACTAAACCTGTTGGAGACAGGTGATCTGGTCAACTAACCCTGCAAACACCTCTTCCTCACCATCCTCGTTAACAACAAAGCCAACAAAACTGCTAGAGCATTGAGGTACCAGTAAAGGAGGTACTGGGTCTGTGGCAACAGTGGACGCCGAACCTGTGGTAGCAGCCAGCACAGTTGTAGACACAGGTTTTAACTGAAAGTACAAGAAAAAAACATTCTATCATATGTTGTCATGGATGAATGGCTGCACCACCTGCATCTACCTGCACCTAAAATACTGTATTAGGGAAAATACATACAAACATGTAGTAGCACAGCAAAAAATACATGTATTTCAAAACCCAAAATTTCAGTTACACATCTATTAACCCTTTCACTACCAAAGCATTTTAATAGCCACTGACCAAGGAAAATAGATGTCAAACAATACAGGAAAAAGTGATCCCACTACCTTATATACTTTATTTTGCGGTAGTTTTAGGTATATTTCGCCTAGAACTGTTGAACTGTCGAATAAAAATAACTTGGGGATTCCCCCATTACAAAAATAACCACGAGAATCAATATTCCTTATATATTAGATTTGCGGTATTTGCGACTATTTAACTACAAAATAATGATGAAAACGAATAAAAATGGGGTTATTTATCAAAAATAGAGCACATATTACATACATTTTATTTTAAACAATCGTTTTAATACTGATATACCACAGAAAGTGTATAGTAGATGACTGAAGGGAAAAACAAATATATTTAACGGCCGTCGACACTGCTCGACAGGCATGGTATATTATAATACATATTACTGTCGACTGCAGTCGACACACATGGTAGTGATAGGGTTAAGCATTTAAGAAGTAATAATATTGACAATATTAAATTTACACAATGCACATCTGCTATTTTAATGACAGGTATGATGATAAAAATTTGATACAGAACAAGTCTGCCGACTAGGCACATGGTCTCTGTGCCTCTTCAAGAACTGTAACTTCTCAAGGATATACTGGTCACTATCTGTCAGTTCGCATGCACCATCCCCTGAACATGCCCTGTCAACTTCCCAAATTTTGTGTGCACGCTTTTCCACCAGACCTGGAGGTCTTCAACTTTAACAGCAAAAACAAAGCTAAACCTATGTAGTAGTTAAACTTTCAATAACCTAATTGATACATTCTACATCACATGAGTTACACATTGGCAAACCCATTGCAGATTTACAAAATATTTAATTTATTTAATCATACATGGAGCAGGGTCCATAGTGGTAGGGCAAGTCAGCTTTTATTACTACATTTAGCATGTTTACTGATTCACTTAATTATTTCTGCCGAGGGTCTGCAGCATTTAATGCTAGTTACATATATCTACACACTCATAGGGATGTACAATTGTTAATAATTCAATCAAAATGTACATCAAAAAAAACTTTAAAATGTTTTAGAAAATATTCTAAAATTTAAAAAAAAATTACCGGTAAAAAAACCTCACCAGTCATATCCATCTTAGCTGCCTTTTCAGCCCAAAGCCTGAACTGAAATTGTAACATATCTGTTTTTATCTGAATATACTTCAATAAGTATGTTATACTAAAGGTGACTTATAAGCCCAGGGACTGGGAGGAAATTACAATTTTTCTTATTTTTTTTTTGTAAAGCTTTACCTGTATCAGCAGACATTACCTTCTTGGCATGCCTCTTTTTTTCTTTTCAATATTCAACAGTTCATGGGATAACACCTCAGACTCATGCTGTTCACCAGTTGCCAGGTTATCTACTGTATCACTATCGTCATTATCAGTCAAAACAGGCGTGGATTTGAGAATGCAAACAGATTTCTTCTTGGTCCTTGGCATCTTATGCCATACTTACAAGGGTTAAATAATACTAGTCAACAAAGATGAAACAAATTAATTTAAAGTTTCTACTCCAAAGTTCCTTCCACAGCTTTCAAAATGGCCACCCGAATGAAGATGCGTCTTTCAGTAAGATATCCTATTTCCAAATAAGGTTGTGTTGTTCAGTATTTCACCTCCCGGGCATCCTCAACAACCGAATCATGACAGATGCAGTGCCTTCAGTCACCCTCCGATACCTTATGTAGACCTTGTGTAACAGAGGTAAATCAGAAGCTTGACAGTAATTCACTGTCCCCCACTGTCCAATACGTATCCCAATTGAAATGGCCCACCTTCTGTCCCCCGTGTCCCATCAGTGGGACACCGAATCATACCTTAATTTCACCTTGTCACACCGCACGAAAAATAGTGAGCATAGTTTGCCACTGACAGGCATGGTGATGTACAGTACAGTGGTTATACTAACATAGGACGGTGAATGACTGACGGGGAACTTTCCAGACACTGTAAATTCAAAATTTTCAAAACATCTGAGCGATGCGTAAGGATTGGGATGGTAGGCCACTGAATCGAAATGTGTCAAACTGATGTCAGGCGGTGATCCAGGGACAGGGACGTTTCACCAAATGTGGGTCACTGCGGGTGATACCGCCTGTAATGTGAATGGGGTATTATATATGAAGGCCTGGGTTGGTATACATGAAAAATCTCAAATTCACACTCAATCCTGCGTAAACAAAAACTCAAATTTAGTATTTTCAGGTGAAATTCTCCATAAATAGTGTATGCTCAAACTCAAATGGAGAATGTGGTCAAACTAAATTTTATCCCTGACTATTACAGCCAACTTGTACAGACTCAAAGCATTTAAAAAACCCTTTCATGCAGGGTTTAACATAATCCATTAAGACAGCACTTACAAATGAAATTTCCTTTAAACAATTTTTTCTGTTGTTACCCATGCTCCACTTTCATGAAGAATTTTACTACCTACAGCTGATTTTTAAACAAGAGCCTACTACAATTAATCTTGTAGAAAAGGAGTCAGAAAACTAACAAAACACATGATTTGTCCAGAGTGAAAACATTGTCATATGATCAATAAAGGTCAGTTTTACAGCCTGACTGCCATAATTCATAGAGATAACTTGAAATGCCAAAACTTCAATGCACTTGAGTAATCTGTAAACTCTTCTGCCTAATCTTTTTGGACAAACTCACTTGGCACACTTGACAGGAAGATTGGTTGCATCATGAAAGAGTGGATGGGAGAGGTCATGCTACTGAAACTTTGGACATAAAAAATGTGGACAGAAATACTCACTTCCAATGCTTTTTGAAGTATTGAATCTTTTCCATGGGTGTCTGTGAT
Source organism: Sabellastarte sp. h YS-2021 (assembly GCA_964017235.1). Classification (NCBI taxonomy): domain Eukaryota; kingdom Metazoa; phylum Annelida; class Polychaeta; order Sabellida; family Sabellidae; genus Sabellastarte; species Sabellastarte sp. h YS-2021. Next base: position 109,780,397 of record OZ024928.1, on the reverse strand, counting down.
CACTGCAATTGCGGTTTTGACTTTCATAAGCCTAGTGATGGCTCATATGACCAATTAGATTATGTCTGTGTTTGGATGGTCAAGAGGCAAACTTGAGACAGTGAACAGGAGTATAAAAGGATTCCTTTATCTTTCAATAAAGTAAATATATAAAGTATAATTGGCAAGAGTATGTACTAAACTGAGAATGATCCCTTCTTTAATATAAATTTTAAGCTTTCAATAACTTTTTGTAATAATTGTAGTTAGAATAGTTCTAATAGTTGTATCCCTATACGAAAGTCGGGGATATTTAGGATTCAGTACGGTCACGCCGCTGCCGCAACCGCCGCTGCCGCAGAGATTTCCTTTCGGATGTAATAACTTGAAAAATATTTTAGTTAGACCTTTCAAATTTGGTATGTGGGTATATATGGGCAATTCCACGAATGCTATTGTTTTGTGACCTTGACCTTCAATTTCAAGGTCACTGGTGGCCTCTTAAAGGTCAGATTTTGGCCACTTTTTCACATTTTGGCCCAGTTCTCATATAAGTTAGATCATCCTATGGTTGGTATATATAATACATATATATGTCCTCTGTAAGCATTCAGAAATTTGACCTTGAAGCTCTTCATTGTAGGTCATCCACAGACCACCAAAGTACCTCGCCGGGGCCATTTTTGGCCTTTTTGGAGATATTTTCACACTTAATGCTGACTATATTGCATGGAAACTATTGAAAATGGCTTTGGAGGTTGAGTACATGATGAAGTACCAGCATCCAGTTTGTTGACCTTGTCTATTGTTTTCAAGGTCACCTTAGGCCTGCGCATATATATGCCTATATAAGACTGTGGGGCATAAAGCTTGTGGATGTTCCACAGCCTAAACCCTTGCACGGATTTTCACCAAATTTTCAGGGGTTGTTTACCCCAAGAGGATCTAGAGCTGATTAGGCTTTGGGGGGTATCCGGTAACAACTGTTACCATTTTTAAATTTTTCAGGTTTTAAAGTTTTATGGGTGTTCCACAGCCTAAACCCCTACATGGATTTTCACCAAATTTCAGGACATGTTTACCCCAAGAGGATCTACAGCTGATTTGGTTCTGGTGGGTATCCGGCTACCACTGTTGCCATGGCAACACTTTTAAGATTTTCAGTCTTAAAGTTTGTGGCTGTTCCACAGACTAATCCCATTCACAGATTTTCACCAAATTTTCAGGGTATGTTTACCACTAGACCATCTAGAGCTGATAAGGTTTTGGGGTAACAACTGTTGCCATGGTAACACTTTTAATATTTTCGGGTCTTACAGTTGTGGGTATTCCACAGCCTAAACCCCTGCACGGATTTTCACCAAATTTTCAGGACATGTTTACCCCAAGAGGATCTACAGGTGATTAGGTTTTGGTGGGTATCTGGCTACCACTGTTGTCATGGTAACACTTTTAAGATTTTCAGGTCTTAAAGTTTGTGGGTGTTCCACAGCCTAAACCCATGCATGGATTTTCACCAAATTTTCAGGATATGTTTACCCCAAGAGGATCTACAGCTGATTAGGTTTTGGGGGGTATCCAGCAGCAACTGTTGCCATGGCAGCACTTTTAAAATTTTCGGGTCTTAAAGTTTGTTCTAAAATCTTTAATGTTTTCTGTAACCTAAAATATTTCAGCTAGCTTCATCAGATTTGCACCAAATGTAAATGGATAGGAAAGCTTCCCAAGAGTAATTATGTCCTTGTTTTGGAAACAAAATCGCCGCCACATCACATCTTTAATGCCTCATAGGAGGGTCATCATATCAAAAAGGCCTTATATCTCCCTTATAATTGTTTCTTTGGCTTCAAAATATGAAAACTACTTGTAAGAAATCATGGCCTGTGAATCTTTTGTAGAACATCTCGTGGGTTCTCCATACTTCTTACAACAGAAGTTGTTCCTAAGATTTTCCCAAATCTCAATGTTGTTGGCCATTTAGCTGTACCTGCGGGCTGGGTTCTTGCCTGCCGAGGCTGGCTATTTTTAATCATAACCAAAATGAGTAAATGATATTTTTCTTCATAACTGTTGGAGTTACAATAATTTTGTCAAATATGGTGTTTAGCTAATTTTTGATGCACATTGGCATGGGTGTTCCACAAACAAAACCCCTGCATGGCAAATTCCAGAGCTGTAGGTCCCTAGATGACTGAGTAATAGCTACCTTGACAGTTTACCATTGAGTAAATCACTTATATCTGCAAACCTATTAATTTTATTGCTCTACAATAGCTTACGATGTGGGACTGAATGCTGTTCCCGGATGGTCGCAGGGCATCACGGCCAACGTCTAAGAAAAATAGACATTTATAGTTGGCCGTAGCCTCAGGTTGTCCTCTTGTGGTACACTACGAGATTTCTCACTACTTTCTCGTTGGCCGCGTGAACTGGTAGCTTCTGTCACTTACACAGATATTTTCATCTATTTCTCAGCACATACGTATTGTTGGATGTTAATTTTTGGTCATTTCTTGTAATATATAACATAGTTTATTCTGTGAAAGTTCCATTTCGACAGGAAAAATATTTTTTCTTATTTTGGTGTTTTTTGAGTTTTCCTCGGTACAGGCTTTTTCGTCTGTGTTTTTTATTGCGTTTCAAGATGTCTGCCCACCAAACGGATAAAGATAAGCCGAGATCTGTTTAGTGTGGCCACTTTTGCTTTGTGTTTGATTCATACAATTACTGCCCTACCTGTAGGGAATCTGGCAAGGGTGGTGACCCCTGTGTCACTTTTGAATCCCCCTGTGCAATCTGTGCTTCTTTCACAGAAGAACAAACGATCAAAATTACACAAAGGAAATGCTGTGTCAAAAAGCAAAAGAGGGACACTACTAGTTTTTACGATGATGAACCTTTTAGGTGATGAGGACGTGGATTCCTTTACTGGATCTCATGCAGACCTTCAGAGTGCTGCAGACTACTTATTTACCTCACCCCCACGTCCTCAGCCCCTACCCTTCAGTTCATTGTCTATCAAAACACAGAAACTGTCCCACCCACCCCAGGTACTGCCTTACAGCAGCAGATTGAATCAAATTTGGAAAAATCCTTGGGTAACACACTTAACATCCATTTACAGCAGCAAATGGGTTCCTTCCAGGCATCTATGTTAGAAGCTTTTCAGTCTCTCTGGGACGAATTGACATCTAAAAAACAAGTAGAAGTAGATCAGACCTTGGCTTCAGCTTCTAAGCCTGGACCCTCCAATAGTGCTGTAAATCTGGACCTACCCCCTCCAAGACCTTGGCCTACCTCACATTTTGAGGAAATGGAAGTGGACTATGGTCCTGCTCTTCCTTCACGTCTCGGTGCTGATCATCATGACGCATTGGATCAGCATTCTAGTCCATCCAAGGAGTCTTCTAAGAAGGCCTCGGATAGACCTAAAAAACCCTCTCACTCTCATAAAAGGCATGATGTTGAACTGAGGTCTGCCTCGGATCAATACTATGATGAATCCGATGAACCTCGGATGTCATCTTCTAAATCCAAAAACCATGCTGACAAGAGTAAATATAAGGTGAGGTCCACATACGTGTCATCTTCTTCAGAGGAGGATCAGTCCTCTGTAGCCAGATACAGGTCTTCAAAGCCCTCTGGGGCTCAGCCCTCTGCGGCTCTCTCTGATCAAGACCAACCTCAACATGATCCAGACCCCCTTATTATAGGAAAGTAGCTCTGTCTGATGTTCCCTCCCAATACGCTGAAGAAGTGGACACCTTCAGGCACATTCTTTCCCTCCCTGACCCCAGGGAGTCCATGCCTAGGTCCTCAACTTCAGTCACGGGGCTGGACAATGAGAAAGGCCATCAAAAGCTCAGACCTAGAGGTCCTTTCTCTATGCTCCCACTCAGTTATCAAAGATGTCTTTGATAAATTTGAGCATGATTTCCAGGCCGCTAATTTACCTGAGGGTAAATACATCAAACCTCCTCCTTCCAATGCTAAGTGGTACAAGGTGGGACAGCCCTGTTATGAGGAGAAAATGCAGGAGTTGAATACAAATTTTGCCAGGTGCCAGTCTCAGGAGGAAGCCCAAGTGAACACTCAGGCAGTGGTAGACCTAACCCAGTCCTTGGGTGGATAATAAATCAGGAAAAATCAGAACTAAAACCTAATCAGGTGTTTTCGTTCGTGGGCTACGAATACCATCTAGATTCAGCCCTTGTAAAACCCACTCAAGAGAGATGGATTTGATCCTACAACTCAACTCAAAACATGTTTTGACTGCAAGATGTTTGATGTCGCTAATTGGGTTGCTTGCTTCAACGGAGAAGATGGTCCCAGAGGGACACCTTCACATGAGGCCCTTTCAGTTTCATCTCAAGGAGCACTGGAAATATCCTCAGTCGCTGGACAGTCTCCTTCCTTGGACAGAAACCATTTCTGCACACCTAGAGTGGTGGCAAAATCCCGCAAACGTGATGAGAGGTGCAGACCTTCATCCCAAAGACCACAGTATCCAACTCTGACACCTCAAACGAAGGATGGGGCGCTCACTTAGATCAAATTTCTACAAAGGGTCTGTGGTCAGACCGGTAAAAAAGGCTACACATAAACATTCTAGAGTTGAAGGCGGCCTCCCTGGCCCTTTGAAGCTTCAAGGACAAGTGCCAGAACCAAACAGTGCTAGTTGCAACGGACAACTCAACAGTGGTAGCCTACATAAACAAACAAGGAGGAACTCACTCTGCGGAGATGTGCGCTCTCCTGTGGAAGATCATGACATGGTGTCATCGCTATTACATAACTTAAAAGCCAGGCACATTCTCAGGGTGCCTGAATGTGATGGCCGACCTGCCCAGGTGCAACCAAGTGCAGTCAACAGAATGGTCACTGCATCCGCAGGTGTTCAAACAGATCTGTCAAAAGTGGTTCACTCCTCATGTAGATCTATTTGCCACTCATCTGAACCACAAACATCCACTATACATGTCTCCAGTCCCAGACCCAAATGCTTGGGACATAGATGCTCTGAACTTAAACTGGATGGGTCTCACTGCCTATGCTTACCCTCCAACGGCTCTCCTTCACAGGGTGATCCAAAAATTCTGGCAATGCCATTGCCTGATCATCGTAATAGCCCCAGGCTGGCCAGGCATGCCCTGGTTTTGGGACCTAGTGCAGCTCTCAACAGAGAACCCACTGCAACTTCCGGTGTCAACAACTCTTCTCAAACAGTCCCACAATTATGTGTTCCACAGCAATCCACAAAATCTCAACCTCCACACCTGGTGTCTAGGAGTGGACAGCTCCAAGAACAAGGCTTCTCTGTGGAGGTGGCAGAGAGAATTGCTGCCCCTCAGAGGTCATCAACAAGGACCATCTACAAGTCAAAGTGGGCCCTATTTGAGAAATGGTGCAGAGAAAATTCGGTGGATTTCTCCACTCCATCTGTGAAACAAATCTCAGACTTTTTCATGTACCTGTATCAAGATCTAAACAGGCGCCCCTCAACCATTGATGGTTACAGGACGACCATTGTTGACACTTTGGGTCCAGCGAGCCACCATATTACACAAAGTTCAGATCTTCATAGGTTACTCTCCAGTTTTCACAGGGATTGTCCAAAACGTTCCAGGAATCTTCCAAAATGGAACCTTTCTGTTGTTCTCAATGAGCTCACAAAAGCGCCCTTTGAGCCTATGAAAGACACAGACCTCAAACATCTTACTCTCAAAACTGCTTTCTTGCTAGCTTTGGCCTCCGGCAAGCGCCGCAGCAAAATCCACGCCTGGGTTGCAAACAAAGTATCTAATCTAGGCCAGTGGGAAAAGGTTGCCCTGTTCCCTTCTTCTGACTTCATAGCCAAAAACCAACTAGCAAGAGAATGTTCTCAAAGTGTGTCTCCGGTGACTATTCCTGCTTTGACTACCATTGTAGATAGACAATTCAAAGAAGACAGGACCTTCTGTCCGGTGCGGGCCCTGAGGTACTATTTGGATCGAACCAAAGACCTGAGAGGGTCTCGATCCCTCCTTTTCATCTCCTTCAAGAAAGAAAGGCAGTTTACAGTACAGAACCCTAGCGAACTATATGTACTGGTTTCCTCTGCCCTTCCAACTACCCGTCGTGATATGACCTGTACAGTGTTGAAAGCGACGTAAAACCCCAAATAAAAAAATTCAAGAAAGGACACACCTCAGACATCAGACCCGCTACTCTTTCTTCTACCATTCTACTTTGTTATAAACAAGCAGACCAACAAGCCTTGGACTTCCCAGTAAACATTAGAAACGTTTACAAAACATTTTTAAAACCTATTTAAACCCTGTCTTATGGCTTTCTAAATGTTTCCAAGTAAACGTTTATGCTGTAATGTTTAAAAAACATTTTATAAACATTCTCTATACAATGTTAAATATTTATAAAATAACTCAAGAAGCTAGGTTTGACTGGAAATGTTTTTAAAAACATTTATAAAATAGCTGAAGAAATGAAGGTTTTGCCTGAAATGTTTTTCAAACATACATCATAAAATGTTTGATAAACAGTACACATAAAATGTTTAAACAACATTGCTTGTCAAATGTTTTAAAAACATTTTATCAAAAACGTTTTTTAAACCTATATTTTTAAACTTTCACCTTCAAACATATCCAAACAAAGATGGCGGTGAGCAATAATAGGGGATTTTATAGGACTTTTTTTATATATATAATATATAAAATATTTTTATATATATAATATTTATATAATATTTTCATCAGTGAGCAACCTTAAAAAGATATTGAATTTGACCTCTGACCCCATTATTATTTTTATTCAGACATTATTATGTTCATTTGTAACATTTTTCTAACATTTGTCATTAAACGTTTAATAAACGGTATACATAAAACGTTTTAAAAACATTCTATTATAAATGGTTTTCGTACCCATAATTTTTTTACCTTTGCCAAACGTTTCCTATCAAACGTTTGCAAAACCTAAAAATGTTTACTGGGTTGGTCCAAGTTAAAGCACATGACATTAGGGCCTTCACGGCCTCTAAGGCCTTTTACGGTGAGGTATCGGTGGACCAAATCATGCAAGCCTGTCACTGGAAAGCTCACAACATATTTACAAATTTTTACCTAAAAGACCTTACTTGGTCAGACAACAATATGTATCTGGGACCAGTGGTGGCAGCACAACAAGTCCTAGATCCTTCCCTTCAGACCAGTTATCCTCGGACAGAAAAGAAGGGGGGGGCACATCTGCTACAACCAAGTCTTCAGGAGTGTAATCCCAGGGTTTAGGTATAGGTTTACCTCTCAAGATGTTACGGGTAAGGTCATTTTTTATTTTTAGTTTATCAAGCAAACTATATATTAAGGACTTATCAAGTTTGTCATTAATCTCATGTTAGGTGGCAAAAATTTATGAGAATTCCAACCATAGGGCTGGTTTTTCACTCGTGGATGGGCCCTAAAGGCCCTTACACTTCTTAAGTGAGCACGGCTGCACTTCTCTCCTACAATCAAAACATCCTGACAGTTTTTAGCACTGTCATTCGTTCTATTCAGGTTTTTGGCTCTTTACAGGCCCGGTCTTCGGGATTGGGGCACTGTAAACGGGACTGGTATTTCTAAACATTCATTCTAATCTATTACTTCAAAGTCTAAGAAAAATTGACATATCTTCCAGTCTCAGCTGTAATCTCTCCACCGTGCGGTTGGATTCAGCATTCAGTCCCACATGGTAAGCTATTGTAGCGCAATAAAATTTAAAATTTTAATTACTTAAATGTAGCTATTATAAGCTACAGGCTTACCATGTGGGACTGAGAAGAGTCCCACCCTGCCTCCCTGCTGTATTACAGCTGAGGGGTAAGGTTTTAAAATTGCAATGAGAAAGTAGGAAGAGATCTCGTAGTGTACCACAAGAGGACAACCTGAGGCTACGGCCAACTATAAATGTCTATTTTTCTTAGACGTTGGCTGTGATGCCCTGCGGCCATCTGAGAACAGCATTCAAGTCCCACATGGTAAGCTTATTGTTCCTGATAGATTTGTCCTGACTTATGATCCCACTAGCGGATCCAGGGGGGGGGGGGGGTTCAGGGGGTTCGAACCCCCCCTTGAAAAATAATGTAAAGGGGTTCAACCCAAAGTACAAAATTATTTCTTGACAGTGGTGTTAAATTTACAGGAAATGCACTCTATTTTTACCAAAAATTTATTTTTTTCCAGGGGGGCATGCCCCCCGACCCCCTTAGTTATAATTTGTCTGATGTTAACCCCCACCTTACTCGATGTGAACCCCCACCTTACATAAAGCTGCATCCGCCCCTGGATCCCAAGATATGATGCATGTACCAATTATCGACCAGATTACGTCATGAAAATCATACACACTTCCTGCCTTTAAAGCTTTTCCAGTTGAGACTGAAGTCATCTCCAATTCACTGTAGTTTGGCTTTAATATTGCTTGTACACATTGTATGCGTCACTTTATTTATTTATTTGGGTTTTAACGTCACTTTTAACACTGTGTAGGTCATATCACACGTGTAAGTTTTACGGGCAGTGGAAACCAGTACATGCAGTTGGTCAAGGTTCTGTACTGTAAACTGCCGACCATCGGTAAACAACTTCCAACTTTCCCACATAAGGTGTGGGGTTTGAACCACCGACCTCAGAGTTGGAAGGTGAGTATGTTACCACTGTGCCACCATGACCCCATGTATGCGTCAGATCACAAGGACTAGTTGTCCTGGTGTATGAAAACAAGCCTGATTAGTTGATCGAGTACCAAATTAAGCGTCAAGATTCTGACACTAAATCAATTAAATTTGACTTATTGTTTGGAGGTTCAGAGTTATATTTGTTTTCTTTATTTTTTCAACGTCACTCTCAACTCATCTAGGGGTCGTAGCACCAGGAGATGAGGGAGTAAGAAAGCCATGTTTTAACCACTGCAACACCCAATATGTACGCGGTTAAATAATACAAAGAAGGCTCTGATGTGCAATAGAAAAATTTAACATTATGCTGAGAAGGTAAAGCATACTAACTGGTCAAATACCAAAGTAACAGGGATCAAATCTTCTCTTTTGCCTGGTGAGAACTCCCTTTAATTTAATAGTTGGTTAATGAGCCTGATGAAAAAATACAACATAAAGTTTTTATCTAATATCACCCACATATTAAATTTTACGCAGGTAATCTTTATGAAAACAACTTTATCACATTGTTGGAGCACATTTCTGCATTTGAATTTTTTTTTAATCTTTGCAATGATGTAGATCTAGACATTTCTATCAAAGAAAGTCTTGGCATAGTTCATTGAAAAGGTCAATATATTGATGAGATATGCTGTGTAATTTTATACCACTCTAACCTTCAATCCATCATGTAAGTTTTAGATATTTACCTCTGCCAGAGAGTTTATTTCTCACTGTGTTTTTGTCAGAGTTTATCTGTCTGGGTATCTGATGGTGAGATTTAGCCAAAAGTGCTGAACTTTTTCAGCTAAATTTGAGATGTATGTTGTAGTTGAAGTAATAGGTGCTAAAATTATGATGTCTAATGCATTAGAATCTGTTAAATAAAAGAGCTTCTCCATAAACAATAGAGTTGTTTATGTACATACTTGTGTGTTTTGGAAATATTGATTTCAGGTGTAGCATGGCTAATTAAGATTCAGTGAAACATTGATCGAAATGTGGGGATTAAAAATTATTTTTGTGACTTTCAAAACAAACAACACACATTTGAAGATAAAAAGTATTGTCTTAGCAGCGTATGAATATCCAATATTTTTGAAGGTTTTTAATGTTACAAGATAATGGTTAATGTTGCACCATGGTAAAGTTTTTCACTCTATGATAACTCCAATTAACACTTGACATGCAAATAGTTAGAGCAGCGGTGGTATAGTGGTAACACTGTCCTCACACCTCCAAGATAAGAGTTTGAATCCCGGCCTGACCTCACGTGGGAAAGCTGGCAGTTGTTTGCATTAGAATCTTGAAAAACGATACATCTCAGATTCTTCTGCTTTTCTATCTGGCCAAGGATATCGTCAGACTATATCGTCACAAAGATAGCAGGGGTGATGTAACAACACTAAGCGAACAAGTGCACTTGGGGGAAGAGCCGAAAGCAGACTTTGCAAAATGTTTGCACACGACCTTAAATTAATGATCACATAGATTTCTTTGGTAACGTAACTAAAAAATGTCCCAGAATCCAGGATATTGACCCGATCATGCCCAAATTTCAAATCAACTGTGAAATAGCAGGTTATATGTCGTGATACGAACTTTGTCTACTATATTTCATAAGTTCGGCATTATTTAGCAGTTCAAACACTAACAGTTCCGGGGCTTCCAGAGTCTATAATATTTTGTGTTTGATCTTTCAAAGGTCATAATTTTACTGATAATATTTCCCCTACAAATGCAAAAAAAAAAAATATTGTATACAACAGAAACATTGTGCAGCCTAAAACAAGTGCAGTGTGCAAAATCATGTAGTTAAACTCCCCACCAAGTTACAGGGTTCTCAAGTTTCACAGTCCGTTGTTATCTAAAATAATTTACTCCAATAACAGAGTTGTATATTGGCTCAACCACTTTGCTTTTCTTCTGATGTGTTCTCTTTATCTGTTGTTTACTGTTACCTGTGGGCCAAGGGGAACCACTTTTCTTTTACTGAACCCAGTCAGACTCTGCTTAAACACAAAATGGCAAAATAGAAAACTTGTTGAAAGAAATATCTATGTTTTTTGTCAGAAAATATATATCTTGTTCACCCAATTTTTGTCTATTAGAAATCAGCTTAACCTGCCGACTTGACAGCCCATTTATCTCATTAGCTGAGATGTCAGACTTCTTGGTGTGAAGAGAAAAATACAGGGAAATACTTAGTTCGGTTGCATAACCCACATAATTGAGCAAGTGGGGGTTGCAGTCAGTAAATCTAGGACCTCTCTGTGAAGTCTCAGGTTGACAGACTTTACTAGCCTGCACACGTCTATTATTTTATTGATGTTTACAGGTAAGCATCGGGATTATTAGAGTGTTGTCTAGGGTCGAAATATGTGGGGTGTACGACACTCACATCCCATTTTTGAAGTCATCTGTTTGAATAACAATCAAGAACTTAATCAAGAAGGTTTTTAAAGCATGAGCTCTAGCTAGGCTTTCTTGAGAATTGGCATAACATGATGAGTACCCGTCTCTTCATTGAAGTTTAGCAGCAATGGGCTGCCTTGGTACTTGGATGGGTGACCGTCTGAGTGCACTTCTCATGGCTCTGATGGCGTTGTAGCTTGCGCATGTAGACCAGAATACTTTTTCACCTTTTTTTTGTCACTGAGATTGAAAGACCTTTCGGCCTTTTTTCAGTACAGGCTGATTTACATTGCATAATCTATAGCTGTGTTCCAATTTGTATTGATTTCGTCCACTCCCTCAAATGGTCGCATTGATATGAAAAGCACAATGTGTTGACAACTGAGTCAAATAAACTAGTAAAATATTAAAGATACTTTGAGTGTCGCAAGTTTGCTGTTGAAGTAATGGGCAATTACAGTATATACCAAGAAAAAAGTCCAGTTCTAATACCAAATGGAACAAAAATGTTGAAAAACATTTTTTTGTAAAGCATACAAGGTTTCTGTCATAGAGTGATCAATTAAACTTGTCAAATATGGTACATCAAATTTATTCTCAGCTCAAAGCCTATTTATGCATGGACGTAGAAAGAATGTCGATTTTATGGTTTAAGACAGGTAAGTTTTACATTTATTGATTGTACTTGTTTTTCACAGTTTTACCAAATCAAACCTACCAAACCTAGAATTGAATCATAAAATTTAATGACCAGAAACGGTAACACTTAAAACCTACTATTAATTTATATTGGAGATACAATAAAAACTTCGATTCATTAAAAAAATCCAAATTTTTTCAATAATCATGGGCATATCTAATGTTCTGTGGCTTAAGCCAGTTGTACACTAGCGCGATCTGGCACGGCTACATAAAATAGAAATGAACAACCTATTTAACAGAAACACTCTAAATACAATAGTTTCAGAGTTATAAGTCACGTACTCAGAGTAGCTAAGATGGTCATAGCTATGTGAAAATGCTACCGATTTTGTCAAAATTCGTTCTTTCTCTATTGTGACACCTGACAATATTATAGGGAAAAATGAGAAACCTAGCTTCAAAATTGTGGCCTAGAACGTGCAAACAAGCATACAACCAAACAAACAAACCGACTGACAAACATACTTCGAAATTGATTTTCGAAGTAACAAACATAAAAACCGACTGACCAACATACTTTGAAATCGATTTTCAATTTTGAAGTAATAAAGGAAGTAGTTCATTGCTTATGCATATATGTGGCGCAGCAACTAGCAGTGAATACTCGCCTCCCATCTTTGAAGTTTTGCATGTAAATGTTGGTATAATTACTTGCTAAAACTTTGTGCAGAATTTTGATCAACTGACATAGCATGTCTATCCACCCCCTTAACTATCCCCTCCTGTGCTGTAAATGGCGTTCAACTCGAAACAAATTCAAATTCATAGAGCCAAAATATAATGCATACAGCCAGATAGAATGCCTCAATGTCACCCAACAGTCATGGAAAGGCTAGACTTTTTCCCCCTTTTGCTCTCGCATTTTTGATAAAAGAAACACACAACTGATGTCTTAGATGGCAAACAAATTGCTTTTCGCTCAAACGAGAGCCTTTTATCAAAACCAATTAATAGAAGCCACATATTTGTCCCAGTATGCCATTCCTAAGTTATGGCTCTGTGGGAGCTCTTGGGATTCGGAAGCCGGCAATAATTTCTGGATTATGACATAAGATTTCCCCTCCAAATGTCAATTTTTAGTGATATAATGTCACGGGAGAGCAGCACAGCTATTTGTTTAGTTTTTTCTTGATTAACTCTCTTGATCTTCAAACAATTCAGCCTTGTTACTAGAAGTACCTCTTGGGTGTGTTCTAGTAAATTTCAGGGACATCCTTTTGAGATTTCAACATTGATAAACCAACAATTTATGAACGCACGTTGTGCTATAAATTTGATACCAATTACATAAAATATTCCTAAGATATCATACTGAAGGCAAGTGTCAATTGTGTCGTGTATGCCTCCAATATCTTGAAAATATGCTGATACATTTTGAAGACAGCAAAAGTTTATAAATCATGGAACTGTTAAAGTCTGAGATACGGGTCAGATGCGCACGAAATAAGACAGACCCATGGATATGTATTGATTAGCCTTTCAAAGGATGTACTTTGTTACAGTTTAATTCACTATAATAAAATATGTGTTTTACAATATAGTTTGACAAAATTTAATGTACCGGTGGAATTAACAGTTGTTATAGGTATTCATCAATCAGATCATAAATTACACTGAATTGTTAAAACATGGGATAAAATTTGGGTCAACATTTCACGCTGGCGTGGCCTAGTTAGTTCTATAACAGGTCTTACGCTTTTGACGGGGCCCCGATAAATGGCCTCACGTGACTAATATGGGCTTTAAATACTGGATATTGGGCACCATAGCTCATTGAGATTCCTGACTATCTACAGACAAATGTTTCGTCAGGACATGGTGATTTCAATTTCTCACAGGTAAGTACATTTTTTCATCATTTGATGTAACTTCTTGTTATGTTGTAACTCAGAATTGAGTTATCAAAAAAATCTTGAAAATACATTCAACCCTTGCGTTAATCAATTTCTTTTTTTTTTTCTACGAGCTACATATTAATTTTTTTGAAAAATAAAATATTTGTAGTACTGTAATAATAGTCATATAGCTATGATGTACAGGATACTTGATATGGGTTTGCAAACTTCAATTTGTCAGGGAAAAAACAAAATCTAGTTAAATGTTATTGAAATAATTCAATTTGAGAAACTGTAAGTATTTAACATGATTCCAACTACTGTCCACACATTGACTTGCGTTTATAAAAGAAATACATGGCTAAACAAAGATTATGTTAGTTTTTGTATTTAGACACAAAACATTGTAAAATATTCAGAAGGTTACCGATCACGAAACATGTTCACTGAAGTACATTACACTTTACTGTTGTTATCATTTAAGCTTTAATACTTCCGTTGTAAATTTATGAAAACCCAAAGCTTACTAAACATTTGGAAATTGTTTTTAAAAATAATAACAACTGGAGAACAAAGAGGCATCTTTAACAGAACTTGACCCTTTGCAAATAAGGTGATTTTAGTACCACTGTACGCCTTGTGTCTACAAATTCACTCTGTGTAGTAGACTGATTACAACTGAAAGAGGTCGTGATATAACTTTTACAACAGACACTTCTAAATATATATTTGATTTCCTTGGAAATACAATATGCTCTTAATTTCAACACGTGGCAAGATTTATCAGTGTGATGGAGATTTGAAAAAAAAAAGAATTACTGTTAATATTTTAAAATTTAAAAACAAAATAGATATCTTTCCTTTGCTGGTGCTACGTTCACACTTCTTTTGGAAGATGGAGCTGTTCTTGGATTGAGTCTGGTTAAGCGCTGCATACCCAAGACAGTAGAAAGAGGGTTGTACTGGCTGATTCATATTGTAATGAGTCTATATATACGACTAAACATGTAATTTTATGTTAGAGCCTATTTTTAACATTTTCTATTCACTTTAAAAATAAATATTCGTCTGAACTTGCATATTTTGGTCTAGTTTTACATTTCTTTTGACATTACATTTACTGAGGAAAGTCTCTGTCTACTGGCGAAAGCAAGGACTATTTATAAACAATAAACTCATATTCTTGGAAGTTGCACTAGACACATTTACTGTGAGGTGGGGGAAAGTCATAACTATCTGTTTCCTACAGTGGTTTCGACTGAAAAGTGGAAAAAAGTGCACTTTTATATCCCAATATTTCTGGATTAATATACCGATTCGGTGCAATCTGAAACCTCGATTTTTCCCCATCCAACAAATCCATATATTCAGATTAGGTGAAATATCCACCAACCATATGTGGCCATCCATATTGCTTGGACAATCAACCCTGTACGAGTAATCACTATCAACTGAGAACTGTTTCTCCGTTTTGACCACTTGTATTTCTCCCAAGAAAGTTATTCTCTAAATATACCCTATAGAGTAATCAGTTCTCAGTTGTGACCAGCAACCATCAAAATTATACCCAGGAAGATAAAAATAAAGTAGGGGATTAAAGGCTAGTACAGTTATAAGAATCTTTATGATATTAAACTCCCAAACCCTCTTGTACACCATGGACCCAAATGTCCCTTTGTTTTTTTATATGATGGCTGAATTTAGAGATGCGTTTTCAAACAAGGGTCTATCGTGGAGTAGAAGCGGAGAAGTGTGAAAGGGGTTTACTCCGCTGTCAGCTTTTTATATATATATATTGATTTTATTTCTTTTACAGCATTTAACTGGTACATACATAGATATGTATACATTAGCGTAATATATACTGTTGATTTAATTTGAGATATTTAAACTTAAAAGGTAGAGGTACATATAAAATGACTTACTGAAATTAAATTCACCAAAGTTTTGCAATTGTGTGTGTGTCTTCTTTTTTCATGAAATTAATTTAAACTTTTATACCTTAACCTTTGCAAATTATGTTTTCATTTTGGCCTCTCTGTTGCATAATACCTTTCTGATTTCAGATTAAGGATATTTTTGACTGAATTTCCATATCTCATTACGCACTAGTTAAACTAAGTATATTTTATGAACGTATCTATTTCAAACATTTTACTATTACACAGGTAAGGAGAGTTGACAATAGGTAGAGATATTTATGGCCACACACGGCGATATAAATCTAACCAATCTAAAATGTGAAGCTCTAAATACGGTGTGAAGTTTGAAAATAAAATCTGAAAATAAATTACACAAAAACTAGAGATTCATTAGGTGTGAGTTATGATGCTTCTAGTTTTGTATTTTGGGAGGAATACAAGGCGTTTACATGCGTTTTAATACATGTTATATTCTACTGAATGATTTTTCCTGTTTTGAAGGGTAGTGTGGGGTTTTATCAGTGCTTTTTGGTGAAAAACAATTATGAATATAAATAATCTGCCAGATATCAGTGGGAATTGTGGTTATTATCAGAGGGATTTAGGGAAATGAAAATCACTAATGAACCATGGCTGTAAGGTCAAAATGATGTTTTTATAGAAAATAAAAGACTAATGCTTTGGGTAATTTAAAACAAACACACGTCTAAATTCTGTTTTGACGGAGAAACAACTTCCGCCCTACAAAAACAAAATTAAATCTTACACACGGTGAAACAACTGTCATAAACATCTTCATAGAGAACGCAGGCATGTTGTCGTGTGTACACGTTAATAATCCATTGATTAAGTACGACCAGAGCAGTGAATTGAATTAGTGAGTTGATTATTCTATTAACTCCATTACTTGATTTCAGCAAAATAGATTATCTGGTTTAGAGACACACATAAATTGATGTTTTGTTGTTCATAATCAAATGCAGTGTGCTGTGTGTTCATTCTTAACTAATCAGCGGTACGATTCTCAGTGCTACCATTTGTTGAAAAGACAAAATAAAAATGTAAATATAAATAGATCAGATTTTAAGAATGGATTGATTTCACTAATTGATGGGATAGTAAAGAAATACAATATAATTATATCAATTATTTGGTAAGTTTATTTGTTTTAGTTATTTATTATTTTCATTATTATTATTATTTTTTTTTTTTTTTTGGGGGGGGGGGGGGGGGGGGGGGGGGTAAATTTTTTAGTTATCTATGGAATGTACTGTGTATAGATGACTGCACCCATAACTTAAAAGACAATTAGTTTTAAAGTGAAAATAAGCTGGTGAAACTATTTAATATCGTTATGTTAATCTTTTCCAATTTTTCCAAAGGGAATATAATTTATGATGTTTATCAAATTTAAATTCATAACAAGTGTACCGTATTTAAATATTCTATTTAAAACTAAATCTGAAGGTTTTATATTTATGTAAAATTTCCTCCCAACTAAAATTCAAAATTGAAGTGTGCTAACAAAATACAGTTTCAAAAATGTAAAAATAATTGCCTAAAATGAAACCTTTTTTGGTATTTTGTTTAGTATTTTCTGTCATTTGGTATATTAAATAATGTCAGCTAGAGTTAGAGAAAATCTGACATTTAATTGCATAACACTTTTAACTAAACTTACACTGATGAAGACTTTTAAAATGTAAATGTATAATTTCACTGAATATGAAAAACAACGGCAAACTAATTACATTAAATTAATGGTTATGTTACATGCCATTTTGACCCCATCCGCCGTTTAAGACGGCAGTCCCAGTCCGCCGTTTTACACAGCAGGCCACCGTTTTAAATGGCCCAGCCAACTAGATAACAGGAATACATACTTCATATGATAGTATACAATAATGACATATGTACCAACGGACTTTTGTGTGCCATTCAGCCACAATTCAAGAGAACAAGCATTCTACTGCTTCTTAATTCTGCTTGTTAATTGCAATTAACAACCCTCCTTTGCACAATACTTGTTTATACACATTTGCATATACACATACACATTATACACATCACCAAAAAAGGTGTGGCTTCCATAATTTTAATCCATTGTGTTAAATACAGCCTACATATAAGACAATACATCGGAAAGTAATCGTACATGAAAAGAATGGCTTTCCACTGGCCAGTCTTTTCATAACAGTGTGGAAGTCATCCCTATTGCGTTGATTTGTTAACTATTATTCAAGTGATCACTTAATTGGATTTGCCCCTATTGTTAGGGTATCACAAGATTAACTTTGACTGAAACAATTGACTTGATGGTGTTACAGCTGTTTGAATTATTTTTGAAAATTCATAATTACTATATATTGATATAATTATATTGCTATTTAATATTTCACTTTTTTATTTTTTAAGCTTAAATGACAAATAATAAAAAGAAAAGAAATTGAATAATTTTCATGAAACATTAAACTTGTATCCCACAGAAGACAAACAATAATTCAATAGTTAACACAGTAATAGCTAGAAAAAAGTTAAAATGGCTGAGGGCTGGAGCCCGCCATTTTAAATGGCTCAGCCATTTGGAACCCTTATTTAAACCTAGTGAATGTAAATGGCACGGTCTGCCATTTAAAACGGCGGGGGTCAAAACGGCAGTGAACACTTATAATCATACAATACAACCCAACCAGCCTATTTAATGTGATGAAAAATTAACAATTAATGAATTTTCAACTTCTGTTACACGTGACCATCATCTGTTGTATTACATATCCAGATATTGACCAATGTAATGCAAGTGAATTACAGGATAGATTAGTTACTGTCTTTACACCAGACACCGAGATATTTGGTTGCAAGGTACTAGTGTACAGTCATATATGGATAGATAACAATCTCCTTGTTTACTTAATCTAATAAGATTTTTATAGCTCTTAATCTTTGTGCTAGCAGCTCTCAGTAAAACAGTTGTTCTAAAAAGCATACAGCAACTGGGCAAGTGTGGACCCTAATACCTAGGTCACACCTTTCTGTACTGGGCTCACAAGCTATACAAAATGGGTTTGGGCAATTTGCATTCATTGCAGTTTTGTTGAAGTATTTGAAAAGGCTGTTATAGCTTCTCATGGAATGTGTTAAAATCTACATTCAGGAAGGGTGAGATGGTTGGTGGGATGGATATATGAGACACGATTTCTCTATTCAGAGCCATAAGGACGGGATCATGAAATGGTGAAATGTGTAGTGTACAGAAGCCTGGAATCACCATCCAAATTCAAAATATATGCTTTTTGGAATTCCAAATACGTATTTTGGAATTCCGAATATGCTATTTGGAATTCCAAATAGCATATTTCAAATTTTGAATTTAGATGGCGGTTCCAGGCTTTCATAGTAATGACCACACGGAAAGGTATGACCTGAACATTAGTACTGGATGAACCATTTTAAATATCCGGATGAATGTAACACGAGAAGAGATTTGATTTGTCTGTTAACTCACAACAGTTCCAGTGCACTTAAAGTAACAAGATTAACTTTTAGATGTATACTTAATATCTGATATAGTTAAATACACATTCAGGTAGTCAACATAAAATAGTTAACTTCAAGGATGATTTGTGTCGTCTTCTTATGTCAGACACGGAGGTTGATTATTCAGAGCATGCACAGAAATTTAAGTTGGAAGAAAATTTCAAGAACTTAACGAATTTTAAGAAATTTACTGCAAACAATATTGATTTAAGGCCAGTTTCTGTTAAAAAATATTAAGACAGAATCAAAAGGTGGAATCTTTTTCGATATCCAGATTCATTTATTAAAATTGTTGTCTTATGAAAAATCTCACTTGCACAGTGTAACTTAGGTCAAAATACAATTCATACTAAAATATCACTGTTTTCAAATAGTGACTTCATACTCTAATGAATTTTAATTTCTAACGACTCCCACAAAGTTCTACAAGAAACATACTGGCAAAGATGTTTTCTTTCATTGTAATACTGCTGACAATTCCTGGTCATCTGCAAATGACCTGGTATTTTGACATTTCACAACCACCGTCTTGTAGCTTACAATGCATAGATATCAACATATATATGACAAGCTTTGAAATGGTAGCCATTTTTATTACCGTTGCCCCTTGAAGGGGAGGGACTGTGTTCTTATTTTTACACAAGGCTGGGTCTATCCCTGGCTTGCCCCTCCTTAAATGTAACCTGAAGCCTGGTCCTCAAGAATGTCTTACAGAAGTTTAGTCAATATCTGGTTCTGCTCCCTCAAGTACTGCTTGTTTTCTATAGGTTCCAGTGATGTAGAATTTTAGACAATTAAGTAATGTATGTTGGTGAATCTAACATACATGTACCCTTATTCTAATGCCAATCAAAATCTATGTACTTTCAGATTCTAATAGCCATGAAGATTTCTTGAAGGAAAAAAAGGACGTAAAAATGCAGAAAAATACTAAACAACAGAAAGTTAACCAACTATCAAAGTGATTTCCCTGTTTATTGGACTTAGTAATCATGGCAGAATATTATTATTCATACGAGTTTGAGAAATTAGCAGAAATGGAGGGAGTTTTTGTAGAATATATTGAAGAGAATTTCACTGCTGAAGAAGAACACCCTTTCCACAAACCAAAAACTACTGTCATCGCATTTGGAACATTCCTCAGTGCAGTGGGATCATTTCTCAATGGTATTATCATAGTGGCCCTTTTGAAGAGTGGTACCACAATCAAAGGAACAAACAGAGTATTAATGGGCTTACTGTGTTTCACCTACTTGTTATCCCTGCTTTTTATCGTTCCATTTGAGGTTGCTAGGGAATATCAAAGAAAATGGCCACTGGGGGACGTCATGTGTAAAGTCTGGACCTTAACCAATCATCTGACAGTTCCCATGACCTTATGGACCTGTGTTGCTATGATTTTAGACAGAATATGCTATCTAAGGCAGTTCAACCACTACATGTCATGTGACCGGAAGTACAGGATACCCTCTCTTCTGATTGGTGTTCTCTTTCTCTGTGTGACTTCTGTGGCTCCTTTGATTGGCTGGTTGGTAACACATGACTTTATCCTTCCAGATGTGTGCGCCATTGCAGTAGATCCTCTCTACACGCCAGTTCTTGCCAGTCTTTGTTACTTCCTCCCTGCTATAATCTGTCTCCTGAGCTTACTCGCTTTAACAATTCTTACCAAGAGTAAAGTACACCAGCTAAAAACCATGGATCGCCAAGAGAGTTGGACTGCCCTTGACCCTCAACTTAGGATGAGGTCACACGCAAAGGGTTTGTCATGTGATACTGGAAGGCGCATTGTTTTGATGGAAAATACACGCCAGTGTATCACTGCCCTGAGCTTTCTCTGCGTGTTTTTCTGGGCACCATTCTATGTGGCTAACTTGAAGATTACTTACTGTGACAGCCTCTGTGTGGACCCGCGTTTGTGGACACTACTTCTGTGGCTAGGCTACTCCTCCCACCTCATATCTCCAATACTCTTCCTTGTTGACAACAGAATACGTGGCACTGTTAAGTCCTGGGTCAGTAAGACATCTCAAGGAGAAATGGAATTTCTCAATAGTAGATCTAGCACTACCTCTGATTATAGTATCAAGACTGACAATTCATAAGATGGAAATGAATACTGAAACATATGATTGTATTTTGGTAAAGATTTGGCATTATGGAAATTTTATTATATACATATAGAGTGTTTCGTCAGTATTACCAACTGTTCAACTGTGGAGAAATCCATACAATTTGTTGATATAATTTATATGAGTATTATAGTGGGTTGAATAAATATAGTATTAGTCATGTTAGTTTCAAATTATCACTGCTTTTTACATCATTAGTAAGGCCAATTACATTTCTTCTCACCAAGCACCTTAACAGGTAGCTGCCAAGGTAAACAATTTTTGTAGTTTTGTCGTTAACAAATTCAAAGCTATAACATTTTATCTAGGATCTATGTAACATATTTATCTAAAAAAACTCAGGGATGTAAAATATTAAAGTTGGGTTGCATGCACCTTTTTGACAGCCCGAGTCATCCTGGGACAAACCATTGGTATTTTTCTCCAGCCACATATAGATGCTCAAAATACACAGTTTAGATGTACATGAGCAGTTTAGATGTACAGAGATGTGGTGAGGATTTCTTTTGCCAGGTGTCACAGTGTGGTTGTTTACAATGTTTGGGTG
The DNA here is from genome assembly GCA_964017235.1 of Sabellastarte sp. h YS-2021. Classification (NCBI taxonomy): domain Eukaryota; kingdom Metazoa; phylum Annelida; class Polychaeta; order Sabellida; family Sabellidae; genus Sabellastarte; species Sabellastarte sp. h YS-2021. The sequence goes on along the minus strand of OZ024928.1, from coordinate 109,758,636 downwards.
ATGACAAGCTTTTAGTATTTCCCATATGTTGTAATTTGCTGGATTTGACAGTTCATTGCGAGAGGTGAGGAGTTAAGTAACCATTGCCAAACTCACAAACAACTCGTCCACTGAGTTTCCAGAATCAGGGATATGAAACTGCAAATTTAATAAGTAAATCAAATTTTTTTTTTCATGAAACATTAAACTTGTATCCCACAGAAGACAAACAATAATTCAATAGTTCACACAGTAATAGCTAGAAAAAAGTTAAAATGGCTGAAGGTTATAATGGACAATTGCTTTACCGGTTGGCGTAACTGGTCCTGCCAAACGGCAGAAAAAGCCGTCCTGTATATACTACCAGCGGTCATGGAGTGTGCATTCGCTATGTGTGGCCCTGTACTTTTTTCCTGTCTAGACAGGATAACATTACAGCATCTTTTTCATTGTCTAGTCCATTAAAACCCCCTAGTAAGCTGATAGCGGAGCCGGTTGGTAGGCAGGTAAGTTACTAGGGACTAAGGTGAACTCAAACAACAAAATTCACAGGCCCGGGTTGACCTAAGGTCAGGAAACCCTACAAGGCCGGTCGGTTATCAATATCCGGTTACTAATATCCGGTTACCCAGGGATAGACCAACGTTGCCCCCCACTTTTTTACAGACCTGCTCTGAGATAGGGGAAGAGAAGGATGAGTTCAGTCCCATAAAGGAAAAAAACCTCCCGAGGGAAGCATGTCAGTTTTTTTTTATCATTATATACTAATATACTATATACAAAGCATATTCATTATATACATATGTACACATCTCCCCATTTTTGGGCTTTTTTGTGGATCTGCTGAGCAGCCACCACTGGGCCCAAGTGAAAAAACTCTGAATCAGCCCAAGCACATCCTTCAAATAGAACTGTTTGAAGGTACTATGTGACTTCCAGTGACAGGCTGATAAGATCTGCTCCAAGGAGACTCCCGATTAGAAGGCCTTGGAAGCAGTAAAGGCCCTAACATATTGGGCTTTGACCTGATGTAAGGTGAGGGTCTGCTGATCAGAGAGCACATAGCATAGCATCACAGTTTGCTTAGTCCATGAGGAAATAGTGACAGGTGAGATGTCCTTGTCAAAACCTTTGTTGAAGGAGACAAAGACCAACTCCTTGTTCTGCCTAAGATCTGAGGTCCTGTCCAAGTAATAATGCAGAGCTCTGACTGGACATAGGGGCCAGCTATTAGGAAGTCGGCTATGGCTTTTAGAGGCGGAGCCTTGAAGTCCACCTGATTACTGAGGCATGAACCTGATGGCAAACAGATCACCTTGAGGCTGGTGCCACCGGTTGCATATTGCTTGGAAGAGCTCTGGATGGAGGAACCATTTTGTTTGAATGGTCTGGCCCATTATGGATAGTTTGCTATCACATTCAGATGGCCTGGGATGTGTCTAGCTTTGAGAGTCACCTGTCAGCTGTCTGGATAGCGTGTCTGCTATCATGTTCAGCTGGCCGGGATGTGACGTGCCTTGAGAGTTACCTGTTTCCTGGTGCACCAGGACAGGATCCTCCACAGAAGGGCACACAGGGCCCCCGACTTCACCCCCCTCTTCCTTGTTTATGTAGGCAACCACTGTGGTGTTGTCTGTGGCTATGAGAACTATGGTGCTCCAGCAGAGGTCCTGAAACTCTTTTAGGGCCAGAAAGACTGCCTTTAGTTCCAGATAATTGATGTATGCCTTGCTTTCTGGGAGGGACCAGGTTCCCCTTGCAGTGCTCTTGTTTAAGTGAGCGCCCCACCCTTCTTTTGAAGCATCTGTAAAGATCTGCAGAGCATGTTTTAGTGGGTGTAATGGTTGACCTGGAAGCACATTGCTTTCCTCCAGCAACCATTTTAAGTGAGGGTGAAGCGATCTGGGTATGTGTGAATCACCTTTTAAGTGATGCTGGTACCCTCCAGTTGTTCTTCAAGTGCCACTATATGGGTCTCATATGGAGCCGACCTAGGTGGACTTGTTTTTCTGTTGCTGTCAGTAGACCTATGAGGGACATGAAGTGCCAGACCGGGCACACCAGACCGGACAGTATTGCTTGAATCTTGGTTAAAGCCTGCCAATGTTCCAAAGTCAGTCTGACCTTGCCCTCTTTCAGGTCAAACTGGTAACCTACGAAGTTAAAAACCTGTTTTGGATCCAGTTCCGATTTTTCCTTGTTCACCAGCCATCCTAGTTCTTGACAGAGAGCTACCAAAGTCTGTGTATTCTGGAGACAAGTTTGGTGGGATCTGGCTCTGACCAACCAGTCGTCTTGGTACTGGTGGATCTTTATACCCTTCTGTAAAGCCATCAATTTGACCTCTTTGGCCACCAGTGTGAACTCCATGGGTGCTGTGGACAGGCCAAAGGGGAGTGTTTTGAACTGGTAGGACCAACCCTGGACATGAAAACGCATGTACTTCCTGGACTGACTGTGTATTGGTATGTGCAAGTATGCATCTTTGAAATCTATGGAGGTAACCCACTCCCTTGCCTGTAGGATGATTCTTATTGTCTCTGGTGTCTCTATTTTGAATGACTCTGTATTTAGAAAGGTGTTCAAGGTGTTCAGGTCCAAGATGGGTCTCCACCGATTGTTGGGTTTGGGTACTAGAAATAGTCAGTTGTAAAACCCAAGAGATTTCTGAGTTGCTACCAGTTCCACTGCATTTTTGTTCAGAAGCTGATGCAATGGCTCCAACAAGTAGAGGTTCTTGTGGGGATTTACATAACAGCTTATGATAGTTGGTGACCTGGTCAAATTGGGCCAGAAGCGGAAGGGGAGGATGTAGCTTTCCCTGAGTACTGTTACCACTTTGGGGCTGGCCCCTATGGCTGCCCACTTTTCCCAGAACTGGTGCAATTTGGCCCCTACAGGTAGAGCAACTGGAGCAACAGTTGGGACATTTGTGACAAAATTTACAAAACTCAAGTGATCTACACAGGAAGCATCTTTCACATGTTTTATTTCTGTATAATGACAATTTACAGGATTTACACCTTTCTTTTGTGGATACCCTTTGACAGATTGAACAGGATTGACAACACAAGAGTTTACAAGTAAATTTACTGTCTCTCTCTTGCTGGTTAAAGACAAGTGCTTCTTTCCGGCTGACACTGGTGAAGGGTTCAAACTACCTTGCCAGACACATACACACAGTTCTCTTGTCCGGTGACACACTTTAAACAGTAATTGTCATTTATGCTGTTTTGAACCCTTAGCCGGCTTCTGTTGGAAAGTTGAGGCCTTGCCACACCCTTTCTTGCCATGTTGTCTGTCCCTGATTTGCTTCCAAGCAGGAACACCAGACTTCCGGTCTGGTTGGTGAGATGACTTGGCACTTGAGGAAGTGTAGGTGTGGTAGCGACCGGGCTTGCTTTGTGATACACTAGAGGCACGTCTTTCTTCATTCCTGGAGATTTTCTCTTCAGCTTTTGCCAGAGCTTCACCCCGTCTGTCTCAAGTAGTCTAGGTAGCTGTCATGACGAGCTAGTGTAAGGTTGCCTATGTTTATGAAGATTCCTTCATACAGGTTTTGCATGGTGCGGCATATTGCTTGGGTGATGCTTCTGTTAAATGTCACCATGTAATCTTACTCATTAACAGCATGTTGGGACCTCTCTGACGACTTGCTTTTGCCCTTCTTATGGTGAAGTGTCTTCAGTTGTGTAACCACGGAGTCTTGAACCCTAGTGAGGCAACGACTGAAACCAGCAGCCTAGTTACATATAAATGTCTGTTCTCTGGCTGATCTCTCCCATATTCTCAAGGTGTCTTGATTGATGGACTGGGAGGACAGGGCAGAAGGCAAGCTGTGTCTGGCAACCCTGCTGAAACTGCAGTTAAGTTTGGCTAGGTCCGGTGAACAATATGACACTTTTGATCTCACAAAGTCTTTCTTCTCAGTGTACATGTCGTACTATTTGGAACTTCTAGGCGTCTTGATGAATTGGTCTCTCAGCAATCCAGCAGTTTCAGATGTCCTGGATGGGTACCCGTCAGCCATGGTGAGGTTTAACTTCTCTAGCTTTCTGCAAACCATTTATCTGCCGGTAACTTGATGGATACCTTCCCAGCAGGCTGAGTTCTAGCATTGGCAAAGAGGTTATCATCCAGGGAAGATGACCAGCTATCAAAGTCCGGTATCTGATGTCAACCCATAAAAGACCTGATCCCTCTGATGGTTTCTCTGTAATTGGCCTCCTCAGAAAGTTCTTGGTCAAGTCCTTCATCTTTAGGCGTGTCGCTGTCTCACAAATCATCCCGGTCACTACCACCAGCAGGGGAGCCCAGTTCACTTTGCAGTTCGTCATCAGAGTCAGACACACCAGTAGTAGTAGCAGCAACAGTCTTCTTACTGGTGAGGAACTGGTCCACAGCACTCACATCTAAACTACTGGTACCGGTGGGCTGAGAATGCACTTCAGGTCTGGCACAGGGAGCCTCAACAGGCTGGGTGGCTGTCCTTGCACTAGGAGCTTCAACAGACTGGGTGGCTAATCTTCCTGTTCTGGGAGCCTCAACAGGCTGGGTAGCAGTCATGCTGGCAGCAACATCCCCGGTGGCCTGAACACGACTGGCACCGGTAAATACATCAGTAGGTTGGGTGACCGCACCAGTAGACGTCTTGTTGGTGCCAGCTTCTGGTTGGAAGGACAGCTTTTTCTGTCATTTGGCGGCACCAGTCGTGGGGAACGGTAAAGTCCATTGGATAGGATGTATTAACGTAATAAAAAGATATTTCACAAAGATTCTACACCCAAAGCTGCCATAAAGAGGTTTGTACTTTTCACATTTCAAAGTCAATCTTTAAAGCTTCAGATTCCAACGTCACTGAAATACCATCGGGCTTAACATAGTCCCAGTTCCATAAACTTAGTTGTCAGCTCTGGAATATAAAACCCTAGATAGTCCTGAAGCAAGTCAAGGAGTATACTTTCAATGGAAAAAGTTGCACGCTAGCATTTGTTTCCAGAAAATGTTGTTACACTAGAATAGAACTTGAATGTTGAGGTTGAAGGTGTTGTTGTATGTGTACCACTTGACCACTTGTTACCATTGTAATACCTTTGTGTACATCAGATAAAGTAATATAAATATGAAAAGTATTTTACACCACACCAATATGTGTCTGTGTTCTGGAATTTTGTCAATTCTCGCTGTGCAATTAAACATTGTCGAGTCTTATTTGACCAACTATTTGTGCTGGTTACCTCTCCACATAAAACTACCCGTCGTGATATGACCTATAACAGTGTTGACAACGATGTTAAAACCCAAATGTTATAAATAAATGCAAATAATACGAAAATGATCTAGAATCGATCGTTTGTTCATTATATATTATTAAGATGAATGGAAAATTTCATAAGTTCAGGTATGAAGTACCACTGGTTGATAGGAAATAAATCAATACTTAGTTTGTTTCTACTTTCGGGGAACTGGGAAATTAAGTCAAAGTTGGGGTTTTACATGATGTTCAACAGTAAGGGTCATATTGGGACAAGAGCTTTGTCACTTGTGGGAATCGAACCCACACAGAGATGACTGCCTGTGATTAGTTGCCAAACCTGCTAACCCACTAGGCCACTGAGGACCTTGGTACATTTAGTCAATATTCAAATAATTAATAATTATTATAATGATTGGACCTTTTTATTCTTTATTTAAAAACAAAAAATGATACTTTACATCATTATCATGTGCATTTAACAAAATGATCTAATACATTTATGTTTGTGGTACCCATGTATTTACAAGCGTCCTTAAGAAGAGTTTTCTGTGACATAGCTTTTACAGGATAATATCATTACGATCTTGGCAATGAAAATTCCCCTGCAATGGTAACTTTCCAATCATTTGTTCAATGCTCCTCAGGTTTTGAGCCTCGCCACATATCTATTTATCTAATTATATCTAATTATTTTTCCAAACATAAGAAAACGTATTATCTTATCATTAACCCATTTTCAGTACAAAATAACATAGGTTTTTAATCGTTGAGATGCATATTTAATACACATAAAATTTGTTTGAAAAAAAAGATAAAATGTAAGTATAAAAACTCCAATTATTATTCTGCTAAAATATATCTGGCTTCAATAGTTAAAATCTCAAACTGCCTTGAGCTGTACATTGAACTTACAAAGTAACACTTCGTACATTCAAGAAACTAGATGTAAGGTGAGCAAGTTCTTTGTTTGTCGCCCTCTATCCACAGAACCAAGTCAAATTGATTTCTTTACTGGAATCCAATAACTGTTAGAGATTGGACGTTAAACATATTTGTAACCACAGTCGATAACTAATTTCCATGTCACCCTGGTTTGTTGAGATTTAGTCCTCAGTAAATTGTCAGTCCAACTTACCAACCTCCCCAACTCACTACTGATGGAAAATGACACCATAATGGAACCAAATTACTGTACACACAAATTCAATAAAAGAAGTATCATCTAAGTAAATGCCTCGCCCTATTTAAGGGACAAAGACTTCTTTCACAGTAAATTGTGGTTAATAAAGTTCATTTGGCCATTAGTGTTCTACACAACCTCTTTCACTGGTAATCCTGGGGCTTCTACTTATTCAGATATAAAATGAGAATTATTCTCGTCTTAAATATAAATTAAGGGAATAATAAGATATATAAAGCCTTCACAAACTTTATTTGAAATTCACACCAGTGCAATAAGTTTTTTTATCAGCTAATTCACATGATAACTTCATGTGAAAATAAGACTCAAAATAGTGTTACACCAGAAAAAGTTATAAATTTTCATTTTTAAAATTAAATTTTAATCTTGAAAGTCATTAATTTTCATTATTTTTTTTTAAATTGTAACTGCAAAATACTTTGATATGAAATTATTTCTTTCATAGCACCAGATAAGAAAATATACAAGACAGACTCCGAGCTGTATATCATCAACAAACTCTGTCAAACTTCCTTTGCCTGGGGAGGTGTTTACAGCGGGGGAAGTACAAAAGATTATCTCGAAAAAGTAAAATACATCTGTATACATTTGCATTTTTAAACAATTTATAAAGACTTAAAAGAATTTACATCCCAAAAGGGTTCCTAAAATTTGAAATATGAAACTTTTGTTCAGGGCAACTAAAAACGTGATCAGAAATTGTTTTGAATTATTCTTTTTACATTTAATAATGTTTATAATGATTGGACCTTTTTATTCTTTAATATAAATTAAATTAGTATTAATTCCATAATACAACGGGAAACTTCCCGATTGACATGTTCAAGAAAGAGATAATCACAAAGATAAAGATGGCACTATCTGAATCTTGAGTGATATTTTGACCTATAAAAAGTAAACCAAGTTTATATTTAAAGAATAAACCCCCAAACAGATATAACGGCACCAATGAATATAAGAACTTCAATTAAAAAAAAAATTGATATTTCTCTGTGAATTTCAATGTGATAAAACGAACAGTGTATAACATTTCTAGCTTACATAATTAATAAAATATTATTGAAAAATCGGTACTTGCTGACGAATATGTAACGCTAATTAGGTAAAGTAAGTGGTGCTGGGAATACAAAGGAAATATAATCCAGTCTGAATTTGCGAAAAGACATGAAAATAAAAGATTCATTCATTGTTGTCTTTAGCATTGCTAAAGCCTCAGAAGGAAACTTTCAGTTGATATGATGTACTGTTACATATATTGACATACGTCTAAGACAAAGCCTCGCTTTGGTGAGGCTATCTCCTAACATTTAAAAATGCACTATGAATACCAAATACATGTCTATATGTTTGGATAAGATGTGGCACAACTTTGAGCCTTAAGAAAGACTATTTCGTTTTTAATTTTGTCATATTTCCATTGTGTGCTACAATGTGGAGTAATACCAGGCCGTAGTGCTCATAGTTTGTATTTTACTCTCATAACAAGATGCACTATTATATCATGTAGTGCTTTGAACTGATGCAAAATAAAAAGAATACTAACAAGCAATGCCTGAGAATGCCCAACACATGGCCACGGGTATTGCCGTAAATTACAAAATAATTCCACATTCGTGATCAAGACCATCTTTGAGGAGGACTAATTAAGCTACAGCTCGTAGACCCCACCTTGTGTGTGGAAATATAACTCAGATTTGGTGTGTAGGGTAGTTTGCCAGATATTCCGATGGACAGACAAAGAGGCCAGACAACCATGCCCCTTTGTGGGCGAGTTTAATGACAGATCAAAGGCAGAGAAATAATACATGTCTGGATATAAATTAAACTTGCGCAGATAGGTGGCGAGGATGTCATAAAATGCCAGATCAGTCCAAACCACCTCTTAAAGTTGATCAATCTTGCTGAAATTTTCGCAGAAAACTCAGTTAAAATCAGAGAAGGAATTTCTATTGGTCTGGTCCACTCGAGGGCCATATTAGGAATTTTCATTTCCGGTGTGTGTGTGCGTGTGTGTGTGTGGGGGCTGGTCTTCCCTCATGGGGGGAATGTCGAGTATATCACAATATTGCCAGTCTGAAGCCCCTACTAAATTTCTTGCTTGTTTTAACAATAAAGGGGGATATTTTAGGTACATTTGGAGCATTACATGTCTGAACAGAAAATATTTAACCCAAATAATGCTGTTAAAATGGTCCAAAATAGATGTAAATCAGCCCAAGCCAGTACTAAATATTGCTCTGTAACCATGAAACTTGGCCCAAATATCACCTGCCACTCACTAAATCTGACTGCACAGGTTTTAGGATTACATCTGGTGTACCAGTGGTGTCATCTGTGTAAAACATGGTCCAGGAAGGCGAAAATGCAGCCTCAGGTGGCTGTATCAGGATGGGCTGATATTTTCTCAGTTAAGGCAGCTTTAAGGCTGTAAACCACATTGTGTCCCACAGGAGTCGCCACTTGAATGAATTTTAGTGGTGTGTTCCTTCAGAAATGCATATCTAGTCCAAATTGCAAATTTAATAAGTAAATTAAATTTTTATAAGTTAATACCCTATCCAATGGACAATAGCTTATCCGGTCGGTGCAGACCGGCCCGCCAAACGTCAGAAAAAGACGTCCTGTGTCTCCACTAGCAGGTCGGTCCGTAGTACCAGTGCACTCGCCAGATGGCGTGTCGTACTTCCTTCCTGTCTAGACAGAGTGACGTCATAGCATCTTTTTTGTTGTCTAAACTTATTAGACCCCTAGTAGGCTGATAGCGGGGTAGGTGGGAGGGTCTTGTGTGTCCGTTGGATAGGGTATTAACTTATAAAAATTTAATTTACTTATTAAATTTACAATTTTATTGCGTTAATACATCCTATCCAATGGACAATAGCTGAATAACTACCGCTTGGCCGGCGGGTAAGTTACTAGGGACTTGTGTGAACTCGTGTTAGAGATAATGAAAATTCCTTCTTAACGCCTGGGTAGACCTTGAAGTCGAAAACCCTTAAGGCTATGGTCGAATATCATCATCCGGTTAACCGGATTGGAACCGCCAGGGTCGACCTTGTTTCCCCCCCCCTTTTTACAGACCTGCTCTGAGATAGGGGAAGAGAGGGATGAGTCCAGTCCCATAAAATTAAGTCTCCCGGAGGAAGTACGTGAGATTTTTTGTTTTGTTTTGTTGCTCCTTAACTATGTGTGCAATATATACAAATATGTACCACTATTTACATAGGTACAGATCTCCTCTAGGTACTAGTCTGTTGGTGGATCTGCTGGGCAGCCACGACAGGACCAAGATGGTAGAGCTCCGAGTCAGCCCAAGCCACATCCTTCAGATAGAACTGAGTGAAGGTATTATGAGATTTCCAGTGGCAGGCTGATAAGATCTGCTCCAAGGAGACTCCCGACTGGAAGGCCTTAGAGGCAGCGAAGGCCCTGACATCATGAGCTTTAACTTGATGCAGGGTGTGGGCTTGATGATCAGAGAGCTCAAAGCATAGGATCACAGTCTGCTTGATCCATGAGGAGATAGTGGCAGGGGAGATGTCTTTGTCAAAGCTCTTCTTGAAGGAGACAAAGACTAACTCCTTGTGCTGCCTGAGGTCTGAAGTCCAGTCCAAGTAGTAGCGCAAGGCTCTGACTGGGCAAAGGGATCTGTCAGACTTGAGGGACTTATCCAGAGTAGGCGCCAGGGCTGGTATGACCACTGGGGCTACACTCTCTGGACCCTCTTTGGCCAGCTGATTCTTGGAAAGAAAGCTGGGAGATGGGAACAGAGACACCTTAGACCAGTCGGATTGGTGTCTGATGTTCTTGTGTTGCCATGCATGAATCTCACTCCTTCTTTTGCCAGAGCCCAGGGCCAAAAGGAAGACAGTTTTGAAGGTCAGATGCTTCAGAGATGCCTCCCTAAGGGGTTCGAAAGGAGCCTTAGTCAACTGATGTAGTACCAGTGAAAGGTTCCAGGAGGGTATTCCCCTCCGCCCATTGGGTCTATCTCTGTGGAAACTTTCCAAGATTTATATGGCTGCCCACTTTTCCCAGAACTGGTGCAATTTGGCCCCTACAGGTAGAGCAACTGGAGCAACAGTTGGGACATTTGTGACAAAATTTACAAAACTCAAGTGATCTACACAGGAAGCATCTTTCACATGTTTTATTTCTGTATAATGACAATTTACAGGATTTACACCTTTCTTTTGTGGATACCCTTTGACAGATTGAACAGGATTGACAACACAAGAGTTTACAAGTAAATTTACTGTCTCTCTCTTGCTGGTTAAAGACAAGTGCTTCTTTCCGGCTGACACTGGTGAAGGGTTCAAACTACCTTGCCAGACACATACACACAGTTCTCTTGTCCGGTGACACACTTTAAACAGTAATTGTCATTTATGCTGTTTTGAACCCTTAGCCGGCTTCTGTTGGAAAGTTGAGGCCTTGCCACACCCTTTCTTGCCATGTTGTCTGTCCCTGATTTGCTTCCAAGCAGGAACACCAGACTTCCGGTCTGGTTGGTGAGATGACTTGGCACTTGAGGAAGTGTAGGTGTGGTAGCGACCGGGCTTGCTTTGTGATACACTAGAGGCACGTCTTTCTTCATTCCTGGAGATTTTCTCTTCAGCTTTTGCCAGAGCTTCACCCCGTCTGTCTCAAGTAGTCTAGGTAGCTGTCATGACGAGCTAGTGTAAGGTTGCCTATGTTTATGAAGATTCCTTCATACAGGTTTTGCATGGTGCGGCATATTGCTTGGGTGATGCTTCTGTTAAATGTCACCATGTAATCTTACTCATTAACAGCATGTTGGGACCTCTCTGACGACTTGCTTTTGCCCTTCTTATGGTGAAGTGTCTTCAGTTGTGTAACCACGGAGTCTTGAACCCTAGTGAGGCAACGACTGAAACCAGCAGCCTAGTTACATATAAATGTCTGTTCTCTGGCTGATCTCTCCCATATTCTCAAGGTGTCTTGATTGATGGACTGGGAGGACAGGGCAGAAGGCAAGCTGTGTCTGGCAACCCTGCTGAAACTGCAGTTAAGTTTGGCTAGGTCCGGTGAACAATATGACACTTTTGATCTCACAAAGTCTTTCTTCTCAGTGTACATGTCGTACTATTTGGAACTTCTAGGCGTCTTGATGAATTGGTCTCTCAGCAATCCAGCAGTTTCAGATGTCCTGGATGGGTACCCGTCAGCCATGGTGAGGTTTAACTTCTCTAGCTTTCTGCAAACCATTTATCTGCCGGTAACTTGATGGATACCTTCCCAGCAGGCTGAGTTCTAGCATTGGCAAAGAGGTTATCATCCAGGGAAGATGACCAGCTATCAAAGTCCGGTATCTGATGTCAACCCATAAAAGACCTGATCCCTCTGATGGTTTCTCTGTAATTGGCCTCCTCAGAAAGTTCTTGGTCAAGTCCTTCATCTTTAGGCGTGTCGCTGTCTCACAAATCATCCCGGTCACTACCACCAGCAGGGGAGCCCAGTTCACTTTGCAGTTCGTCATCAGAGTCAGACACACCAGTAGTAGTAGCAGCAACAGTCTTCTTACTGGTGAGGAACTGGTCCACAGCACTCACATCTAAACTACTGGTACCGGTGGGCTGAGAATGCACTTCAGGTCTGGCACAGGGAGCCTCAACAGGCTGGGTGGCTGTCCTTGCACTAGGAGCTTCAACAGACTGGGTGGCTAATCTTCCTGTTCTGGGAGCCTCAACAGGCTGGGTAGCAGTCATGCTGGCAGCAACATCCCCGGTGGCCTGAACACGACTGGCACCGGTAAATACATCAGTAGGTTGGGTGACCGCACCAGTAGACGTCTTGTTGGTGCCAGCTTCTGGTTGGAAGGACAGCTTTTTCTGTCATTTGGCGGCACCAGTCGTGGGGAACGGTAAAGTCCATCTACACCCAAAGCTGCCATAAAGAGGTTTGTACTTTTCACATTTCAAAGTCAATCTTTAAAGCTTCAGATTCCAACGTCACTGAAATACCATCGGGCTTAACATAGTCCCAGTTCCATAAACTTAGTTGTCAGCTCTGGAATATAAAACCCTAGATAGTCCTGAAGCAAGTCAAGGAGTATACTTTCAATGGAAAAAGTTGCACGCTAGCATTTGTTTCCAGAAAATGTTGTTACACTAGAATAGAACTTGAATGTTGAGGTTGAAGGTGTTGTTGTATGTGTACCACTTGACCACTTGTTACCATTGTAATACCTTTGTGTACATCAGATAAAGTAATATAAATATGAAAAGTATTTTACACCACACCAATATGTGTCTGTGTTCTGGAATTTTGTCAATTCTCGCTGTGCAATTAAACATTGTCGAGTCTTATTTGACCAACTATTTGTGCTGGTTACCTCTCCACATAAAACTACCCGTCGTGATATGACCTATAACAGTGTTGACAACGATGTTAAAACCCAAATGTTATAAATAAATGCAAATAATACGAAAATGATCTAGAATCGATCGTTTGTTCATTATATATTATTAAGATGAATGGAAAATTTCATAAGTTCAGGTATGAAGTACCACTGGTTGATAGGAAATAAATCAATACTTAGTTTGTTTCTACTTTCGGGGAACTGGGAAATTAAGTCAAAGTTGGGGTTTTACATGATGTTCAACAGTAAGGGTCATATTGGGACAAGAGCTTTGTCACTTGTGGGAATCGAACCCACACAGAGATGACTGCCTGTGATTAGTTGCCAAACCTGCTAACCCACTAGGCCACTGAGGACCTTGGTACATTTAGTCAATATTCAAATAATTAATAATTATTATAATGATTGGACCTTTTTATTCTTTATTTAAAAACAAAAAATGATACTTTACATCATTATCATGTGCATTTAACAAAATGATCTAATACATTTATGTTTGTGGTACCCATGTATTTACAAGCGTCCTTAAGAAGAGTTTTCTGTGACATAGCTTTTACAGGATAATATCATTACGATCTTGGCAATGAAAATTCCCCTGCAATGGTAACTTTCCAATCATTTGTTCAATGCTCCTCAGGTTTTGAGCCTCGCCACATATCTATTTATCTAATTATATCTAATTATTTTTCCAAACATAAGAAAACGTATTATCTTATCATTAACCCATTTTCAGTACAAAATAACATAGGTTTTTAATCGTTGAGATGCATATTTAATACACATAAAATTTGTTTGAAAAAAAAGATAAAATGTAAGTATAAAAACTCCAATTATTATTCTGCTAAAATATATCTGGCTTCAATAGTTAAAATCTCAAACTGCCTTGAGCTGTACATTGAACTTACAAAGTAACACTTTGTACATTCAAGAAACTAGATGTAAGGTGAGCAAGTTCTTTGTTTGTCGCCCTCTATCCACAGAACCAAGTCAAATTGATTTCTTTACTGGAATCCAATAACTGTTAGAGATTGGACGTTAAACATATTTGTAACCACAGTCGATAACTAATTTCCATGTCACCCTGGTTTGTTGAGATTTAGTCCTCAGTAAATTGTCAGTCCAACTTACCAACCTCCCCAACTCACTACTGATGGAAAATGACACCATAATGGAACCAAATTACTGTACACACAAATTCAATAAAAGAAGTATCATCTAAGTAAATGCCTCGCCCTATTTAAGGGACAAAGACTTCTTTCACAGTAAATTGTGGTTAATAAAGTTCATTTGGCCATTAGTGTTCTACACAACCTCTTTCACTGGTAATCCTGGGGCTTCTACTTATTCAGATATAAAATGAGAATTATTCTCGTCTTAAATATAAATTAAGGGAATAATAAGATATATAAAGCCTTCACAAACTTTATTTGAAATTCACACCAGTGCAATAAGTTTTTTTATCAGCTAATTCACATGATAACTTCATGTGAAAATAAGACTCAAAATAGTGTTACACCAGAAAAAGTTATAAATTTTCATTTTTAAAATTAAATTTTAATCTTGAAAGTCATTAATTTTCATTATTTTTTTTTAAATTGTAACTGCAAAATACTTTGATATGAAATTATTTCTTTCATAGCACCAGATAAGAAAATATACAAGACAGACTCCGAGCTGTATATCATCAACAAACTCTGTCAAACTTCCTTTGCCTGGGGAGGTGTTTACAGCGGGGGAAGTACAAAAGATTATCTCGAAAAAGTAAAATACATCTGTATACATTTGCATTTTTAAACAATTTATAAAGACTTAAAAGAATTTACATCCCAAAAGGGTTCCTAAAATTTGAAATATGAAACTTTTGTTCAGGGCAACTAAAAACGTGATCAGAAATTGTTTTGAATTATTCTTTTTACATTTAATAATGTTTATAATGATTGGACCTTTTTATTCTTTAATATAAATTAAATTAGTATTAATTCCATAATACAACGGGAAACTTCCCGATTGACATGTTCAAGAAAGAGATAATCACAAAGATAAAGATGGCACTATCTGAATCTTGAGTGATATTTTGACCTATAAAAAGTAAACCAAGTTTATATTTAAAGAATAAACCCCCAAACAGATATAACGGCACCAATGAATATAAGAACTTCAATTAAAAAAAAAATTGATATTTCTCTGTGAATTTCAATGTGATAAAACGAACAGTGTATAACATTTCTAGCTTACATAATTAATAAAATATTATTGAAAAATCGGTACTTGCTGACGAATATGTAACGCTAATTAGGTAAAGTAAGTGGTGCTGGGAATACAAAGGAAATATAATCCAGTCTGAATTTGCGAAAAGACATGAAAATAAAAGATTCATTCATTGTTGTCTTTAGCATTGCTAAAGCCTCAGAAGGAAACTTTCAGTTGATATGATGTACTGTTACATATATTGACATACGTCTAAGACAAAGCCTCGCTTTGGTGAGGCTATCTCCTAACATTTAAAAATGCACTATGAATACCAAATACATGTCTATATGTTTGGATAAGATGTGGCACAACTTTGAGCCTTAAGAAAGACTATTTCGTTTTTAATTTTGTCATATTTCCATTGTGTGCTACAATGTGGAGTAATACCAGGCCGTAGTGCTCATAGTTTGTATTTTACTCTCATAACAAGATGCACTATTATATCATGTAGTGCTTTGAACTGATGCAAAATAAAAAGAATACTAACAAGCAATGCCTGAGAATGCCCAACACATGGCCACGGGTATTGCCGTAAATTACAAAATAATTCCACATTCGTGATCAAGACCATCTTTGAGGAGGACTAATTAAGCTACAGCTCGTAGACCCCACCTTGTGTGTGGAAATATAACTCAGATTTGGTGTGTAGGGTAGTTTGCCAGATATTCCGATGGACAGACAAAGAGGCCAGACAACCATGCCCCTTTGTGGGCGAGTTTAATGACAGATCAAAGGCAGAGAAATAATACATGTCTGGATATAAATTAAACTTGCGCAGATAGGTGGCGAGGATGTCATAAAATGCCAGATCAGTCCAAACCACCTCTTAAAGTTGATCAATCTTGCTGAAATTTTCGCAGAAAACTCAGTTAAAATCAGAGAAGGAATTTCTATTGGTCTGGTCCACTCGAGGGCCATATTAGGAATTTTCATTTCCGGTGTGTGTGTGCGTGTGTGTGTGTGGGGGCTGGTCTTCCCTCATGGGGGGAATGTCGAGTATATCACAATATTGCCAGTCTGAAGCCCCTACTAAATTTCTTGCTTGTTTTAACAATAAAGGGGGATATTTTAGGTACATTTGGAGCATTACATGTCTGAACAGAAAATATTTAACCCAAATAATGCTGTTAAAATGGTCCAAAATAGATGTAAATCAGCCCAAGCCAGTACTAAATATTGCTCTGTAACCATGAAACTTGGCCCAAATATCACCTGCCACTCACTAAATCTGACTGCACAGGTTTTAGGATTACATCTGGTGTACCAGTGGTGTCATCTGTGTAAAACATGGTCCAGGAAGGCGAAAATGCAGCCTCAGGTGGCTGTATCAGGATGGGCTGATATTTTCTCAGTTAAGGCAGCTTTAAGGCTGTAAACCACATTGTGTCCCACAGGAGTCGCCACTTGAATGAATTTTAGTGGTGTGTTCCTTCAGAAATGCATATCTAGTCCAAATTGCAAATTTAATAAGTAAATTAAATTTTTATAAGTTAATACCCTATCCAATGGACAATAGCTTATCCGGTCGGTGCAGACCGGCCCGCCAAACGTCAGAAAAAGACGTCCTGTGTCTCCACTAGCAGGTCGGTCCGTAGTACCAGTGCACTCGCCAGATGGCGTGTCGTACTTCCTTCCTGTCTAGACAGAGTGACGTCATAGCATCTTTTTTGTTGTCTAAACTTATTAGACCCCTAGTAGGCTGATAGCGGGGTAGGTGGGAGGGTCTTGTGTGTCCGTTGGATAGGGTATTAACTTATAAAAATTTAATTTACTTATTAAATTTACAATTTTATTGCGTTAATACATCCTATCCAATGGACAATAGCTGAATAACTACCGCTTGGCCGGCGGGTAAGTTACTAGGGACTTGTGTGAACTCGTGTTAGAGATAATGAAAATTCCTTCTTAACGCCTGGGTAGACCTTGAAGTCGAAAACCCTTAAGGCTATGGTCGAATATCATCATCCGGTTAACCGGATTGGAACCGCCAGGGTCGACCTTGTTTCCCCCCCCCTTTTTACAGACCTGCTCTGAGATAGGGGAAGAGAGGGATGAGTCCAGTCCCATAAAATTAAGTCTCCCGGAGGAAGTACGTGAGATTTTTTGTTTTGTTTTGTTGCTCCTTAACTATGTGTGCAATATATACAAATATGTACCACTATTTACATAGGTACAGATCTCCTCTAGGTACTAGTCTGTTGGTGGATCTGCTGGGCAGCCACGACAGGACCAAGATGGTAGAGCTCCGAGTCAGCCCAAGCCACATCCTTCAGATAGAACTGAGTGAAGGTATTATGAGATTTCCAGTGGCAGGCTGATAAGATCTGCTCCAAGGAGACTCCCGACTGGAAGGCCTTAGAGGCAGCGAAGGCCCTGACATCATGAGCTTTAACTTGATGCAGGGTGTGGGCTTGATGATCAGAGAGCTCAAAGCATAGGATCACAGTCTGCTTGATCCATGAGGAGATAGTGGCAGGGGAGATGTCTTTGTCAAAGCTCTTCTTGAAGGAGACAAAGACTAACTCCTTGTGCTGCCTGAGGTCTGAAGTCCAGTCCAAGTAGTAGCGCAAGGCTCTGACTGGGCAAAGGGATCTGTCAGACTTGAGGGACTTATCCAGAGTAGGCGCCAGGGCTGGTATGACCACTGGGGCTACACTCTCTGGACCCTCTTTGGCCAGCTGATTCTTGGAAAGAAAGCTGGGAGATGGGAACAGAGACACCTTAGACCAGTCGGATTGGTGTCTGATGTTCTTGTGTTGCCATGCATGAATCTCACTCCTTCTTTTGCCAGAGCCCAGGGCCAAAAGGAAGACAGTTTTGAAGGTCAGATGCTTCAGAGATGCCTCCCTAAGGGGTTCGAAAGGAGCCTTAGTCAACTGATGTAGTACCAGTGAAAGGTTCCAGGAGGGTATTCCCCTCCGCCCATTGGGTCTATCTCTGTGGAAACTTTCCAAGAGACGAGTGAGATTATCATTTTTGCTGATATTGACTGTTGTATTACCCAGTTTATCAGCAATGGCAGACCTGCATCCCTCGATGGTGCTGGGCTGTAACTTCTTGTCCTCAAAGAGGTACAGTAGGAAGTCAGCCACTGACTTTATAGGTGGTGACCTGAAGTCCACCTGGTTAGAGACGCACCACTTTGTAAAAATGGTCCACTTTGCCTCATAGACTGATCTGGTTGAGCTCCTTTGAGGAGCCTCAATTCTCGCTGCCACTGCCTTAGAGAAACCCTGTTCTTTGATTGCTGTGGCTCTAGGAGCCAAGCATGGAGATTTAGGTTGGTCAGATTTCTGTGAGGGATCTGGTTGAAAGGCTGTGTCAACAGATCGGGTCGGTTGGGCAAGCTGAGAGGGACTTGGCCAGACATGGTCACCAAGTCCCAAAACCAAGGCATGTTGGGCCAACCCGGGGCAATTAGAATGATTCTCTTGCAAGGGCTGTCCACCACTTTGCCCAATAAGGCGGTCGGTGGGAAGGCATATGCATCCAGATCCTCCCATGGCAGAGTGAGTGCGTCCACTGCTACAGCTAGGGAGTCCGGTACTGGGGAGACAAACTGAGGCAACTTGTGGTTGAACCTCGTGGCAAATAGATCTACCTGAGGTCGGTGCCATTGGCTGCATATCTGATGAAAGACTTCTGGAAGTAGGGACCACTCTGTCTGGATGATCTGACCCAGCCTGGACAGTTTGTCTGCTATTACATTTAAGCGGCCTGGGATGTGTCGCGCTTTTAGCGTCACTTGCCGCTGGGAGCACCATGTCAAGATTCTCCACAGTAGGGCACATAGAGGGCCTGACCTCATGCCCCCTTCCTTGTTTATGTAAGCGACCACTGTAGTATTGTCGGTTGCTACTAGAACTATTTTGTCTACACAGAGGTTTTGGAACCCCTTGAGGGCCAAAAACACTGCTTTGAGCTCTAGATAGTTTATGTGTAGCTTGCTTTCCGGAACCGACCAGGATCCTCTTGCAGTGAATTCATTTAAGTGAGCGCCCCACCCTTCTTTTGATGCATCTGTAAATATCTGCAGAGCATGTTTTATGGGGTGTAATGGTTGGCCGGTGAGAACATTGCTTTCCTCTAGCCACCATTGCAAGTGAGGATGCAGAGATCGGGGCAAAGGGATGACCTTTTCTAGAGATTCCGGTACTTGCCAATTGTTCTTGAGATGCCACTGAATGGGTCTCATGTGTAGTTGGCCTAAGTGAACTTGTTTCTCTGTGGCTGTCAGCAGCCCTATCAGGGACATGAACTGCTGGACCGGGCAGGTCGGTAGTAACAAAAGTGCTTGTATCTTCTCTTGAAGACTTTGCCACCGGTCCAGTGTCGGTCGGACCCGGCCGGTCCTGAGGTCGAACTGGTAGCCTACAAAGTTAAAGATTTGTTTGGGCTCCAGTTCTGATTTTTCCAAATTCACTAACCAGCCTAGATCCTGGCATATTTTGACAAGCATTTGGGTATGTCGGAGACAGGTTTGGAGAGATTTGGCTCTCACCAACCAGTCATTTAGGTACTGGTGGATTCTTATACCCTTGTGTATGGCCATTAGTTTTACCTCCTTTGCTACTACAGTGAACTCCATGGGTGCTGTGGACAGACCAAAAGGCAGAGCTTTGAACTGGTAGGTCCGGTCCTGGACCCGAAATCTGAGGTATTTCCTGGATTGTTCTTGTATCGGTATATGGAAATAAGCATCCTTGAAGTCTACCGATGTAACCCATTCCCCTTGTAGAAGGGAGGTTCTGATGGTTTCCGGTGTTTCCATCTTGAATTTCTACACTTTGAGGAATTGGTTCAGATTGCTGAGGTCCAATATCGGTCTCCATTTGTTGTTGGGTTTGGGGACTAAAAAGAGTGATTGGACACCAGTTCTACCGCATTTTTGTCGATAAGCTGATCCTGAGAGGTAGCTGTTCCTGAGAGGATTGGCATAGCAGCTTATGACTGTAGGAATTCTTGTAAGTTTTGGTCGGATCCGAAAGGGGAGGGTGTACCCCTCTTGCAGAATTTGCACCACTTTCGGACCGGCACCCAGGTCCAGCCAAGTTTGCCAAAAGTTTTGCAGTCTGGCCCCTACAGGCAGAGTGAGGGCAACATTTGGTACATTTGAAACAGAATTGACATAAGACAATTGAGTGACACAAGAAGCACCTTTCACAGATTTTAATTGACACTTTTTTAATTGACATTCTGGCACTCCGGGACTTATCCCTTTCCTTTGTGGAAGCCCGGGTGCAGAAGGAACAAATTTGACAACAAGAGGCTTTACATCTAGATTTAACAGATTGTTTATTGTCTCGTTCGTGTGAAAGTTCTGGGTCAGCAGCTGACTTGTATCCCTGTTTAAACAATAATTGTCATTTATAATGTTGCTGACCGCGGGAAGGTCGGGAAGAGAAGTTGGAGGCTCTGCCCCTGCCTCACTTGAAAGGACGCCTGTTGATATTCTTCCAGGCGGGTCTGTCCTGCTTTCCCTCTGACCGACTCTCCTGTTTTTTATCTGCCCGTTCATACGGGTGATAACGGTGTTTGACATGTGATGTGGTAGCCGTGGGATGACTCTTGTTATCATAAAGGGCAATTTCTTCTTCGGCCTTCTTAACAACCGATTCTGAGAACAAGGTGGCTATATGGAGTGGGCCAGTCCTGAGGGCAGCAAAGTTGTCTGGTTTCACTCCATTCTTTAAGTGGCTGAGGTATGAGTCTCGACGGGCCAAGGCAAGGTTTCCCATAGTGATAAATACAAAGTCTGTCAAGTGTTCCATTGCCTTGGCCGTCGCTTGTGTGATACTTGAGTTGAATTCCATAAGGAATTGCAATTCCTCAGCGGCGTCGGACAGTTTCTTCGAGGCTTTACCCTTGTTTTCCAGTCTGATAACTCTTAGTTGTGCCTGCATGTCCCCTTGCACTTTGAACAAGCAGCGGTTAAAACTGGCCGTCTGGTTGCACACTACTGAGGCCTCTCTGGCCGTCCTCTCCCAACGCCGAAGCGTATCTTGTGAGATTCTACGGGAAGCTGGAGGTGTAGCTGCCAAGGCGGCTTTCCTGGCTATTCTACCGAAGCTGTTGTTTAGCTTGGCAGGACCTGTATGCCAACTGGTGACTGTGGCCGGATCCAATTGCTGGTCAGAGTAAAGACCGTACCATTTTGTTTGTGGTTTCGGAGGCCTGAGGAAATGGTCCATAGGAAGGCTACCGGCTTCGGTGGTTCTGGAGGGGTATCCCTCAGTCATATTAAGGTTAAAGTCTGGGCTAGTGCACTGAGAAGTATCCAGAGGTTTATCAGATGGTTGAAAAAAGGGTTCCGAGTCTCTTGTAACATTTCCTGGTGGAGGATGATCTGGGGCGACCCTGACATCTGAAGAGAAGATAGGTTCTATGGATCTGGCTAAAAGTAAGGCTTCTAGCCTATTAAAACGATCCGCCCATTTGTAAGTAGCGCTAGTCCTGGACAACTTTCAAAACCTGATAATTAGTCTTAAGGGCTATTTCCATACGCACAGCATCCGGTATCCTGCATGCGTGATACGGTAAACGGCAGAATTCAATTTATATATAACATATGAGAGGTGTTTTTATGTATGCGGTACGGCTATGACACGGAATAAGGCGTCCGGTAAACCTTTCAATCCTTGGATTGAATTATAGCCGCATTCCGCATACAAAAATCAATAAATTACGTCAGAATGACGTCACTCTGTAGTACTAGGTAGGCCATATAACAACTTGCGGTTATATAAATTAGATCAGAATATTGGTAAATATACATAAAATCGCCATTTCTCGCTTGATTTTAACAAATAATATATCATTTTAAGGTTTATATCCAACAGAAACCATATGTGATGACAGTGATTCAATATTTAAACACAAACTAGTGAAAAATTGAGTGTACATGATTAATTTGTAAAAATGAAACTCAATGTTTGTGATTTCTTCCTCATTTGTTCTTGTATTTTGAGGCAATAAAACTAATCAATGCACTGTTCAACTACATTTATTATATAATAATATCAAGTAATATATACTATTATTATTGCATTTATACATGTTTGTAAATCACTCCTTCAATTAACTGAAATGGGCACTTGATCAGGCCCTCCATCTTGCTGGGATTTGGCTGAGAATTGCTGTACACAAATTTTATTATTTTACTTTATACCATTTTGAAGGGAAATTATTGTAGTTCATAATGCTTTTTATAAGAATCAACTGGGTGTAGTGATAGCCAAAGAATTATGAAAAAAGTTTTGGCTTCATCTGAAAATGAGTTTTTAAAAATAATAAATATTTGGCAATTCAACTATACAGATTACACATCAGTGTGTAAATAAAATATTGAAGTTAAAAATGACATTTATGTATAAATAATAATAAAGGGACTTTGTTGTGGGTTGTACTGCTTTGTCTTTGATTAGCTTAGGCTGGATATTTGCTTAAGGTATCTGAGGAATTGTTGTGTATGCTTGATGTAAGTAAAGTGCATGTAGTTGTATATATAAGGCCAAACTTTGAATTAGAATTTTTCTCTTATTTCTGGATTTAATGCAATAAAAGCAGCAAACATTGTTCAAATACCTGTCTAATAATATTTGTCTTTTTTTTTGTTTGTTTTGTGTGTGTGGGTAAAGTACTTTTAATAATATTTGCAAAAGATTAATATCTTATGCTGATGCCCTCTATCTTTGGAATTTGGTTGAAAATCTGAAATATTCAACTAAGTAGCAATTTATGTCAGTACATATGGAAACACACGAACCGGATGCTGTCTGGATGCCGCATGTATGGAAATAGGCCTTTACTTGGCGGAAAAAAGCTTGTCCGGACTCAGAAACTGTGAGGTATACGATGTTGATACTTGGAAGAAATATTAGGGGGTGAAGGAGTGCAACATCATGGTGGCTTGATTTGACTTTTGACCTTGCTGTAGTGGCTTTGACTTTTAAAATCTGGATTGGGCTACATCTTGAAACTATAAGGTGTAGGTAGTTGATGCATTAGTAGGGACTTTGGTTAGAGGTTGTAAGTGTGCAACATATCACACTGTTAGCTCTGAAAGTCTCCTGATCTTTGTACTCTGTCACTTCTATATCTCATGGTGTTGAAAACTATTTCCCCGGGCTGTAGGGTATGGGCATCCCCAATGCTTTTTTTATTACAGCACTCAGAAGCAATATTGGAGATGGGCTTTTGTTGAGGTATGTGCTATCCAAGTTCTCTTGTTTTAACATGTATCAAGTCATGAGATCTTATGAGCACCTCTTGTTATGCGGTGATCACTAGAAAATGTCATGAGCATAAGATGATCTTGTGAGCATGATTTAATTATTATGTGGTGATCACCAGGTGATGTAGTGATCATCACTTACTTTTTCACAATCACCAGATGATTTAGTGCTCATGACTTATTTAGTTGCGATTACCAATGTGGTGAGAACAAGACGATCGATGTGGTGAGAATGAGATCATCATTGTGGTGATCATAACAAAATAAGTGGTGATCACATCACCTGGTGTTCACAAAATGGTGTGACCACCTGGTCACACCAAAATAAGTCATGAGCACAAAATTGCAAATTTAATAAGTAAATTAAATTTTTATAAGTTAATACCCTATCCAATGGACAATTGCTAAACCGGTCGGCGCAGACCGGCCCGCCAAACGCCAGAAAAAGACGTCCTGTGTTTCCACCGGCTGGCCGGTCCCAGTACTGTGCATTCGCAAGGTGGCGCATGGTATTTACTTCCTGTCTAGACAACATGACGTCATAGCATCTTTTTCGTTGTCTAAAACTATTAGACCCCTAGTAAGCTGATAGCGGGGTCGGTGGGAGGGTCTTGTGTGTCCATTGGATAGGGTATTAACTTATAAAAATTTAATTTACTTATTAAATTTGCAATTTTATTGCGTTAATACATCCTATCCAATGGACAATTGCTGAATAACTACCGCTTGGTCGGCGGGTAAGTTACTAGGGACTTATGTGAACTCACAAGTAATAGCAAATTTTAACCTACGGTCTAGGCTGACTTCGTCAGGAGACCTATAGGTCCAGGCCTGGGTTGACTTTAAGGTCAGGAAACCCTGCAAGGCCATGGTCGGTTGCCAGCAGCCGGTTACCCGGGGCTATACCGCCGTCGCCCCCCCCCCCTTTTGCAGACCTGCTCTGAGGTAGGGGAAGAGAGGGATGAGTTCAGTCCCAGAATGCAAATAAACCTCCCAAAGGAAGCACGCCACACTTAATTCTTATGTACATGAAGAAACTGTTTATACATATATACAAATCTCCTCAATCTACGGGGCACTTGTGGATCTGCTGAGCAGCCACTACCGAGCCCAATTGGTAAAGCTCTGAATCAGCCCAAGCCCCGCCCTTCATATAGAACTGTGTGAAGGTATTGTGACTTCAGTGGCAGGCTGACAAGATTGGATCTAAGGAGACTCCCGACTGGAAGGCCTTAGAAGCAGCAAAGGCCCTGACATCATGGGCTTTAACCTGATGTTAAATGTGGGCCTCCTGATCAGAGAGCTCATAACATAGGATCACAGTCTGCTTGATCCAAGAGGAGATAGTGGCAGGTGAGATGTCTTTGTTGAAACCTTTCTTAAATGAGACAAAAACCACCTCCTTATTCTGCCTGATGTCTGAGGTCCTGTCCAAATAGTAGCATAATGCTCTGACCGGACAGAGGGACCTGTCAGACTTGAGGGATCTATCCAGAGTCGAGGCCAGGGCTGTTATAACCCCAGGGGCCACACTGGACACTCTATGGCCAGCTGATTCTAGGATAGAAAGCTGGGTGATGGATACAGGGACACCTTTGACCAATCGGATTGGTGTCCAATATATCAGTTTTGCCAGGCATGAATCTCACTTTTGCACTTGCCCGACCCAAGGCCCAAGAGGAATACCGTCTTGAAGGTCAAATGCTTCAAGGGGGCCTCCTTGATTGGATCAAAAGTAGTCTCAGCTGGTGCACGGCCAGTGAGAAGTTCCAGGAGGGTATGCCACTCCTGCCTCTGGGTCTGTCTCTCAGGAAACTATCCAGGAGACGAGCGAGATTTTCGTCCTTACTGATGTTAAAGGGTGAATTTCCAGTTTATCAACAATGAGTGACCTATAACCATCAATGGTGTTGGGCTGTTTGCCAAGCATGTATCTCACTTCTACGCTTGCCCGAACCCAGGGCCAAGAGGAAAACTGACTTGAAGGTCAAATGCTTCAAGGAGGCCTTTAATTGGTTCAAAATGAACCTTGTCAGCTGGTGCAAAAACCAGGGAGAGGTTCCAGGAAGGGGTTACCCTCCGGCCTTTGGGTCTGTCTCAGTGGAAGCTATCCAGGAGACGAGTGAGATTTTCATCCTTACTAAAATTGATGGGCAAATTTCTAGACCATCAGCAATGGCTGACCTGTAACCATCAATGGTACTGGGCTGCAACTTCCTGTCCTGAAACAGGTACCTAAGGAAGTAAACAACTGACTTTACAGGTGGTGCCCGAAGTCCACCTGATGAATGATACATCACTTGGTAAAAATGACCCATTTGCCTCATAGACTGATCTGATTGACCCCCCTTTTGAGGAGCCTCAATTCTTGCTGCCACTGCCTCAAACAAGTCCTGCTCCTCGATTGCTGAGGCTCTAGGAGCCCTGCATGGAGATTAAGATTTGTCAGATTTCTGTGAGGGATCTGATCGAATGGCTGTGAACAGGCTGGACAGATTGGGCAGGCTCAGCGGGATGTGGCTGGACATGGCCACTAGATCCCAAAACCAAGGCATGTTGGGCCACCCCGGAGCAATCAGAATGATTCTCTTACATGGGGAGTCTTGCAACTTCACCACTTTGCCCAATATGGCTGATGGTGAGGTGTATGCTTTTAGATCCTACCATGGCCGACTGAGCACATCCACTGCTGTGGCCAGGGGATCCGGTACCGGTGACACAAAACAGAGGCGACTTGTTGTTGAGCCTCGTGGCAAATAAGTTTATTTGGGCCGGTGCCACCTACTGCATAGGGTGGAAGACCTCTGGAAGGAGAAACCACTGTTTGGATGGTCTGGCCTAGCCTGGACAGCCTGTCTGCTACCACATTAGGCCGGCTTGGAATGTGTCGTTCTTAGAGTCACTTGTTTCCTGGTACACCAGGTCAAGATTCTCCATAGTAGGGCACAAAGTGGGCCCGACCTCATTCCTCCTTCCTTTATGTATGACACTACTGTGGTGTTGTCAGTTGCTACAAGTACTATCTTGTTTAAGCAAAGGTCATAGAACTCTTTAAAGTCAGAAAAACTGCTTAAAGTTCTAGATAGTTTATATATACAACTTGCTTCCCGGAGGGGACCGGGTTGCTCCTGCCAAGTGCTCATCTAAGTGAGCGCCCCACCCTTCTATTGATGCGTCTGTAAATATTTGCAGAGCATGTTTTATTGGGTGTAATGGTTGGCCTGTAAGTGCATTGTCTTCCTTCAGCCACCATTGTAAAAGGGGGTGCAGGGACCTGGGGACTTGGATCACCTTTTCCAGTGATTCTGGTACCCTCCAGCTGTTTTTGAGATGCCACTGTATGGGTCTCATATGAAGTCTGCCTAGATTAACATGCTTTTCTGTAGATGTTAGTAACCTATCAAGGACATGAATTCCCGGACCGGGCAAGCCGGTAGGGATAGCAGTTTTAACAGTCTCTTGAAGGTTCTGTACCCAGTCCAGGGTCGGTCGGAACCGATCAGACCTGAAGTCGAAACTGGTAGCCTACAAAATCAAAGTCTTGATTGGGCTCCAGCTCTGATTTCTCTAAGTTCATTCGCCAACCCAGTTGCTGACACATTATTTACTAGTTCCTGTGTATTTTGGAGACAAGCCTGGTGGGATCTGGCTCTCACCAACCAGCCGTCTAGGTACTGGTGGCTTCTTAAATCCTTGTGTATGGCCATCAACTTCACCTGCTTTGGTATCACGGTGAACTCAAAAGGTGCTGTGGACAACCCGAATGGCAGGGCCTTGAGTTGGTATGCCCGACCTTGGATGTGAAATCTCAGGCATTTCCTGGATTGTATAGGTATATGGACGTAGGTATCCCTCCTTCAACAGTTGTACTACCTAAAGTCCAGTCCCCAAGGCTTCCTAACTTCCCAAAAAAGGGCTTAGTCTGGACCTTATAGGCAGATTGTGTGCCACATTTGGGACATTTGGTATTCTGACAATATTTTCTGTCCCTCCGGACACTGGTCCAGTCTGGTGACAATGATCCAGGTTAACAGTCTCTCTGTTTTTATTGTGGTCTTATTTTCATATTAATAAACTCTTTGCCCCAGGCCAGCAGCCTGCAAGGTGCAGCATTTACAGAGCAATTGTAATATGTGAGATGTCAGTCCCCTGGCCGGACCTGATGACAAAATTGATTATTATCTCTGCAGTCAAGTCCAGCACCGATAACAGGTTGTTGAGAGGTGTGATAAGGGAAGGTTGCCTGGCAGTAGCTTGGGAAACTGTCCTATCATCAAGATCACTGACCAGTTTAAGAATTCTCTGTAACCCAATTAACCTTAGGCAACTCTGTCCGGTACCCGGACTCCGTACCCGGTACTTTACTGTAACCAGTAATTCTTGTAACCGGCAAAAACTGGCAGGTTGGGGTCACCAACGAATTTCGACAGCTACTGGTCTATATTTAGCCAGCTTTTTTTTTTTTTTTTTTTTTTTTAAAAACCAGTTGGGTTGAAGCAGTTAGGACTGTGTAGCCAACATCCTGTTAGTAGACTTGTAACCCATAGAATGAAGCAAGTGTACAAGGCTGTGTAGCCAGTACCAGTCGGTACACTCTGTAGCTAGTTGCTGAAGTGTACAAGGCTGTGTAGCCAGTACCCGCCGGTACACTCTGTAACCAGTTGTTGAAGCCAGTGTACAAGGCTGTGTAGCCGGTACACTGTAACCAGTTGAGGCTACTGTATAAGGCTGTGAAGCCGGTAGCCGGTCGGTACATACTGTAACCAGTTATTGAAGTAACTGTACAAGGCTGTTTAGCCGGTAGTCAGTCGGTACACTCTGTAACCAGTTGTTGAAGTAAGTGTACAAGGCTGTGTAGCCAGTAGGTACACCCTGTAACCAGTTGCTGAATGAAGTTACAACTATCTTGTGTTGAATTCAGTTTCCTCCATTAATTCCTCTGTAACCGGTTGTTGAAGCAAGTGTACAAGGCTGTATAGCCGGTACACTCTGTAAACAGTTGTTAAAACAAGTGTACAAGGCTGTATAGCCGGTACTGGTCGATACACTCTGTAACCAGTTGTTGAAAATTGAAAATTTTACAACTATCTTTGAACGCACGTCTTATTTGTAGATTTTGACAGTTGCTGGGAAAGCCCTTGTGAGCTATATTTAGAAACAAATGTTGGTCGGTGTGTCACGTGACCAGCTTGCTGGTCGGAGGGACAACGTGATTGGCTGGTTGGAGATGACGATCAGCTTCGTGAACTGGTCGGAAAATCACGTGACCAACTTCGGGGATACGCCCTCACTAGAGGTATTCTTTCCTTATATCATAGTAAACGTAAGCTTACTGGTCTACTGATGTCTGTAGCAGAGAAGTCTGTACCAGTACGCTGGAGGTGGATTACAGGAACTAAAACTGGAATCACAGTAGACGTGAGTGCAAAGAACGTACTACCGACCTTATTGTTCGGTGAATTCCGTGATAAACTTCGTGACTGGTCGGTGAAAACACGTGACCAGTTTCGTGAAGACACGCGATTGGCTGACTGGATATGACGTCAGGGGTCGCGTTCTTTTAGCTGGCCGGCCGGCTGTTGCTTTAAAAGCAGAGAAGCCTGGGCCAGTGCACTCTGAAGATGATATTCCTGGCCGGTCTGAAGTCGGTTCATCTTCTCAGCCGGCTGTACACTCAAACCAGTTTCCTGGCCATCCACTGCCCTTACTACCGACACAAGTGCCGGGTCCATAAGGGTGGGACTGAGAGTGTTCTGAAGAAATCTGCAGAGTTCATCTCTTGCTTCTGATGAAATAATACTGGAGCTAGGCTGGTGTGACTGATGCTTTACAGCAGAGAAGTCGGTACCAGTGCGCTCTGAAGAAATCTGAAGAATTCATCTCATGCTTCTGATGAAAAAACACTATATACTCGAGCTGGCTGGTGTGACTGATGCCTTACAGCAGAGAAGTCTGTACCAGTGCGCTCTGATGAAGAATGCACCTTCCATGAGGAATCCACTTTGGTTAACAGTGCTCAAAACTACGTAGACTGAGGTTTCCGTGATTTCTAAGACGTTTCTATGGCGACTGTAGGTGGAAGGTTATAGATGGTACATTCAAAACAAAGGACACGGATAAAAATACCTGTAAGTAGAATATCCATAATTCCTCAATAAAATCGATCTGCCCCTAACAACACAATGGTTGAATGGGAGGAAACTAGCAAAATGGCTGCCTTCATATTTCCCGCCGATTACGTACTGCCCTATCATCAACACTAAATTGAGTCAGCTAGGGAGCGTTTCCAGCAGATTTTAAATGTATATCCGTGCTTGAACAGTAGACAAAACTTCTACACTGAAAATATCCACATATAAGGTTGAAAATCCGTCATAAAGCACACTTTTCCTTTAAAAAACTGGAGATGTTGAAAACACGTCTGCACAGTACACGCGCCAAACGAAAAAGATGCTATGACGTCATGTTGTCTAGACAGGAAGTAAATACCATGCGCCACCTTGCGAATGCACAGTACTGGGACCGGCCAGCTGGTGGCAACACAGGACGTCTTTTTCTGGCGTTTGGCGGGCCGGTCTGCGCCGACCGGTTTAGCAATTGTCCATTGGATAGGATGTATTAACGCAATAAAATGTGATCACCACGTATCTGGTGATCACGATAAAACGTGATAACAATATGGATGAGTTGCTTTACCAGTCACTGAAAATATATATTTTAATGTCTTTATGTGGGCTCCATAATTAAGGGAAGTCAAAATGTTACATTTAGTATTCAATGGCCTTAAATCTGAACAGCTGCAATTGGCTGCAATATCAGGAAGCAAAATCGGGAAGGTCAGCAAAAGTTGCGAGAATATCAAAAATGCTAATTTTTTTTTTTGCTAATCATCTGTTTTTACTTCCCAAAGTTGGGATCTTCAGTTCGACTTATGTGAATCTTGTTTATTCAAATTGTAGAGGTCAAGATGCACTCTAGCCACATCCTATCGCCAATAAATGAAATAGTATCACAATTAATTCACTGAAATTGTATAGAATAGGGACTGACTGCACCCACATTTTCATTAATATGATGAAAGCTTGCTATCTTCAGACTTATTTTTATTACCTACAGATCGGGAGGGTCAGGGATCTGGAACTGTCATATCCTATCAACAACATATCTAAATGTATTGAAATTATATTGATCGGGGCAAAAAGTCCCGGGGACTTCAAGTTTGGTCAGGATCGGTGGATTCTTAATACAACTTACTTTTTAGTTTGGTCTATGATGGGTACTTTTTTGTTGTATTTTGTTCTTTTTTGTCATGGAATTCCTTATTTTGTATCCAATTAATATTAGTAATTTTATATACACCACTATAAAATTTGTCAAATGTTTTCAGTAGGATTTCCAATAAAGGTTTTCTGTGTTTACAAACCACAGAATCTGGCATGTGGCAATGGCTCAGAATGGAGCATCATGAACATACAAACATATCCTTGTACAAGGCATGTGGGTGTACATTATGTACGTGGTTCGCATTAGTTTTCAAATAGTGACCAATTTTTTTTCCTGATCTGTGAACAGTAGCAAGGCACACTGTTGGATATTTTATGAACAACCCAAGTAAGTTTCAAAAGGTCATTTAATGTTGTAAATTATTTAGATTTCTTGATATCACAATCTTTGTCTCATTCTGTTGAAAACAATGGTGCAAAATTTTCGAAAAACTGGTCAATAAATAAAGAGATCATTGTAATTCAAAGAAAACTGTATTAAGCATGCTTTTCTTTCTCCTTTGTTTGTCCTGAGTGAGACTTCTGTGGAGTACAATATGTGAAGATTTCTGGATATGTATGTGTCATTTTATTTTACAGCTCTACTATCTTGTGTATTGTGTTTTTGTAAAATGAAACAAAAATTAAAAGTCAATAAGTAACAACATAATACTCAAAAGCAATGAAATGACATTCTTTTTTATTGATACATAAATTATCATTATACAATTTTTTAAAATTAGACTAGCTGTATACAAAGAAATAAATTACAATTTTCAATCAATTATGATTATCATTATCACACATTTACAGTGCAGTAAAATAAAATTGGCAGTGTTATTATGTTTTGTTTATTTCATATATATCTGACTGTATACACAATGTACTTAACTAGTTTTGCATCTGAGTTTTACAGCTCTGTTAAAACTGTTTTGTATAATACAAAGGCTATAACATGGTCAAGACTGGACATATTCACTGCACATTGTAACTCAGATTGTACTACAACCTCTGTAAACCCTTTGCAAAAGCAGATACTGATTTACATAAAATAGGCTTGAAAATAGAAAGAAACATTTTACCACTAATCAATTTGGGGAGTGAAAATGAACTTGTAAAAGATCTGCATAACAAAGGGTTTAACACAACCAGTTCTAAAGCATAAGAGTTTTGACATATATAAATTTGGTAGAGTGGAATTGGGTTTGTAAAATCAGATATTTATATTACAACGGCTTTCATAGAAGAGTGTTCCACAGTGTATGGAGTTTTGAAGAATATGTGTGTATAATGGAAATGGAAACTATATTTGCTTGATAAAGCAGAACTTCTATGATCAAACCTTATACCATGTAAATTAATGAATAAAACAGTAGAATATATTTGAGTAGAACTCTGTTAAACTACACTTCTTGTCCCTTTACATCCTTGTACAATGAATGTTACCTTGTTACTTAGAACTCTTCATACAGTAAAACTATTTCTTGTTCCCTAGACATTCAACTTCACTGAGTTTAACTCTATACAGAAAGTTATCCAGTCTGCTACAATTACATGGTTCTACAGTCACCTCTTGTATTTTATGAACATTCTGTCCTCTTAACAAAATCACTCTCTCCCAACATGTTCAGGTAATGAAGGTTCTGCTGTACTTGATCTCACACAAAATTCACTAATCTTTGCAAAAAATGTCAATCTTAAGGTTTTTTACATCCTTTTCAATAGGGATGCAAACAAGCTGTCGACACTTGCCGACTGAGGCAAATTTCACGAAAATTCGATCCCTATTGAACCTATTGATTTTTTAGGTTATATAATTAACACCCCTTACTTACATTTAATTGCATAATCCACCATTTTAACATAATATCAACTATATTATTGGCTGACATCCGATAATTCAAGCAATTGAAAGCTTTTATGTTTGTAGTTTTCCATTTATGGGAGCTGCCATATTTGATGTTGTTTCCTGTCAAGATGCATACTAAACTTTGTGAGGGCTCAATGACAAGTTGAATGTTTATCCAGGAGCAATCGGGCCGAATTATTGGTAGTCGTCACACCCCTAATTTTCAACAGCCAAGGTCATGTGTGGAGCGGTCCTCAGTTAATCCCATGGTTATCATGGGCTGGATTGGAAGCCATGGACACACACATAGAAGACACGCAATTAAATGCCAAGCAAGTTCACCAACAGGCCACTGAGGCAATATGACTTCAGTACAAGTCCAGTGGATTAAATTACTGAAGAACAGCATCTTTTGAATGGATATCTGGTCATACTCATTGCAAGGTAAACAATGTTAAGTGAAATAACTACAACATATTCTTCCTTACGTTAACAGTCATTTCACAGTTTATTCCGGAGAGATTTGTTGACACCAACTGTACTTTACTTCCATTTTTTTTTTTTTTTGAACACCAGGCTGGCTTTCATTGTTGTAATTGCCTATCGCCAACTTTTGCAAATTTTACTCACATCACCCATGTGTGTTACAGAGCACGGATATAGTAAATGAAATGTGACAATTGTTCTACAGTTTGTAATGTTTTGTTAATTATGATAGCTGTTTTGTCTTATGAAGTGACTGGGCTACCGTCATCGAAGGATTTACAAATATAGATCTCGGTTTTCAGTATCAATAATTATTGGTAATTTTCTTTGAAATCTGTCAATAAAAACGAATTACCGCAATCACATTTATTCCCAAATATCGCCCATTTGAAACCACTTTAGTTACGGCTGACGGCTTCCGATATAAAATACTGGGTTACCGGATATGCAGCCACGGCGTTTATCTTAAGCTACTAAAAATATTGCAATGTGCTCATTTTTTTAGGTAACCATTAAACTAGTAATGAGGATACAGATATTACAAAAAGAGAAATGAAATACTTTTATTCTGAAATTTTATATAGTCTGACAAGAACTTTATAAGTTTCACTTATCCTCAATGAAAGAGTCGCTGGAACAAAAACGAAAAGTATTTTCAGCAAGTAAAGTTTTATACCAAAACACATTTATAACAATCAGACATTCAGTTTAATGTGTATTTTACTGTTGCAAAGACTAAAAAGTGTCTGCCACTATAACTCCGAGTAATACAACTTCAATTCTTGGATATAGTTCATAGTAGCTATTTACCACATGTGCTAAGTATCCAGTGTTTTACTGGGCAAAACCATAACACTGACTGTTAAGTTTTACCCCATGAAAACACAAGTTTAAACAAGACAAAATATTTTTTTTTATCTGAACATTCCTTGTCAGTAATTCATTTCACTCTGCTAAAAAGCTAATAAATCACAGCTGCCTAATAAACGATAACACTTCTATATTACTTGTACTTTGTACAAAACATTGAGCAAATTAGCACGCATACAAGTACTTTGTACAGCAGAGGGTAAAACCACAGATAAGCAGCATCTCTCTAGACAACAAACTTTAAAATTATTGATTTCTTTAACTTAAAAAAAAACAACCTTCAGACACATCTGTACATAGTTTTCCTAAAGCAACTAACAATATTGAAAATCTTATCAGAGTTATGTGTGATAAACTTTTCTATCTTGGTAGAGGAGAGTATATTTGTAATTTTTATTTACATTGGGAAGTGACTCGATATCACAATTTTTTTTTCATTTAAAAACATTCTTATTCTTGGAATTCTCTTATTCTTAGAATTTTCTTGTAAAATATGGATTTATAGAGATAAAATTCCAAGAAAAACAAGAGGCATGTTGGAGGTATGTATTTATATTTCAGTGCTAATGAAAGCTTAGACTTCCCAGATTCTCATTTGGCTCCAACAGTTAAAGCATCGGATTTGTTTTTATTTTCTGTAAATCCTGGGGACACTTGGGAGGGTATTGAGGGTACCCTACCCCCCATCAAATGCTCTACCATACCACTCGAACAAAATCTATTGAAATTGAGAAACCAGTATTAGATGAAAATGTTTAAATGCATTAGAGTATGTCCCAATAAAAGTAACATAATATGAGAAACTTTTTCCCACATTAAACTGATATTTCTTTGTATCTCTGATACCCTGAATAGTATTTACACTAAAGTAATATTTATTTAGAACTTCACAAATGGAGCACAATCTTTCTGGAATTTTTCTGAAAAAAACAGGCCCTTTCTATTCCAGGAATATCACACAAACTAGAAATCACAGCACCCATAAATTGTGAAAAACTGAACATTCTAACTGTACTTTGTGCAATTACAAAGTATTATTTGACTTTTCACATGAAAATACTTTGATTTTGTACCGTTATTTTCAGTAAATCACAACACATAGTAATAATAATAATAGCAGAAAATTGTTCAAAATGACTCTTTAATCTCTGGTAAATAAGACAGTTTGTACCATAATGGTACAGTGAGACTGATATAGATATGCACATTTTTGCTTGTAAATGTTTTAAGAATTCTTTTGATATGTTAACAGCAACTTACCAGGTAAATGATATAAACTACAACAAAACACAGTGGAACCTCTATCATCCGACCCTCTGTTATCCGAATTTTCAATTATCTGACCTCAAATCCCCTCTCCTAACTCCATTTAAAGCTGTTACTTTAGGCTTTCCATTATCCGACCTAATTGTTACTCTGCCAAGGGGGTCGGATAATGGAGGTTCTACTGTATAATATGAAAATGAAATGGCTCCAGAACTGTAATAAGTGCTTGATAATCAATGAGCAAATCAATACACATAGTGAGTGAAATCTATCATTGATTCTTTTCTATTAATTATGGTTCCAGTCCTATTACAGGACCATACAACTGAATGCAACTGTGCCAAAATAAATAAGCAGTTCACACATTTTTTTTCTGAATAGATCTCTTTTTCATGTATAGTATTATATGTTACAACAAATGCTTGCATATATTTCAATTATCCTGCCTTTGTAAAGAGTAAGAACTACACATGCATCAATATTTTATGGGAATGTTTTTTTCATTATATAACAAATCTGGACCAGAATAATCCACGTAAAACAAACCATGCACAGCACACTTGGAAATGAGTAATGTGTAAAGAAATCTCCGCTACTAGCTGAGGTCATATCACACCCTTAATAGATCACACAATTGTCATACCTAGATATGATTACACAACCATGCCAGTGAAAGCCAAGTAGTTATTAAATGCCAAACTTTTCAGCCACTTTGATCCTTTCTGATGTACAGCATTAATTGCAATAAAGTTTACTAATCATGGGTCACTACATGAATAACTAACTCTGTTGTCATTTATTTTGACAATGTCAAAGAAAGTATGTGGTAATTGTCTCAACAACGGCATCCACACATCAATGTAGTAAGTGGTAAAAATTCAAAGAGAAAACCACATAAAAAGGACCGTTTTCTTGAAATTGGTTGTGAATGTGGATTGTAAATGTAGGTTTTAAAAAAAACATTTACGATCAATTATTTTTTATCGCAAAAATACAAAAACATAAACATCTGCTACCTGTTGACATGGATATGTACACGAATTCTCAGTGGGCAGTTTCCTAATCCAGTGACATCTAGATCTCAATGGTCACAGACCCATGGTTCTGTAACTGCTGTTTATTTTTCAATAATTCTTCTTAAGCACCATATAATCTGTCATGAATAAAACAGATTATCCAATAATATCTGCAAGTCTGGAGTGGTGGACCGTATGCTTAACCAATGGGTTTATTATTTGACTACAATGACTTTTGTTCCATGCTCGTTATAACTTCCCTGTACAGAGTTAACAGTTATGAAGGTGATATGAGATAAAATTGCTTAATATTAAAATTATATTTCTTTCTACCCTGCTGTGATCTAGGGCTGTATTCGCATAGATTATACATCCTCTCTTAGCTTTCAATAACTCTTGATTGTAATGAGTAATTCTCAGGCTAAAACTGTTCAATTCTCCAAATAAAGAGCTACTCAAAAGCTTGAAAATTCATTTTAAATAAACAGCTGTTTTTTTCTTTACTTTTAGTGTAGACATTTGTACTTTTAAAAAGTGATGACTATTTATAAACTGGCCTTTTTCAGAAGAGCCATTCTTTAAACTAAAAGAGAAATTTATATTTAAACAAATTAAATTTCTCTTATCACATATATTCTATCCTAGAAAGTGTCGAGCTCTTCAAGTCAATGAAATTTAGTCTACTCTCAAGAGTTTATTTATATATTTCTGTTTATCCTAGAAAAGGCATGAAGTTGATCTCCCTGCCCTGGTAGCCAGGCCTTTCCCAACACATGACCTTTCCATTCTCTGCAGAAGCAAACAGCCGCTGATTGTCTTTACTGAAGGCCAGCCCTACAATGGGCATTCTGACTTCAGGGTGGCTGATGTCACAGAGCACCTGAGTAATAATAAGTAATAATGCCAGTTGAAACAAGAGATTGTGTCTGGACACAGTGTATTCCAGGACAGGACATAATGTAACCTAACATACAGAGAATTTAGACAATGAAAATGACTGGTGATGCAGAATAGATACCTTTGTGAATGCCAAACCCTTAGGTCCAATAACAAAGAAGATATAAGGCTTTTTAAAAGTAAACCCCATTTGACCTTGAAGCAGGGGCCAAAGAAAGAAAGGAAAAGGCCATTTACTTATTTCGCTCACTGTTAAAAAAATATATATATTTATTACTCGCTTAGGTATTGAGATACAACTCTAAAACAGGTACAATCTTGTAGGTACAAAGAAAGTAGCTGTAATAAGCAATTTACTCAAAGTAGCTACCAGTGCTGTTACTCGCTCAGTTATGGACCTAGATCAAGCAGCCAAAATATGGAGAGCCTTGAAGTAGGGATAGAAGATTAAATCTGAACTTTTCAAGATTCATAAACCATGATTTCCTATAGATTGTTTTCACACCCCTAAGTCCCAGGACCATTAGCAAAGAAGATATAATAATATTATAAGGCCTTTTTAGTATGTAACCACAGTCTGGCCTGGAAGCAGGTGCCATATTCTACCTTTCCATAAGACTTCCAGTCCATAATTTCAAATTAGCTGATTTAACATTCTTGACCCCAACATCCAATAATAAATTGATCTTTGATATGGTATTTGATATTTAATATTAACAGGCAACTCTTCTGCCTTTTAATATCAATACTTAAAGCCTCTCTTACATCCCATCGTACGTGCACGTACGTCCTGGTTACAGAGAAAAATCGCTTGATTTGCAAGGGACCCTCAAGGCACACTTGCGATTTTATAACAAAATCTCAAGGTCGTACAGGCCCTGCAATGAAAATTGACATGCACATTTCCTGTGCGTGCACGCAGGAATTCTACAAACGCATCCATGCCTCAAGGGTAACTAAGAGTGACTTAAGCATGTGCATTCTCCTTGCAAGTGTTGTAGGTTCTCCCCAATTACTTACATTGTTTAAACATACTGTAAGATACACTCATGTGTGCCTTGTATGTATATAAACCCACTGTACGACCTGTAGCTAGTCACAATCTCTTCTTTGATCTTTAAGTTGTGACACTCTTGTTGGGAGAATACACATTGTTTGCAAGTGCAAATCTCTGCTACCCCACTACCAGGTTACGTTCATATTTTTCAACAGTATTTGCAGCACACTTACGTCTGCATACACGTACGACGGGATGTAAGAGAGGCTTTAAGTGTTAATTTCAATATAATTTCAAAGAAATTAGTGAGACATTTTTTTCAATATAATTCTGTAGGGTATTAATATTAAACATCAAAATCGGTAATTAACCATTCGGACTACTGAATTTGAGATATAATTGATGTTCCAAAGCCACATTGCAGTGCCTTATGAAAGTTGTGATGATTTTTAAACAGGTGAGACAAAATAACAGGACATATCTGTGAACGGACTTCGGTTGTTCAGCAATGCATTTTATGACATGAAATTTTGACGGATATGGAAAACCTAACTGAAACAGGACATTGTTATTTTAATTCAATAACAACATCATGGCCGTGCAACATTACATTAAGACAGTTTGTGGACTTTACCATATTACAAAAGGTTCTTGATTATGCTACATTACGACATTTTACAAACATACCTGCAGATCCCATGAACTCCAGAGCCTGACTCGCCCATTCCCCATTCCTCCTGCCAGTGCATTGACTGCCCTGCCCTCTGGTGCTGTGGTGTATGTCAGGCAATGGATCAGTTCTTCACACTCCAGTGTAGAGACCGGTGAACCATTGATAGAGTGGAGCTTTAATGAACTGCCTGAATCTGTGAGATAAAGAACATAGAATAAACACAAGTGAAGCTTCAGTGAACTGTCTGAATATGTGAGATAAAGAACAATGCACACTGATAAAGTACTGGTGAACTGCCAGCCAGTGTTTTGTTTTATATGGTCAATATTTAACAACCTATTACTTATCTAGTTGCAGAGTTGCAGCTGAGCATTTGTACACATCCAAGTGTGAATGTAAATTCCAGAGTACACATTGTGGTTCCTGCTTTCTATTCACATATTTGAAAACCATTTTCAAAATGGCACCCTTGCATATTTTGGGATTTGCCTAAATTCAATACAAATTAAGCTAATGGCACAAAAAATGTACATTTAAAATTTGGTGAAGGTCTTGGAAATAGTTTTCTTTTTTAAATAACCAGAAGACTATTGTTGCAAGATGGCCATGTGCAATATTTTTTCTCACAATAACATAAACCATTTTCAAGTTGATGAGTGTGGCAAATCTTCAGGTCGCAAGTCCATAGCAGATTTTCTTTAGGGTGTGAAGCATAATTTGAGAGGTGGTCAGCCAAACATTGAAAAATGACAGTCTTTTCAATTACATGTATCTTGTTCAAAATGGTACCGACTAGATTTGTTCAGGTAAAGTATAGTAATAAATGAAGGTAAAAATGATACATTATAAAATGTTTTTACAAGTAATTTGATTTCATGTCTTCATTATTTTTTTACATGTTTACTGATTGGTATCCAACAACTAAAAAACGGGAAACAAAATTAAATAATAGACAAATATTTAGCTGGAATGTCTTACGCCAAAATGTCCCAGTTCGAAACGTCCGTGTCTAGAATATCAGGGAGCATTTTACCTGAGTGACTTGCAGTGGCAATGTCTCCCAGTGTGTCACTTACACTCACACACACGATGGGGGCTTTGTGGTCAGTGATACAGTGGACATAGGTCAGTCTGAAAGTAAACAATGGACAATGGTGAATTAGACAGTAAGAGTACAAAGGCCTTTCTGCCGCGTAAACAATGGACCAAGTTAGCACTGTCAAACAAGGTTGGATTTAAAATTCACACCAGACATAATTTTACTAATGTCAGTGGGCACTTTATATCTGACGGCATTGAGTAATTGCAGAATATAGTTGTGCAACTTCTCTAGATTATAAATGCCAGAATTACACAAAAATGTAACACAAGAAACATTTTGACAAATTTCTACAGAGGGCTCAGAATGCTCACAAATTTTCCACATAAAAATTAGTCAAATTTTTCCAAATCCCATATGTTTATGTGCCAGAATTTAGTTATGAGCAAAAAATACTAATTAGGAAATTAAAACACACACAAAAAATAAACATACACAAAGTCATACAGACTGACTTTCCTGGAGAAAACTTCACTGATTTTAAACAATTATTAATAATAACAAACTAGATATTGCGTCTCGACGCAGTGTATCTCCAGACGGGACATGGTTGAAGTGTGACATACAGAGTATTATGTTTGCTGGATGGGACCTGATGGACCTTATATACATTTTGTACTTACAGTAGATTCCCTCTATTTTACACCAGCAGTTTAAGATTCAGAGCACAGGATTTTGTGTAAGATGTCTTGACATGTTAAAGCTGTAGTTACAATAATAAGGAGATCCCAGCCATTGTAAGTGTGAAAGACCATATTCAACCCTGAAGGAAGGCCCCAAGGGCAAATTTGACCCCACTGAAAGATATGGCGCACATAATTTCTTATAAATTGCCTTCACATCTCAAATGCCTAAGATCACAAATAAGGAAAACATAGGCCATTATAAGTATGAAGGACCACATTCAAGCTCGAATGAGGGGTTCACCACGATAATGACCCTACCAAAAGAATCAAAGCACACAATTTCCTATGAGTTGTCTTCACAACCAAAAAAGCTATGACCTATTATAAGTGAGACACAGGCCACTATAGATATCAGGGACTAAATGCAACTTCCAAGGAGGGTCAAAGCTCAAATCTGACCCAACCACATTGGGGCACATGGTTTTCTATAAGTTGTCTTGACATCCCAAACCTCTATGCCAAATTATTAGGTGCGACCAATAATAAGGGAGATATAGGTCATTATAAGTATCAAGGACCACGTTCGACCTTAAAGGAGGGATCGAAGGTCAAATCTGACATCACCAAAAGATTCGGGGCACATGATTTCTTATAAGTTGTCTTCACATCCAAAACCTCCATGAGTAATAGTAAGGGAGATATAGGCCATTATAGGTATCAAGGACCACAGTCGACCTCGAAGGAGGGGGCCTATGGTCAAACGTGACCCCACCATAAGATTCGGGACAGATGATTTCCCATAAGTTATCTTTACCGCCAAAACCTCTACGACCAATAATAAGGGAGATATAGGCCATTATAGGTAGGGATGGGTCGGAACCAAAAATCTGTACATCGGGAGGTCGCAAATGCAAAACCGTACCGATTCCGGGATTTCGTGTTTTAGTACAACCCAACCAAACATGGACGTTCCTCTTAAAGACATCGCAATAAAAGTCCATAAATGCACAAAATATAAGATAAAAGTGCAGAATTTTTCTTCAGATTTCTGGCTTGTTTCCAATATTTTAAGTTTTCCTTCATTTATATTAGCTGACAAGTGAGATTAAGGTTATAAAATATTGTAACCCAAACATGGCAGTTCTGTTTAACGTAATTGCTATAAAAGTCTGCAAAATGCATGAAAATATGAGATAGAAGCTTATAATTTATTCAATTTTATGGGTTCTTCCCAATATTTTAAGTTTTCCTTCCATTATATGTTCTGGCAAGCGAAGTGGGGGTTGTAAAATCTCATCACAGTATTTCAGTAAACTGGTCTCGA
Organism: Sabellastarte sp. h YS-2021; assembly: GCA_964017235.1. Classification (NCBI taxonomy): domain Eukaryota; kingdom Metazoa; phylum Annelida; class Polychaeta; order Sabellida; family Sabellidae; genus Sabellastarte; species Sabellastarte sp. h YS-2021. Next base: position 109,716,969 of record OZ024928.1, on the reverse strand, counting down.
TACCGAGATACCGGGCCTACCGACCCATCCCTAATTATAAGTATCAAGGCCCACATTCGACCTTGAAGGAGGGATCTAAGGTCAAATCTGACCCCACCAAAAGATTCGGGGCACATGATTTCCTATAAGTTGTCTTCACATCCAAAACCTCTACGACCAATAATAGGCGAGATATAGTCCAGCATAGGTATCAAGTACCACATTTGACCTTGAAGGAGGGATTCAAGGTCAAATCTGACCCTACCAAAAGCATGATTTTTTATAGGTTGGTTTCACATCGCAAACCTCTAGGACCAATAATAAGCAAGTTATAACCACTTTTAAGTTTGGCTATCCTCATTTGACCTTGAAGGAGGTGCCCAAGGTCAAATCCGACCACATCAAAAGATTCCCAGCCCATGATTTCCTATAGGTTGGTTCCACATTGCAAACCTCTAGGACTAATAATAAGCGAGTTATAACCACTTTTAAGTTTGGCTATCCTCATTTGACCTTGAAGGAGGGGCCCAAGGTCAAATCCAACCACATCAAAAGATTCGCAGCCCATGATTTCCTATAGCTTGGTTTCACATTGCAAACCTCTAGGACCAATAATAAGGGAGTTATTAGCACTTTTAAGCTTGTCTATCCTAGATTTGCAGCCCATGATTTTTTATAAGTTGGTTTCACTTTGCAAACCTCTAGGACCAATAATAAGTGAGTTATAACCACTTTTAAGTTTGTCTATCCTTGCTTGACCTTGAAGGAGGGGCCCAAGGTCAAATCCAACCACATCAAAAGATTCACAGCCCATGATTTCCTATAGGTTAGTTTCACATTGCAAACCTCTAGGACCAATAAGAAGGGAGATATAAACACTTTTCATGACTGAAAAGAAACGCCTGTGGCGGTCATCTTGTTTTTCAAGATGAGGCCAAAAATATTTTCTGTCAAGATTTTGTAATGATGAACATATCTTGTGAATCTGGATCTCTCCCTTTAATGCCCTTTGTTCTAGAGGGCCAAGAAAACTCTTTGCTGAAAGTCGAAAAACGCCTGTGGCGGCCATGTTGTTTTTCAAAATGAGACCAAAAATATTCCCAGGCAAGATGTTGTGGTTATGAATATATCCTGCAAATTTGAGAAGTCTACTTATAAACCCTGGCCTCTAGAGGGGTAACGAGAAAATCTCTACACACTGCGGCAGCATACTCTTGCATAATCCATAGTATCCACCGGATGCTATCCAGTGGATACAATAATCAACATGAACCATTAAGTTATACAGCCAATAATACAATAATCAACATGAACCATTAAGTTATACAGCCAATAATAAAGGAGGTATATGGCCTCACAGTCTTATATAGGCATATATATGCAGTAAAAGGTACCATTTTGGGTCATTTTCGCAGGCCTAAGGTGGCTTTAAAAACAATAGCCAAGGTCAACAAACTGGATGCTGGTATTCCATCATGTACTCAACCGCCAAAGCTATTTTTAATAGCTTCCATGCAATATAGTCAGCATTAAGTGTAAAAATATCTCCAAAAAGGCCAAAAAATGGCCTCAGTGAGGTACTTTGGTGGTCTGTGGATGACCTTCAATGAAGAGCTTCAAGGTGAAATTTCTGCATCCTTACAGAGGACATTTTTATGTATTATATATACCAGCCATAGGATGATCTAACTTTCTGTACATGAGAACTGGGCCAAAATGTGAAAAATGTCCAAAACCTGACCTTTAAGAGGCCACCATGTAGTGACCTTGAAATTGAAGGTCAAGGTCACAAAACAATAGCGTTAGTGACATTGCCCATATATACCCACATACCAAATTTGAAGGGTCTAGCTAAAATATTTTTCAAGTTATCGCGTCTGAAAGGAAATCTCTGCGGCGGCGGCAGCGTGACCGTACTGAATCCTAAGTATCCCCAACTTTCGTCCGGGGATACAATAATTGTGTCAACTGTATCATATCAGAGAAGGCTGTGCTGAGTTTACTTAGAGAATGAAAGTACCAAACTAGAATGTTAACTAATTTTGTTTTAACATAAAGCTTCACTTATTTGTGATAGATCCCCAAACAATTTGTGTTAACTAATTTGTACTTTGAGTTTATCTTTACAATGTTTTCTCTATTTTCCTTAGAAATCTTTTCACTAGACTAAACGACGCTACCTGTTGAGGTCCCACACTATACAGCTGCAGTCCGGACTAATGGACACTAGTACACTGAAGGCTTTGTTCAGACATAACGCAGTGATTGAGGCACTGTGACCATAGAGCTTGACTGCCTGACCAAACACTTGTAAGTGACTAGCCTGTACAAAAGAACACCAGAAAAATTTGCTTCATTAAAAACACACAACTGGAATATCAGAAATGTTTACCCTTTAATGACACCATTGAACTCTGGTGAGTTGAATCTAAAAGTAATTTTTAGTTATCAGGGAAATCAAGATAACAGGGGCCATTTTAAAAGAAAAGACAATCTAAAACTTAGTATTTAGTTTCACTTAAACATGCACACTACCTAATGGGTTTGGCTGAAAGTCAGCCACTGGAATTATGTGGTTGGGAGAGCTTACTTAATTCAGTAAAACATACAAAAATTGATAGATACATCCACTGGAAGGGGTCTGTTAGATATAGATAGTTGGACTAAATATTAGCGTTGGTATTGAAATGAAAATTGTACCATTTAAAATTTGTAATGTAATTTCTCATCATAAAATGCATCTCTTTACAAACAACTTGCATCTAGTTTAACAATATATGTTCTACAACTTCAGTAACCCATAAAATATCATCAAAATTTTCACAAAATATTACAAATACAGCTTTAAAAAGATCAAATTACATCTCCAAATCAATTTCACAAGCTTTAATGTTTGACTCATGTATTCTTTTTCTAATGAAGTTACAAATGACGAGATTATGTTAAAAATTTCGCTTAATTTTTTTTTCTAAATGAAATAGGACTTCAGTCTTTTTATACTGACATTGATACTCAGTGTCAGTAGTAATCCATATTAAAGTACTGACATATGATATAAACACTACATACCAACAGAGTGCTATTTTCACATATCTATATTGAGAGTTTTTATAGATTTGTGACATTTGTTTTTCAGTTGGCATGATGTCAGTCTTATCCTTCCAACAGGCGCTGACCAAGCATTCAAAGGACCTAAATTTGGTTTTGTTTCAATATTATCAATAAGTAGTCTCCTTTACGTATTCTGCACTCACCTTGCTGTGGTTAAAATGAGTATTGAAAACAGATATGATCCCTGATGTACTTCCAAAGAACAGCTGCTTGCAATCTGGCATACAAGCACAGCACGTCACCTGCAGTGACACACAGTACTGTAGACATTATCCCAAATGTGAATTCATAAATAGCTGCATACATATAAAATAGAAATTTACTAGTACCCCTAGTTAACATGAAGGTTAAGTTTCTACGTCATGAAATATCGAGAAAAAATTCTGATGATTAGTCTGGTGGCAATAAAAGTATAATGACTTAACACATACTTTGGCCAGATTAAAGTTTTACAATTATAAAAAATATAATGATATATCAGTCATACTGGATTGAATCTTTCCACTGGTTAAAGTTGCAAAATGTAAAAACTTAGACAATTCTACTTCCGATAACGTTTAGTTAAAGTACAGTCATTAATATTTCACCCACTCATCTTAGTTCTAATGGGAGAGGCTGTGAAATAATCAACAATAAAAAAGTAGAAAAAAAGTTCCAAAACTGTAAGAAATTTTATGTGTAAACATACTGGCTGAAAGAATTTCAGGTATCTCACCTGCTCGTCTGTGTTCCAGTGGAGGAAGTTGACTTCCAGGTCTTTCCTGTTCTTGAGTCGTATCACAGACTCAGGGTGACCCCAGCTGACTATAGAGGCCCACACAACATCCAGTGACTTGTGACCGGTTACTCCTTTCTCCTTGCTATACATAGCCAGCAAACAACTGCAGGCACCCAGTCCAAAGATATGTTCAGAGGGCAAGGTCACCAAGGTTTTCACAGTAGAGCCATGGTTTTGTTCCCAAACTAACTTTGGTAGTCCGCAACTAGGTGAGCCAACGTAAGTACCCCATTTCAATGCTATCACCGTGGATACGGGCTCGATTCCAAACTGCTGACTTGGCTGTTTTTGAGACTTAGATCCACCCCGTGTCTTTTCTGGCACTGGATGAGGGTTTTTGAACAACTGTTTTGGTGTCTGTCCATATGTGGCAATCATTGTTTTGACGGCAGTTCTTCTTAGTGGATCTGCTATTTTATCCACATCAACTCCAAAATAAGTTGCAGGATGGAAGACATTCACTGCTTCAATAGCAGCTTTCCCAGTCTGTTTAAAACCAAAGACCAAGTCAATCCAGCTGGGGAGATTCTGGGTGACGTAATCACTTTCCAGAGCCTGCCTGTGTATCTTTATAAAAGTGTAAGGGTCTCCTCCACACCATGGAGGCAACACTATGTCATCCACCCTTGTACCATTTTGACGCAGACCAAAGTTAAAGCCTGATGATAAAAGCAATGACAAGCTTATTTGACTATAATTTAGGCAACTGAGAAAAATTTAACTGAATATTTTTCAATAAATTACTTCTTCAAGTATTTACATGATAAAGCTCTATTTACGAATAAGAAAACTACAAATTAACTGTCAACATGTGTTTGATACTTATTAATGTCCTTCAGTATTTAGCATAACAGCGAAAAAAAAAAAGAAAAAAAAATTTACACCATAGTTTATATGTGGGTTCTAAAGATTGTAGACAAAATAGGCAACTGTTTTTTATTAAATCTCCGACCCAATTTAATTTTCAAGGGAAAAATCATACCTTCAAAATTTAGTAAGAACTCTGGCAAATAGAAAAATTCTGGTACGAGTTCTTTTACATCTGTCGTAGACTCAAAACTAGCAAGCTGCCAAGTTGTAGCCATGGAATGGAATGTTCTGTCTGGAATGTCAAAGTTCTTGTCTGGAAGGAAAAAGTTGGTGCAATAATAATATACTGAAACCTCAGAAAAGTATCATGTTCAGACTTTTAAGTCAAAATTATTTCACATATGAATGCTAAATATTTTCATAGGATATTCAATTATAATGTTTAGACATATTTACATTTAATTTCATTAAGAAGTGGGAAACAAACCTTTTAGACAATGTGGTAAATTTGAGAATTTGACCTAAAAATTTGACCCATGTGAATACAATTAGCACTAAATGCACATTATTTCATGTAACTGGACATCGGATCTTATTTTAATCAAGAAATATTACTTTGTCCATCTCTTGGCAACAAGTAAGATGCACAAAGGAACTTCTGTGATATTACCTTGGCTGTTAAAAGTAAGATTTTGATCTATGTTCTGCCAATCTGTTTCGATCATATATGTTCTTTCATACTGTACAAGCTGTCATTTACTTCTAAAAAAAATCCCATCACCTCACTCTGGGAATCGAGGAACCATTTTCCAAGCTCAAGGCTCATTCGTGTTTTGTATCTCTTATTTTTTTTTATTTTTTAATTCATTTGCTCACCTTGGTAAATGAGGAACATCTGTGTGAATGGAGGTAGTCTTACAAGAAAATGCAGCACAGATCCACTATTTGAGTAATGTGATCCGTAGTGGTAGGGTTCAGGCTGGTACTCCCGAGTGGATAGTGCACTCTTTTGCTGGTGCTTGGCCTCGTGTTCTAGCCATCGGTAGTTGTCCACATACTTCTTCTCACGGCTCTTGTCTTGCACTGCAATAGGCTTACCCAAGTTCCTTAAAACAAATACAACACGCAGCATTTCAGTAGCAATTTGAGAGAAAATCTCACCTTTTTATATAATAAGTAATATTAAGGGATTAATCACTGACACTGGTCCAAATGCCAAGTATCGGGTATCCAAGTACTTAATATCTGAGCAAGCAGATTCTAAGGCCCACCATCCAAAACATGACACATAAATCAGAAGTCATGAAACGTGATAAGGGTTGTAACCAAGGAGACCATTGATGTTTTGTAGTCGAGAACTAGGAAGGGAAAGACTTCTGAGACAAATACGGTACATGTAATGAGTGTAAATGGTGCATATACTGAATATATTTATGTAGTTTCAATAAACTCCTCCACTGAAACTTAGTCTTATCACTATAAAGAGTTTCAGGAGTCGAACCACATACATGCAATTTGTTCAAATTCCACAGAACCAACTTTGAGGTCTCATTGTGACCAAATGTATTTTAGTAGGTGTAAGTGGATGTTAGGCATAACTGGAACAAAATCCTGCTGATATTGGATTCTAGTTACAGAGTTAACTCAGTTTGCTACATTCTATCACATTTTAGCCCAAGACTGCAAATTAGACAGATTGGAGCATTACAAGAAATAATGTATATGGCATGCAATTTTACCTGTATGTCTGAGGACTCTCCAGGTCCAGTATTTCATCTGTATACTGGGACAGTACAAATGGCATGACAGGGTACTGCATGAGGTCAGTGAATGACCTGCCAGACACCTTGTTGAGGTGGGTAAGGTACTCATAGTTGGTGATCTTCTTGTCCAGCCACAGCTGTTGTATGGCAGTCAAGTCCTCCATCTGTAGTCTGTTAGGAAGCTCCAGACGCAAGATCCTTTTGTATACTTCGTTACGCTCCTAAATTTTACATTATTAGGTATGTTAGATGGTGAAAAGTTTTGGGAGTCGAGAGCTTTGAGTCCCTTTCAAAAACTAAAGTGTTACCAGGCAAGCTGGTCAGCAAACCTAAATGTCATGAGCTGGACTTAAATCAATATATATTTACATTAAAGTATGGATTACTGTATTATAACTTGAACATATTACCCACAACAAGACACAGCAAAATTCTAATTGTCCAAATTAACTTCTTGATCAAAGAAATAGATACCTTATGCCAGGGATACTATCAGTAGCAACTGTTGTGCTTGTGGACGATTTCACCATTTCTACACTTTTTAATGTGTGAATTTTTTGGCATTTATGTTGGCAAACAAAATTTTTTTCTATTGAAATAATTCACGGAAACTGTCAAAGTAAACTACCTATACTTCAGAACAAAGGAGTCCCTTTTTTTTCTTAATTTTACATTCTGTATTAAGCCAATATGGAGTTCAGTGCAACCCTGCATATTTGATATTCATATAATGGGGCAAATATATTTACATATTACCTTTGTATCTTTAAAGGACAGTAGTGCTGTCTTTCCATTCAACATGAATATCTCCATAGCGTCATCTCGGAGCTGATACCATCGCTTGTGTATTTCCCGAATCTCTTCATGTGGGAGCGTCATAAATAGTGTGTCTTTGTTACCCAGTAGTACTTGGGTGTAGTGACTGTCCAAAATGGCTTCATCCGCAACAAAGTATAGTTCTTTCTGACCTGGAATATAAAATCCAGTAACTCTTGCAAGAACCAGGGTCATAACATGGCTCACAACAGTATAGCTAATCCTAACCTAGAATATAGATAAAACATAAAGCTGATCAAATTTAACCATCACCACAAGTGGTTGTGCTGATTCTGGGTCTGGAATTGTTCCCTGGTGAGCTATCTATAACTGAATCAGTTTTCATGTGTGGTTGTATGAATCGGTAATAGTAGGTACATTGTTTATTGATATTGGTGATATTTATTGTTTTGGAACAGAGGTGCCGATATCGATGGTTAAAGACGTATATTAATATCGCCATTTTAAGTAAAACTGTCAACTTACACTGCAAATATTTGAAATAAAGCCTAAATCTGAGGAAATTGTACACTTTCATCTCGCATTTTTGTATTTTTCAGCATGTTTTTGATGAAAACTGCCGCGTTTTGTTTTGGTATATTTCACTTCCTGTTAGCAGTTGGGGATATGCTAGAACGAAAAAGATTTCGGTACCCCGGATTCATTCTATTTGGTTGATAATATTACTCGCCCAACATCGGCTGATATTGAAATAATTTTAAATTCAATATCGATATCCATACAGGCAAACGATTTACCCACTAATCGGGAATATACATAAAGGCCAGAAACTGGACAATCTTGTAATGAGACAGGACCACCAACCAAGGTACTTGTTACCAAGTAATATCTCAATGTAATAACTTCAGTAATTTAAACTTTATTAATTTCAAAATATCTACATTGAGTCAGTTTTCGTCAGCCACAAAACACGCGAGACAGCACATCTTAGTAGTAAATTGAAAATTAGAGGATAAACTCGATCATGTAGAGAGTGTGAAGGAAACAATGATTTGACAGTACATAGAAAGATTAGATTGCATTTGCATGCTTTACAAACAAAACAATCGAGAAAAAAAAGAGAAAAACCTTGTGACAAAAACTCTATTACGCATCATTCCCACAATACTAGCTAATTTCTAGTCCTTTTAATGCTTCTTCTACAGTAAATTCCTTGTTGCGTGAAGGAAGCTTTAAAAAATCCTGAAGGGTGGTTATACTGCATTTTAATATGAAGAGAATATCCACTCACCAACCAAGAGAGCTCCACTGGTACTGTCTGAAGGAGTCACACTTGTACACAGACAGGTGAACCTGAAGCACAAACAGGGAACTTCTATTTCCTGAATGTTTATAACCTGAATATACAATTTTATGAACACACACTGAGTGTTCTGGTGCTCAATAATAAATCTCTACAGACTACAAACCATGTTTAGATAAAAGACATAATCTTTGGAACTTCTACAAGAGACAACCTGCTCTTAAAATAACCTATTAATCATAGTTTATTCACGAGTAGGGAACTCTTGTTTTACAATTATACCAGGAACAGATCATATATATGAAAATTTTGAATGGCAATGTAGATGCTCCATAAGCACTCCTATTTGATATACCGGGTATATTCAAACTGTTTGAAGGGCAGACTCATTTGAAAACGATGTTGGGAATGAGAATTGTTTAGAAAATAAATGTCTTAAATAAAAATTTTTTAACTTTTGGTATATGAGGACCAAACACTCTTACATGGAGAAATAATGTGATCCCAAAGACATCAGAACAGAAACTAAAAGGAAAACATTATCACCAGTAGTTTAAACCTGGTACTCACTTTGTCATATTTAAGTGTCACAAATCTACCTCTAAATCCTGGTGTTATTTTTGACAGATGAAACATTTAACAATCACTGAACAATAAAAAGACTAGAGTGCTGAGGATACTGACTGTATGCTTTGACTGGTGTGCAGTTTGTAGATCAAAGCCCTGGAATCTGCTCCAAAGGAGTCATCTTCAAACAGGAAACTCAAGAGAGCCTGGCTGCTCTCTGAACCTGAAAAACAGCACAAACCTGGGTCAGTAAGTTACTATGTGTCAAGACAGTCAAAAGATGGTTAAGTGCGTAAAACATGAACTTCCACATTTTTAGGTTACAGATATTAATCTCATCAATGGTCTGAGGAGAATAAGTAAGTGATTAATTGTTGAAGATATCCCTTAATCATCTCTTCTACGATAGTTGCAAATGTGTTTGCCAGATACTGAGTCCCTAAGATATAGGAATGCATGTTATTATTTGGCAGGATTCAGTCTCTGCCATTCCGATAGTGGATGGCAGGGCAGAACCTTGATATAGTATACACTACTTTCCTCTATCCTGGGATAACGTAATATACATTAATGTGTTGAACATGAAATTTTAAACCCTGATACATTCAAATTAAATACATACTCAAAAATAGCATCAGAGATGCCCGTACCCCACAGCCTAAGGAAATATTTTCAACACCATGAGATACAGAAGTACTGTATCAGTATAAACTTTAGGATACTTTCAGAGCACTGTCAGTTATATAAAGGTCCAAATAATGTTTAAAAGAAAGATCATGCATATAAAGATGAAGTATTAAAACAAGATAATTCAATAACAAGATGACAGCATTAATCAGCAAACTAAAATTCAACCCTCTTTATCTACATCTGCATGGCCAAATTATGGTTTAGATGGTTTGAATATTACCATGCATATAGAAGTGGTAATACATTTAATGAATGCTTATGTGTGGTGTTGGAGCAAAATCTGTGGCTCACTTGATGAAATTCTATCTCTTACAATGGGAAGTTATGAAAGTAAAATTCTTAATAAATTCTAATATGACTTTAACAGTGCTTAATCTGCATCAAAAGAGAGACCCAAAGGTGCAACAAGATTTTATAGGTCAAGGTCACTAGGACAAGGTCAAAGGTCAAATTAAGGTGACACCATGATAATACACACCTACAGCCCCTAACCAATGTCCCTACCAAGTATCAACTTCCTCAACCCTGCGGTTTCCAAGATATAGCCCGGACAAGATTTTATAGGTCAAGGTCACTACGCCAAGGTCAAATCAAGGTCAGACCATGACGTTGCACAACTATATCCCCTAACCAATGTCGCTACCAAGTATCAACTTCCTACACCTTACGGTTTCCGAGATATAGCCCAGACAAGATTTTTAAACTCAAGGTCACTACGGCAAGGTCAAAGGTCAAATCCTGGTCAGACCATGACGTTGCACACCTACACACCCTAACCAATGTCCCTACCAAGTACCAACTTCCTACACCTTACGGTTTCCGAGATATAGCCCGGACAACATTTTATAGGTCAAGGTCACTATGGCAAGGTCAAAGGTCAAATCAAGGTCAGACCATGACATTGCACACCTACACCCCCTAACCAATATCCCTACCAAGTATCAACTTCCTACACCTTACGGTTTCTGAGATATAGCCCGGACAAGATGTTATAGGTCAAGGCCACTACGGCAAGGTCAAAGGTCAAATCAAGGTCAGACCATGATACTGCACACCTACACCCCCTAGCAAATGTCCCTACCAAATATCAACTTCCTACACCTTACGGTTTCTGAGATATAGCCCGAACAAGATTTTATAGGTCAAGGCCACTATGGCAAGGTCAAAGGTCAAATCAAGGTCAGACCATGACGTTGCACAACTACACCCCCTAACCAATATCCCCACCAAGTATTAACTTCCTACACCTTACGGTTTCTGAGATATAGCCTGGACAAGATTTTATAGGTCAAGGTCACTACGACAAGGTCAAAGGTCAAATCAAGGTCACACCATGACGTTGCACACCTACACCCCCTAACCAATGTCCCTACCAAATATCAACTTCCTATACCTTACAGTTTCCGAGATATAGCCTGGACAAGAATTTATAGGTCAAGGTCACTATGGCAAGGTCAAAGGTCAAATCAAGGTCAGACCATGACGTTGCACAACTACACCCCCTAACCAATCTCTCTACCAAGTATCAACTTCCTACACCTTACGGTTTCCGAGATATAGCCCGGACAAGATTTTATAGGTCAAGGTCACTACGGCAAGGTCAAAGGTCAAATCAAGGTCAGACCATGACGTTGCACAACTACACCCCCTAACCAATGTCCCTACCAAGTATCAACTTCCTACACCTTACGGTTTCCGAGATATAGACCAGACAAGATTTTATAGGTCAAGGTCACTACGGCAAGGTCAAAGGTCAAATCAAGGTCAGACCATGACGTTGCACAACTCACCCCCTAACCAATGTCCCTACCAAGTATCAACTTCCTACACCTTACGGTTTCCGAGATACAGCCCGGACAGGATTTTCAAACTCAAGGTCACTACGGCAAGGTCAAAGGTCAAATCAAGGTCAGACCATGACGTTGCACACCTACACCCCCTAACCAATGTCCCTACCAAGTATCAACTTCCTACACCTTACGGTTTCTGAGATACAGCCCGGACAAACTATTTCCCGCCGCCCGCCCGCCCGCCCACCCATCCGGACACCATGGGTGAAAACAATACCCCGACAGCCCTTAAGGGCTGTGGGGTAAAAATTAAAGCTATCAGGTCAGTATGTGTCACATACTCAACATACTCACATAACTTATTGGCTGCATCTGGCATGAAGAACTTGGCTTTGATATCCAGATGACATCGCTGCAGTCTTTTCCTCACCCGACATGGGCCCTCAGTCGGGTCCAGCTGCCATGACTTGGGATAAAACTTCTCATCAAACCACACAGCCCTGAAATATAAGGGACACTGGAATGGAAACTGTATAACATTGATTAAAATACTATACAAATGGAAGAAAATTTCACTGACACACAAATTTCAAGAAATTCACTTGATTTGATTTTCACTCGATAGACAGTTTTCATTTTAGAGAATAATACAGATTTAAAGTTTTCATGATTTCGCAATACCTCTCCTTTCTACTAAACTATCTGAACTGTTGTTTAGGTGATAATTTTTATACACTGTCGTTCCGAAATTCTTGTATCAGTTGTTGCCAAGCTATTATTGTCAGCTGTGTTTTCATAAATTACAAGTATCTGGAACGTTTACTAATATCTTACCTTTCATGTGTCAGTTGCTGTATAAGCTGTTGCCAGGCTTTCTTTGTCTGCAGACCAGCTGCCATCTGTTTTTTCACGTGTTCCAGGAACTTCTTCCTCTCCACAGTCTGAGCATTGTTCACTATACGGGTCACCTCCATAGCATGCTGGCAGATCTTCTGAGAAATCCCATCGTGTTTGTGAAATAGCCTACAAGTTAGATTTGAAGGCAATGTACTCCCTGGTGATACTCTTGATTAAAACTCTTGTATCTCAGGGTCATGGCTGTGCCATATGCTAAAGACTCTGTGATGGTTGAGAAAAGCAATGGGATGATTTACCAGAATAAAGTAAGAAACAGAATAGGTAAAAGAGATGCCAAAACTGGAAAGTTGCTAAAATGTGATAAGCGGATAAGATTCATGAAGTCATAAAACAGAAGCCTTAAGGTATTTTTGTAAGAATATGTAACATTCTCCAAGTTATCATCCAATGTAGAGCCTAGTTTTGACAAATTGTTTTTTTTTGTTTTTTTTTGTACTGCCTACATATGCTTTACCACAAGTAACTTTGAACTGTGCTCTTATCAAAAGGTAAAAGGCAATGCTATGTATTTTAATCATACTATTCTTTACCAGTTACATACTTACATTAGATTTTTTTAAAACCAGATAACATTTGTGAGAGTTTATGGCAGTAACCTGTTTCGTGCAGTGTAGACCCTGTTTTTCCAGATGTCCCTCTCACGCGTGTGTTCTTTTTGCCAGGTTTTAATGTCTTCCTCCATAGCACACTTCTTCTCAGCCTCTAGCTTACTCCCAAGCCTGTGGTTACACAGAGGCAGAGAGAACATACATTGAATTACAGAGTAGCAAGACAGTGCATAAAGGCTTCAACTGAACTACAAAGTAATGAGGCAGTGATTATAAACTTCCACTGAACTTCTGAACTAAGGAAGCTGTTTTTAGTAATCCAGTCTGATAAACATTAACACAGATACATACTGTTGCCTGAATTTTGCAATTACTTGAAGAAGGAATACCTTTTATAGTCTTTAAATAGTAACCTAATGGAAATAGTCATGTAATTAGTTACCTGATAGGGGAGTAACCATGTTGTTGTAAAGCTTTCTGTAATTCTTCCACTTCCTCTCTCTGTGGTAAGGTTAACTCTCCCACATGATGCAGTAATAATTGGTACAAGTAATACTCCAGCTTCTGGCCCTAAAATAATGCACATACACAGGTAATTTACAAAACTGTATTTTTTATAGCAGGTATTTTTATGACATAAGAGTAACAGGGTAAATTCAAGACACTGACAGTAAGAGAATGTCAACAGAACAAAGCCTCAGAATTTCTTTGGGTCATTTTGATTTCACAAGTTTTTCTATTTTCCCCATTTAATTATTCGTCCATTTTTCAGGCTGATAATTGAGCTATAGTCGACTTTTTTACTCCACTGTTTGTTAATTGTTATTGTGTATTTATACTCAGCCCAATATCTCTATATACTACAGGACTCAAAGCACTAATTAACCGATCCGACTGCACAAGTACAGTCCAAGTTCTCAAATAACTGACATTCCCCTAACTGAAAGACAGAAGCTCAAGGATGACCATTTATCAACGTCCTTGAGGTTCAGCCTGCCACTGGGGATAGGACCCAATGATAGAGGACCACCATTTTAAGTGGTCATCCGAGCCACTATGTCCTCTGTGTTCTCAGGCGAATGTGTTATCCACTGGGCCACAGTGGAAGTAGTCAATATCTCATGAAACACTTTCCAGGATAAAATATATAGCACTCAGGTAAGAATAACAGTGTTATCTATGTTTCTGACATTTAAAATCTATCAAAAGCTCCCACTCCTTTAAATATGGCGCTATATATAAACAAATCCAAAATCCATGACAAATCTGTCGATTTATTAAAGAAAATTGCCTAAAATATTAAAAAAAAATTGTAGACATTAATATACATTAACAAAGCTAAGACATAAACTGAATAATCGATCACTAGAAATTGTCAGTGACCGACCGTGATTGTACCCAAACATGGACGATTAATTGATGACAAGATGTATGGGGCGGGGTCTGGTTCTTAAATGAAGATGGACTTCCAGAATGTAGTTGTGATAGGAAAATTCTTAGCTTCATTGACCTTTTTCCATTTTAACACACTTTCTACTTTTATTTGGTTCTATTGATGCAGGGCATGATATATCGTAAAGAGTGCAATGACCGAGGCTGTACTCACAGTATAGTTGATGTTTGCTACCAGTTTGACTATGTCTCTGCACTTGAGTTCATTAGCCAGCACTGCAACTGCAAACTTCTTGATGTCCAGTGGCTGACCCATACTCAACATGTATGTGTAGAGTCTACTGAACTAAAACATACAGAAAACAAGAATGAACTGAATATATCATGTCACTTCTGTTTGACTGGGCCTTAAAATCGTAACATTTACAGCAATGTTATAATTGGAAGTTTAAAGCCTCCTCAAACTAGGTGTCTCCCAGAGTCTAGTATATATGTTACAGGCAAGGTATTTCAGTCATTACGTGAAATGCCTAGGCATTTCGCGAAATGGCTAAACTGTTTAGGCATTTCGCAAAATGACTGATATGTTCAATGGGGAGTTGAGGGATAGAAAGGAAAATAGTGCAAATACTAGTTGGTTGAATATTCTGCTATGTAAACCATATAAACAACACCTGCACGGAAGTGTATAGTCTTAAAGATGACTTTGTGAGAACATATTGCTAAACTACTAAACGTATAATTCATACGTGTGTCTGTAGAATCTTTCATGTAAAATATAGTCCATAATAAACTAGACTTCTGCGGCTCGCTACATTGCGAGCCGGCGCTGTATAACCGAACATATCACACCTGTAGAAGCAATAATAAAAGATATAGAGGCTGAAGATTCCTAAAATTATAAGCATTTTTAAGTTAGGCTGTCCTCATTTGACCTTGAAGGAGGGATCCAAGGTCAAATGTGACCACATCAAAAGATTCCCAGCCCATGATTTCCTATAAGTTGGTTTCACATTGCAAACCTCTAGGATCAATAATAAGCAAGTTATAAGCACTTTAAAATTTGGCTGTCCTCGTTTGACCTTGAAGGAGGGGCCCAAGGTCTAATCTGACCACATCAGAAGATTCCTAGCCCATGATTTCCTATGGGTTGGTTTCACATTGCAAACCTCTAGGACCAATATTAAGCTAGTTATACGCACTTTTAACTTTGGCTATCCTCACTTGACCTTGAAGGAGGGGACCTAATTCAAATTGGACCACCTCAGATGATTCCTAGCCCATGATTTCCTATATGTTGGTTTCACATTGCAAACCTCTTGGACCAATAATAAGCGAGTTATAAGCACTTTTAACTTTGGCTATCCTCATTTGACCTTAAAGGAGGTGTCCAAGGTCAAATAGGACCACATCAGAAGATTCCTAGCCAATGATTTCCTATACCTTGGTTTTACATTGAAGAAATCCCAAAAGAAATGTGGCTTGTAGGTTGAACATAAGAAAATCTCTGCGGACGCGGACGATGACCATGCATGATCCATAGTATCCCTGTTTTTCGGGGATACAATAACTTACCTGCATTCTCAAAGTATCTTTTGTCTGCCAGAACAAAGGAGCAATAATGGACCTCCGTTCCTGAAAAATATACAACATAATTAAAATCTAACAATAAATGTGCAAGGAAGCCTATATCAAAATTTCAAAGGGCAAGAGTTATACTGATTGCACAAACTACAGCTAATAATACAACAGAGAACAGATATATTCCACATTATAATGCTTTATATGTCAACAGAATTTGTCACTTTTGAGTTATTTGCAATATATACTAGTATTAATACAGTTTGATAAGATAGAAAATACAGCAAAGCATGGCATCATTTTTCAAATTAGAAATATAGACACCACAGGTAGCTCTTCAAATGGTTTGAACTAGAGTGATGCAACAAATGAGACGAGACTGATATTGGACAGGGATATGATGGGGCACCCCGATGCTCAAAAACAGGCTGTGTATGTTAAAAAAAAACTTGCAAAGAAGTGAGCCAGGTTCTTGTAAAACTGATACAATATTCTCTGTTTCCATGAATAAAATGGGTGAAAACTAAAGTACCATTCAGATATGTCAACTTAATTTTTGTATTTTAAATAGTTTTCCATTGTTCAGCATTATTTGAAATTTTCTTTTTGAATAATATCTTTATAAAAGCTATATCTGCATTACTTGTACTTCTTTTTTGATACAGCTAAAACATGGACACCCAGAAACAGGACAGACACTGCAGTATAGATATCTGGCTCCGTTTCTCATGCCGAATCACATCTTTAAAATTAGGGACACCATGCAAAGATAGCAACTTCTATAAGTACCCAAGCTAAATATATAAATCTAGCACCTTTGAGTATGGCATATAACAGAGATGAAGCACCACTATAAAAGTACGTATTACATTACATTATTACTGTTTCTGATTATAAGATTTTAATTATTAACAATCATATCAAAACTAGCTTAAAATATTAAATTTTGTTGGTGCACTTTATTGCCATAAAAATTAGTTCAAGAACAGAGTAATCATAGAAGAGTTTTTAAGTTGAAAAAATACTGCTTCTGGCAGCCCTTCACTATAAAGTGAAAGCAAATGTGTCACCGGTTGAAAGGTCAAAGGTGAGGTTTTACATATCATTCAACAGCCAGGGTCATATTAGGACAGGTTCTCAGCATTTGCCGTCTGTGGGAATCAAACCCACACAGAGGTGACAGGCTGTGGTTAGATGCTGAACCTGAAAACATACTAGTCCACTGAGGACCTAGTGTCATTGATTCAAACAAGTGAGCTGAAGCAGGCATAAAAACACCATATTATCTTGTGACTTTGTAAATCATATATAACTGGGGACAGTTTTCAGTCTAACTTACCATGCTGGTGACAATTCCTCTGAGTAAGAAGGAGAGAACAGTCTGTGGGAATCTGTGTAGTGGGGAGTCCATGTCTGTGTAATCTGTCACGCCAGGAAATGGAACTGCAAGTAATACAGAGTACAGATACACTGAAACACAAGCAGAAGTACTGTAAGTTAAACAGAATTTGAAAATTAAAGTAATCATTTTGGTTGACATAGTATTGCCCGTATCGAAAAACATTTTACTGAAATGTCAAAACATTTTTTAAGCTTGCTTCACAATTTTTAGCCTATGAAATTGTGGAAAAATTTAAATAAACCTAAAGACATTCTAACATGTACTAACGTTTTTACCATTAAAAATAAAACTCATAAAATGATTACATATATCATTTGACTATTATACTTACATACCACAGCTATAAGAGTCACATAAAAACAAATTAAGTACACTAAACACGTATTTTTGACCTGATTAATAAATGGTCACAACTGATAAAACAAGATTGATTGGTTAAATCTATTAATTTGGGGGTGTACTAAAAGGCATCTTTTTCAGAATATGCTACTGTCCCATCACTAATGAAACAAAGGTTCTGTCATCAATAGATTGAAAAGGTTCCTGAGTATTTACCTGAGTACAAAACCACATCCACTATGAGTGAGATGACCTTCTTGAATCTATCCAGCAGATCTGACTGTGACACCTCCACCTGCTTCTTTCCTAAAACACCCAGACTCAACAGATCCAGTCCAAACTCCACTGGGCCCTTCTTAAAGAAACTCGACTTCCGTGAACCAGAGCCAGCCTCGTTTTGAGACTGGGATCGACTGTAGGTTGTAAAATGGGAAGATGATGCGGACAAGTGGATGTGAGGTAAGGAGGCTCTTGCAGGGTGTTTTGAAGAGGCGGAGGCTTCAGCCTGAGCAAAGCTCTGGGTATGGTCCCAAGTGACTGAGGAAGTCAGGGATGAGGAGGAGGTGGAGGGGGCTTGTGGCTTTGGCTGAGTATCAGATTCCTTGATAGAGGTGAGGCGGGATAGGAAGCCACCGACTGGAAATACACAGAAGTTAAAATACAAAATATACTGCGGAATAGAACTCAGTGAAAATACACACTTTTAAATAGAGCTTTGTCTAGTTATTTATGGTACCACAATACTTGACTAACATGGATTTAACTGAATTAGGAGTTCATATTGACTGGAATATGGCTAAAGAATCAAATCTAATGAGTCAGAGAAATACTTCTACTTAACTAGGAATATGTGGTAATAGGATAAAGTTCAATGTAAAAGGCCCTCTTACACTGTAATATATAGAGTAAGAAATGTAAAATTTGCCACATAGCTGAAATTTGACCCAGGTGGAAACACTGATATAATAAATGAATTGAGGTGCGGTTTGTTGAATGCCTAGTAAATTAAGGCTTTTTGGACTGAAAAATACCAAGTTTAAGACAAAACATCTTTTTTTTCATAGAATTAAGTAAGGTTTTCAGAGGTGGTGAAATTTAGATTTCTGGCAAATTTTAGATTCCTTACTCTACACCTAACCTTTAAGAAACCTAATTTCAGAGCATTCCACTCTATGCTAATTCCACAAATTTGTTGTTAGAAAGATTTTACTGTGAAAAGAGAAGCATATTCTCCACTTGAGAAATAAGTTATGGTTTTGAAAATTATTATCCTCATTTTCAACTTTAACATTAGTAAGATATAAAATATCTACTTGTACTTATACATGTTAGGTTAAATCTCAAGTGACAAGAATTTACTTAATGAAGAATTCCTGTAAACAGGGCACGTTTAAATGGAAAAAGTCCTTGTGTGGATACAAGATTTATTTCTACTTGAAGATAATTATACGTAACAGAGTTCAAGTTAAAAGTGTTCAACTGTACATCAATAAAAATACACATTCCATGAAATGAAGAGAGACAAAAATATTGTGTGTATTTAATCAGGAAAGAGATTAAAAAAAAATTACAACTAAAATACAACAAGTGATATAAAAAATAAAGAAAGAGATGCAAAATCAGTTAATATTTGTATGATATTTGATTCGCTCTTTGTGCATAACATTTAAAATCATACTGCAATATTTCCTTGCTAAATGTGTATTCCTACAAGCAACATGCAACACTCAAAATACAAGATAACATTGAATGAAAGCAGCACATCAGGAAACAGAGTATGGTCCTGAGAATTGGACTGTAGCTGCTGATTAAAAAAAAAACAGTCTAACAAATAATTTTACATCAAAGAATCTAAGATACCAATTTTAAATTATTGGGTGGCTTATTTTCTTTACAAAACACAACTCAAACGTCACAGAAACTTAAAAGAATTTTCCTACCTAATACATGATTGTTGGAGCAAGGGCTGAGATTAGTATAATTTGAGTTACTGTGTTTGACTACAGCATTTAAACCACCCCACTTTTGAAATTTAATATAAAATAGAATCAATTTTGCATTGACTTAAATGTTTTCTGTCAATGTTATTTCTGAATTATTAACTTGTCCTGTTTAATAACATTTTATTGATGGCATAATAGTGTGTGTTTTCTTATACTTTTCCTGGCAAGGTAGTCAACAAATATTAATTTAAAGTGACAGCAGGAAGCTAACAGTGATATAATATAATAATAATCAGGATACAAGTGTCATTACTATTACAACCCAAATAACCAAAACAACTTGTGTCAAATCATGATGCAGATATTTCTTGTTACTGCTAGGCTGCAAGCATACTTCACTGCAGAATAGAGTGAAATTTTGAGGGCTTTATTTCTATTATAAAGACATAGACTATTGTCTCTGAAGTAAATAACAATACAGGTTTCTCTCTGTTCCACTTCCTCTAATTGATATTTAGTGGTTTTACAAACTTTTATCACATAACTACAAATACAAATTTGACACTAACAGATTTAGCAAGTTATGCAAATTTCCATTCAGTTCTTCATATTGTGACACAACTCAGTGTTTGGGTGTCTTAGTAAGATCACTGTATGCCCACTGCTGTATTGTATCCATGGTACCGAAACTGACATGTCAAATGATACCTGGACATATGTTACCCAGGAAATGCATTTCATTTATTTTAACTGGCAGCAGTTTTACTATTTGTATTAATTCAAACATATTGTCTTAAATGTATTGTTTTACTTGGGATCATATTTTGTCATTTTACAATTCATGAGGTAGAATGAAATATCAGAACATAAATTTTGTGGGAATTTCATAACGCCAAGATGCAATCTGACTGTTCAGTACCTTTGATTCAGGCTTGGTTGTTTTGGGGTTGTTTTAAATTCCACATAAATGAACCAAGTAGTTTGCAAGTGAATCAGACGGCGACAGGCTCAAATTAAACAGCCCTGAGATTTTTACAGGGCAGCGGTTATTTAAGATAGAAGAATTGTTGCATTGATCCCAAAATCCACTGCAAAAATAGTCTGGTGCTCAATTTTGCCAAGGATATTGGAACATTTTTACAAGTGCACTCTGAATGTCCATTCTAAGAGTGTAGCATTGATAACATAATGAGCTTCCCATTTTACAGCAATTGTCTCCAGAGAAACCCCAGTTTAATAAATTCATAGCATACTGTGCACTACTTAGTGTAACCCTACTGCAAAAAACTAGTTAGTAAGTAATGCAGTGAATACTACCTCATTAAGTCGAAGATTTTTAGTAATAAAGAAATACACATAAATAGATAAGTCAGAAGGAAAGAAATAAAAGATACATATACTGCAGGCAAATATATTTATAATAATCAGTGAAAATTTGATTTTACCTGACAAAAAATCCAGGGGGCAAGGGAAACCATTGACTCAATGTATGTAAAAATACAAACAAAAAACAACGACTAAGCATATAGAAATAGACATCTACATTCACTCTTGTAGGTGCTAGGTGTAAAATTAATCAAATTGTAAGTGAGGGTACTGTTGGTGAAAATATTGTTAATAAAAATATTGTTACAAACTGACAATAATCTTCTACATCTACAATAAAATATGTGATCACTAAAATTATAGAACTACCAAAATCAATACTTTTACAAAATTAACAATCACATAATACAAATTCACAACAATATATCCTGCTGGGATCTCACACTAACCATGCATCTAGATTAAATTTGTATAATGATCATATCTTAATATCTATAATATGCACGCATTTCTATTTACAAATAATAATAAAAATAGTATCAGAGATGCCCGTACCCCACAGCCTAGGAAAATAGTTTTCAACACCATGAGATATAGAAGTAGTGAAACAGTACACAGATTGGGATACTTTCAGAGCAGTGTCAGTGTCCAAATAATGTTTAAGTAGAGAAAATAACATCTAAGAGAAAGAAATTGCATGTAAAGAATAAGTATTAAAACAAGACAATTCAGTAAACTAAAAATTATGAAGCTTTAAAACTTTTCCCATTTTGATTTTCATTTGTATGGTCGAATTATGGTTTGGATGTTTTGAATTTTACCCATACATACAGATGTAGCAATACATGCTTTTATGTGGAATTGGGGCAAAACCTGTGGCTCACTTGAAGCAATACCATCTGTTACAATGGGAAGTTGCAAAAGTAAAACAGTTAATGACTTTTAATATGACTTTAACAGTGCTTAATCTACACCAAAAGACACCCAAAGGTGCAACAACCAAGATTCAAGTAAAAATATATAAGAGATATAAGAGAGATAAATAGTATCAGATATCCTCATAGAGACATAAAATAGCATCAGATATGCAAGATCAAAGGTCAAATCAAGGTCACACCATGACGTTGCACACATATAACCCTTGATCAATGTCCCTACCAAATATAAACTTCCTACACCTTATGATTTCCAAAATATAGCCCAGACAAGGCATTATAGGTCACGGTCACTACAGCAAGGTCAAAGGTCAAATCAAGGTCACACCATGACGTTTTACATCTACACACCCTAGCCAATGTCCCTACTCAGTATCAACTTCCTACACCTTACGGTTTCCGAGATATACCCCGGACAAGATTTTATAGGTCAAGGTCACTACAGCAAGGTCAAAGGTCAAATCAAGGTCAGACCATGACGTTGCACACCTACACCCCCTAACCAATGTCCCTACCAAGTATCAACTTCCTACACCTTACAGTTTCCGAGATATAGCCCGGACAAGATTTTATAGGTCAAGGTCACTACGGCAAGGTCACGCCATGACGTTGCACACCTACACCCCCTAACCAATGTCCCTACCGAGTATCAACTTCTTATGCCTTACAGTTTCCGAGATATAGTCCGGACAAGATTTTATAGGTCAAGGTCGCTACGGCAAGGTCAAAGGTCAGACCATGACGTTGCACATCTACACCCCCTAACCAATGTCCCTACCAAGTATCAACTTCCTACACCTTACAGTATCCGAGATACAGCCCGGACAAGATTTTATAGGTCAAGGTCACTACAGCAAGGTCAAAGGTCAAATCAAGGTCAGACCATGACGTTGCACACCTACACCCTCTAACCAATATCCCTACCAAGTATCAACTTCCTACACCTTACAGTTTCCGAGATATAGCCCAGACAAGAATTTAGAGGTCAAGGTCACTACAGCAAGGTCAAAGGTCAAAACAAAGTCACACCATGACATTGCACACCTACAACCCCTAACCAATGTCCCAAGTATCAACTTCCTACACCTTACAGTTTCTGAGATATAGCCCGGACAAGATTTTCAAACTCAAGGTCACTACGGCAAGGTCAAATCAAGGTCAGACCATGACGTTGCACACCTACACCTCCTAACCAATGTCCCTACCAAGTATCAACTTCCTACACCTTACCGTTTCTGAGATACAGCCCGGACAAACTTTTTCCCGTCGCCCGCCCACCCGCCCACCATGGGTGAAATCAATAGTGGGGTAAAAACAGATAAAACAATAAACATTGATTTATTTATGCGTAGATTTCACGGAAGGGTTTTCTTTGGTCAACCACATATTTCCTCAACATGAGGTAAAGGCCTCATTTCTTCCTAATATACTGTGCAAGTTGAAATTTCACTGGGCATTAATTTTAGCTATTTTAGTAGATGAGCTTAGATAGTGAACAGCATGTCAATTTGATATGCAATTGACTCTTTGAAAGTAGAACCTCCAATATCCATATAATTTGATTCTAGTTATGACCAATTCTCACTTGTACTTCCTAAATCATAGCATATACTGATTCTTGAAAATCGAATTGGTTTTCCTTTCACTGTAATGTATTGGCACTAGTTCTAGTAAAAAAATGAAGCGCACAACAATAAGTGTTCTGTCCTCAAACCATTTCAAGCCTTGTGCAAATTTTGTAAGGATGTACTTTTTTAAACACTAGAGAGGTTGCGAACAACATTTTTGAAGCCTATATTGGTTTTCTGTAATGTGAAACATCACTGATTTTTGTGTTTGACATTTTATAATTTCAATATTGAAAGCAGAGCGAAATGTCTTTGTAACTTACAGTTCTATTGTGATTTTTTTTCTATATTTTTGTCATGTATTTGTGTCACGATATGATGAAACAATGTATGCAACCTCTATAATAGCTGCAGACTTCTTTAAGAAAAACATTTATTCGTGGGATTTCCATCTGATTAAAAGTAACTTTTCAATTAAAATTTACACCGTTATTAGGTAAAGCTAATACTTCTTTTTCTTTTGGTTCTTTGAAATTCAATTTAACATATCCAAACTATGTCATCCTGTACCTACAGACGCTACTGATTTGAAAAAAGGTTTTTCTAATTACTATGGTCATACCTTTCTTGGTGAAAGTGCTTGCTCCAGGCAAAGAACTCATGGGAGATTCCATCTTTTCGTCCACTACATTAAGCACAGTCTCCAAGGCAACACACATCAGCTTTTTCACCCGCAGATGTTCCAATGAACCCAACCCTGAAACAATTTTATTTATTTTCTTTTTCTATAATGCACAAAGACATACAGATGTACAGGCAGCAAAGACTAACTCACAACTTGACACTGAAGTCAAATGACTGCCAATTATAATGTAACACATATTTCTATACTGTCACAATAATTGCCATATTCAAGGGAATCTCAATAAACCTAATATACTGGGAAAGTGAACTGAAGATCTAAATTACTATGAAATGACAGGAAATTATAACACTGTCGCTGTGGAAAATTTCATCTTTGAAGTTGGACGCATATTTGGAACTTTGAAAATAACTATAAAAATCCAGTTGGACCTATGGTTTCTGAACATGTTCAGAAGACAAGACGGTGTGTTGATTTTTAGCAGCTGATAAACAGAATAGGTGATTCAGTGTAAAATAGTACAAAACCCAAGTTTGGGTGACTAAGAACTGAAGAAGAATAAGTACTCAAAACTACACTATAGTTTCAGAACAAGTTCACAAAAGAATACTTTGTTTTGATTTTCAGAACCTCATAAACAAAACAAGTGATTCCGTGTAAAATAGTACAAAACGTTAGTTTTGGTGACTATAAATGGGTTAACTAAATTGTTTTATTCAAATTCTTGATGTTCATTTAACTCAGGTTTTTTTTAACATTGAAATTTATAACAAAATGGGTAAATGCAATGGCTTTCTTTTGTGACTTACTATGTGTCCTGGCTGCATCAGCATCAGCGATAATCAGCATTTGAAGTGTGTCTTCTAAATGTTGATAGTAGACCAGACCACTCATTCTACAGAAAAAAAGACTATCACAGGTCATGATTATATCTTGAAAAATGGCACCAGAGATGCTCATACTTCACAGCATGGGGAAACAGCGAGGGACACCAGGAGACAGAAAAGAGATGTTATTATGGCTGTGGAGATCAGGTTCTAGGCCAAATTTAAAGTCCAAAGTCAGAAATGTTCCATGTCCAAGGTCACAGAACCAAGGGTCAAAGGTCACAGCAAGGTCACACCATGACATAGCTACATCCCCAAATGAGTGTCTCTGCCAAGTTTGAACTTTTCCACCTTACGGTTGTGGAGATCTGACCCAGACACGGTTGGCAGAAGCAGCCACCCGCCCACAAATCCACTCAACTGGATGACCTGGGAATAAAAGCAATACCTGCTGGGCTTTATTGGCTGTGGGGTAAAAAAGCAAAATGGGAGAAATACATTGCTTCACAAAGAAAACATATTCCCACTAATTGAATATGTGGCATTTTACAATTTCTCTTTATTATTTGTTGTTTAATTTCTTTTGAATGACATTTACCTGAATGTCTTGTTTACATTGAAATGTAGTTCTTTCAAACCCTATGTTCAATGACAGTTTGTGCTCATGCTACCTAATGTCTTATGTATGCGGACTATTTCTTTACCTTAAAAACACAAACATCTTGTGTACAATGACTCTGTATTTACCTGGATGCAGTGTTCGAAACTCGTGCAAAAAAGTTAATGGCTGTCGGGCTTGTAACTTTGGAAAGTTGGAAGCCCCAGACAAAAGTTGCAAGTTATATTAGAACTTGATATTTTCCAAGACAGAAAAAAATGTGAAAAATAACAAAACGTCACAAGTTGTATTGATTTGTTTTGATAACTGATTAAAGTTAAGATGTACATCATTTTCAACAGCCAGGGTCATAATAACTGAGACAGGCTCACAGCATTGCCACTTGTGGGATTGGAACCCACACAGAGCCCATGGTGATTGAGAGCCCAGGCTTGTTAACCACTAGGTAAAAACCATAACTCTTGATTAATTTATTTATTGTCAAAAGTTACTCTATACATTCTGATTTAACATTTTGATGTGAAATATTTTCAAATTAAGTTCCATGCCTAATTTTTCCACATGGATTCAAACCCAGGAATGTAGTTCTGGAAAGCAATTAAAAACTAAATACCCCCCCTCCCCATCCCAACCCCCACCCAGTCCCCAAGATTTGTCTCAGTATGTGGAAATCAACTGATGGGGAAACCCTCTTCCCCTTTACATGACTTGTTTCAAATACTGTTATTTTTGTAACAACATAAGGGCCTCTGATCTTCCCCAGTGAAAATTGGCCCAAATTTTGTGATCAACACCCTCAATAGTTGGGAGCAAACAAACCTGAGGCTTCGGGGCTCAGGGGCGGTATTCACTAACATGGATTAAGATCAGATCAAGATCAGATCAAATTTGAGAAAAAAGTTTAAAGTGAGCCAGGGGATCAAATAGCTATTCACAAAGCAGGGATAACTTAAGTTGAAAAGATAAAATAGAGCAGATTCATTTCGGGTGACAAACCCCCAACAAAGACACTAGCTTAAATATATCAAAGTACCTTAACGATTCCGCGCACATGTGTTTACACTAGTGTCACCAAATAAATACTTTACGACATCGCCACTGGGTTTTGCTTTCATACGATAACCTCTACAAAATACTGTGTATCTGCCCAAATACCATGCATCTGATTACTTTACAGCATTTCTGTATCTTCTCTACACTGTTTATTTACTTGTACTACCTCAATGTCTTGTGGACAATGACTCTATTTAAATGACTGATACAATGATTACCTGAAAGTCTTGCACACAATGACCTCTATGAAGTACTGCACATCTAGCCACACCACATCCCTCTCGTCCCCGCCCAAGTCTGTGGGTTGGGGTGGCAGGCTGTTGAGCTGATGTACCACATTACACAACACCTCACACAGACCCTTGTCCAGTAATTCTACGCTTAGTGCAGGGACCATCTCAAACACCTAACAATTATACAGAAATTTATTGACATTAGGTCATACAACAAACAAACAAATATTTTATACTTAGATGATGAAGCTGTTAAAAATTTATACAAAAATAATTCAATAGTTGACTTAAATATTGTCAATTTTAAGAAAAGCTACAGCCTAGTTTCTGAGTTAGGATCTAGGCATTCCATAGATTAATGTAGTGTTTGTTTACCTTGGTGAGGTGAGTCAGTATGTTGTGACATAAGGCCACATCACTAACACTGCCCTGTACTAGGGAGAGCAGAGGAATGGCACTGTGTCTCTGTACAACACTCATGTCTACAAGGAGGCTCATGTCTGGTCTGCAATAAAAAATAGAACAGCAAAACCTTGTTGAGAAAAAGTTTCACGTGGAATGGAAATCATGCTGTATTTCACATGACCCAGGTTACATTCCAATCTTTCAAAAATAGCAAAAAGAAATTTTTTTTAAAGAAAGTGCATTGAGCAATTCACTGATCAGCATTTTCATTTTCCATAAACTATCAGAAGCATCATGCTTTGGTTTGAACTTTACTTTCAAAATATTGATGCTTTGTCAAAAACTTAATCATAAAATCTTCAAAAGTTTAGGTTTAATTCAAATTTGATATTTGAGGTTCCTTCAAACTAACACAATCCAGTGATTACAATTTTGCAGCAAAGTGCATCTCCTCAATTATGCTTGGACTATGGATCACTTGAACAACCAGCAGATTACTTAGTATATTAAGTATATATTCTGTGTCAACAGCAGTTACTTGTATCATGATTTCTCAAACACTAATGAGTCTTCAGAAGCTATGTTTATCTCAAAGATAAATAGCCTTACAATTTTAAAAATTATTTCTTTAAATGAACAACAGGGCTAGTGGTATGAATACTTTTTGTACAATATTCAAGACAAGTGAACATACATGAGGTTCAACCAAACATAAATGTCTTGTGAGGATAAGGTAAGACTAGGTATCACAATACAAATCCACCCACTCGTCTGTGAATGTGAATGGTTTTCCAAACATCACAGTGAAGCAGGCTTCCACAATGTCAGTACTGGCTGGGTATTGATGAAGCTGACAAGCTAACAGGTGGAAGCCCTGCAACTTGATGAATGAATCAACAAGATCCCTGGAAGCACGGTGAAGGTACACATCCAGTAACTAAAACAAGATGTAAAAATAATTATATATATTTCTTGAAATATAGCTGAAAATTCAAATTCTAATTTTATAGAACTTAATCTTTGCAAACTCCAGATTTAAGGCACTACAGAGTAAGAAATCTAAAATTCGCCAGGAATCTAAAATTCACCACCTCTAAAACCTTAGTTAATTTATGAAGAAAGTGATGTTTTTGTGCAAAAATTGGTATTTTTCAGTTCAAAAAGCCTTAATTTACTATACAGTCAACAAATCTCACCACAATTCATTTATTTTATTAGTATTTTCACATGTGGCGAATTTCAGATATGTGGCGAATTTTAGATTTGTTACTCTATATAAGCCAGAGTCCTAAAATAAATATCCAGGGGCATAAAGTGGTAAAGCAGTCATCCAACATGCTAGAACCAAATGTGTATTTGCAACAATGAAGATGAAAGCTCACACAACACCTTATTTCCAGGTTCCACGGATAAAGTGACTTACAAACTTTATCTGGGTTAAGTCCTCACCTTTATGAGATTAGCTCTGGCTGCCTGGTGTGAATGATTCAGGAGAACCAGTATAATTTCTGGCTTGATGACTAGGCCTAACACCTTTGGCAGTTTATCTGCAGGCAGTTTTCCCAGGACATTGGCTAGAAGTTTTGCAGCTCCTGAAATTAACAACATACAATCATCAGGTAATGTCAATAAAGTACCCTTTTTCAATTTTATTATCTCCCGCCCGGCTCGCCGGAGGGAGATCATAATTTGCACCATGTGCGTGTGTACGTGCGTGCGTGCGTGTGTCACGCAGTTTTCTCTGAAACTACTACAGTTACACATTTTTGGTAAATGACAAGTCCTAATGAATTTTTTTGCTCTTCAATATTTTTTGGGTTTGGTGAACTTTGGCCTACTTTTGAGTGAGTAATAGCTATTTTAGCTAATATAATTATATGGCTTATAACTCTGAAACTATTGCATTTACAGTATCTTGTTCTAATATGTTGTTCAGCTACTTTCTCCACAGCTACAACATGGTCAGTAGTTTGGAAGTGTATCTCCATAGCTAAGTGAGTAATAGCTACTTTGTCAATTTTTAATTATAACCATAATGAGTAAATGGCTTATATCTTCATAAGTATTGCAGCTACACAATTTTGTTCCAATATGTTGTTCAGCTACTTTCTCCACAGCTACAACATGGTCAGTAGTTTGCAAGTGTATCTCCATAGCTAAGTGAGTAATAGCTACTTTTTCTATTTTTAATGATAACCATAATGAGTAAATGGCTTATATCTTCAAAAGTATTGCAGCTACACAATTTTGTTCCAATATGTTGTTCGCCTACTTTCTCCTCTGCTACAACATGGTCAGTAGTTTGGAAGTGTATCTCCGTAGCTAAGTGAGTAATAGCTACTTTTTCAGTTTTTAATGATAACCATAATGAGTAAATGGCTTATGTCTTCAAAAGTATTGCAGCTACACAATTTTGTTCCAATATGTTGTTCAGCTACTTTCTCCACTGCTACAACATGGCCAGTAGTTTGGAAGTGTATCTCTATAGCTAAGTGAGTAATAGCTACTTTTTCAATTTTTAATGATAACCATAATGAGTAAATTGCTTATATCTTCAAAAGTATTGCAGCTACACAATTTCTCTCAAATATGTTGTTCATGTACTTTTTTGTGAACTGTAACATATTTAAGTTTCACAACTGTTGCTCAATGTACAAGTGAGTAATGGCTACTTTATTGCTACTTTTAGTGAAAATGTGAAAAATCAGAAATATCTCTCAAACTGTAAGATATAGAGCAATTTCGAGCAAATTTTTGACCCACAGGGTAGTACTAGAGTATCCTATTGCTAAGGGGGAAAAAGTTTGGTGAACTTTGGCCTACTTTTGAGTGAGTAATAGCGCTTTTACCTAATATAATTATATGACTTATAACTGTCAATGAGTAAATGGCTTATATCTTCATAAGTATTGCAGCTACACAATTTTGTTCCAATATGATGTTCAGCTACTTTCTCAACAGCTACAACATGGTCAGTAATTTGGAAGTGTATCTCCATAGCTAAGTGAGTAATAGCTACTTTTTCAATTTTTAATGATAACCATAATGAGTAAATGGCTTATATCTTCAAAAGTATTGCAGCTACACAATTTCTCTCAAATATGTTGTTCATGTACTTTTTTGTGAACTTTAACATATTTAAGTTTCACAACTGTTGCTCAATGTACAAGTGAGTAATGGCTACTTTATTGCTACTTTTAGTGAAAATGTGAAAAATCAGAAATATCTCTCAAACTGTAAGAGATAGAGAAATTTCGAGCAAATTTTTGAACCACAGGGTAGTACTAGAGTATCCTATGCTAAGGGGAAAATGGTTTGGTGAACTTTGGCCTACTTACTCACCTCCTCAAAATGAGTAAATGCGAATTATCTCAAAAAGTATTGCAGGTAGCCATTTTTTCTCAAATAACTCATTCACCTACTTTTGGGAGAGCTTTCACTTGGTTAAGTTTCAGATGCGTAGCTAGTTACTCACCTACTTAAAATGAGTAAATGCTAATTATGTCTAAAAGTATTGCAGATAGCCAATTTTTCTCAAATAACTCATTCATATACTTTTGGAAGAGCTTTCACATGGTGAAGTTTCAGACCCATAGCTAATTACTCACCTACTCGAAATGAGTAAATGCGAATTCTCTCTAAAAGTATTGCAGATAGTCAATTTTTCTCAAATAACTCATTCACCTACTTTTGGGAGAGCTTTCACTTGGTGAAGTTTCAGACCCGTAGCTAATTACTCACCTACTCAAAATGAGTAAATGCGAATTATCTCTAAAAGTATAGAAGATAGCCAATTTTTCTCAAATAACTCATTCACCTACTTTTGCGAGAGCTTTCACTTGGTGAAGTGTCAGACCTGTAGCTAATTTCTCACCTACTCAAAATGAGTAAATGCTAAATATCTCGAAAAGTATTGCAGATAGCCAATTTTTCTCAAATAACTCATTCATTTACTTTTGGAAGAGCTTTCACATGGTGAAGTTTCAGACCCATAGCTAATTACTCGCCTACTCAAAATGAGTAAATGCGAATTATCTCTAAAAGTATTGCAGATAGCCAATTTTTCTCAAATAACTCATTCATCTACTTTTGGAAGAGCTTTCACATGGTGAAGTTTCAGACCCATAGCTAATTACTCACCTACTCAAAATGAATAAATGCGAATTCTCTCTAAAAGTATTGCAGATAGCCAATTTTTCTCAAATAACTCATTCACCTACTTTTGGGAGAGCTTTCACTTGGTGAAGTTTCAGACCCGTAGCTAATTACTCACCTACTCAAAATGAGTAAATGCTAATTATCTCTAAAAGTATTGCAGATAGCCAATTTTTCTAAAATAACTCATTCATCTACTTTTGGAAGAGCTTTCACATGGTGAAGTTTCAGACCCATAGCTAATTACTCACCTACTCAAAATGAGTAAATGCGAATTTTCTCTAAAAGTATTGCAGATAGCCAATTTTTCTCAAATAACTCATTCACCTACTTTTGGAAGAGCTTTCACATTGTGAAGTTTCAGACCCATAGCTACTTACTCGCCTACTCAAAATGAGTAAATGCTAATTATGTCTAAAAGTATTGCAGATAGCCAATTTTTCTCAAATAACTCATTCATATACTTTTGGAAGAGCTTTCACTTAGTGAGGTTTCAGACCCCTAGCTAATTTCTCATCTATTCAAAATGAGTAAATGCGAATTATCTCTAAAAGTATAGAAGATAGCCAATTTTTCTCAAATAACTCATTCACCTACTTTTGTGAGAGCTTTCACTTGGTGAAGTGTCAGACCTGTAGCTAATTTCTCACCTACTCAAAATGAGTAAAAGCTAAATATCTCGAAAAGTATTGCAGATAGCCAATTTTTCTCAAATAACTCATTCACCTACTTTTGGAAGAGCTTTCACATGGTGAAGTTTCAGACCCATAGCTAATTACCCGCCTACTCAAAATGAGTAAATGCGAATTATCTCTAAAAGTATTGCAGATAGCCTATTTTTCTCAAATAACTCATTCATCTACTTTTGGAAGAGCTTTCACATGGTGAAGTTTCAGACCCATAGCTAATTACTCACCTACTCAAAATGAGTAAATGCGAATGCTCTCTAAAAGTATTGCAGATAGCCAATTTTTCTCAAATAACTCATTCACCTACTTTTGGGAGAGCTTTCACTTGGTGAAGTTTCAGACCCGTAGCTAATTACTCACCTACTCAAAATGAGTAAATGCTAATTATCTCTAAAAGTATTGCAGATAGCCAATTTTTCTCAAATAACTCATTCATCTACTTTTGGGAGAGCTTTCACTTGGTGAAGTGTGAGACCTGTAGCTAATTTCTCACCTACTCAAAATGAGTAAATGTTAAATATCTCTAAAAGTATTGCAGATAGCCATTTTTTCTCAAATAACTCATTCATTTACTTTTGGAAGAGCTTTCACATGGTGAAGTTTCAGACCCATAGCTAATTACTCGCCTACTCAAAATGAGTAAATGCGAATGCTCTCTAAAAGTATTGCAGATAGCCAATTTTTCTCAAATAACTCATTCATCTACTTTTGGAAGAGCTTTCACATGGTGAAGTTTCAGACCCATAGCTAATTACTCACCTACTCAAAATGAGTAAATGCGAATTCTCTCTAAAAGTATTGCAGATAGCCAATTTTTCTCAACTAACTCATTCACCTACTTTTGGAAGAGCTTTCACTTGGTGAAGTTTCAGACTCGTAGCTAATTACTCACCTACTCAAAATGAGTAAATGCTAATTATCTCTAAAAGTATTGCAGATAGCCAATTTTTCTCAAATAACTCATTCATCTACTTTTGGGAGAGCTTTCACTTGGTGACGTGCGAGACCTGTAGCTAATTTCTCACCTACTCAAAATGAGTAAATGTTAAATATCTCTAAAAGTATTGCAGATAGCCATTTTTTCTCAAATAACTCATTCATTTACTTTTGGAAGAGCTTTCACATGGTGAAGTTTCAGACCCATAGCTAATTACTCGCCTACTCAAAATGAGTAAATGCGAATTATCTCTAAAAGTATTGCAGATAGCCAATTTTTCTCAAATAACTCATTCACCTACTTTTGGGAGAGCTTTCACTCCGTGAAGTTTCAGACCCATAGCTAATCACTCACCTACTCAAAATGAGTAAATGAGAATTATCTCTAAAAGTATTGCAGATAGCCAATTTTTCTCAAATAACTCATTCATCTACTTTTGACAGAGCTTTCACATGGTGAAGTTTCAGACTCGTAGGTAATTACTCACCTACTCAAAATGAGTAAATGCTAATTATCTCTAAAAGTATTGTGGGTACCCAATTTTTATCAAATAACTCATTCATCTACTTTTGGAAGAGCTTTCACATGGTGAAGTTCCAAACCTGTAGGTAATTACTCACCTACTCAAAATGAGTAAATGCGAATTCTCTCTAAAAGTATTGCAGATAGCCAGTATTTTTCAAATAACTCACTTCACCTATATTTTGGGAGAACTTTCAATTAGTGAATTTTCAGATCCATATCTAATTACTCACCTACTCAAAATGAGTAATTGCCTATTATCACAAAAAGTATTGCAGATAGCCAGTATTTCTCAAATAACTCATTCACCTACATTTTGGAGATATTTCACATGCTAAAGTTTTTTTATGAATTATTAAAATAATTTTTAATGCATTAAAATTAATGAAATCATGCACTAAATCGATTATAACTTGAAAAGTATTGTATTTAGAGCATTTTGTTAAAATATGTTATTCACCTACTTTTTCCCACAGCAACAACATGGTGAGTAACTTGGGTGTCTATCTCAATAGATAAGTGAGTAAGAGCTACTTTTGGATTTTTCACTAACTTCCATCATGAGTGAAATCACTTGTAACTTGAAAACTATTGCATTTAGACCTTCAGGGTAGTACAAAAGTGTCCTATGCAAAGGGGAAAGATTTCAATTTTCGCCACTTTTGGCGGCCTTCTTGGATTTTAGCGGAAAAAAATGAAAAAGTGTGAATATCTCGAAAACCATAAGAGATAGAGCAATTTCGAGCGAATTTTTGACCTGCACGGTAGTACAAGAATGTCTTGTGCAAAGGGGTAAAATATCAATTTTCGCCACTTTTGGCGGCCTTTTTGGATTTTTGCGGAAAATAGAAAAGTGTCAATATCTCGAAAACCGTAAGAGATAGAGCGATTTTGAGCAAATTTTTGACCTGCAGGGTGGTACAAGAGTCTCCTGTGCAAAGGGGGAAAATTTCAATTTTCGCCACTTTTGGCAGCCATCTTACATTTTTGCGGAAAATGAAAAAGTGTCAATATCTCGAAAACCGTAACAGATCGAGCGATTTCGAGCGATTTTTTGACCCACAGGGTGATACAAGAGTGTCCTGTTTAAAGGGGAAAAATTTCATTTTTCGCCACTTTCGGCGGCCATCTTAGATTTTTGCTAAAAATGGAAAAGTGTCAATATCTCGAAAAGCATAACAGATAGAGCGGTTTCAAGCGAATTTTCGACCTGCAGGATGGTACAACAGTGTCCTATGCAAAGGGGAAAAATTTCAATGTAGTATTTCTTCCCCTGCGGTACTCGGCGGGAGATACATACCGCGGCAGTGGTCTTGTTTTACTAACAATATACTCTTGATGCTGGAAAGACAAAAAAAATCTCAAATAAGCACAGGATTTGATTCTACTTAAGATTGACATCTAAAATTTGAAATTTAGAGCAAATTCAGATTCTATGATACTGATTATTCACTGTATATCCAAATAAGACTATATGATCACTACACTGCTGGTTTTTGAAATGAAAGGTTTTTGAATGTGACTTCCCACAATGAATATTACTATGGTAGTTACATCTATTTAAATCTTTAATACACTCAGTGAAGTCAATTAATAATGTCTGTTAATGATTCATATATTTAATTCAATTAGGGTTATACACGTGGTTCAAATCCATTCCCACAAATGTACTACAAATGATGCAAACTAGAACGTAGGAATCTCAGTAGCTGAGTGGATAACAAATTTCTCATGTAATCTTTTGGCTACCACCTATCTGGTTATGTATTCCAATTCAGTTCACAACAACATGTGCGCTGCACTAAGGGTCTGTCCCGATATGACCTTATTTTTTTAAACATTTGTAAAATTTGACCTTCAACTGACTAACCTGCACACAGCAAGTACAAGCCTTCTTCTCCCTCCTCCCCATTGACATTTTCCTCTTTCCTCTCATTTCGCATTTGATGATCTCTTATCAGCTCCTCTTGCTCCAGACTTTCTTCCTCTTCTCTTTCTTCTTTCTCTCTATCCATACTACACCTGGTAAAGTCATCCTCGGAGGTTTGGGATGAACAATCCACAGAGAAAGAGTGTCTCAATGAAAGTCTACTTCTCTCATTCAGAGCATTCTTCCTGTGTTTTGGACTGGGAAACTGGCTCCTTGCATTACTATAGTCTTCAAGTTTCTCACTCATTTTATTCATCCTTTCTAGTAGAGTACTTTCTTTGACCGCACTAGGAAAAGAAGAGGATGCAGTGATACCCTGTGAGGCTTTAGTGGGTGAAGATTCATTGTGGATGTATATAGGCAGTGACAAGGATGCGTTGTCTGGATGCTTAACCTCTGAATATGTGGATAATCCAAGTCCCACTTTCTCTTGATGTGCAGGTATATCCAGATCTAACTCAGTTTTTCTGCTATAGTCAATATCTTTGTCTTCATCATAAGACAGTCGTGACTTGCTGTCCAGGGACTTATCGACTATTGTATAAGCCTTATCTGTCTCATCTTGTAGTTTTACCAGTTCAGATACACTGTCTTTATCACTGTCTGAAGACAAACTATCTTCTTCCTCTACTTCCTCAGCCAATGGAATGTCTTGAAAGACTTGACCTTGACCTCCTGCCAAGGCCATTGGAAGGTTGGGGCTATCTGACATCACTTGATCTGAATCTGAAGCTTGTGAATCTAGGCTTAGATCTTTGGATGATTCATCTAAAAGTATAATGGGTCTTACTATTTGGTTACTTGGATGCAGCGGAAAATATCTAAATATATGGCCAACAATAATGGAAAAAAAAAGTTCATAAAAATGCCATTAATAAACTATAGCAAGACAAAATCTATTTGGCACTTCTAAAGAATCTCTGTAATATCCGAAGTACTATAAGCTGCATGTCTGATGAATGAAAAAAGTTTTATTTCCTCAAACACGATGTCTCAAACTGTTTTACTAACCTGTTCCACTTTATCAACCTTCTGTTATGTTTCCCCTTACAAGATGTTTGATATCACTGTATTTTCTATTTCACATGCTATTTACAACTCCTATGACAAATTACTCAAGGACTCTTGCATCTGAAAAGGTTATTTTAAACTGAGTCAAGCAGTTAGGTCTATTGTAAAATATTCAAGAACTAGAAATAGGACGCCCTGTTGCTTGTAGCTGCGACATATGAATAGAAACAGGATAGCATAGAAGAACACACATTATCATGTGTAATGTCCACCCTATCAACCTTTTGTTAAGAAGATAGAAGCAAATTCCTGTTTATCTATTTTTGGCAAAAATTCGAAAATTCAAAATGGCCGCCATTTTTGGGAAAAGGAAAATTTTTTGAAAATTGCCAAGAGTACATTTCTTAGATAGCCTATGGGTCGAAAATTTCAACGAAATAACTCTATTTTGCACGGTTAAGGCCAGTTTGTGTTTTTCCATTTTTGGCAAAAATTCGAAAATTCAAAATGGCCGCCATATGTGGGGAGGGGAAAATTTT
The DNA here is from genome assembly GCA_964017235.1 of Sabellastarte sp. h YS-2021. Taxonomy (NCBI): domain Eukaryota; kingdom Metazoa; phylum Annelida; class Polychaeta; order Sabellida; family Sabellidae; genus Sabellastarte; species Sabellastarte sp. h YS-2021. The sequence goes on along the minus strand of OZ024928.1, from coordinate 109,679,886 downwards.
TGGAAAATTGCAAAGAGTACATTTCTTAGATACCCCTTGGGTCGAAAATTTCGCCGAAATCGCTCTATCTCGCACGGTTAAGGAGATAGAAGCAAATTTGTGTTTTGCCATTGTTGGTAAAAATTCGAAATTCAAAATGGCCGCCATTTTTGGGGAGGGGAAAATTTTTTGAAAATTGCAAAGATTACATTCCTTAGATACCCTGTGGGTCGAAAATTTTGACGAAATCGCTCTATCTCGCATGGTTAAGGAGACAGAAGCAAATTTGTGTTTTGCCATTTTTGGCAAAAATTCGAAAATTCAAAATGGCCGCCATTTTTGGGGAGGGGAAAATTTTTTTGAAAATTGTAAAGATTACATTCCTTAAATACCCTGTGGGTTGAAAATTTTGCCGAAATCACTCTATCTCGCACGGTTAAGGAGATAGAAGCAAATTAGTGTTTTGCCATTTTTGGCAAAAATTCAAAATGGCCGCCATTTTTGGGGAGGGGAAAATTTTTGGAAAATTGCAAAGAGTACACTCCTTAGATACCCTGTGGGTTGAAAATTTCGACGAAATCGCTCTATCTCACACAGTTAAGGAGATAGAAGCAAATTTGTGTTTTGCCATTTTTGGCAAAAATTCTAAAATTCAAAATGGCCGCCATATGTGGGGAGGGGAAAATTTTTGGAAAATTGCAAAGAGTACATTTCTTAGATACCCCTTGGGTCGAAAATTTCGCCGAAATCGCTCTATCTCGCACGGTTAAGGAGATAGAAGCAAATTTGTGTTTTGCCATTGTTGGTAAAAATTCGAAATTCAAAATGGCCGCCATTTTTGGGGAGGGGAAAATTTTTTGAAAATTGCAAAGATTACATTCCTTAGATACCCTGTGGGTCGAAAATTTTGACGAAATCGCTCTATCTCGCATGGTTAAGGAGATAGAAGCAAATTTATGTTTTGCCATTTTTGGCAAAAATTCGAAAATTCAAAATGGCCGCCATTTTTGGGGAGGGGAAAATTTTTTTGAAAATTGTAAAGATTACATTCCTTAAATACCCTGTGGGTTGAAAATTTTGCCGAAATCACTCTATCTCGCACGGTTAAGGAGATAGAAGCAAATTAGTGTTTTGCCATTTTTGGCAAAAATTCAAAATGGCCGCCATTTTTGGGGAGGGGAAAATTTTTGGAAAATTGCAAAGAGTACACTCCTTAGATACCCTGTGGGTTGAAAATTTCGACGAAATCGCTCTATCTCACACAGTTAAGGAGATAGAAGCAAATTTGTGTTTTGCCATTTTTGGCAAAAATTCTAAAATTCAAAATGGCCGCCATCTTTGGGGAGGGGCAAGGGGAGGGGAAAATTTTTGGAAAATTGCACAGAGTACACTCCTTAGATACCCTGTGGGTCGAAAATTTCGACGAAATCGCTCTATCTCGCATGGTTAAGGAGATAGAAGCAAATTTGTGTTTTGCCATTTTTGGCAAAAATTCGAAAATTCAAAATGGCCTCCATTTTTGGGGAGGGGAAAATTTTTTGAAAATTGCAAAGATTACATTCCTTAGATACCCTGTGGGTCGAAAATTTCGACGAAATCGCTCTATCTCGCACGGTTAAGGAGATAGAAGCAAATTTGTGTTTTGCCATTTTTGGCAAAAATTCTAAAATTCAAAATGGCCGCCATTTTTGGGGAGGGGCAAATTTTTTAAAAATTACCAAGAGTACAATGCTCAGATACCCTGTGGGTCGAAAATTTCGACGAAATCGCTCTATCTCGCATGGTTAAGGAGATAGAAGCAAATTTGTGTTTTGCCATTTTTGGCAAAAATTCGAAAATTCAAAATGGCCGCCATTTTTGGGGAGGGGAAAATTTTTTGAAAATTGCAAAGAGTACACTCCTTAGATACCCTGTGGGTCGAAAATTTCGACGAAATCGCTCTATCTCACACAGTTAAGGAGATAGAAGCAAATTTGTGTTTTGCCATTTTTGGCCAAAATTCTAAAATTCAAAATGGCCTCCATTTTTGGGGAGGGGAAAATTTTTGGAAAATTGTAAAGATTACATTCCTTAAATACCCTGTGGGTCGAAAATTTCGACGAAATCGCTCTATCTCGCACGGTTAAGGAGATAGAAGCAAATTTGTGTTTTGCCATTTTTGGCAAAAATTCTAAAATTCAAAATGGCCGCCATCTTTGGGGAGGGGAAAATTTTTTAAAAATTGGCAAGAGTAGAATTGTCAGATACCCTGTGGGTCGAAAATTTTGCCGAAATCGCTCTATCTCGCACGGTTAAGGAGATAGAAGCAAATTTGTGTTTTGCCATTTTTGGCAAAAATTCTAAAATTCAAAATGGCCGCCATCTTTGGGGAGGGGAAAATTTTTTAAAAATTGCCAAGAGTAGAATTGTCAGATACCCTGTGGGTCGAAAATTTTGCCGAAATCGCTCTATCTCGCACGGTTAAGGAGATAGAAGCAAATTTGTGTTTTGCCATTTTTGGCAAAAATTCGAAAATTCAAAATGGCCGCCATTTTTGGGGAGGGGAAAATTTTTGGAAAATTGCAAAGAGTACACTCCTTAGATACCCTGTCGGTCGAAAATTTCGACGAAATCGCTCTATCTCACACAGTTAAGGAGCAAATTTGTGTTTTGCCATTTTTGGCAAAAATTCTAAAATTCAAAATGGCCGCCATTTTTGGGGAGGGGAAAATTTTTTGAAAATTGTAAAAATTACATTCCTTAAATATCCTGTGGGTCGAAAATTTTGCCGAAATCGCTCTATCTCGCACGGTTAAGGAGATAGAAGCAAATTAGTGTTTTGCCATTTTTGGCAAAAATTCGAAAATTCAAAATGGCCGCCATTTTTGGGGAGGGGAAAATTTTTTGAAAATTGCAAAGATTACATTCCTTAGATACCCTGTGGGTCGAAAATTTCGACGAAATCGCTCTATCTTGCACGGTTAAGGAGATAGAAGCAAATTTGTGTTTTGCCATTTTTGGCAAAAATTCGAAAATTCAAAATGGCCGCCATTTTTGGGGAGGGGAAAATTTTTGGAAAATTGCAAAGAGTACACTCCTTAGATACCCTGTCGGTCGAAAATTTCGACGAAATCGCTCTATCTCACACAGTTAAGGAGCAAATTTGTGTTTTGCCATTTTTGGCAAAAATTCTAAAATTCAAAATGGCCGCCATTTTTGGGGAGGGGAAAATTTTTTGAAAATTGTAAAAATTACATTCCTTAAATATCCTGTGGGTCGAAAATTTTGCCGAAATCGCTCTATCTCGCACGGTTAAGGAGATAGAAGCAAATTAGTGTTTTGCCATTTTTGGCAAAAATTCGAAAATTCAAAATGGCCGCCATTTTTGGGGAGGGGAAAATTTTTGGGTAAATTGCAACGAGTACACTGCTTAGATACCCTGTGGGTCGAAAATTTCGACGAAATCGCTCTATCTCGCATGGTTAAGGAGATAGAAGCAAATTTGTGTTTTGCCATTTTTGGCAAAAATTCGAAAATTCAAAATGGCCGCCATTTTTGGGGAGGGGCAAATTTTTTAAAAATTACCAAGAGTACAATGCTCAGATACCCTGTGGGTCGAAAATTTTGCCGAAATCGCTCTATCTCGCATGGTTAAGGAGATAGAAGCAAATTTGTGTTTTACCATTTTTGGCAAAAATTCGAAAATTCAAAATGGCCGCCATTTTTGGGGAGGGGAAAATTTTTTGAAAATTGCAAAGATTACATTCCTTAGATACCCTGTGGGTCGAAAATTTCGACGAAATCGCTCTATCTTGCACGGTTAAGGAGATAGAAGCAAATTTGTGTTTTGCCATTTTTGGCAAAAATTCGAAAATTCAAAATGGCCGCCATTTTTGGGGAGGGGAAAATTTTTGGAAAATTGCAAAGAGTACACTCCTTAGATACCCTGTCGTTCGAAAATTTCGACGAAATCGCTCTATCTCACACAGTTAAGGAGCAAATTTGTGTTTTGCCATTTTTGGAAAAAATTCTAAAATTCAAAATGGCCGCCATTTTTGGGGAGGGGAAAATTTTTTGAAAATTGTAAAAATTACATTTCTTAAATATCCTGTGGGTCGAAAATTTTGCCGAAATCGCTCTATCTCGCACGGTTAAGGAGATAGAAGCAAATTAGTGTTTTGCCATTTTTGGCAAAAATTCGAAAATTCAAAATGGCCGCCATTTTTGGGGAGGGGCAAATTTTTTAAAAATTACCAAGAGTACAATGCTCAGATACCCTGTGGGTCGAAAATTTTGCCGAAATCGCTCTATCTCGCACGGTTAAGGAGATAGAAGCAAATTTGTGTTTTGCCATTTTTGGCAAAAATTCGAAAATTCAAAATGGCCGCCATTTTTGGGGAGGGGAAAATTTTTTGAAAATTGCAAAGATTACATTCCTTAGATACCCTGTGGGTCGAAAATTTCGACGAAATCGCTCTATCTCGCACGGTTAAGGAGATAGAAGCAAATTTGTGTTTTGCCATTTTTGGCAAAAATTTGAAAATTCAAAATGGCCGCCATTTTTGGGGAGGGGAAAATTTTTGGAAAATTGCAAATATTACATTCCTTAGATACCCTGTGGGTCGAAAATTTCGACGAAATCGCTCTATCTCGCACGGTTAAGGAGATAGAAGCAAATTTGTGTTTTGCCATTTTTGGCAAAAATTCTAAAATTCAAAATGGCCGCCATTTTTGGGGAGGGGAAAATTTTTGGAAAATTGCAAAGAGTACATTCCTTAGATACCCTGTGAGTGAAAAATTCTGTCCAAATCGCTCTATCTCTTACGGTTTCTGAGATATTAAGATTTTTTCGTTTTTCGCAAAAATTCAAGATGGCCGCCAAAAGTGGCGAAAATTGAAAATTTTCAATTTTGTACAGAATACTCTTCTACTACCCTGTGAGTCAAAAATTCTGTCGAAATCGCTCTATCTCTTACGGTTTCTGAGATATTAGCAAATTACTCAAAAGTAGTACTGAAAATACACAATGAAGTACCTAAATGGCTATTACTCATGTACTGACAAAGCTATCAGTCCCAAATGCAATACCAAGCGAGCTATGGACATAACAATCTTGTATTCAAAATTGTAGTAAAATATCTTTAATTATCTTGGCTTAAATGTACGGAAACCAATGGGTACTGAAAATAGCTGTACTTAAGTATTACTCAGTAAGCAAAAGAGGTACAACAGCCAAAAGCAATCCCAAGCAAGCTACTGACCCAATAAGCCTGCATACCAAATTTGGTGACAATAGCTCTAATACTTTTCCTTTAAATGAGCGGAAACCATGCGTGACGCCGGACATCGGACGCCGGACGCCGGACATCGGACGGCGAAAAAAGCAAAAATAATATATCCACCATAATAATTAATGCTCACCTTTTCTCTCATAAATTACTCTGCTTTGACTGTCAGGGAAATAATCCATTTTCACTGAGATTCCAAATGAACTGGAGGCAGTCAGAGTTTTCTTGCCTTCTTTACTACCTATTTGCACACAAAATATAAAATAAAATATGAATTCATACAATAACAGATATGTATCTTGTTAAATCATAAAATAAATGAGTATACCCTTTCAAAAACATACAATATGAAAAAAAAACACTCATTTTCTAGTTTTGTTTACTCCCTCCATCCCGCACCCCAAGTAAAAGCACAGGTTATCAGTACTTACAGCCTTTTGTATCATCAGTTGTGATTCAAATCCATAATAATTAAGACATTTGATATATAGTCAGCGAAAAATACTACAACTTCATGAATACCCAATCACTGTTGTTCATTTATAAAAAGAAAGAAAACAATTTGTTAAAATAATCTAAATTTACTCACCAAACTTGTGCTTAAAGTACAACTCACTGGAAGAATGGAACACAAGTGCACTGGCTGCTGGATGTAAGAGTAGCAGGAAGTCCCATATTGTGATCATGTGATGTATGGCCACGTCTGTAGAGTACTCTATGACACTTGTCATCACTTGCAGCATGGACTCGCAGATTGTGACAGGAAGTGGAGGATGGCCCTCCTGCAGCCGTTCCAAATAGATCATGGTCATCCTCTCGATGACTCGCACCTGCTCCAACTGGGCCACGTTAAAGTCCTGGTGGCGATGACTGGGTTTAACCAGCATGGCTAAACATTCCATGGCCACTGACCACACCTACAAGAACCACAAAGAAGATGACAACACAAGAAAGATATGATACCTTCTGTGGTTTCATCATCATTTTTGACATCTTCAACATTCGAGGTCACTTCAGAGCAGCTTCCAGCCACTTTACCACTAAGTGACAGCACCATGTCATCATTTGCTAAATTAGTGCCAAAGTGGAACCAGTTTTAAAGGTTACATTGACAACAAATCCTGCGCATGGACAAAATTTGATTTTACAGAGTCTTCTAAATAATGAATCTTAACATTAGGAAATACATGATTTCCTCTGAATCACGAGAGACAATGGCTAGAAGTGGTTTGTTATTTGTACTGTCAAGATCTATCTTTGAGAAGGAAAGCAGTGTTTAAGATGGTAAACGATTGAAGGCATATACATGTGAATCATTCACTTTCAACACAATGCAAATGATAAAACAAGGACAGCTTAAACAATATTAATGATTCAATGCAACTTTTGGTAAGCTAAACACTTGATAAAAAATACATTAGAAATTATCAATGTTTCAAAATTGACTGACTCTGTCTTTCTTGCAACTTGCTGTTTATGTAAATAGAGACTGAACATGCTGGGAAAGTCATATTATGTGTGGATAATAAATACTTTAGACAGAGATATATTAGTTTATATGAGTAGTAAATAAAATCATTTTGAGAGAGTAATTCACTAAATCAAATATTCATTCACATGAATAGAAGTTTAATTAGATGAGATTTTACTGCGTTGTCCATAAATTACCCAGGTATCAGTCCTTTCCCACACTTTCCAGGCCAGAAGAATATCTTCAATGATATGTGTGTTTCTTATTATGGCCTCACTTTTGGTATTGAGTACGTAAGTGTTCTGTTCCTTCCTGTAGTGCATCACTGGGGATGTGAGACAAGCATCCAGCAGAACCTGAGGAAACAGGATTAATGCCAATGAAATAAAACACCTCTTACTCTGAATTACAAAATACTGCATTGAATCAAAGACACCATCCGGACACCATGGGTGAAAACAATACCCCGACAGCCCTTAAGGGCTGTGGGGTAACAATACACACAATACTCTAAGTTGAGATATTTGTTAACTGTCTCTTACCTGTATACTTACCCAAAAAGAAATGCAAGATATATTATAATTTATTCTTTATAAAACTTGCATTTCTTTTTCAAGTAAGTATACATTAGAAAACTATTCTGAAGCTTAAAAACTGATTGACAAGGGCAAACAATCAGTCACAAAACTTAAATATACACACAAACACATTCACTAACATGTAACTACTCGGAAGGTTATAATAATTGTGATTTTAAAATGCTTACCCAGAGCAGATGATGATCATTACTTTACTAAGTTCCTTGCTTTATACAAGTAATAATCCTGGGTTTCCAAGCTGCTCACCTTTACCAGGTAATCCTCTTTATATTGAGTATGTGATGGGTAAGCTGATTCCTGCTAATGGGGAGGGTATTGTCAAGCAAAGTACCACCCATATCTTGGAATATGTTAAACTTTATAAGGTAACACAGCTATCACTATAATCACCTTACCTTGATAAGGTGAAGGTCCACCTTCCACCTGTGCAAGGAGTTTGTCCAGCATATCATTGCCTCTCATATCAGAGAACTGCCTTTATACTCTTAACAATCTCCATACCTTTGAATAACACCTACACAGTATCCTTACCTTAAGCAGATGAGGGCCGAGCTTACACCTGCTAGTGGAGAGGAGTTTGGCCAGCATGGCATAGCCTCCCATGTCAGAGAACTGTTGAGAGTGCTGAGGACTACTGTACAAGAAAGTGAACAACAGGCGCACACAGTCTGCCTGCTCACGCTCACTGCTCTCCTGACCTAAAAGCTGTCAAAAATTACAGATTTACAAAGATGACAAAGAGAGCATTTCAATACATACATAGCCATCCTACCTCTGTGTGTCTTACTGGTATGACCTGGCTAAGTTATTGGACAAACTCTTATTCCATATGTTTATGTATAGAGATTAAGCTGTGTAGAGATTAAGCACCATAAAATGCTTATTACATTTGATTAGATACATACATACCATCCTGATTAGAAAGCTAACATTATAGACATCTACATATACTTCACCCAAGTTTTATTCAAATGAATTCATTCAAATAATCACCTCTGTTTTAAGTTACTTTTCATCAGTATAAGTTCAGACATGTAGATTGGTTTTTCTTTAAATATTTTTGTGCAGCTTAATTATGCTCACTCAAATCTGCAAGGGCAAAAAATTTCAATCAGAAACTGTGCATAACATTCAGAATTACAATTGGAAAAGGCCCATTAAGAACCTTACATTTACTTCTTTATATAATATATATTTTAGATATTCTATTAGTCCGTTGTGGTACTTGAAGGATGATACAATGTTATGTAACTGTAACTGAGTTACATTTGCAGTTCTGGAACTTACCTTGGCAGTTAAAAACAGAAACACACCACTTCCTCCAAGCTCTTCCACTGCTGCTCTCAGCCCTTTGTGTTGTTGGGGTGCAAGGTCACACATAAGAACAGCCTCTGAGACTGTGGGCTGTTGAATTAGGTCTTCCTGGAATCCTTCAAATTTGTTTGATGGGGACCCCAGTACAGGGTGAGCTGTGCGCATTGTTTTGTGTTGGTATTGTTGGAAAATGGTGGCAGTCTGGGGACTGTACACTGTAAGTAGGTTGTCCTGGAGAAGAAAAAGGTAATGACATACAACATACTCCTTGGGCCAATAACAAGTCACATACAAGGGTGAAGGGTTTGGAATACGAGCAACTTGATGTTATCTTAACATTTCTACAAATATTCTGACAAAAAGGTCTTTAAAACTGGATTATTTATAAAATCTTCAGGAACTTGTCAAAACGGTTCTGCACAGTACATGCACCGAATGAAAAAGATACTGTGACGTCAAGCTGTCTAGAAGGAAGGAAGTACCATGCACCACCTGGCGAATGCACTGTATGGGACCGACCTGCAGGTGGTTACACAGGATGATTTTTTTCTGTCATTTGGTGGGCCAGTCTGCACTGACAGGATTAACAATTGTCCACTGGTTAGGATGTATTAACGTAATAAAATATTGATTTGAATATTGCATCATTTTCAACACACTGTACAGCCCATACCATGACGTGTAGCTGAGCGGGTGGAGAAAAGCAGTGCCAACTAGTGGGCCATAATTATGTTATGAAATGTACCAAGCTCAGGCAAAGTGGTTTGGGTATGGAAACCCCCTCTGCCCTTGGAGGTGGGTCCTATAAGATGCCAACAAATGGCAAAAACAGACCTTCTAATGGCTACCACTGAACTTGATATTAAAGGTCATAAAATCATAGGCTTCTTGCTCTTGTTGATATAAAGCCAAAAACTAAAATTTAAAAACTATGGCTCAAAATTTTTTTGAAGTTAACAAATATAATTTTAAATAAAATTTACTTTTATGCATTCAGTTTATGTGTATGGCTTACTGTATGCTGCATCTTTTTCAGTGGGAAAGAAAAACAAGTGAAATTTATTGACCCACAGAGAATTATTTTCCAGTTATTACATGAATGTGCTCCAAAAACCATCACTGTGATCACTATTTGTACAGAGTCTCAATAGCTTAACAGTTATCAAGTTGGCAAATGATCTCTTGGCTCTTACCACTGTGGTATTGGATTGGAATTCTACTGAAGACAGCATGTTGGAAATACTGAGAGCAAAATATCTCAATATAACCCCCTGCTGTTAAAAGGAAAGTTATCTCTGACCTTTAACACTTACGAAACTTATGATATTTATGCATACATAGATATGTTTTTGTGGGTTTTTTTCATTTATGTACTACATAGACGACTAAATCTGCCATACTTATTTCTTACCCTGAGGTGTTGTAAGTAGACCGTGTGATTTCCAGTGAAGATATGGTGACTAAGACCGGAGTACATCAGTGCCTGTTCAGTGATGTAGTGGGAATACAGAGCTGGCTGCTCACTACAGTCACACTGGCTCAGAGTGCAGGTGTTGGGACCCATAGTGTACAAGTGGAAACTTGTGTGCTTGGTAAGTGGACAATCTGAAAGATCAGTTTTAGAGATAAAAATAGCATCAGAGATGCCCGTACCCCACAGCCTAGGGAAATATTTTTAACACCATGAGATATAGAAGTACTGTATCAGTACAAAGTTCAGGATACTTTCAGAGCACTGTCAGTTATATAGAGTCCAAACAATGTTTAAATAGAGAAAATAATGTCTAAGAGAAAGATAATGCATGTACTCTTTATCTACATCTGGCATGGCTGAATTATGGTTTAGATGTTTTGAATATTAACATGCATACAGAAGTGGTAATACATTCAATGAATGCTTATGTGTGGTGTTGGAGCAAAATCTGTGGCTCACTTTATGAAATTCCATCTGTTACAATGGGACGTTGTAAAAGTAAAATTCTTAACAGTGCTTAATCTGTATCAAAAGACAGACCCAAAGGTGCAACAAGATTTTAAAGGTCAAGGTCACTACGACAAGGTCAAAGGTCAAATCAAGGTTACACCATGATGCTGCACACCTACAACCCCTAACCAATGTCCCTACCAAGCATTAACTTCCTACACCTTACGGTTTCCGAGATATAGCCCGGACACCATGACGTTGCACACCTACACACCCTAACCAATGTCCCTACCAAGTATCAACTTCCTACACCTTACGGTTTCTGAGATATAGCCCGGACAAGATTTTCAAACTCAAGGTCACTACGGCAAGGTCAAAGGTCAAATCAAGGTCACACCATGACGTTGCACACCTACACATCCTAACCAATGTCCCTACCAAGTATCAACTTCCTACACCTTACGGTTTCTGAGATACAGCCCGGACAAACTTTTTCCCGCCGCCCACCCGCCCATCCGGACACCATGGGTGAAAACAATACCAAGACAGCCCTTAAGAGCTGTGGGGTAAAAAAGTTAGCATAAACTATACAATCACACTTGGCAACCACGTGACAAGTATCGGTGACCACTTTTTCGTTGTTTGCCACAAACAATTGTAAGAAGAATGTTACATTAAAATGTAAATAACGTTTTAATTTTTACATTTATTTCAATAAGCTATGACTATATTTTCAGCAAATCAAGAGTGACTTTGGTTATAGTTTACACATGCATGACCCTATGCTTGTCCAACAAGTATATGCATTTGGGGTTTCACTTTTCTTTTAGCAGTTATTACAGAGATGAAACAATACAGAAATCTGATTGGATTACAGTTAGTCAAGAACTAATATTAACTTTTATTAATGTTGGCAACCATGATGTTTTACAAGTGATGGAAGCCACTTGTCCTTTATTTTCAAGAGAACCTACTCAATTTATGTGAAACTCTGTTTAGAGAAGTTCCTTTTTAATTAGAAGTAAATATCATGTCCTCAGAGACCATATTATACTGAATCCGTGTTTCAGCTAAAGAATTGATAAGGGAAAAACTCTGCAAACCTTTGAAGAGCATGACATTTCCCATCTGCCAGGTTCCAGGAGTGAGCTTACATTGCTCTGGTGATACTGAGTGCCCTAGGTAGAGTGTGGACTGACTACTGCAGCCTCCAACTAGCTTCTGGTTGCTGTACTCCATGCTCAGTTCCCTGGCATAACAGCCATCCACCACCGTACATATCTGAAAGAACAAGGTGCGATATTATTACTGTGACAAATGTGGACGCAGATACACACTTAAAATAATAAGATGTAACATTTTTACTCAATCATATGTAGATATCAAGAAGATAGGTTGCTTAACATAACTTCTCATGTTAAACAAACAAAAAAAAACCATGAGGCACATCCTCAGGCAAATTGAAGAAGAGTCATTCAGTACTCCCTAAAACACTCCTGGCACTATGGTATCACGTAAATGATGAGTAAATACATCCATCCAATTGATCGCCCAATTTGACTACAAGTCTTAAGAGTAGTAACCATCAAATAACGGACAAACCTGAACTATACTGGCAGGAATTTCAGACTTTTTTAACACAATTTGTTTTCTGGAAAAAAATATAATTTCAACTTGGGCATAACACAGGATGTAACTTGTAGTGCATATGCAGATTTGTGAATTCACAAACAATTTTAGTCTTAGAATTAATCTTATTATTAGAACTTTTTTCTAGGATAAGAAAATTTTTAATTTTTTAAATTTTTAATATTATTCTTAGCAATGTTTCTCATTCTTTGAATTTTTTTCTTAGAAAACCTTTTTTTCCCTAGTAATATTCTCAGATAAAGAGTCTTCAGCAAAAAGAGTGTAAATGAATGTGTAACAACCATTCATACAACTGCTGTAAAGGTCCAAAGCAAGTGATAAGTAAACTGTGTAGAACAGCCACTCTAAACTACAATTTTAGTAGTTTCAGAAGTAAATTATTTATTCTAGCAATAAATCACCGGTTGCTCCTTACATTTGTGAGGGTCCTGTCAGTGTTCAGAACTTCAGAGAATGTGAGGGTGAGGTGCTGCCACTTCTTGGACTCAAACACATGTCCACTCGCGCCCTCCACTAGAACATTTACCTTACCACTCCTCTCACTGACAATCCTACAAAAACAACCACCCAGACAAATTGTAGTACACCATCTGTTTTGTCATCTGCAATTTACTATTCTTTTTCATTAATCTGTCTAGTAGCCTTAGACCATCATAGGATAGTGTCTCTCCAAAATTGAAATTAAATAGACTCATTTTTTTTTTTAAAGTTTATTACCCAGAAATGAAATGAGAGTGATTTTTGGGTAAGAGTACAAAGTTGCCATAATCTAGAATATACGAACGGCACTCTATTTAACTATTGACAAAACGGTGAGAGATAGGCTCTTTATGCCTGTAAATCAGGTTGTTAGAGATGGCTTCTTTATACCCGTAGATCAGACTGTAAGAGTTTGATCCTATTTACCTGTACACTTAAACTGTAAGAGTTTGACCTTATTTAACTCTATATTTGACTGTGAGAGTTGAGTTACATTTACCTGTAGACTAGACTATAAGAGTTGGGCTCTATCCACACTTCAAACATGAGGTCTGTGTTTCCCAGTGACAACAGGTGGACACATTGGTCTGACCAGTACCGCAGACTGCGCTGCTTCTTCAACTCTGCCTTCAATCTCGGAGGTAATGGCCTTTCTCTGGCTGCGAAGAACAAACACAAGACTGATACTACAATAACCCATGGCCCTCAAGCTATGTAGTGTATGTACGTATAATAAATATGAGTAATAACTAAATAAAAAATTTTAAGTGTAAATATATATTATCCTTAAATTTCAGTAAACAGAACATGTTTGGAGAAGAAATTTTTGGCACTGTAATATAAAAGTTTTGGAATTTTGAAAATGAGTCATAAAAGTTTAAATTAAATACAAGGAAAATAGATTTTCGGAGGCTAAAATGAATATTCTCTGCTTCAATGCTTTTAGATAAAATGTTTTAATAAAATTTCGTGAACAAAAAAGAACATGAAGGGTAATACAACTCACAAATTTAGGTATTTCATGAAATGTCCGAGGCTAAATATCAGTCATATCCCAGTGAATGATTGAAAAATGCCAAGTTACACAGATTGATACACATCCCAAGATATACGACCTAAACTGAAGTAAATTACATTTGAAATGACTATCGAGTATTTCTGCTGTAGAAAAATAATCAATACCTAATGGCCTTATTTTGGGCAACAATATGGCAAAATATGCAATACATATCTAAAACAATCACCTACATGTATAAATATACAACAACTACTCTGACCTATAACTTCCAGTGAAGTGAGTTGGGCTCTCCTTTCATCCCTCCTCTGTTTACTGTACACTGAATCTTGCTGTTCCCTGCCCCTCAAATCTTCTACACGTAACCACAGAGCTACCGAGAAACCCTTCTTTTGACCTGGCCACATACTCACAGAGGTTAGGTTGAGATGGACAGGGGAGCACTGGACACCAGTCAGTGGAGAGGTAGACATAGTATGCTGGTCACCAGACCCAGAGCTATGGTCAACTGTGTCCAATGTGTGAGTGCTGTGAGAACAAATTCACAGGATTGTAACAGTGGACGATTCAGGTAACTATAGTAGACCCAAAGAGCAAAACCTTCACGATCCATGGAATTTGTTTCTAGTTATGACAATGCTATTTAAAGGGGTTAATTTTACATTCACAAGCAAAAATCTTATGTGATTTCACATTTGGTGTGCACTGACATCCTCCATAAACCAATATATTAACAGTAGAATGTCCAAAACATTGTCACCTACCTGATAGAATGTTTACTTAAGTATCACATTTGATGTGGGAAAAGAAGAGACTATTATATTCCCTTTAACCACTTCACCTCAGATTAAACACAAAGGGTTACAGGATTGAATACAGTAGATGATTATGTATAAGGTAAAGATTCGATTCCACTACATTTCAATATGTTTAAGCAAAATTTTAAACATAAAATACTTTTTCAGTAGAAAAAAAGCTCAGATCCCTGGAACAACTTATCCATTTTAATGTACTGTAATCTGAAATTACTAAGCTCCCCTGAGATTCCAGTAAAGTAGTATTTCAAAAATATTTTTCTTAAACTAATGTAACACAGATTCTTGCAAATTATCTATATTTTTGCTGAAGCTATATCTGTCGCATACTACACACCTTGACAGAGATCCATCAACATTAGATGTCCCCATGACTTGCATGGATACAGAGAGTGTATCCTGAGACAGTGACCTTGACATTAGCTTCAAATCATCTGCCTGTATGGAATGAATGGCAGGGAAACACAGGATATACGCAGGCTGAAACTTGAATGCCTTGGCAAGATATATGAGTGTGTTGAGTAGCAAGTCTAGAGGAGCATCTTTTTCATTCATCAATCTAAGGTAGAGCTGCAGCTCTTTAGCTAAGAAAGAATGCTGAGAAATGATAAGAAATAGATCCAGTGCCAAACTTCTCTCTGCTTGATACTGCTCATCTTTTGTCGTTAAAATTCCCTTCAATCCAGTCAACAGGCATTCCACTAAGCCCTGGTTATAGAGAATACTGGCATTATGTGGGCTCTCTTTAGCCAGGGTTATAAGCTTCAGTAACACATGGGCTATAAGAGTCGGGGATTTGTGAAGCTGATGGTGGTGTATGACCAGCTCCAGCACCAAGCGACAGAACTCTGGGTAGATGAGTCCACCCAACATACTGACCAGTAGAGGGTTTCCACCCCGACTACTCTCCTCCACTCCTCGCTTCTTCTTACCTAAATAAGGGAATAATTTTTTTTTACTACAACATTTCATTTGGGATTTTAAATGTCAAAAAAAATGCTGTAACAACTTATTCAGGTTTACATAATGACATATAAGCATGAAATTATAAGACACATTAACATTTCAACAATTTGTATTTGCTTTCAATTCCATGCTTTCACCACTACACATACGCCAATTTTTGGCAAATAGACTCCAGATTTTTTATATTCCAGTACACCTAGTTATCATTTAAAACAGACATTGACATAGAACAAAAATTGTGCTACAATTTCATAAAAATTGTTTTACATCAGAATTCAACCACAAAATTTGAACCAGTGCAATATTTCTGAAATAAAAGGCACATCAAAGAAGCTATTTCTTTAAGAATGAAGATTGCATTGGTGTATTAAACAGATTCATTCCAGTGTGTCATTTTGTCTCACAGACATCATATGACCAATACTAACTTAAGTGGTGAGTCTATGTTCATATCTCATAGTCACTCATAACTGGATACTACTTACCCCTGTGGTCTTCGTGAGTGATCTCACTGTCTGCCTCGTAGCCTTGCTCTGTGATGGTGTCAGTGTGAGAACTGCTGCTCTCAGTCAACAACTCCTGAACATCACGGTCTGAAGCCTCAGTGTCCAGCTTCAGATGCTGTAAGAAGTATAACATGGGTTATGGAATAGAGGTGGAGCAAATAGACATGAGATTGACTTCAGCGACAGTGTACCATCATTCATTGACAATTTCAAATGACTGATTATTCAATACAAATCTTACCTTTCTGTATATAACCATACAGTAACACCTGTTCTTCATAGATTAGTTTTTATTCTGTAAACTGAGAGATTTGCCACAATTTCTTTTTTTTTTTTTCATATTTACCCCAATATTTTTGAGAAGTGCATTTTTGTTGGATACTAAATATTAAAAATTTTGAAACCACCAAAGTTCTTACCCAGTTGATATACCCTTCATCCCAGAAACTATTCTAGGCAATTATAACCAAAAATGTAGTAAAATAGGTGAATAAATTCTTACTTGATCATCAGTCAGGAAAGAGAAGATTAATTGACCTAGATTATTCCGAGCAATTCTCAAGACTGTATTGAGCAGTATATAAAAATTATAACAGAGGTTGTAATGAACACAACTAGTTTTGTCATCATTTGGGGGGTTTAAAACACTTGGATTTTTAGACACTGAATACAGAGTGACTCCTTACCATGATAGAGAAGACATAGCTGTGCAGTAGATTAGAAGGGGAGCTTCTCCTCACTGAGACACTGAGCAGCAGATCACACAACACCTTGAAGCCTGCACTTCCCTCTCCACTGGACTGCCTGAACACTTTACTGCAGAGAATATGCTCTTTTAAATGTCTCAACAGCTCACTTCTCTCCATACCCTAAAAAACACCCACTAACAGAGTGACACTTCCAGTGCAAAAGAATTCAATTTTCTTCACACCCTGAACAAACAGCCAGTAACATAGTGATACTTCCAGTGCAACAAGAATTTAAGTCTCTCCATACCCTGAAAAACCAAGTACCAGTAGAAATAGAATGATATGTCCTGTATAAGAAGAAGAATTCAATATAGGAATAACCCCTGACCAAACCACGGTCACAACCAAGGCGAACCTTCGGGGTTTATAACCTCAAACCATGGTAAAATTCTGCGTATACCGTGTTCGCCTCCGGGGTTTATAACCTCAAACCATGGTAAATTTCTGCGTATACCGTGGTTTTGGAGGGGGTTATTCCTATTCTAACATGACAAATTATTTTAAGATGAATAATTATTGCAAATTTTACTGTAAAACGTTCATTGTTATGACAGCCATAATGAGCGATAATAGGGAGTAACAGGGTTACGCTGTATTTTACCGGTGAAGTATTTTGTAGTTTAGCCAATCAGAATCGAGGACACATCCGAGTCATGTTAGAATTCTCTTTATAACCTGAAAAACAACCAGCAGTTAAGGATTAAGCACATCTACCTGTATGAAAAACAAACTATGTAATGGAGTAATACTTTCAGTGTGTTAATATATGTGAGCAACTCATGTTTCTATAAAGGAGGAATATCTATGGACTATGGTGTAAGCTGTAAGGAAAATAATTTATTTTTATCCCCCATCCTCTGAAAAATACCCAGTAATAGAAAAATATCTCTGTTTGAAACTTTGAAGATGACTAGTTAACTGCTCTCTATACCCTAAAAAAATATAGGCAATCAGAAATTTTCAACTTTCATTAATGCAGATCTCATTTAAAATCGATCAATGTCAGCCAATCTTGGACTTTCTTATACTTCACTTCAACCTATTTCTTGCACAGAAGCAAGTTTATTTCTATCTGAACAGTACAGTGGATCACTGATTCGTCAGGTAAAAGGATTTTACTCTACCTTTTCACATCTAATTAAGTTTAAAAATCCATATATGTAGACCAGGTGACCAGTAGTTGTGGATTTTAATTTAAATATTTCATGGCATCTGATGTCTTGCATATTATATAATCTGTACCTTTATAAATGTACCTTTATAAGGGTAACTCTTGTTAATATGATATACCAAATAATTTTTTTTTTCAATATTTTCAATATTAAAAATCTCATGATTTCACTAAAAAGGGTACTGTAATATTTTATTTAAATGTCAACTTAATTTAAACACATGTAGCTGTACAATAGTACATCAGTATACCTATGTCGATGCAAGGTGAGCATTTCAAAATTTACATCATTTCCAAAGTAAGTTACATCACAGGTTAACCAAACACTTCTAAATTACTTATTATGAATAAAGTAAATGGAATATCTTTAAGAACTAAAATGTAAGTATGATAAAATATAAAAGGGCATCATAGTCATACTGAGAAGGTGTAACTATACAACACTATAAAATAGTAAATATCTGGCCAATGACATGTGAACAGAAACAATTGTAACAAGAGCACTTGGAGAGCACATACCTCTGCCAAGGCATGCAATAACAAGTAAATGGGAAAATCCGGATCTTTGAAATTTTTTGTATCCAGATGGTGATCCAGATCACTTTCAAAATTTAATGGGATCTAAGTTGGACTCAGATCCATCTATTTTTTTTCATGAATTTTCAACCAATAGTGTTTGCATAATCCTTCTAACAGCAAGCCGACAAATAAATGGTCATGGAAGTAATACCTCCTTGGTAGAGGTAACAAAAATGTTCACTTTATATCATAAGTGGCTGTGCTGGTGAGGCACAAAAGGATTGCATTGTCTAATTTACACTTATACAACTAAATATTTCCAATTCGTTTTTCAATATCTGTGTAACTTTGTGAAATAGTCCTCAATATATGGATGTTACTTAGAGCCCCTGACATCTTTGGACATTTGAAAATAGAATGTACCATTGAGTAATAAGGTATTTTATTTTTGATATATTTATGTAAATTATGGAGAGAATTTGGCTTGGACTGTCATTTATTTATTGTGAACATATGATTACCTCCGTTTGTTCACAGGATTATGCAAATACTACAGGTTGAATCTGTATCTTTTCAAATCATCTAATCTTCCACTTTATTAGTTTGTGTATTTTTTATGGTAAAACTACATATTTATGAACATAAAATTATGTGCATAGACTGCCACCAACAAAATTAATACTTTGCATGATTAGTGTTACAAATTCCTATTAACAAGGCTAGTAACAAAGGCTGTATTTTTTCTTAATCATGTGTTACAAAAAGTCAATACTTCTGTAAGCTGTGTATTATATTCTTTATTTGTATTATTATTATTTTGGCATTTTTCATCCAGGAAGTTCTCCTATTATACATAATTCACACCTTTCCTTAGTAATCCTTACTTGAGTCATGTGCTACAACTCAATGAGATCATGAACTTTTGTGCTTTGATTTGATTCATATTTTGGTAGGAAGCCTCTGGGGATTCAGATTTTGGTAGAACATCCTCATTGGCAATTTGGCATCCAATACGTTAACAAATCTTTGTGTTTGTGATCACTTTTTTAACATATTTGGGTGGCTCGTTTTTCAACATGACAAGAGTCTGTATGCTATATTAAACCTTTTTGCACATGAAGCCATGGCACTACTTTTATGCAATATATTTGTAAAAATAGCATCACAGATGCTTGTGCCCCACAGGCTGTGAAAATAGCAGTGAACACCATGACATATAGAATATGTAAAACAGCATAAAGATCAGTTGACTTTCAGAACAGGCAGTGTAAATTATGTACAGGGAATCCCTGAAAAGTTCCCACCCGGAAAAGTTCCCCACCTGGAAAGGTTCCCACCCAAGAAGTTCCCACCCAGAAAGGTTCCCGCCCCCAAAGTTGAAGGGGTGGAAATGTTCCCACCTTTTTAGAAAAACAAAGAACCAATCAGTGCCCGTGAACGGGCTCTGTGTCAGCTGACTGTGTGTTTTGAGTTTCAGAGTAGAAGTGACAGAAGAAAAGGACACAAAAGTTGTGCCCTGCAAATGGTATTCAGAAAGTAAGTAACAAGGTAACTGTTTAGGTGTAAAAAGTAGGTTAAAATCATATTTAAAGAAAATACTGCAAATGCAATAGTTTTTGAGTTACAGCTGATTTACTTAACAGTGAGAATCTCAAAGTAGCTTCTGCTCAGCTATACAATCAGTTAAAGGGCTGCAATTTTAATATGGTATAGCTCACGCAAAAGTAGGTAAATAACATATTTAAAGAAATACTGTAAATGAAATAGTTTTGAAGTTACAACTGATTTACTCCACAGTGAGAACCTGAAAATAGCTATTACTCAGCTACGCAAGGAGCTACAGGTCTGCAATTTTACTATTTTATAGCTGACACAAAAGTAGGTTAATAACTTATTTAAACAAAATACTGTACATGCAATAGTTTTCGATTAACTGAAGAGTGAAAATGTAAAAGTAGCTATTGTTCAGCTATGCCATGAGCTACAGATCTACAATTTCACTATGTTATAGCTGACCCATAAGTATGTGAACAACATATTTAAACAGAATACTCTAAATGTAATAGTTTTCCAGTTACATCTGATTTACTCAACAGTGAGAACCTGAAAGTAGCTCTTGCTCGGCTATGCCATGACATACAGGTCTGCAATTTTACTGTGTTATAGCTGACCCAAAGTAGATGAACAACATATTTATAGAAAATACTTTAAATGCAATATAGTTTTCAAGTTACAACTGATTTACCCAACAGTGAGAACCTGAGAATAGCTATTACATAGCTATGCCATGAGCTATACGTCTGCAATTTTACAATGTTATAGCTAATTCAAAAGTAGATGAATAAGATATTTAAACAAACTTCTCTGAATGCGATGGTTTTCAAGTAACAACTGATTTACTCAACAGAGGAAACCTCAAAGTAGCTATTACTCAGCTATGGGATGACATACAGGTCTGGAACTTTACTATGCTTTAGCTGACCCAAAAGTTGGTGAACAACATATTTAAACAAAATACTCTAAATGCAATAGTTTTCAAGTTACAAGTGATTTACTCAACAGTGAGAACCTGAAAATAGCTATTGCTCAGCTATGCCATGATCTACAGGTCTGCAAATTTTACAATGTTATAGCTGACCCAAAAATACATGGAAAACATAAAAAAGAAAGTACTGTAAATGCAACAGTTTTGATTTTTCTGTTTATTTGGGGTTTTACGTTGCTTTCAACACTGTACAGGTCATATCACGACGGGTAGTTGGAAGGGCAGAGGAAACCAGTACATATAGTTCGCTAGGGTTCTCCAACAGTTTTGAAGATACAAGCAATTTACTCAACAGTGATAACCTCAAAGTAGCTATTACTCACCTATGCATTGAGCTACAGGTCTGCAATTTTACTATGTTATAGCTGACCCAAAAGTAGCTGAATAACGTATTTATACAAAATTCTCTAAATGCAATAGTTTTTGAGTTACAAGTGATTTTACTCATGATGAAAGGTACTGAAAAATCAGAAAGTAGCTAATACTCATTTAGCTATTGGAATGGACACCCAAGTTACTCACCATGTTGTAGCTCTGAAAAAAGTAGCTGAATAACGTATTTTAAGAAAATGCTCTAAATGTAATACTTTTCAAGTTATAAGTGATTTAGTGCATGATTTCATGAATTTTAATGCATTAAAAATATTTTAAAAATTCATAAAAAAATAATTTAAAAAGATCCAGGCCTGATACTCACACAAGGGAATCTACTAGTGGCCTAGTACATATAAGCATGATAACAGAAAAATCCCTGCAATAGTCAATGAAAAAATAAGTGATTTAGTGCATTTTTTCATGAATTTTAATGCATTAAAAATTATTAAAAAAATTCATGAAAAAAAAAATTAAGACAGATCCAGGTCTGATACTCACACAGGGGAATCTACTTGTGGCCTAGTACATATATGCAAGATATGAGAGAAATCCCTGCAATAGTCACTAAGAAAATTGTGATAAAATGTTGAAATTTTCACACTTTTGGTGAGGGTACCTCCCTTGTAATGTCTCTAGCAAACAGACGAACACACAGATTTGCATGCCTTGAACAATTTTTCATCCTCGATAGATAAGGTATCTTTTTAAAAAAACAGCACGTCTCTAGGCCTTGTAGTTTCGTCGGGGAAGTTGTTCACGCGGATGCGGACGCAGACACGTAAGCGGACGCCACAGAGTGATGCCATAATGTCAGCTGAGTCAGCTGACATAAAAATTATTTCTCATAAATTCTGATATGCCTGATCTTGTAATTTTAGCCTATGATATATTGTTTAACCACCTTTGATCCCTGTTATAGTTTTCTTCAAATATATCAACCTTGTACATCACAGCAGCTTATTCCAGAGAAACTATATTTGCCTTTGATGTATTTGTGGAAAATTTCCTTTGAAGTCAATTATAGAAATCGTTGATGAAGATCAAACAGTAAGTAGCCCTGTACACCACATCAGCTTATTCCAGAGGAACTATATCTGCCTCTGATGTATTTGTGGAAAATTTACTTTGAAGTCACAGAAACCCTTGAGGAAGATCAAACAGTATTCCTCTGGATAGTTCAGGTATTGCCTCAATAACAACATTAAATTTTGTTCAGTTCTGAGTAATCCTTTATATGATTTAAACTGCAATTCATACTCCTATGCCTTTGCTACTCCCCTTTCTTTAATCTACATGTTTCCACAAAAAAAGTAAAAAATAAAGTATTATTTTTAAAAAGGTGGGAACTTTTGCACCCCTGCAACTTTGGGGGTGGGAATTGTTCTGGGTGGGAACCTCTTGGGTGGGAACTTTTCCATACACCATGTACAGGTCCAGGTGAAATAAGAGACAGAAAATGTATGCGATTGTACAAAGTATCAATACAAGAAAATTAAATAGCAACTTACAGCAATAATAAGTAAACTAAAAGATATAAAGCTTTAAAATTTATTAATTGAAGTATAGCTGTCAATGGACATAGCACAACTAGGTAAAGTACACATAATAAGCAGTTGCAGAAATCCATATATATTTGTGATAGAAGAAAAATGTCTCAAATATGGTAGTAGAGAACATTCTGCCTCAGCCAAGGTTAAAGGTCAAATCAAGGTCATATCCTAACATTCTACATCTAACCCCTCCCCCCACCCCCTTCCCCCTCCAACCAATATCCCTACCACATATCAACTTCCAACACCTTACAGTTTCCACGATATAGCCTAGCAAAAAGATTTTAAAGGTAAGGTCATAAGTCAAAACATTATCACACTATGACATTGCACACCTGGATCCCCCCCATGTCCCTACCAAGTATTAATGTCAAACACCTCAAGGTTTCCGAGATTTAGCCCAGATGAGATTTTAAAGTCCAACGTCACTACGGCAAAGTCAAATCAAAGTCATACCATGATGTTCCACACCTTCACTACCCAAGCAATGTCCCCACCAAGTATAACGTGCCTACGGTTTCTGAGATACAGCCCAGCAAGATGTTTTTCCAACCACCTGCCTGCCCGACCAGCTGCATGGCATGGGTGAAAACAATACTGTATGCACCAGTCACCATTAATATTTTCTTTTTATGATGTAGTTTTTAATTAAAATGAGCTGTCGTCATGGAAGAGTGATTAAATGTATATTTATAATAGATCTCATCCACAGTTTAGCAAGTAAACATTGTAATCAATAGAAAAGAGTTGAATATATTTATATATCTCGGGCATTCTCTGACTGCAGAGAAGTGTCAAAACCTATTTTTTGTAAAATTCCACCAGTCCATCAGTTGACCAATGAGAAAGGTATTGTTACTAATTATTATTCCATTAAATATATAAATGCCAAATTGTCAAGGAAATTGCCACCTTTTTTGTGAAAAAGTTTTCTACATAATACTTCTTTTGTCAATGGATAATAAAATAAAAATGAGACTTTTATTGCCCATACTATGGATTTGTTTCACATAATTTTGGTCAATATTTCCTTAGTTTACTTATTAATCAGGAAAAATTGTGAATAACTAGAAATAGGCCGCCCTGTTGATAGTAGATGCGAATAGAAACAGGATAGCATAGAAGAACACACATTATCATGTGTAATGTCCACCCATGAACCTTTTGCCCAAATTGTACAGTAGTCTTACAAGACCCTGTTTCATTTGTAAAATATATCAATGATGCTTAAATATTTGATAGTGTAGATGTAATTTATTTCAGCTTCATGCCTTTTTGCATTGGTTGGGTTGAAAATTTTGACGAAATCACTCTATCTTGCACGGTTAAGAAGATAGAAGCCAATTCCTGTTTTTCTATTTTTGGCAAAAATTTGAAAATTCAAAATGGCCGCCATTATTGGGAAAAGGAAATTTTTTTGAAAATTGCCAAGAGTACATTTCTTAGATACCCTATGGGTCGAAAATTTCAACAAAATAACTCTATTTTGCACGGTTAAGGCCAGTTTGTGTTTTTCCATTTTGGGCAAAAATTCGAAAATTCAAAATGGCTGCCATTTTTGGGGAGGGGAAAATTTTTTGAAAATTGCAAAGATTACATTCCTTAGATACCCTGTGGGTTGAAAATTTCGACGAAATCGCTCTATCTCGCATGGTTAAGGAGATAGAAGCAAATTTGTGTTTTGCCATTTTTGGCAAAAATTTGAAAATTCAAAATGGCCGCCATTTTAGGGGAGGGGAAAATTTTTTAGAAATTACCAAGAGTACAATGCTCAGATACCCTGTGGGTCGAAAATTTTGACGAAATCACTCTATCTGGCACGGTTAAGGAGATAGAAGCAAATTTGTGTTTTGCCATTTTTGGCAAAAATTCGAAAATTCAAAATGGCCGCCATTTTTGGGGAGGGGAAAATTTTTGGAAAATTGCAAAGATTGCATTCCTTAGATACCCTGTGGGTCGAAAATTTCGACGAAATCGCTCTATCTCGCACGGTTAAGGAGATAGAAGCAAATTTGTGTTTTGCCATTTTTGGCAAAAATTCGAAAATTCAAAATGGCCGCCATTTTTGGGGAGGGGAAAATTTTTTGAAAATTGCAAATATTACATTCCTTAGATACCCTGTGGGTCGAAAATTTCAATGAAATCGCTCTATCTCGCACGGTTAAGGAGATAGAAGCAAATTTGTGTTTTGCCATTTTTGGCAAAAATTCGAAAATTCAAAATGGCCGCCATTTTTGGGGAGGGGAAAATTTTTGGAAAATTGCAAAGATTGCATTCCTTAGATACCCTGTGGGTCGAAAATTTCGACGAAATCGCTCTATCTCGCACGGTTAAGGAGATAGAAGCAAATTTGTGTTTTGCAATTTTTGGCAAAAATTCGAAAATTCAAAATGGCCGCCATTTTTGGGGAGGGGAAAATTTTTTGAAAATTGCAAAGATTACATTCCTTAGATACCCTGTGGGTCGAAAATTTCGACGAAATCGCTCTATCTCGCACGGTTAAGGAGATAGAAGCAAATTTGTGTTTTGCCATTTTTGGCAAAAATTCGAAAATTCAAAATGGCCGCCATTTTTGGGGAGGGGAAAATATTTTGAAAATTGCAAAGATTGCATTGCTTAGATACCCTGTGCGTCGAAAATTTCGCCGAAATCGCTCTATCTCGCACGGTTAAGGAGATAGAAGCAAATTAGTGTTTTGCCATTTTTGGCAAAAATTCGAAAATTCAAAATGGCCGCCATTTTTGGGGAGGGGAAATTTTTTTGAAAATTGCAAATATTACATTCCTTAGATACCCTGTGGGTCGAAAATTTCGACGAAATCGCTCTATCTCGCACGGTTAAGGAGATAGAAGCAAATTTGTGTTTTGCCATTTTTGGCAAAAATTCGAAAATTCAAAATGGCCGCCATTTTTGGGGAGGGGAAAATTTTTGGAAAATTGCAAAGATTGCATTCCTTAGATACCCTGTGGGTCGAAAATTTCGACGAAATCGCTCTATCTCGCACGGTTAAGGAGATAGAAGCAAATTTGTGTTTTGCCATTTTTGGCAAAAATTCGAAAATTCAAAATGGCCGCCATTTTTGGGGAGGGGAAAATTTTTTGAAAATTGCAAATATTACATTCCTTAGATACCCTGTGGGTCGAAAATTTCGACGAAATCGCTCTATCTCGCACGGTTAAGGAGATAGAAGCAAATTTGTGTTTTGCCATTTTTGGCAAAAATTCAAAAATTCAAAATGGCCGCCATTTTTGGGGAGGGGAAAATATTTTGAAAATTGCAAAGATTGCATTGGTTAGATACCCTGTGTGTCGAAAATTTTGCCGAAATCGCTCTATCTCGCACGGTTAAGGAGATAGAAGCAAATTTGTGTTTTGCCATTTTTGGCAAAAATTCGAAAATTCAAAATGGCCGCCATTTTTGGGGAGGGGAAATTTTTTTGAAAATTGCAAATATTACATTCCTTAGATACCCTGTGGGTCGAAAATTTCGATGAAATCGCTCTATCTCGCACGGTTAAGGAGATAGAAGCAAATTTGTGTTTTGCCATTTTTGGCAAAAATTCGAAAATTCAAAATGGCCGCCATTTTTGGGGAGGGGAAAATTTTTGGAAAATTGCAAAGATTGCATTCCTTAGATACCCTGTGGGTCGAAAATTTCGACGAAATCGCTCTATCTCGCACGGTTAAGGAGATAGAAGCAAATTTGTGTTTTGCCATTTTTGGCAAAAATTCGAAAATTCAAAATGGCCGCCATTTTTGGGGAGGGGAAAATTTTTTGAAAATTGCAAAGATTGCATTCCTTAGATACCCTGTGGGTCGAAAATTTCGACGAAATCGCTCTATCTCGCACGGTTAAGGAGATAGAAGCAAATTTGTGTTTTGCCATTTTTGGCAAAAATTCGAAAATTCAAAATGGCCGCCATTTTTGGGGAGGGGAAAATATTTTGAAAATTGCAAAGATTGCATTGCTTAGATACCCTGTGCGTCTAAAATTTTGCCGAAATCGCTCTATCTCGCACGGTTAAGGAGATAGAAGCAAATTATGGCAAAAATTCGAAAATTCAAAATGGCCGCCATTTTTGGGGAGGGGAAAATTTTTGGAAAATTGCAAAGATTGCATTCCTTAGATCCCCTGTGGGTCGAAAATTTTGCCGAAATCGCTCTATCTCGCACGGTTAAGGAGATAGAAGCAAATTTGTGTTTTGCCATTTTTGGCAAAAATTCGAAAATTCAAAATGGCCGCCATTTTTGGGGAGGGGAAATTTTTTTGAAAATTGCAAATATTACATTCCTTAGATACCCTGTGGGTCGAAAATTTCGACGAAATCGCTCTATCTCGCACGGTTAAGGAGATAGAAGCAAATTTGTGTTTTGCCATTTTTGGCAAAAATTCGAAAATTCAAAATGGCCGCCATTTTTGGGGAGGGGAAAATTTTTGGAAAATTGCAAAGATTGCATTCCTTAGATACCCTGTGGGTCGAAAATTTCGACGAAATCGCTCTATCTCGCACGGTTAAGGAGATAGAAGCAAATTTGTGTTTTGCCATTTTTGGCAAAAATTCGAAAATTCAAAATGGCCGCCATTTTTGGGGAGGGGAAAATTTTTTGAAAATTGCAAATATTACATTCCTTAGATACCCTGTGGGTCGAAAATTTCGACGAAATCGCTCTATCTCGCACGGTTAAGGAGATAGAAGCAAATTTGTGTTTTGCCATTTTTGGCAAAAATTCGAAAATTCAAAATGGCCGCCATTTTTGGGGAGGGGAAAATTTTTGGAAAATTGCAAAGATTGCATTCCTTAGATACCCTGTGGGTCGAAAATTTCGACGAAATCGCTCTATCTCGCACGGTTAAGGAGATAGAAGCAAATTTGTGTTTTGCCATTTTTGGCAAAAATTCGAAAATTCAAAATGGCCGCCATTTTTGGGGAGGGGAAAATATTTTGAAAATTGCAAAGATTGCATTGCTTAGATACCCTGTGCGTCTAAAATTTTGCCGAAATCGCTCTATCTCGCACGGTTAAGGAGATAGAAGCAAATTAGTGTTTTGCCATTTTTGGCAAAAATTCGAAAATTCAAAATGGCCGCCATTTTTGGGGAGGGGAAAATTTTTGGAAAATTGCAAAGATTGCATTCCTTAGATCCCCTGTGGGTCGAAAATTTTGCCGAAATCGCTCTATCTCGCACGGTTAAGGAGATAGAAGCAAATTTGTGTTTTGCCATTTTTGGCAAAAATTCGAAAATTCAAAATGGCCGCCATTTTTGGGGAGGGGAAATTTTTTTGAAAATTGCAAATATTACATTCCTTAGATACCCTGTGGGTCGAAAATTTCGATGAAATCGCTCTATCTCGCACGGTTAAGGAGATAGAAGCAAATTTGTGTTTTGCCATTTTTGGCAAAAATTCGAAAATTCAAAATGGCCGCCATTTTTGGGGAGGGGAAAATTTTTGGAAAATTGCAAAGATTGCATTCCTTAGATACCCTGTGGGTCGAAAATTTCGACGAAATCGCTCTATCTCGCACGGTTAAGGAGATAGAAGCAAATTTGTGTTTTGCCATTTTTGGCAAAAATTCGAAAATTCAAAATGGCCGCCATTTTTGGGGAGGGGAAAATTTTTTGAAAATTGCAAAGATTGCATTCCTTAGATACCCTGTGGGTCGAAAATTTCGACGAAATCGCTCTATCTCGCACGGTTAAGGAGATAGAAGCAAATTTGTGTTTTGCCATTTTTGGCAAAAATTCGAAAATTCAAAATGGCCGCCATTTTTGGGGAGGGGAAAATATTTTGAAAATTGCAAAGATTGCATTGCTTAGATACCCTGAGCGTCTAAAATTTTGCCGAAATCGCTCTATCTCGCACGGTTAAGGAGATAGAAGCAAATTAGTGTTTTGCCATTTTTGGCAAAAATTCGAAAATTCAAAATGGCCGCCATTTTTGGGGAGGGGAAAATTTTTGGAAAATTGCAAAGATTGCATTCCTTAGATCCCCTGTGGGTCGAAAATTTTGCCGAAATCGCTCTATCTCGCACGGTTAAGGAGATAGAAGCAAATTTGTGTTTTGCCATTTTTGGCAAAAATTCGAAAATTCAAAATGGCCTCCATTTTTGGGGAGGGGAAATTTTTTTGAAAATTGCAAATATTACATTCCTTAGATACCCTGTGGGTCGAAAATTTCGACGAAATCGCTCTATCTCGCACGGTTAAGGAGATAGAAGCAAATTTGTGTTTTGCCATTTTTGGCAAAAATTCGAAAATTCAAAATGGCCGCCATTTTTGGGGAGGGGAAAATTTTTGGAAAATTGCAAAGATTGCATTCCTTAGATACCCTGTGGGTCGAAAATTTCGACGAAATCGCTCTATCTCGCACGGTTAAGGAGATAGAAGCAAATTTGTGTTTTGCCATTTTTGGCAAAAATTCGAAAATTCAAAATGGCCGCCATTTTTGGGGAGGGGAAAATTTTTTGAAAATTGCAAATATTACATTCCTTAGATACCCTGTGGGTCGAAAATTTTGCCGAAATCGCTCTATCTCGCACGGTTAAGGAGATAGAAGCAAATTTGTGTTTTGCCATTTTTGGCAAAAATTCGAAAATTCAAAATGGCCGCCATTTTTGGGGAGGGGAAATTTTTTTGAAAATTGCAAATATTACATTCCTTAGATACCCTGTGGGTCGAAAATTTCGACGAAATCGCTCTATCTCGCACGGTTAAGGAGATAGAAGCAAATTTGTGTTTTGCCATTTTTGGCAAAAATTCGAAAATTCAAAATGGCCGCCATTTTTGGGGAGGGGAAAATTTTTTGAAAATTGCAAAGATTACATTCCTTAGATACCCTGTGGGTCGAAAATTTTGCCGAAATCGCTCTATCTCGCACGGTTAAGGAGATAGAAGCAAATTTGTGTTTTGCCATTTTTGGCAAAAATTCGAAAATTCAAAATGGCCGCCATTTTTGGGGAGGGGAAATTTTTTTGAAAATTGCAAAGATTACATTCCTTAGATACCCTGTGGGTCGAAAATTTCGACGAAATCGCTCTATCTCGCACGGTTAAGGAGATAGAAGCAAATTTGTGTTTTGCCATTTTTGGCAAAAATTCGAAAATTCAAAATGGCCGCCATTTTTGGGGAGGGGAAAATTTTTGGAAAATTGCAAAGATTGCATTCCTTAGATACCCTGTGGGTCGAAAATTTCGACGAAATCGCTCTATCTCGCACGGTTAAGGAGATAGAAGCAAATTTGTGTTTTGCCATTTTTGGCAAAAATTCGAAAATTCAAAATGGCCGCCATTTTTGGGGAGGGGAAAATTTTTTGAAAATTGCAAATATTACATTCCTTAGATACCCTGTGGGTCGAAAATTTCGACGAAATCGCTCTATCTCGCACGGTTAAGGAGATAGAAGCAAATTTGTGTTTTGCCATTTTTGGCAAAAATTCGAAAATTCAAAATGGCCGCCATTTTTGGGGAGGGGAAAATTTTTGGAAAATTGCAAAGATTGCATTCCTTAGATACCCTGTGGGTCGAAAATTTCGACGAAATCGCTCTATCTCGCACGGTTAAGGAGATAGAAGCAAATTTGTGTTTTGCCATTTTTGGCAAAAATTCGAAAATTCAAAATGGCCGCCATTTTTGGGGAGGGGAAAATATTTTGAAAATTGCAAAGATTGCATTGCTTAGATACCCTGTGCGTCTAAAATTTTGCCGAAATCGCTCTATCTCGCACGGTTAAGGAGATAGAAGCAAATTAGTGTTTTGCCATTTTTGGCAAAAATTCGAAAATTCAAAATGGCCGCCATTTTTGGGGAGGGGAAAATTTTTGGAAAATTGCAAAGATTGCATTCCTTAGATCCCCTGTGGGTCGAAAATTTTGCCGAAATCGCTCTATCTCGCACGGTTAAGGAGATAGAAGCAAATTTGTGTTTTGCCATTTTTGGCAAAAATTCGAAAATTCAAAATGGCCGCCATTTTTGGGGAGGGGAAATTTTTTTGAAAATTGCAAATATTACATTCCTTAGATACCCTGTGGGTCGAAAATTTCGATGAAATCGCTCTATCTCGCACGGTTAAGGAGATAGAAGCAAATTTGTGTTTTGCCATTTTTGGCAAAAATTCGAAAATTCAAAATGGCCGCCATTTTTGGGGAGGGGAAAATTTTTGGAAAATTGCAAAGATTGCATTCCTTAGATACCCTGTGGGTCGAAAATTTCGACGAAATCGCTCTATCTCGCACGGTTAAGGAG
The DNA here is from genome assembly GCA_964017235.1 of Sabellastarte sp. h YS-2021. NCBI lineage: Eukaryota > Metazoa > Annelida > Polychaeta > Sabellida > Sabellidae > Sabellastarte > Sabellastarte sp. h YS-2021. The sequence goes on along the minus strand of OZ024928.1, from coordinate 109,648,753 downwards.
ATAGAAGCAAATTTGTGTTTTGCCATTTTTGGCAAAAATTCGAAAATTCAAAATGGCCGCCATTTTTGGGGAGGGGAAAATTTTTTGAAAATTGCAAAGATTGCATTCCTTAGATACCCTGTGGGTCGAAAATTTCGACGAAATCGCTCTATCTCGCACGGTTAAGGAGATAGAAGCAAATTTGTGTTTTGCCATTTTTGGCAAAAATTCGAAAATTCAAAATGGCCGCCATTTTTGGGGAGGGGAAAATATTTTGAAAATTGCAAAGATTGCATTGCTTAGATACCCTGTGCGTCTAAAATTTTGCCGAAATCGCTCTATCTCGCACGGTTAAGGAGATAGAAGCAAATTAGTGTTTTGCCATTTTTGGCAAAAATTCGAAAATTCAAAATGGCCGCCATTTTTGGGGAGGGGAAAATTTTTGGAAAATTGCAAAGATTGCATTCCTTAGATCCCCTGTGGGTCGAAAATTTTGCCGAAATCGCTCTATCTCGCACGGTTAAGGAGATAGAAGCAAATTTGTGTTTTGCCATTTTTGGCAAAAATTCGAAAATTCAAAATGGCCTCCATTTTTGGGGAGGGGAAATTTTTTTGAAAATTGCAAATATTACATTCCTTAGATACCCTGTGGGTCGAAAATTTCGACGAAATCGCTCTATCTCGCACGGTTAAGGAGATAGAAGCAAATTTGTGTTTTGCCATTTTTGGCAAAAATTCGAAAATTCAAAATGGCCGCCATTTTTGGGGAGGGGAAAATTTTTGGAAAATTGCAAAGATTGCATTCCTTAGATACCCTGTGGGTCGAAAATTTCGACGAAATCGCTCTATCTCGCACGGTTAAGGAGATAGAAGCAAATTTGTGTTTTGCCATTTTTGGCAAAAATTCGAAAATTCAAAATGGCCGCCATTTTTGGGGAGGGGAAAATTTTTTGAAAATTGCAAATATTACATTCCTTAGATACCCTGTGGGTCGAAAATTTTGCCGAAATCGCTCTATCTCGCACGGTTAAGGAGATAGAAGCAAATTTGTGTTTTGCCATTTTTGGCAAAAATTCGAAAATTCAAAATGGCCGCCATTTTTGGGGAGGGGAAATTTTTTTGAAAATTGCAAATATTACATTCCTTAGATACCCTGTGGGTCGAAAATTTCGACGAAATCGCTCTATCTCGCACGGTTAAGGAGATAGAAGCAAATTTGTGTTTTGCCATTTTTGGCAAAAATTCGAAAATTCAAAATGGCCGCCATTTTTGGGGAGGGGAAAATTTTTGGAAAATTGCAAATATTACATTCCTTAGATACCCTGTGGGTCGAAAATTTCGACGAAATCGCTCCATCTCGCACGGTTAAGGAGATAGAAGCAAATTTGTGTTTTGCCATTTTTGGCAAAAATTCGAAAATTCAAAATGGCCGCCATTTTTGGGGAGGGGAAAATTTTTTGAAATTTGCAAAGAGTACACTCCTCAGATACCCTGCAGGTCGAAAATTTTGCCGAAATCGCTCTATCTCGCACGGTTAAGGAGATAGAAGCAAATTACTCAAAAGTAGTACTGAAAATACACAATGAAGTACCTAAATGGCTATTACTCATGTACTGACAAAGCTATCAGTCCCAAATGCAATACCAAGCGAGCTATGGACATAACAATCTTGTATTCAAAATTGTAGTAAAATATCTTTAATTATTTTGGCTTAAATGCACGGAAACCAATGGGTACTGAAAATAGCTGTACTTAAGTATTACTCAGTAAGCAAAAGAGGTACAACAGCCAAAAGCAATCCCAAGCAAGCTACTGACCCAATAAGCCTGCATACCAAATTTGGTGACAATAGCTCTAATACTTTTCCTTTAAATGAGCGGAAACCATGCGTGACGCCGGACATCGGACGCCGGACGCCGGACATCGGACATCGGACATCGGACAACGGACATCGGACATCGGACATCGGACGGCGAAAAAAGCAAAAATAATATATCCACCCCCCAGGGGGGTGGACATAATAATTTAAAAGTAAAACAACCCTACTCAGTCTGGTGCATATTTTCAAATGTAATCACTCGAGGGTTTTGTTTTGGACTACTTATAAAATATGCACAACTACTCAGGTAATTTTCCTACTGTGTGTAAGAGTTTGGCATAGTGATAGTTGTATGTACCTTCCCATGGAAATGTTAATGGTGTTATTATTATCATGCAATTTATTTCAATATCTAATGTATCTTTTAAATTTACACAACCAACTATAACAAATTTTATGAATAGACATGTTCATTTACTTCCCCTTTTAAATATTTATCAGATGCAAATTCACTCTAGTGTCGCGGATATTTAAAACATGGAAATTATATTTAGATCTCAAAAGTACAGCTGCCAAATACACAAGTAATATAAAATAATACCACCAAAAACAACGGAATGACAGGCTACTAATCTCACGATAAGACTTAAAAGCCTTATTGACCTTCATTTATGGCTAAAATATGAAGATTAAAAAAAATTCACTACACTATTTGCTGCTTATTTTTTATAAAAGAACGTAAATAAATTGATCTTTTTATAACATAAGACGTAAAATTCATTAAGATTACTGACTGGTGAAAAACCATTTGCTTTTTTAATTTTTTATCTATTTAGCAACAACAGTGACAACAAAACATTCTGTCATTAAGTACTTTTGAGATATGTCATGTGCTTCAATGAGATGCAATCAGTGTGGCTCATGTAACACTTAATAGACCCACAGTGGGTTTGTTGACAAAAATCAAAACTGAACTTTATTTTCACTTACTGTTGTATTTCTATTCTTAGTAATCCATAGTAAATAAAATATCTGAAAACCCACAAATTTGAAATCTTAAATAATTCATAAGAGTCAGTGTTCACCTGTAAAACTACCAGGTATTAATAAAAGCACAATATTCACCAACACTGAGTGTTTCTGTACTTGTTTATGTATTAATTGAAGTAAAAAAAAACAGGCATGTGTTCAGTTGGCTTAATGCCATAAGTCATATGACCAAGGCATTCTGTGTTGTAACCTAAAAAACACAGCCTCATTTTTCTATAGAACATTAATGTGCAGAATGTTACACAAATATCTTGACGTATCATGCAACAAAGAATTCTGTTTCCATTCCGGGGTTAATTTCCTATAAAATGTTACTTGTGGCATATTTATGACAATTATTTAGAAGAATCAACAAAGCCAACTGATTGCTAATTTATTTCAAACCATCCATTTCACAGTGAAATCCTCTATAAACCTTTATGTTCAGAAAAGTACGACTGATTTGATATGACTTTTTTGCACATTTATAATGTATACATTTATGTTATGTTTACTTTTGCATCACTTTTGACATGGAAATAATTGATTTTAAATTCAGTTTTACCCCCAGACACTGGCCATTCATTTATACTCCTAACTCCCCATATCTGAGATGGTCTAGACAAGGGATGAGGCTGCACAAAATGTGCTATTAATCAGTAACTAAAGCAGTTATCCTGAGGAAACCTGAAAAACTATTGCACATTTTTTTCAACAAAAAGTTAAATGCTTGTTTTTTTTCCTATTATTTTCAGTGATTGAGCCCAAAAAACATTAAAAGTTAAAAAATAAAACACTGGGGTCGATTTCACAAAAGGACTTAGCCCAGACTTAGACTTAAATTGAAGACTTTTGTCTTAAAATGAGGCTAAGTCTGTGATCTAAGACTTGAAGGATTTCACAGAGCTGCTAAGTCTAGGCTTTAGCTAAGTCTACCCAAGAGTGGGCTTAACTTTTGTAAACAAAGGCTTAAATATGGCCGCCATATATTTTTCTCACTTCAAAATTTGAAATGCTTGAAAATAAAGAATAAATATATAGGACACCTCCCTAAATTATTCTTTGGACATGTCTGTGTGATTAGAAGGTTTCCCATTTAAAAATACAGCATTTTTTCAAAGATAAAATGAGCTAAACAAGGGATATATGTTACACTAAAATATTTTGAGTAGAAATAAAGGGTCACATGACATAAAAAACCAATGTGGTTATATGATAAGCTTGGACTTCGCTAAGTCACCCTTTGTGAAATCCATTTAAGTCCAGGACTTAGCAAAGACAAAAAACTCAGATTTAAGTCCCTGACTTAGCCTAAGTCTGAGACCCTTTGTGAAACCGGCCCCTGGAGTCACTACTGAATGTTTTTGATACCAAAATCTGGTATGTTTACAGAATATACCATTTCAGTTATTCTAAATACACAACTTTCCATTTACGTCTCTATTTCTTGCACCCAGATTCCACAAGGCTGAAATGAAAATGAAGCTGTAAATCTAGATACTATTGGTAAAGTGAGAGGAACATAGCTTAAGTTTTTAAAATTTACATGCATCATTGAAGCACTTAAGATTTGTGAAAAGGGGAATTTAAAATTGTGAAAATTCTGCAGCAAAAACAATTCAAAGGGTTAGAAAATGGGCTTTCTACTGTCCATTGAAATCTACTTTTAAAGGTTTAACTAAATGTGTACCAACCTTTGATACTGCAATCACTCCAGTATCCTGACACATCAAAGCAATACACAACACTGCAAACAACAGTGCCACTTTACAGGAGAATTCAGTGTCCCTATCCTGGGTGTCAAAGAGTCTGGTCTCTACATCTTCATCATCACAGCTACTAATATACTTCAAACACTGGGTGAGATGCATTGACACAAGACCAGCACAAGGACTGTCCGCAAATTGTTTCCTAAATCAAATCAAAGTTAGGTTTTCATACAAGTTTTGAGAAAGTGGTTTTTATGGAACTTTTTAACAACCGGGTGCATGCTGGGACAGCTTATTAGAAATTTACTGGAGGTGGTTATAATGTAACAGTGTTCAGTTTTGGTTAATCTTATAACTAGTGATCTCAAGTATTTTATTTCAATTGGTCAGAGCTTTTACTTCAGAACAAGGAATTCTAAATATAGCTAGGGACAAGCCTCAGCAGAACTACAGACTGATGAGTTTCATCTTGGATGCTTTCTAAAATCTGGATCTATCATCTTCTCTGGAATGCTACACATTGCTGTGCAAATTATCTCTGGCTGCTCACCCATGCACAGCAACCAACTCATGTTTGACTCTCATTTTCATTCTGTTTATCTCTACTATTTATGTTGCCTGATAAATTGTTTGAAAGATTGACATTAACATTCGAGATCTGTATTTATAATAGAAGTCCAAATTACAAGGTATATATAAGGTTAGTTTGTATCACTTGTGAATCAATCAATGAGAAATAAACAATGAAATAAGTTACTCTATTAGATAAGGTCAACAAAATGCATACAAATTATTAGACTAAAATTTTACAGAGAGCTGGCAAGGGGCCACAGTGGCAGATTGGTAACACTCTCGCCTCCCACCTCTGAGATCGGGGTTTGGTTCCCGGCCTGACCTCAAGTGTGAAAGCTGGTAGTTGCTTGCCGTTGGTTGGCAGTTTACAGTACAGAACCTTGACCAACTGTATGTACTGGTTTCCTCTGCCCACAAAACAAGCCATCGTGATATGACCTGTACAGTGTTGAAAGTGATGTTAAACCCCAAATAAATAAATACAGAGAGCTGGCAATTTTTTTAAGGGAATATGTAGGAAAATCATAGTTTTACATACATTTTAAAATATATGGCCAGTGACAATACGGTGGATACAAATCCCTGACCACAAAGGAGTAAGGTGAGAGCAAACACACAAAATGCAACAATATACAAACAAAATTCTGTAAGAGAGGTGAAAATAAATATATGTATCTGCAAATAGAGCAAAAAATACATTTTTAATCAGAAAAACTGTGACAATTACTAGTTTAAACTCACATGTAATAGACTTAAAATTTTCCACAACTAATTTTCAATACTGTGATGAGCTTATGAATCTATTTGCTCAACTGATTTTTATGTATATATGTGTATATATGCATACATTCTTTCTTAAAGATGGATCCTTGTGTTCCATATTCTCATACATAATTTTATTGACTGTTTTTTTTTTATTTCCAATCAAGAATTAAGGTTATACAAAGATGGGCCTTCAGTATTTTTCCATGTTACCCGAGGTGGATCTGAGAGCACTAGAGAACTGATAGTGGGGTGATACTTGTCAAAACTTGATAACTACTGGGTCATTATGACCAAACGAGATGTTTGACACAATGGTTTATGTATAATATTCCACAGAGATTTCAACAGTACTTTTGATAAAGTCAATTTCACTTAAATAGGTTCAAGACATTTATAGGTCACACCACAACAGATAGTGAGGAGCCAGGATGAAAGTACTGCATACAAATCGGTCAAGATTCTACAGTGTAAACCACATGTGGACAAAACTATAGTAAATTATAAATAAATTATTCACACTTGAAATAAAGATTCAGCACTACACCCAAATTTGAAGCATGTACATAAAATATTTTGAGTAGAAATATATTCCATGGCTGCTAATTTTTTTTCTACTTTTACTAAGGTATGAAAACACAACCCAAGAGATGAGAGGTCATACCTGAAGTGAGAGCTATGATAGAACAACAGGCTGGCACACATCCACAAATCACTCATAATCTCTGGACCTTTCTTCATCTTTTTGCTGTAATAAAAAGGTTGTATATCCAGAGATGTAAACAAAGAATCCGGTTCATTATCCTGCACATGTTGCTCTACATCAGCAGCATTTACTCCAATGGACTGCAGCAGTTCTAGGAATGTCCGGGTCACAATATTCTTCTCCTTGACATCTGGGTAATCCTGAGCAGGCTCTTCAGTACTTTCTTTGGAAGATATTTCTGCAAAATTTTCTGTGGGGACACTGTCGCTGGGCATGGCTTCCACTAAGATCATCATCTGAAACACCTTGCAAGTTGCTGTCCTATGATTACTGTCCACCAGAAGGTGGCAGAGCTTCTTAATTCCACCCATGTTGACAAAATGGCTCATTACAGCCTTGGTCTGAAGCAACAGTGGCAATCCACTGAGGCAACAGTTGATAATTTTGTCAGACAAGCCAATACTTGTCAAACTTTGTTCAGATTTAGTCCTACCAACTGGCACACTTACTAGCACTGGATAAAATACAGCATGGTACAGTTGCGTCTGCAAAGCAGTATTCCCCTGGTGCACCAGTTTCAGAAGATGTTGCATGACTTGTAGACCAAGAAGGGGATCCTTGTCAAACACAAGGATTTTAAACTCTTTGACACAAGCCCACTTGGATACAGAACTTTCAAAATGAAAGGTATTCTCGCCACTGGAGAATGCACTGTCTGACATGGAGTACAGGTTCGAGTTCTGGTTGCTCTCTTGTGTCCAGGAAGTTTCCAGAATGTGTGATTTACTGCTGTCTTTGTCTCTGCTGGATACCTCACATACTTTACAATGTACTTTGTTCTCCTGTTGATTCATATACTGATCCAGTCTCAACCCTCCACTCTGTTCTAAAAGGAATCTGCACATCAATGTCAATACATAGTTTCTAACTGAAGGTGACTGATCACCAATATTACAAATCATTCCCTTTAGTATTACTTCAGGTGCTACACAACAGCACAAGCCACATCGCTCCAGGCTAGACAGTATTTTAAGTTTAAGTGTCTTTGACTGACATCTTGACAAGTTAGTAAGCAGGATATCAAGCATGAAAGCGATCATACAACTTGGGCCATCGGTTCCCTCTGTATTACTAGTGCTGAGAGCTGTGGCACCTGGACTACTGCTAAATAAGGTGGACAGAATATCATGGTGGTGATGCTTCCATCTGGAATAGTCACAGTTTCTGTGGTTCTTTTTAGAGCACTTTACAGTATGGATGTAACTGATCTTTACCTTCTTCATTTCATTGACTAATGTACTGATGACGTGGATTAATCTAACACTAGGATCAATGCTCACACAACTTTTTCTACTATCATCATCCTCAGTATCAGACACACTTTTGAACATACCATTTGAGATCAGTGCATTGCAGGAATCAAATCCAAATTCTATGGAAAAGTCTTTCAACATAGAGAGTAAACTGTTTATCGAAGAGGGGTTAATAGCTATATGCTTCAGACTGGCCTCCATGACACCAAAGATACCTTCATTTAACTCATAACACAGTTCATTCTTAGCTTGGAAAATGTCACTTGATGAATCATCCTCTTCAATATTCTCTCTATGTAAATGTCCCCAGCTTACTAATGCCTGCATGATGCCAGTTCTCTGGAGCAAGACTATGCCATTCCCTTGTTTACTCAAGTGAAACATGGCAGTTAAGATGAGGCGAAACAACAGCCTCTGTATATTGATGTAGTCCAGCAAGGTCCAGCCTTGTGCAATCTCATTGCCACTCTCCAACTCATCCTGCATAAGAACCAACAACTGACCTAACTGAGGCAGTAAATTTAATGCTATGTCCTGGCTGTTTGATGAAGCATTAGAAGAACTATCTTGGCATATGGTAGTGATGATGTTTAGAATAATGTGACACAAATCTATAGGATCTATATTCTGATCAGCTATGGGCATAAGTTCTTCACCTCGCGAGGTAGCTTCTTCCTTCAGCCTCTCGCAATCATCAACATCGCTGGTTACAGGTGACAGAATGCCTCTGAATATTCCTAACTGATGACGACTGGATGGTAAGCTGGCTATATTAATCTGATTTACATATGATGCACTCTCCGAATCTGTTGAGACTGAATTCTTAGTGTCACTTTTCTCCACCAGACTACTTTGTCTCTCGGGTTTTGGTGATCCAATGGCAGATTTCAGGGTATTGGCCAGAAACGTTCCAAATGCACTGGTGCTCTGTTTTGCTGGTGTTTGTTCTTTGGAAGGTTTTCGCTGCCTCACAGACATCTCAGTAAGTTGTGGGTATTTGGAGCTTTTCTTCTTCTCTGTACAGGTCTTTTTCAAGTCAAACAATTTACTGATTTCTGGCAAACACCATTCTGGAAGAAAAATCACAAATATGTGGATAGCTTTTCTGCATATCATATTCAGTGTTATTAATATTAATTAAAACTAGAGTATTGCTTCGCAAGAGAAAAAGAAATTGTTTTTGCACAGCAAAAACAAAGCGTCCCAACTCCCAATGAGTATTAATCAGTTTGTAGAAAAGACTGTCTACCTGTGTTTAATATGTTTTTCCATTTATGACAAAATGCAAGGTTTCCTGGATTAATCTGGTTTGTTTATTTTTTTATTTATTTTTTTTTTTGCGTTTTATGCAGATATTCAAAATGGCCACCAAAAGTAGCGGGAAAACGATTTTTGGGGAAAATCGCCAGTAGACTCTGCAGATACCCTGCGGATCAAAAATTTTGTTGAAATCGCTCTATCTCACTCCGTTTCCGAGATAAACACGTTTTTCTGTTTTACGCAGAAATTCAAGATGGCTGCCAAAAGTGGCGGGAAAACGATTTTTGCGAAAAGTTGCCAGTAGACTCTGCAGATACCCTGTGGGTCAAAAATTGCCTTGAAAATTGCTTCTATCTCGCTCCGTTTCTGAGATAAATGTGTTTTTGCGTTTTACAAAGAAATTCAAGATGGCCGCCAAACATGGCCAGGAAAAAGTTTTTTGGTAAAAGTCGCCAGTAGGCTCGCCACATACCCAGCGGGTCAAAAATTTCGTCGAAATCGCTCGCTCTCACTCCATTTCTGAGATGAACGGGTTTTTGCGTTTAACACAGAAATTCAAAATGGCCACCAAAAGAGGTGGGAAAATGATTTGGCAAAAAGTCGCCCGTAGACTCTGCAGATACCCTGTGGGTCAAGAGTTTCGTCAAAATCTCTCTATCTTGCTCTGTTTCTGAGATAAATGTGTTTTTGTGTTTAACGCAGAAATTCAAGATGGCCGCCAAAAGTGGCGGGAAAACGCTTTTTGCAAAAAGACCCCCGTAGACTCTGCAGACACTGGGGGTCAAAAATTTCGTCAAAATCACTCTATTTCGCTCTGTTACCAAGATGAACGTTTTTTTTGCGTTTAACTCAGAAATTCAAGATGGCCGGCAAAAGTGGAGGGAAAATGATTTTCAAGAATTTTAAGAATTTTGTCAAAATCGCTCTTTCTCACTCTAAAATAAGCAGTTTTTTGCGTGTAACGCAGAAATGGCCGCCAAAAGTGGCGGGAAAACATTTTTTGAGAAAAGTCGCCAGTAGACTTTGAAGATACTCTGCGGGTCAAAAAATTCGTCGAAATTGCTCTATCTCGCTCCGTTTCCGAGATAAACATGTTTTTGGGTTTAACGCAGAAATTAAAGATGGCTGCCAAAAATGGCGGGAAAATGATTTTTTCAAAAGTTTTGTCAGTAGACTCTGTAGATACCCTGCGGGTCAAAATTTTCGTCGAAATTGCGCAGCATCAAAATTTTCGTCGAAATTGCTCTATCTCGCTCCGCTTCCAAGATAAATGCGTTTTTGCGTTTTCAGCATTAAGAAAAATTGTGACATTTAGTAAATTGTTGATAAGTCGGCCATTTTGTATTGGATCACTTCCAAAAGTTTTCCAGACATCTATATAACAAACCTACTTGCCAAATTTTATGTGAATAGGTGAAGCGCTTTAAAGTTATCCGGACAAGCACACCCTTTTGAAAAACATGTTTTTGGTCATGTGACTTTTCTGATTGGTTGAAATGTCATGACATCATATTCAGAAATTTTTCCCAGGGCTACTGCATAAACCTGCCAAATATGAAGAGAATCCGCCTTATGGCTGCAAAGCTATTGCGAAAAGAAAATGCGGATCCGGCGGAGTCAGTCACTTCTCCCATACACAAACAAGCATCCCTCGCGGGATGCTTAATAAACAGCTCATGACCATTATCATACTTTTGTTTTTACAGTAATTAGGGAGTTTTATTTTATTACTTTTAGGTTATTTGGGTATCCAAATCTGACATGTCCAAATTTTTGTTTTCATATTAGAATGAAAATAAAGCTTGCCATTAAGTAAACAAAGTACCTGTATGTGATAGAGATACTCATCAAGTGACCATTGTGGGATCATTGGCATTCATTGCTGGACTATTCGGGATGTGAACTCTATTGGTTTTATTCATTTCAGAGTGAGCACAGTGATTGGGAAAACTAATCTGAATCTACTACATTTCATTTAGGTTTAGATTCATGTATTTATGTTTGGATGTAGAAAGGCAATTGTGATACTGGAACTGAAAAGTGAGACTGGGGTTTTAAGTAAATAGTCTCTATTGGCCAGTTTTCTTTTTATAAATTCCAAGTACATTTGAAATTTACTCCATTCCTGTAGGCAAGGAAACATTTTAGTTTCCATGTACATAATAGTATGTAATATGACTTGATCAAATTGTTAACAGGGAAATAGTTTTCAACACCATGACATATAAAAGTAGTGAAACAGTACAAAGACTGGGATACTTTCAGCACGGTAAAATAAAGTCAAAATAATGTTTAAGTAGAGAAAATAACATCTAAGAGAAAGAAAATGTATGTAAAGATAAAGTACTAAAACAAGACAATTCAATAGCAAGATGACAGCATTAATCAACAAACTAAAAAATATGAAGCAGTAAAATTTATTTATTGGAGAATAGCTGTCAATGGAAACAGCACAATAATGTAAAAGTGCCTATAATAAATTAATAATCAGCTGCAGCAATCCACATATCTTGTCATAAGAGAGAGAGATGTCTCATATATGCGGATAAACACACTCTGGCAGAGCAAAAGGGTCACACCATGATGTACACCTACAGCCCTAACCAATATTCCTACTAAGTGTTACCCTTCTTCACCTTATGGAATCCAAGAAATAGCTCAGACAAGACTTTCAAACTCAAGGTCACTATGACAAGGTCAAAGATTAAATCAAGGTCGGACCATGACGTTGCAGACCTACACCTCCTAACCAATGTCCCTACCAAGTATCAACTTCCTACACCTTAAGGTTTCAGAGATACAGCCTGGACAAACTTTTTCCCGCAGCCCACCCGCCCATCCGGTCACCATGGGTGAAAACAATACACAGCATCTATTGGAAATTTTGATTAAAAAAATGACAATGAGTTTCTTTTTAATTTTTTTTAATACAAGTGTGGGTAAGTAGTCAGGAATTTCAATTGCAAACTTGACATTGCATCTCGACGCAGTGTATCCCCAGACGGGACATGGTTGAAGCGTGAATGTGTCGGGCTTGAGCCTTTTTCCTGGAGCACCGACATACACCCCCCCCCCTTAAATACGCAACCATCATGGTGTTGTCCATAGCTATGGTAGCAATAAGGTTCAAGCAGAGGTCTTGGAACTCCTTTAGGGCCAAAAGACTGCCTTGGTTCCAGATACGTTATGTGTAACTTGCTTCTGGAAGGGACCAGGTTCCCCTTGCAGTGTGTTCTCCAAAGTGAGCACTCACCCTTCTTGATGCATCTGTAAGGATTTGCAGAGCATATTTAAGTAGGTGTAATGGTTGACCTTGAAGCACACTGTCATCCTAGAACCACCATTTTAGATGGAGTGGAGTGAACTGGGATCACCTTTTCCAGTGAGTCCGGTACCCTTCAGCTGTTCTTCAAGTGCCACTGTATCGGCCTCATGTGGAGGCGACCTAGGTGGACTTGCTTCTGTATGGGTGTCAGTAACCCACACAACCCACTGTGGAAAACACTAATAGCCATTTATGAGAATTGTGACCCCTGATCTGATTAACAGATAAATTTACCATTGCTTGAGTTGTGAAAACCGGCAAATGGGTTATAATCTTGAGGGGAAGGCTGAGTTTGGAAACTCAGGCCCCTGGTGTCAGCTGACACTGCTCACAGGCTGGATAAAAGGCAAGCTGGGTGGCCAGTCTAGGAGGGTGGATCACTGTATCTCACTGGAACCCACAAGAAAAACTTGATGAACCTCCACAGTAACTGATACAGCAGTCTTCTTGCTGGCAGTAGGCTGACCAGTCCAGTTGAGTTCGGCATCTCACCGGGACCAGTAACTAGCCGGTGTGGGGTCTGATAAGATAAGGCTGACAGGTAGTTGGACAAATCTTGTTGGGAAAGTCTTCTTATCTATAGTCACTTTCGACCAGCTAGGAGGTCCTGACAGTAGGCTGGCTAACTGGTGTGGTAGGTTCAGACAAGTCATCTCACCAAGACCAATGACTGGTATAAAAATTTCTCTGCAACCAATTTCCTCGGGCAGTAACTGGTTGATCTGAGACGGCCACTTGGACCCTTAAAAGGCTACTGCTGGTCTGTTAGCAAGTCCAATGGATCTGTCCAGTACCAGGGCCTAACCGGCTATTGGTGCAGCAATGCTCTGTAACCAGTTCCTGTTGGCTCCACAGTTCTGTGAAAACTCATAGAAGGTGACAGAACTGGGCGAATTAGACTATATCTCCGAAGGGGTAGGCTTATATCAAACAACTGCCTTCTTCCTGTCCATAACTGTGGAATCAGCAGATTTTCTCCGTAACCAACAATCCTCTGTAACCAGTAAGTCTGGATACTGGTACTCCATCATGGTACTCCAAAGCCATTTTCACTAGTTTCCATGCAATATAGTCAGCATTAAGTGTGAAAATATCTCCAAACTAGAGGATCGCTCGCAAAAAAAAAAGATAATGTTTTTGCATAGCAAAAACAAAGCGTCCCGAAAAGGATATAAAGGTGAGTGCTAAAGTATTAAGAAAATGCTTCGTTTCTAGCCTTATACTGTTGTGGCAACCAAAGTCAGCGCAGTCTGCTCTATCTAGCACGGTTTTCAAGATATAAGCATTTTTGTGTTTTGCAAAAAATAAAAAAATTTAAAATGTCCACTATATTTGGCGAGACAAAAATATTTTGAAAATTGGAGATACCCAGCAGGTCCAAATTTTTGTTGAGTTCGCTCCATATAGCACGGTTTTCGAGATATAAGCATTTTTGTGTTTTGCAAAAACTTTGAAAATTCAAAATGGCCACCATTTTTGGGGAGACAAAAATTTTTGTCAAGACCACTGCCGCGGTGTGTATCTCCCGCCGAGCATTAAAGCAGAAGAAATAGCTTTTCCGAGATATTCACAATTTTTCATTTTCGTGTGTGAAAGCTCTTCCAAAAGTAGGTGAATGAGTTATTTGAGAAAAATTGGCTATCTGCAATACTATTAAGAGATAATTCACATTTACTCATTTTGAGTAGGTGAATAATTATCTATGGGTCTGAAACTTCACCAAGTGAAAGCTCTCCCAAAAGTAGGTGAATGAGTTATTTGAGAAAAATTGGCTATCTGCAATACTTTTAGAGATAATTCGCATTTACTCATTTTGAGTAGGTGAGTAATTAGCTATGGGTCTGAAACTTCACCATGTGAAAGCTCTCCCACAAGTAGATGAATGAGTATTTGATAAAAATTGGGTATCCGCAATACTTTTACAGATAATTAGCATTTACTCATTTTGAGTAGGTGAATAAATAGCTATGGGTCTGAAACTTCACATAGTGAAAGCTCTCCCAAAAGTAGGTGAATGAGTTATTTGAGAAAAATTGGCTATCTGCAATACTTTTAGAGATAATTCGCATTTACTCATTTTGAGTAGGTGAATAATTAGCTATGGGTCTGAAACTTCACCAAGTGAAAGCTCTGCCAAAAGTAGGTGAATGAGTTATTTGAGAAAAATTGGCTATCTGCAATACTTTTAGAGATAATTCGCATTTACTCATTTTGAGTAGGTGAGTAATTAGCTATGGGTCTGAAACTTCACCAAGTGAAAGCTCTCCCAAAAGTAGGTGAATGAGTTATTTGAGAAAAATTGGCTATCTGCAATACTTTTAGAGATAATTCGCATTTACTCATTTTGAGTAGGTGAGTAATTAGCTATGGGTCTGAAACTTCACCAAGTGAAAGCTCTCCCAAAAGTAGGTGAATGATTAATTTGAGAAAAATTGGCTATCTGCAATACTTTTAGAGATAATTCGCATTTACTCATTTTGAGTAGGTGAGTAATTAGCTATGGGTCTGAAACTTCACAGAGTGAAAGCTCTCCCAAAAGTAGGTGAATGAGTTATTTGAGAAAAATTGGCTATCTGCAATACTTTTAGAGATAATTCGCATTTACTCATTTTGAGTAGGTGAGTAATTAGCTATGGGTCTGAAACTTCACCAAGTGAAAGCTCTCCCAAAAGTAGGTGAATGATTAATTTGACAAAAATTGGCTATCTGCAATACTTTTAGAGATAATTCGCATTTACTCATTTTGAGTAGGTGAGTAATTAGCTATGGGTCTGAAACTTCACCAAGTGAAAGCTCTCCCAAAAGTAGGTGAATGAGTTATTTGAGAAAAATTGGCTATCTGCAATACTTTTAGAGATATTTGGCATTTACTCATTTTGAGTAGGTGAGTAATTAGCTATGGGTCTGAAACTTCACCAAGTGAAAGCTCTGCCAAAAGTAGGTGAATGAGTTATTTGAGAAAAATTGGCTATCTGCAATACTTTTAGAGATAATTCGCATTTACTCATTTTGAGTAGGTGAGTAATTAGCTATGGGTCTGAAACTTCACCAAGTGAAAGCTCTCCCAAAAGTAGGTGAATGAGTTATTTGAGAAAAATTGGCTATCTGCAATACTTTTAGAGATAATTCGCATTTACTCATTTTCAGTAGGTGAGTAATTAGCTATGGGTCTGAAACTTCACCAAGTGAAAGCTCTGCCAAAAGTAGGTGAATGAGTTATTTGAGAAAAATTGGCTATCTGCAATACTTTTAGAGATAATTCGCATTTACTCATTTTGAGTAGGTGAGTAATTAGCTATGGGTCTGAAACTTCACCAAGTGAAAGCTCTCCCAAAAGTAGGTGAATGAGTTATTTGAGAAAAATTGGCTATCTGCAATACTTTTAGAGATAATTCGCATTTACTCATTTTCAGTAGGTGAGTAATTAGCTATGGGTCTGAAACTTCACCAAGTGAAAGCTCTGCCAAAAGTAGGTGAATGAGTTATTTGAGAAAAATTGGCTATCTGCAATACTTTTAGAGATAATTCGCATTTACTCATTTTGAGTAGGTGAGTAATTAGCTATGGGTCTGAAACTTCACAGAGTGAAAGCTCTCCCAAAAGTAGGTGAATGAGTTATTTGAGAAAAATTGGCTATCTGCAATACTTTTAGAGATAATTCTCATTTACTCATTTTGAGTAGGTGAGTAATTAGCTATGGGTCTGAAAATTCGAAAATTCAAAATGGCCGCCATTTTTTGCGAGAAATTTTTTGTTTGAAAATTGGCATGGCTACTCTGCAGAGATACCCTGCAGGTCAAAAATTTCGTCGAAATCGCTCTATCTAGCAGGGTTTTCGAGATATAAGCATTTTTATGTTTTGCAATTTTTGCGAAAAATTCGAAAATTCAAAATGGCCGCCATTTTTGGCGAGACAAATTTTTTTTGAAAATTGGCATGGCTACTCTGCAGATATACCCTGTGGGTCAAAAATTTCGTCGAAATCACTCTATCTAGCAGGGTTTTCGAGATATAAGAATTTTTATGTTTTGCAATTTTTGCGAAAAATTCGAAAATTCAAAATGGCCGCCATTTTTGGCGAGACAAATTTTTTTTCAAAATTGGGATAACTACTCTGCAGAGATACCCTGCGGGTCAAAAATTTCGTCGAAATCGCTCTATCTAGCACGGTTTTCGAGATATAAGCATTTTTGTGTTTTGCAATTTTTGCGAAAATTTCGAAAATTCAAAATGGCCGCCATTTTGGGCGAGAGAAAAATTTTTTGAAAATTGGGAAAACTACTCTGCAGAGATACCCTGTGGGTCAAAAATTTCGTCGAAATCGCTCTATCTAGCACGGTTTTCGAGATATAAGCATTTTTGTGTTTTCCTTATTTGGAAAATTCGTAATGATTAATTAATCATTAATTACTCGGCCATTTCTTGACCAATCAATGCCAAAATCTAATGATTTCCAGATTTTAATAGAATGAATGTATTTGCCAAGTTTCAGGTGAATTGATAAAATTCCTTTCAAGTTATCATCCGGACAAGCTTCCCCATCGAAAAAAGACATTTTTGGTCATGTGACCTCTCTGATTGGTTGAAATGTCACTGCAGTATATTCAAAAAAATTCCCCAAGGCTACTGCCTAAACCTGCCAAATTTGAAAAGAATCCGCCTAACGGTTACAGAGTTATAAGGAAAACAAAATGCGGAGCCGGCGGAGCCGGCGGAGCCGGCGGAGCCGCCGGAGCCGGCGGAGCCGGCGGAGCCTGAAGCTCTCCCATACACAAACAAGCGTCCCTTGCGGGACGCTTAAAAATGGCCTCGGTCAGGTACTTTGGCGGTCTGTGAATGACCTTCAATGAAGAGCTTCAAGGTCAAATTTCTGCATTTCTGCAGAGGACATATATATGTATTATATATACCAGTCATAGGATCATCTAACTTTCTGTATATGAGAACTGGGCCAATCTGACCTTTAAGAGGCCACCAGTGACCTTGAAATAGAAGGTCAAGGTCACAAAACAGTAGCATTCGTGGCATTGTCCATATATCCCCATTACCAAATTTGAAAGGTCTAACTAAAATATTTTTTAAGTTATCGCGTCCAAACGGAAATCTCTGCGGCAGCGGCGGCATGACCGTACTGAATCCTAAGTATCCCCAACTTTCGTCCGGGGATACAATCAGAGCCATAAAATATGTTACATATTTGCTTTTATAACTTAAAAGCCTGGCTATTTTTACACCCTATTAATTCCTTTACAATACAACTGGTGTAAAAATTTAATGCTTTTTTTTTTTTTTTTAAATATACCTCTAATTTGCATTTGTTCAATGTAAAAAAATACAGAAATGCCGGGATAAATTATATGGTAAAAAAACATCCCAAGTTTTAACCTATTGAAACCTGATCATTCAGGTTAGCAATAAAGAAAAGGTACATTTCTTTTTTAAAACCAGTGCTTAGATAAAATACTACAAAATCCTTCACAACCACAAAAAAGAATTCAAGTGGTCAACTATTATCACTGCAATTATTGTATGTCTATTCTACTCTGAATGTAACAGAACAATAATTATTGTACTTATCAACTGACCCGAGCGTAAGTCAGTGTTGATTGCCAAGTCATGCTGTATTTATGTAACACTGAAATCTGACGTCAAGTTATAAATTCAGTATACAAAGTGAGCAAAGTACGGCATGACACAACTTTTACACAGGAATTTTTCATAAAGCAAAATGCATGATGACATTAAATTTTATTGTTGACAAAATGCTGTTGCTATTGTCTTCATTTCAATAGAAAGAGTTGTTTTGGTACAGCTAACTTTTGTCAATGAACTTTGATAAAATATAAATAAAAAGAAAGTTGAATGAACTTCTTTTAACAGTTTAACTGGCCTTATCATAATTTGAATAATACATTTTAACATTGACATACGTCCGTTTGATATTAGGTGATCTGGAAAATCTTATATAACCACTGAAAATGCTTTCCTACAAAAACTATTATCGAAACAAAAAAATGCTTCAAAATTGTGGGAAAGAATCACTGTACCCATATGAAACAGGTAACTACATGTTTACACCAGTTACATGGTGAAAAGTCTTTTTCTAAAGTAAAAAAAAAATAATCCTTTGACAAATCTTTGAAGAACATATACAACAAACTTTTAGTGTTAAATTTGGCCTTGGCACTGTGAGCTGATACTTTGTGTCAAATGAATGCAAGTACACAGAGCCAACAGAGCCAGAGTATTGTAAGTACCTGAAAGGTAATACTTGTGCCGGAAACAAGCAGAAATTTTTGTCCTCTGTAATGTTTTACCATAATTCTTCTCTTTGATGATACCGTAACATGTACAAATCTTTCAACATTCCTCTACACACATAAATGAGAGCATTTCTGGTATAAAAGTAACTAATAACATGTATAACTTGACTCATTTGGGGTCAATTCTTTGAAAATATTTTTAAACCTTCTGATATCAAATGAAAATAGATTATGTGATACTTCATTACCTCTGCCAAGAAAATTTTGTTTTTGACACGGTAAATTTGTTTGTCTGTTTCTACGCAAAATAGCTTGAAAAGTTATGGACAGATTTTCAGGAAATGTTGATTATGGTATAAGGAACAGGTGATTAGATTTTCCTGGTGATATGAATCAAGTAATTTCTAAATAGATTTTTTAAGCAATGAGCTCATAAGCAATATTTGAGGTGATGGACCTTGGCAGAGGACTGTACTCTCTGAGTGCTTGTGTTTTAACTCTGAAATTGCTCTATTCTTTGACAAGTACACAAATACTTTCTACAGCCCTAGTGAAGGTACAGTATGTAAAGGACATTCACTGAAGTATCCCATGAATTTGTATATTTACTGCTTGACTAAAATGGGATAAAATCACTCGTAACATTTTTAAAAATGGTGAATTCTTTAAATGGGGATTCTGATGAGAGTGGATACAATGTTCCCCATAGCTTACGATACCCAAATAGACACGCAGTCAATTTCATGGTATGGCATAAGTACTAGGGATGGGTTGGCACCAAAAATGTGTACATCGGGAGGTCGCCAATGCAAAAAACCGTACTGATTTCGTGACTCCGTGTTTTAGTACACCCCAACCAACAATAAAAGTCCCCAAATGCGCAAAATATAGGATTTCTGATTTATTTCCAATATTTTAAGTTGTCCTTCCATTATATGTGTTGACAAAGGGAGATTGAGGTTATAAAGTGTCGTAACAAAAAATGGCAGTTCTGCTCAACAAAATCGCTATAAAAGTCTTCAAATGCACAAAACTGTGGAATAAAAGTGAATAATTCTCTTCAGATTTAGGGTTTGTTTCCAATATTTTAAGTTTTCCTTCTATTATATGTACTGACAAGTGAAGTAGTGGTAGTAAAACCTGATCACGGTATTTCACTAAAATGCTCTCGATACCAAGACACCGGGCCTACCGACCCATCCCTAATAAGTACACACAATGCTAAAATGTTGGATTAAATAACATATTCCTATGTATATAAAGGTGCTGTCGGTAGTACCTGTATCTCGGTATCAAGACAATTTCACTCAAATACTATGACACCATAGAGCACAACTTCTTTGGTGTCTTGGAATTGGAACAGTTTTACACTGGTGAGATACTTGTATGAAAATATGCTACTTGTACATTATTTGTGTATATAGTGTTAAAAAAAAAGCACTGCTACTAACTGTGACTGTTCTCTGATTCCGTCAGCGGAAACTTCAGACATAATGGTAAAATGGACAATAAAATCTCAGCCAACTCAGCCCCACTGGACATACCCTGAAACAATAAAACACATACATATACCAATTTGTGTGAAAAATACCAATATCATACAACAAATAATGTATTCTTAATATTTAGGAGGTATTTAAGATGATAATTGATCAATCAGTACAACATTGCTCTCATCATAACTAGAGCCTGTGACAAGGTGCCAGGGTGCTCAGAGTATGCGGACAACCTAAGAACTAACTAGACCAAGGAAACACTGTGACCTAATGCATGATGTATCCAAAGGAAAAGTAAGCCCAATACTGGAATATTGCCTTCTGAAAGAAAGAAAACTGTCTAGAGCCCCCCCCCCCCCCAAAAAAAAAAAATGTGTCCCGAATTAACTGTGTTTTACATAGAAATTAATTAAATTTAATTTAAGATGGCTGCCAAAAATGGTGGCAAAAAGATTTTTTGGAAAACGGGCAGATGTCTTTGCATACACCCTCTCAGCCAAAAAAATAGCCAAAATCACTCTATGTGACATCGTTTCTGAGATAAATGGGTTTTTGCATATTACATAGAAATTCAAGATGGTCTGCAGTACTCCGCACACAATGTCAGAACAATTTTTGGGGAAATTGGGCAGATAGCCATACATATATCCTCTGGTCTCTATCTAGAACTGTTTCTGAGATAAATGTACATTACACAAAAATTCAAGATGGTCGCCAAAAATGGCATGAGAACAGTTTTTTGGAAAAGTGTATATATCGCTGTTACAGACCTTTGGGCCAGAAATTTGACCGAAATTGCACCATTTCTAAGAAATGAAGGCCTTTTCATTTTCATCATTAAGAAAAATGGTTATGTTCAATTAATCATTTATACATCAGCCATTCTGTATCATATCCCTTTCAAAAGTTGATGAATTCTAGATATCTATGTAATGAACACACTTCAATGACCCAAATTTCATTTGAATAAGCGAAGTGTTTTTAAGTTATCATTCAGACAAGAACACCCCTTAAAAAGATATATTTGATCATGTGACTTCCCTGATTGGTAAAAATGTCATGACACTATATTCAGAAAATTTTCCCAGGGCTGCTGCATACACATGACAAATTTGAAGAGAATCCCCCAAGTAATTGCTCAGAAATGGCCCGTAGAAAATGCAGGAGCGTCTAAGGGACACTTAATGAATTGGGTTGTCATAAAAATATTGAAATATTGTGTATTTTCATAAGTAAATTTTTAGTTTTCAAGATAATTTACCTTATTTTCACAGATACCTGATTTTTTTTTCTTGATAAATTTGTTTACCCCAACTGCTATATTCTGGTACTATTCTGGTACTTCCAATTGGTTCAGATTAAACCATATGCATGTGGATTCCGGTCAGTTCCTGCACTACGGATACCTTGTCTTGTTTCTTGCCCTGAGTCATGCCGTTAATACAAACCTAAATCTTGTTCAATGTTTTACTAGTTCAAACTGTGCAAGTATCTTTAACTATATATCCACATGTCAGCATTGAATAAATAAAAACCAAGATCTTTGATGCTGATGATTAGTTATGTGTGGCACCGAGTGATATACAATGACACTTTTCAGTTAACGAGTCCTACAATCCTATCATATACATTAAAGTTCAATGTCACTACAGCAACGTCAAAGGTCAAATCAAGGTCGCACCATGATGCTGCACATCTACACCCGAACCAATGTCCCTACCAAGTACATGTATCAACATCCTACATCTTACAACCCGATGCCATGGGTAAAAACAATACAAGGCTGTGGGGTGCTGAATTGCATATTTCAGATATTCTATGTTTATCTACAATATCTATTCACTATTTGAAGATTATGTATCTAACTTGACCTTATATTTAAATCGTTTGAAAGATTTTACTTACAAGACTTAATCCATTCACATTGCCTACGATGGTGTTGATAACTTGTAACTTACAACAGACCATCTCCCTGTATCAGACAGCTCTTCGGTGGAATGGCACCTGTGCCTTGCTATATCATATGTATGTAATCTAACCTGATAGGAAATCAAAAAAAAAAATGAAACCACTCACACTGACTCCAATGGTGCTGATGACCTGTAGTATGACAGCACCTCTTCCATGTAACAGGTATTTCTGGAGTTGAGTAGCACCCTCCTGACCCTGAGTCTCACTGCACACACTCAGCACCCCCTCATGGAACTCCCCACTCAGGATACTGGACACACTCTGCATGTTACTGCACACAATATACAACAGGATGAAGTCCAATTATGTTAAACTTTCATGTTGAGACCATTATAAACAAAACATCAAAAGTAGGGAATAATAACAGAGACAGTAAATATTTTGTTAATATTTCCAATGAAGAAACTAAAGTAAGGAATCTTGACTGACTGCCGTTGGCTGTATTTTAGTTGTTTAAAACTTTACAGAATTGCAAGCTAGTAAGCTGCATGTACTTATATTTAAATACATATTTCTATGCCAGAAATGCAGGAAATTTACTTGCACATATCAGTTGGCTCCTTTGCTCCCCTTATACTACACACCAAATTCATAAATATTTTTATTTTCTTACTGCAAACTGATTCAATGAACTGGCAAATGTAATTATTACAATTACTGGGACAAGTGAAGATAGAGGCGCCGCTCGGCAAACTGACGAAATATCTCCCCCTTCGACCCATGTTTTAACGGTGTTTCAACTGAGTGCGACTCCGTCTTCACTTGATCCTAGTAATTACTTCTAATATTTCAAAGTAAAAGGAGTACCTGTATTTTTAGACCTAGGCACATACACATGAAATTTGTCTCATCTTAAAAAGCTTCATTGCATATTTTATTCTTTATTCTAGCATCAGTCAGTAATATTGACCTGTTTCAATTTTTATGGTAACATATATACCTTTAATTCTTCATTAACAAAGTAATAATCTTTCATATTTTGACAAGTGACAAATGGTTTGGTGAAGACTTCACTTTTGAAAAGAAACAAGTACTTGGTTAAGGTTTTGCTGGTAATTACAAAAGCCATTATTTATGCATAATATCATCAAGTTTTTCTTGTTCTTTATTGTTTATTTCCTGTGCATTTTCATTGAATACACGTGCAAAACAAAACAATCTTTACTCTTCCAATAATTGAATATCAAAACAAAAATATCAAAACTTCAACCATATATGATGATTAAGAACCTGACAATAAAAATGAGTATATACTTACTGTTATAAATCAAACGATTCAAACCTTAAAAGATTTCATATATAAATATTAACCAGTCCTATTTCTATGTTCCATGTTTAAAGGTTACTCCATTGCATTTATAATTTTATTGGCATTTAATAATGATCTATGAGTTTATATAAACATTGCCTCTCTTTTCAAGTATGCAAGCAAGCAATATTATCACTAGTGCTCATTCAATACTGCCCACTTAGTGGTATTCCCAATTCTATTTATCCAAGACATAACCTATACTGCACCACATGGTTTCTTGTGAAAATCTAGTGTTGTGGTCATCTTTTCTTTGTCTTATTAAGAACACATACAACAACCTAAAAAAGAGCTTTCCCCCCATTTATATAGCCAGTCATAAGCACATCTCTGAAGCAAACAGTAATTTTTATTAACAAAGACTGTTAATGATATTTCTGGTCAGTGCTATGATGGTCAATAAATGGTCATCAGTGACCACACAATTCACAGTTTATCAGACACTGAGCAAATATCAACAAAGCTAGAGTCCAGACACAACAAATTCTCACCCTTGTCTTGTAAGGCCAAAGCTTGATAATTCTTGGGGGAAAATAAGCAATTGTTTGTTCTGTCTTTATCCAAGTACATGCATTTACAAGAAAGTCAACAGATAAACTGTTGGCAAATAAAGGCAAGGAAAAATGATACTGCCTTTTCATTTGAACAGTAAAACACCTTGACATCATAACTAACAATCATCAAATAAAATATTAAGGAAGGTTTACTTGATCATTTTTATCTTATCATATAAACACAAATATGAACCCTGGCTTACTTCAAAAACAATTCACTTTTATCAATGCCTATGCTGTTGATGTATTATGCTTTGTATGAATCCAGGCAGAAGGTGGACAGGAGAGAATGGCACACAGAAAGAAGGGACAAAGGATAAAATGGTCACAAGATAAAAAGGTCAGATAAAAGAATGTACACACAGTTTTTGGAAAATTGGAAAAAAGGCACAGAATTTTATTTTATTTAATCACATGGAGAACAAGAAAAACCTAAACTTTCATCCATCTTAATATGAATTATTCTATAATCAAAGAAGTCAGTACAAATATGCACACAAGCAGGTGATTTTTAGTAATTTTTTCAAAGAGTTTTAATTATAATGTCTACCAGTACTGACCATATATCATATAGATCTTGACCATATACAAACCTCAGCCAGTGCTCAGTATTGCATTGTTTAGTTGTTGTTGTTATATGAACACTTTCTTCAAAGAGTGTTGCATTTATAAGCCTAGTGTCTATTCATTATGTTACCCTTACCGGTGATGAAAGCACAAATAACCACTGTAAGGGTAAAACAACATTCTTCTGTCTGGTAACACGTCATAAGTGACCTACTTGCCTTGATAACATGAAACAAATCTAAGTAATTTGTTCCCAGATTTATTCCTCTATTTATAGAAATAATTCTTAAAACATATATGTCTTAATATATAACACATAAATTATTTTTTGTAATTTTGTGGTTTCTAAGTCACAAACAAAGTTTGTTTTCACTTCAAAAGGAAAGGTCCTGGATTTCCCGGACAGAAGAATATTAAACAAGTTTATAAGACATGGTCATCTCTCTCTTTGGAGCGTCATTTCTTAGTCATTCCCTTATAAAAGAGCAGGAGAGTATAATGCTAAATGGCCAACAACATTGAGATTTGGGAAAATCTTAGGAACAACTTCTGTTGTAAGAAGTATAGAGAACCCACAAGATGTTCTGCAAAAGATTCACAGGCCATGATTTCTTACAAGTAGTTTTCAAGTTTGAAGCCAAACAAAAAATTATATGGGAGATATAAGGCCTTTTTGATATGATGACCCTCCTATTTGCCATTAAAGATTGATATGGCGGCCATTTTGTTTCCAAAACAAGGAGACAATTACTCTCAGGCAAGCTTTCCTATCCATTTGCATTTTGTGCAAATCTGATGAAGCTAGGTGCAATATTTTAGGTTACAGAAAACATTAAAGATTTTAGAAACTTTAAGTCCCGAAAATTTTAGAAGTGTTGCCATGGCAACAGTTGCCAATGGATACCCCCCCAAAACCTAATAAGCTGTAGATCCTCTTGGGGTGAAAATATCCTGAAAATTTGGTGAAAATCCATGTACGCGTTTAGGCTGTGGAACACCTACAAACTTTAAGACCCGAAAATCTTATAAGTGTTGCCATGGCAACAGTTGTTACCGGATACCCCCCAAAATGTAATCAGCTCTAGATCCTCTTGGGGCAAACATACCCTGAAAATTTGGTGAAAATCCGTGCAGGGGTTTAGTCTATGGAACACCCATAAAGTTTAAGACTCGAAAATCTTAAAAGTGTTGCCATGGCAACAGTTGTTACTGGATACCTCCCAAAGCCTAATCAGCTCTAGATCCTCTTGGGGTAAACATACCCTGAAAATTTGGCGAAAATCTGAGCAAGGGTTTAGGCTGTGGAACACCCACAAAGTTTAAGACTCGAAAATCTTAAAAGTGTTGCCATGGCAACAGTTGTTACCGGATACCCCCCAAAACCTAATCAGCTCTAGATCCTCTTGGGATAAACATACCCTGAAAATTTGGTGAAAATCCGTGCAGGGGTTTAGGCTGTGGAACACCAACAATCTTTATGCCTGCCGCTGCCACCCGGACAGCACAGGGGACGACTATAACCCCAGCCTTTATGGGCTGGGGTTAAAAACTGTATGTGCCTTTTCTCCTGTGACCTTTTTTCTGGTTCCTATCTTCCTTAGTGCCTTTTTCTGTCAACACTTAGTACAACAGTTATTTTCCAGAGACATGAAAAGCTCTGTTTACCACAATAAATAACATTGGCCTTTATGAACAAAAGTCTGGACAGAGCTTTATCTAGCAGGATAATGTAGTTTGCTACATCTGCATATTCATTTTATGCAAATTACATATATGCAGCCAAGATTAGCCTTTACCATTAAGAAAAACACTTTTAATACCACTTCATAAGTCAGTATCAATCTCAAAAAAAGATTTAAAAATATACACCAACACTTTAACTGGTGAATATTAGTAATTTTCGACAGAAAAAAAATAAAATAACAGTTTGTTTTAAACCAGAAAAATACATAGTACACACATATAGTTTATGCATTATGAAACTGGAAATCACTTAATTTTACCATTATTCAAACTGTATTTCCTCAACACAAAGTTTGAACGCGAAAAAGCTGTTACAGAGCTATAAATAACAATCGTGTAAGAGAAATATTTTAGACATTCTGTATTACAAAATTTTTTACAACTTTTAATCCATTCTAATAAGCATATGTTGCCTACAAAATTTAATGCCTTAAAAAGACTACACTGCTACAACGGCCATCATCAGTGTAAAAGGGAGATAGGTGGCCATGGACAGCCAAGGAAACTATTTAGAAGCAACTTCCAACCATTGATCATATGCACCAGTCACTCATGCTTTCCTTGGACAATCAATGGATCATAATTTATGGAAAGCAAAAAAAAAATCCCGATAGATAAAGTCAAATAGAAAACTAGAAATAGGACGCCCTGTTGATAGTAGCTGCAACATATGAATAGAAACAGCATAGCATAGAAGAACACACATTATCATGTGTAATGTCCACCCCATGAACCTTTTGCCAAAATTGTACAGTAGTCTTACAAGACCCTGTTTCATTTGTGAAATATATCAATGATGGTTAAATAATTATTAGTGTACATGTAAATTATTTCAGCTTCATGCCTTTTTGCATTGGTTGGGTCGAAAATTTTGACGAAATCACTCTATCTTGCACGGTTAAGAAGATAGAAGCAAATTTCTGTTTTTCTAATTTTGGCAAAAATTTGAAAATTCAAAATGGTCGCCATTTTTGGGAAGAGGAAATTTTTTTGAAAATTGCCAAGAGTACATTTCTTAGATACCCTATGGATCGAAAATTTCACCGAAATAACTCTATTTTGCACGGTTAAGGCAAATTTGTGTTTTGGGCAAAAATTCGAAAATTCAAAATGGCCGCCATACGTGGGGAGGGGAAAATTTTTTGAAAATTGCAAAGAGTACATTTCTTAAATACCCTGTGGGTCGAAAATTTCGACGAAATCGCTCTATCTCACACGGTTAAGGAGATAGAAGCAATTTTGCGTTTTGCCATTTTGGGCCAAAATTTGAAAATTCAAAATAGCCGCCATATGTGGGAAGAGGAAATTTTTTGAAAATTGCCAAGAGTACATTACTTAGATACCCTGTGGGTCGAAAATTTTGACGAAATCCCTCTATCTCACACGGTTAAGGAGATAGAAGCAATTTTGTGTTTTGCCATTTTTGGCAAAAATTCGAAAATTCAAAATGGCCGCCATTTTTGGGGAGGGGAAAATTTTTTGAAAATTGCTAAGAGTCCATTCCTTAGATACCCTGTGGGTAGAAAATTTCGACGAAATCGCTCTATCTCGCACGGTTAAGGAGATAGAAGCAAATTTGTGTTTTGCCATTTTGGGGAAAAATTCAAAAATTCAAAATGGCCGCCATTTTTTTGGGGGGGGGAATTTTTTAAAAATTGCCAAGAGTACGATGGTCAGATACCCTATGGGTTGCAACTTTCGACGAAATTGCTCTATCTCGCACAGTTAAGGAGATAGAAGCAAATTTGTGTTTTGCCATTTTTGGCAAAAATTCGAAAATTCAAAATGGCCGCCATTTTTGGGGAGGGAAAATTTTTTTGAAAATTGCAAAGAGTACATTCCTTAGATACCCTGTGGGTCGAAAATTTCGACGAAATCGCTCTATCTCGCACGGTTTAGGAGATATGAGCACATTTGCCTTTTTCAGTATTCAAAAGAGCCAATTACTCATTTATTTAATTAATTACTCACTCATCTATGAAGCAATTACCCCCAAAAGCAATCCCATACAAGCTATTAACCCAATGAACCTCCATACCAAATTTCAGAAAGCTAGGCTTAATAGCATTCCTTAAAATGTCTGGAAACCAAAGAGATACTCAAAAGTAGCAAAGTAGCTATTACTCAGTTAGCTATACAGCTATCATCACCAAAAGCAATCCCATACAAGCTATTAACCCAATAAACCTGCATGCCAAATTTGGTAAAGATAGGATAAGAACTGTTGCCTAAAATGTCTGGAAACCAAGTGGGACGCCGGACGGCGGACGGCGGAAAAAGCAAAAATAATGGTTTTTTATGCAGTATTTTTGCAGATCCAGACCATCTTTCAGAAGGATTGAGTCATGGTGAAGCCCCACCTTGTTGAAAAATATAACTTAAACTGCTAGTCATATGACCATATAAACTAGAGGATCGCTCGAAAAAAAAAGATAATGTTTTTGCATAGCAAAAACAAAGTGTCCCGAAAAGGATATAAAGGTGAGTGCTACAGTGTTAAGAAAATGCTTCGTTTCTACCCTTATACTGTTGTGGCAACCAAAGTCTGGGTCTGGGTCTGGAACTTCACCAAGTGAAAGTTCTCCCAAAAGTAGATGAATGAGTTATTTGATAAAAATTGGGTATCCGCAATACTTTTAGAGATAATTCGCATTTACTCATTTTGAGTAGGTGAATAATTAGCTATGGGTCTGAAACTTCACCAAGTGAAAGCTCTTCCAAAAGTAGGTGAATGAGTTATTTGAGAAAAATTGGCTATCTGCAATACTTTTAGAGATAATTCTCATTTACTCATTTTGAGTAGGTGAGTAATTAGCTATGGGTATGAAACTTCACCATGTGAAAGCTCTCCCAAAAGTACATGAATGAGTTATTTGATAAAAATTGGGTATCCGCAATAGTTTTTGAGATAATTAGCATTTACTCATTTTGAGTAGGTGAGTAATTAGCTATGGGTCTGAAACTTCATCGAGTGAAAGCTCTCCCAAAAGTAGGTGAATGAGTTATTTGAGAAAAATTGGCTATCTGCAATACTTTTACAGACGTATATTTGTTCACCTCCTCTCTTCATGGAGGACAGAAGGACTTATATTTGTCCATCATTTTGTGGGACAGCAAACGAGCATTGTCTAATCTTGCGGAGTGTTAGGTCACTTTACCATACAGGTCTTCTTCAGGACTTTTAATATCCACAACGTAGAAACAGAAAAAAATGTTGCCATGGCAACAATAGCTGCCTGATATTGCTGAAAAGCTAACCAGCTCCTATTCATGCAGGGTTTTGGAATGCAAAAAATCCACAGAAATATATAAGTCAAAGAAACAGAAAAAAGTGTATTGCCGAAAAACTAATAAGCTGAAATTTGTGCAAGGGTTTGGAATGCAAAGATACCCGAGAAAAATTTTTAAGCCCAAGAAACATAAAAAAAGTGTTGCCAAAAAACTAATCAGCTTCAATCTGTGCAGGGGTATGGAAAACAAAGAACCCATAAAAATATTTGTAAGTCACGCACACACGCACGCACCCACACACAGGCATCATTTCATAATCTCCCTCCAGGGCTAAAGCCCGGCGGGAAATAACAAAATAGCTATTACTCACTTATGGCATGCTATGAAACTCCAAACTATATGTCATCTTATAGTTAAGGACAAAGTAGCTGAAGAATGTATTTTAGGAAAATACTCTAACTGCAATAGTTTTGGAGTTACAATGGCTTTACTCAACAGTCAGAATTTCAAAGTAGCTATTACTCAGCTGTCCAAGGTGCAACGGGTCTGAAATTTTACTATGTGATAGCTTACCAAAAAGTAGATGGACAACATATTTGAAAAGATTTCCCTAACTTTAATACTTTTGAAGATATTTGACATTTACTTCTTTCATTATTTTGCTACAAATAAGAAAATAGCTATTACTCACTTATGGAATGCAATAGAACCCCAAACTATGTACCATCTTATAGCTAAGGACAAAGTAGCTGAACAACATATTTTAGGAAAATACTGTAACTGCAATAGTTTTGGAGTTACAATGGCTTTACTCAACAGTCAGAATTTCAAAGTAGCTATTACTCAGCTATCCAAGGTGCAACAGGTCTGAAACTTTACTATGTGATAGCTTACCAAAAAGTAGATGGACAACATATTTGAAAAGATTTCCCTAACTTTAATACTTTTGAAGACATTTGACATTTACTTCTTCTGTTATTTAGCTACAAATGAGAAAATAGCTATTACTCACTTATGGAATGCAATAGAACCCCAAACTACGTACCATCTTATAGCTAAGGACAAAGTAGCTGAACAACATATTTCAAGAAAAAACTCTAACTGCAATACTTTTTGAGTTACGAGTCCTTTACTCAAAGTAGCTAAAATTTCTGTTACTCACTTATCTTTAGGCCTAAGTCCACAAAACCAAAAAAATTTCAAGGGCATGAAAATTCATTAGAACAATTAATTTACAAAAAATCTGTAGCTGTAGCAGTTTTGGAGAAATCTGCGTGACACACTAACGCACACACGCACGCACGCACAGGATGCATTTCATAATCTCCCTCCCGGGAGATGAAAAAAAGGGTTGCCATGACACTTGTTGCGAGGCATCATTGAAAAGCTAATCAATACCAATCCATGCAGTGGTTTAGAGTGTAAAGAACACCAAGAAAGACTTCTAAGCCCAAGAAACCAAAAAAGTGTTGCCATGGCAACACTTGTTGCCAGGTGTGCCGAAAAACTAATCAGCTCCAGTCTGTGCAGGGGTATGGAAAGCAAAGAACCCATAAAATATTTACAAATCCAAGAAACAGAAAAAAGTGTTGCCATGGCATGCCTTGTTGCCAGATATTGCCAAGAAAGCAATCACACACAAACTCTCATGCCATCAAACCTCCACACCAAATTTAGTGGAGACACGTAAAAAACTGTACCTGTAAATGAGCAGCAATGAAGGGTGATTCAGAGGGAAAGGCAAAGTCATATCCATGTCCAGCAGGATGGATATAATAATTAAACTAGAAATAGGACGCCCTGTTGCTTGTACCTGCGACATATGAATAGAAACAGGATAGCATAGAAGAACACACATTATCATGTGTAATGTCCACCCTATCAACCTTTTGCTCTATCTTGCACGGTTAAGGAGATAAACGCAAATTTGTGTTTTGCCATTTTTGGCAAAAATCCGAAAATACAAAATGGCCGCCATTTTTGGGGAGGGGAAATTTTTTTGAAAATTGCAAAGAGTACCTTCCTTAGTTATCCTATGAGTCGAAAATTGCGACGAAATCGCTCTATCTCGCACGGTTAAGGAGATAGAAACAATTTTGTGTTTTGCCATTTTTGCCAAAAATCCAAAAATACAAAATGGCCGCCATTTTTGGGGAGGGGAAATTTTTTTGAAAATTCCAAAGAGTACCTTCCTTACATACCCTGTGGTTCGAAAATTTCGATGAAATCGCCCTATCTCGCACGGTTAAGGAGATAGAAGCAATTTTGTGTTTTGACATTTTTGCCAAAAATTCGAAAATTCAAAATGGCCGCCATTTTTGGGGAGGGGAAAATTTTTTGAAAATTGAAAAGAGTACATTCGTTAGATACCCTGTGGGTCGAAAATTTCGACGAAATTACTCTATCTTGCACGGTTAAGGAGATAGAAGCAATTTTTTGTTTTGCCATTTTTGGCAAAAATCCGAAAATACAAAATGGCCGCCATTTTTGGGGAGGGGAAATTTTTTTGAAAATTGCAAAGATTACCTTCCTTAGATACCCTGTGGGTCGAAAATTGTGACGAAATCGCTCTATCTCGCACAGTTAAGGAGATAGAAGCAATTTGGTGTTTTGCCATTTTTGGCAAAAATTTGAAAATTCAAAATGGCCGCCATTTTTGGGGAGGGG
The DNA here is from genome assembly GCA_964017235.1 of Sabellastarte sp. h YS-2021. NCBI lineage: Eukaryota > Metazoa > Annelida > Polychaeta > Sabellida > Sabellidae > Sabellastarte > Sabellastarte sp. h YS-2021. The sequence continues at coordinate 109,616,477 of OZ024928.1, read as the reverse complement.
AAAATTTTTTGAAAATTGAAAAGAATACATTCCTGAGATACCCTGTGGGTCGAAAATTTCGACGAAATTGCTCTATCTCGCACGGTTAAGGAGATAAAAGCCAATTTGTGTTTTGCCATTTTTTGGCAAAAATCCGAAAATTCAAAATGGCCGCCATTTTTGGGGAGGGGAAATTTTTTTTAAAATTGCAAGGAGTACCTTCCTTACATACCCTGTGGGTCGAAAATTGCGACGAAATCGTTCTATCTCGCACAGTTAAGGAGATAGAAGTAATTTTGTGTTTTGCCATTTTTGGCAAAAATCCGAAAATACAAAATGGCCGCCATTTTTGGGGAGGGGAAATTTTTTTGAAAATTGCAAAGAGTACCTTGGTTAGATACCCTGTGGGTCGAAAATTTCGACGAAATCGCTCCACCTCGCACGGTTAAGGAGATAGAAGCAATTTTGTGTTTTGACATTTTTGCCAAAAATTCGAAAATTCAAAATGGCCACCATTTTTGGGGAGAGGAAAATTTTTTGAAAATTGCAAAGATTACCTTCCTTAGATACCCTGTGGGTCGAAAATTGTGACGAAATCGCTCTATCTCGCACAGTTAAGGAGATAGAAGCAATTTTGTGTTTTGCCATTTTTGGCAAAAATCCGAAAATACAAAATGGCCGCCATTTTTGGGGAGGGGAAATTTTTTTGAAAATTGCAAAGAGTACCTTGGTTAGATACCCTGTGGGTCGAAAATTGTGACGAAATCGCTCTATCTCGCACAGTTAAGGAGATAGAAGCAATTTTGTGTTTTGCCATTTTTGGCAAAAATCCGAAAATACAAAATGGCCGCCATTTTTGGGGAGGGGAAATTTTTTTGAAAATTGCAAAGAGTACCTTGGTTAGATACCCTGTGGGTCGAAAATTTCGACGAAATCGCTCTATCTCGAACGGTTAAGGAGATAGAAGCAATTTTGTGTTTTGACATTTTTGCCAAAAATTCGAAAATTCAAAATGGCCACCATTTTTGGGGAGAGGAAAATTTTTTGAAAATTGCAGAGTACCTTCCTTAGATACCCTATGGGTCAAAAATTTCGACGAAATCCCTCTATTTCGTACGGTTAAGGAGATAGAAGCAATTTTGTGTTTTGCCATTTTTGGCAAAAATCCGAAAATACAAAATGGCCGCCATTTTTGGGGAGGGGAAATTTTTTTGAGAATTGCAAAGAGTACCTTCCTTACATACCCTGTGGGTCGAAAATTTCGACGAAATTGCTCTATCTCGCACGGTTAAGGAGATAAACGCCAATTTGTGTTTTGCCATTTTTTGGCAAAAATCCGAAAACTCAAAATGGCCGCCATTTTTGGGGAGGGGAAATTTTTTTGAAAATTGCAGAGTACCTTGGCTAGATACCCTGTGGGTCGAAAATTGCGACGGAATCGCTCTATCTCGCACGGTTAAGGAGATAGAAGCAATTTTGTGTTTTGCCATTTTTGCCAAAAATTCGAAAATTCAAAATGGCCGCCATTTTTGGGGAGGGGAAATTTTTTTTAAAATTGCAAGGAGTACCTTCCTTACATACCCTGTGGGTCGAAAATTGCGACGAAATCGTTCTATCTCGCACAGTTAAGGAGATAGAAGCAATTTTGTGTTTTGCCATTTTTGGCAAAAATCCGAAAATACAAAATGGCCGCCATTTTTGGGGAGGGGAAATTTTTTTGAAAATTGCAAAGAGTACCTTCCCTAGATACCCTATGGGTCAAAAATTTCGACGAAATCCCTCTATTTCGTACGGTTAAGGAGATAGAAGCAATTTTGTGTTTTGCCATTTTTGGCAAAAATCCGAAAATACAAAATGGCCGCCATTTTTGGGGAGGGGAAATTTTTTTGAGAATTGCAAAGAGTACCTTCCTTACATACCCTGTGGGTCGAAAATTTCGACGAAATTGCTCTATCTCGCACGGTTAAGGAGATAAACGCCAATTTGTGTTTTGCCATTTTTTGGCAAAAATCCGAAAATTCAAAATGGCCGCCATTTTTGGGGAGGGGAAATTTTTTTGAAAATTGCAGAGTACCTTGGCTAGATACCCTGTGGGTCGAAAATTGCGACGGAATCGCTCTATCTCGCACGGTTAAGAAGATAGAAGCAATTTTGTGTTTTGCCATTTTTGGCAAAAATCCGAAAATACAAAATGGCCGCCATTTTTGGGGAGGGGAAATTTTTTTGAAAATTGCAAAGAGTACCTTCCCTAGATACCCTATGGGTCAAAAATTTCGACGAAATCCCTCTATTTCGTACGGTTAAGGAGATAGAAGCAATTTTGTGTTTTGCCATTTTTGGCAAAAATCCGAAAATACAAAATGGCCGCCATTTTTGGGGAGGGGAAATTTTTTTGAGAATTGCAAAGAGTACCTTCCTTACATACCCTGTGGGTCGAAAATTTCGACGAAATTGCTCTATCTCGCACGGTTAAGGAGATAAACGCCAATTTGTGTTTTGCCATTTTTTGGCAAAAATCCGAAAATTCAAAATGGCCGCCATTTTTGGGGAGGGGAAATTTTTTTGAAAATTGCAGAGTACCTTGGCTAGATACCCTGTGGGTCGAAAATTGCGACGGAATCGCTCTATCTCGCACGGTTAAGGAGATAGAAGCAATTTTGTGTTTTGCCATTTTTGCCAAAAATTCGAAAATTCAAAATGGCCGCCATTTTTGGGGAGGGGAAAATTTTTTGAAAATTGCAGAGTACCTTCCTTAGATACCCTATGGGTCAAAAATTTCGACGAAATCGCTCTATCTCGCACGGTTAAGGAGATAGAAGCAATTTTGTGTTTTGCCATTTTTGGCAAAAATCCGAAAATACAAAATGGCCGCCATTTTTGGGGAGGGGAAATTTTTTTGAAAATTGCAAAGAGTACCTTGCTTACATACCCTGTGGGTCGAAAATTTCGACGAAATTGCTCTATCTCACACGGTTAAGGAGATAGAAGCAAATTTATGTTTTGCCATTTTTGGCAAAAATTCGAAAATTCAAAATGGCCGCCATTTTTGGGGAGGGGAAAATTTTTTGAAAATTGAAAAGAGTATATTTCTTACATACCCTGGGGGTCGAAAATTTCGACGAAATCGCTCTATCTCGCACGGTTAAGGAGATAGAAGCAATTTTGTGTTTTGCCATTTTTGGCAAAAATCCGAAAATACAAAATGGCCGCCATTTTTGGGGAGGGGAAATTTTTTTGAAAATTGCAAAGACTACCTTTCTTAGATACCCTGTGGGTCGAAAATTTCGACGAAATCGCTCTATCTCTTACGGTTTCTGAGATATTAGCAAATTACTCAAAAGTAGTACTGAAAATACATAATGAAGTACCTAAATGGCTATTACTCATGTACTGAAAAAGCTATCAGTCCCAAATGCAATACCAAGCGAGCTATGGACATAACAATCTTGTATTCAAAATTGTAGTAAAATATCTTTAATTATTTTGGCTTAAATGCACGGAAACCAATGGGTACTGAAAATAGCTGTACTTAAGTATTACTCAGTAAGCAAAAGAGGTACAACAGCCGACACCCAACACCCAAGCAAGCTACTGACCCAATAAGCCTGCATACCAAATTTGGTGACAATAGCTCTAATACTTTTCCTTTAAATGAGCGGAAACCATGCGTGACGCCGGACATCGGACGCCGGACACCGGACGGCAGAAAAAGCAAAAATAATATGTCCACCCCCCAGGGGGGTGGACATAAATAAGTTGTAACCTTAAACTCACTTTTTTAACTTTCAGGTTTGTATGGTAACATTACAATAAAGATCCTGTTTTGGTCTAGATACATGTACATGTTTAATTTAAATGAAAACTCTAAACTATCACTTTAATATTGCCAAAATATCATAGAAATTTGTCCTAACCTTAAACTGAATGTAAGTCAATGCAAATGTTAAGGGTTTAAGGTCATGTTAACCATGTAGACTTTGTTCAATGCTACTTATAACCAAAATTTAAATGTGCTTAAAACATATTGCACATAATTTAAGATATTATCCAAAATTTTAAAAGAGAAGTAATTATAATTATGCCATTACTGAGAGTTAAAGGTCACCTCCATGTAGTCTCAGGGCATTTCTGCAACATCGGTTACATGTACCTGCTAAATATAGATCAAATATGTCATGCCATTTTGGTATATTTGGTGGAATAATAGAAAAACTTGAGCTCAGTAACATTCTTTTACACATGGGAGTTTAAGGTCACCTTAAAATAGGGCACACCTTCAGGACTAGAATCAGACTACATCAACATACCAAATTTAAATTAAATCTGTCATGCAGATTTCAAAAACTCTCTAGAAATTGAAAAATTTAAATTCAATATAGCTATGTTAGCTCTAGGAGTTTAAGGTCACCTTAAAGTGGGCCACACCTTGACCAGTTACACCAATGTACCAAATTTGATTTGAATCTGTAAAGCCATCTTTAAGCTACTGTCCACAAATTGCAAAAGTAAAATTCAATATAAATGTGTTATAAATGGGAGTTTAAGGTCATCTTAAAATACGGCACATATCTATGACCGGCAACACCCACATGCAAAATTTGAATTTCATCCTACAAGCAATTTTTGACATATTTTCTAGAAACAAAGTGTGATGACGATGCCGGTCCTATAGGTGATCCATCGCAACTAAGTGACACCAAACTGTTACAACCTTAAACTCATAAGTTTCTAAAATATCAGCAATTTATTGTAACCTTACAAGAGACCTTTTTCTTTTTGTCTAAATATATGTACATGATGAATATCGATGAAAAAATCTCAGCACATCAAATATCTTCCAAACACCAAAACAATTGTCACAACCTTTAAGTCCATGTTAGTTTAAGGTAAGGTGTTTAAGGTAATCTTTTCCTGAAGGTTCTGTTCAAGGTTTGTTACATCCACAACTGAAACATGCATAGAATTGCACAGTATTTGAAATACTGTTCAAAAATTGTCAAACTTAAAGTGAAAAAAAATGCTGTTATTACTAGGAATTTGAGGTCACCTTATTGTATGACACTTCTCTATGGCCAGTTACATACACATGCAAAATTTGGATGAAATTTCTCAAGCTATTTTCAGTGTACTCTATGGAAAAATACAAAATGTACACTCAACAAATAACTTTTTAATACTTGCGAGTTTAAGGTCACCTTAATACAGGGCACACCTTGAAAACCAGTTACAACTACATGGCAAATTTGAATTGAATCCATCCACCCATTTTTGAGATACTGGGACATATCCCTGAAGGAGCGATTTTATGCACTTTAGATGTATCCTCTCCGTACATTTCCCAACAATGAAGGAATATTAGCAGTGGCAGCTAAACTGAGACAGGACCCCACAAAAGGACCAATAGTTAATTTCATACTAGACTTACTTAAATTAGTTTTTCACAGTGTGAACTTTAACTTCAATGGAGACCACTACCTACAAACAGCAGGCACAGCTATAGGCACAGCATTGGCCCCTAACTATGTGAATCTATGTATCTTATTACTGTGAGTTTAAGGTCAACTTAAATAGGGCACACCTTGAGGAACAGTTACATCAACATGTTAAATTGGAATTTAATTCATCAAGCCATTTTGAGATACTGTCTGGAAAGTAAGTGTGACGACACTGACCATGTGTGTCTTCAATCATAGCTGCGAGTGACACAAACTAATGCAAACTTAAACTCATAAGTTTATAAAATATCAGCAATTTACTATAACCTAACAAAAGATATCATTTTTGGTGGAGATATATGTACATGATAAATATCAATGTAAAAAGTCCTAATTAGCACATAAAATATCTTCAAAACACCAAACATATTGTCCCAACCTTAAACTCAAAGTTTGTTTGCACTGCTGTATATTTTTTCTGAAGGTTCTGTACAATATTTGTTACATCCACAACTAAAATATCCCTAGAATAGCACAATATTTGAAATACTGTTCAAAAATTACAAAAACTTAAAGTGAATATAATTCTGTTATTACTGGGAGTTTAAGGTCACCTTATTGAAATTTCTGAAGTTATTTACAGTATAATCCATGGAGAAAGAAAAAACATAAACTGGATATGTTTTTTTATATGTGGGAGTTTAAGGTCACCTTAAAATAGGGTATACCTTCAAAACTAGTTACAACCACATGCCAAATTTGAATTGAATCTATCAAGCCATTTTTGAGATACTGTCTGGAAACGAAAAAACTTAAACTCAAGATAAGTATGTTACTAGTGGGACTTTAAGGTCACCAAACTATACAGCACACCCTCAAGACCAGTTACATCCACATGCCAAATTTGAATTAAATCTGACAAACCATTTTTGAGATACTGTCCGGAATACAAAGTGTGACGACGACAGACAACGCCACAAAATGAGATGATGAAGTAATCCCTATATGCCACGAAGCATAAATGCTGGTGACACAAAAACAAAGATATTTTTGTATAATGATAAGTTAATGAGTTGTACATATATATAGGCCAGCAACTTACATGAACCCATGGGAATCACACCCATTCAAAAAGGTCTGCAGTTCTACCAGGAAAGCATCCAGCCTCAGTGCTTTTACCTGGACAACATACCAACAATTTACTGATATTTGCATGATGTAATCCATATTTCAAATTATCACTTTAGTTTTGACCTTTAAATAATTATAATATGAAACATATGTGATCATTCTGGAACTGAATACATTTGACTGTCGGTTTGCAAATATTAATCAGGAATGGTGTATAGTCATGATACTTGATAAATTTCAAAATGCAACTAAGTATCATTGGACAAAATTGTGCATAGGCACATACTTTCAAAACATAAATATTTGAGTATTCCCTTTGTAGTATATGTTTTTTTTTATCCTGACACAAACATAACTGAAGTTATACATACTAAATAAGTGACAGCATTTTAAATAAAAGTTTACACAATAAAAAGTAAATTATAATATACAATAAACTAGAATCAATGCAATTTGTATACACTGGAAAGACAACTCACCAAAGCCAGTGAACCATCATTTGACTTTGAAGGAGGGGTCCAAGATTAAATCTGTCCACATCAGAAGATTCCCAGCCCATGATTTCCTATTGGTTGGGTTCACATTGCAAACCTCGAGGACCAATAATAAGCAAGTTAACACTTTTAAGCAAGTTAACACTTTTAAGTTTGGCTGTCCTCGTTAGACCTTAAAGGAGAGCCTAAGGTGAAATCTCAACACATAAGAAAATTCTCAGCCCATGATTTCCTTAAGTTGGTTTCACATCCCAAACCTCTAGGACCAATGATAAGCAAGTTATAAACACGTTTGTTTGGCTATCTTCGTTTGACCTGGAAAAGAGGCCCAAGGAGGCTCCGAAGGTCAAATCTGAACAAATAAGAAGATTCCCAGCCCATGACTTCCTATAAGTTGGTTTCACATTGCAAACCTCTAGGACCAATAATAAGCGAGTTATAAGCACTTTTAGGTTTGGCTATCCTCGTTTGACCTTGAAGGAGGAGTCCTAGGTCAAATCTGACCACATCAGAAGATTCCCAGCCCATGATTTACTATACATTGGTTTCACATCACAAACGTCTAGGACCAATAATAAGGGAGATATAGGGACTTTTAAAGTCCGTTACTTGGGGTACTTTGGCACTCCGTGGATGAGCTTGAATTACGACCTTGAAGGTCAAATGTCTGCAAGGTTGTAAGGACATGTATATCTGTTATACATATCACCTATGTAGAGATTCAACCTTCTACCTATGAGAACCAGCCAATACAAAAAGGTGGATAATTTTCAAAGAAATGCCCACGGTGGCCATCTTGGTTTTCAGAATGAGGCTAATTTTAGTCCCAGGAAGCTTACCTCCCAATGAACATATCCTGCAAATCAGGTGAACCTAACTGCTGTAGTTTTCTCTGAGAGCGTTAAAGTCAAAAATCTCTCTACACGTGGCAGTGGCGGCATAGTGAATGCTAAACCAAAGTATCCAGTGGATACAATTAAGCTTAATTTATTTATTTGAATTACATTTACATGTACTGATACTCACACTGGGGTGGCTATTTGTACTACGTAGGTATAATTCCCATTCTCTCTGAACGTTCAACATACTGATAACTTATTCTGACAAGTCACATTTCATTTCAGGATTCACTGAAAAGTAATATATTTCTACAATTAACTTAATTAAAGCTCTGAAACATATTTCTCAAAATCAGGGATGGTATTCACAAAGATTCTTATTCTTAGAATTTTTCTTAGAATTGTTGTTTTTATTCTTAGAATGTTTCTAAGAATAAGAATTTTCTATTCACAAAGATTTTTATTCTTAGAATACATGTATTCTAAGAATTGATTTAAACCTAAGACTGGCACATAGCATGCTTAACTTAAGAAAAATAGTTATTTTGGTGATTATAATGCAGCAACTGATTGCAAATTGACATCCAAAACAGAGTGTTACATATTAAGTTATCTATTGTGTGTACTGTAATGAAATGCAGCCTCTTTATATTATTTCAAAATTTCTAACTTTCTGTTCACATATGCCATGATCTGCATTCTTAGAATTTTTCTTAGAATTACACTTAAGTCTAAGAAAAATTCTAAGAATTGCATACATTTTGTTTTACTTCTATTCTTACATTTTTTTAAGCATTGTGTTGTGAATAGGATTTTATTCTAAGAATAAGAAAATTCTTAGCATAGAATTTTTCTTAGACTTAAGTGTAATTCTAAGAAATATTCTAAGAATCTTTGTGAATACAGACCCAGATCTATAGAACTACAGTTTTATCTATGGTTTGAGGTTTAACCTATGCCCCAGCTGCTGGTTGGCATGTTTCATTACTTTTTAATGCTAACACCCTTAATTGTGTTCTGTTGAAAACCTTAGCATATGCTAAAATATGTGCTGAAATAGTCTCCTGTCAAAAAATACAGACCTGCCACTTCAGATAAAAAAATAAATGAAAGCAATCTTCAATTCTCCCTTTTTACTGTAGAACATTGCTCACTAATTTACAGTTTTATACAGTCAGCAAAAGACACCATGCAAAGACAGATGATAAAATTGGGTTTTATGTTTTTAACACCATTTTTTTTATTAAAACAAAGACACAGGTAGTATGACATATAAGCTATTTCTCACAATTTCAAATACATGTAACAGGATATTTTCAATTTTTCAGGGATTGCCTTTACATATAGAACTTACAGTGACTTATGCAAAGTTAAAGGAACAACTAGAGGATCGCTTGCAAAACAAAGCAATTGTTTTGCAAAAACAAGGCATCCCGAAAAGAAGAAATAATGGCAGCTTAATCATATAAGAAAGTTCTGCTTATAGCTCAACAAAGCCAGAATATAGGAAAATAGCATCAGAGATGCCCGTACCCCACAGCCTAGGGAAATATTTTCAACACCATGAGATATAGAAGTACTGTACCAGTACAAACTAGAGGATACTTTCAGAGCACTGTCAGTTATATAAAGGTCCAAACAATGTTTAAATGGAGAAATAATGTTTAAAAGAAAGATAATGCGTATAAAGATGAAGTATTAAAACAAGATAATTCAATGACAAGATGACAGCATTAATCAGTAAACTAAAATTCAACACTCTTTATATACATCTGCATTTCCGAATTATGGTTTAGATGGTTTGAATATTACCATGCATACAGAAGTGGTAATACATTTATTGAATGCTTATGTGTGGTGTTGGAGTAAAATCTGCGGCTCACTTGATGAAATTCTATCTCTTACAATGGGAAGTTATGAAAGTAAAATTCTTAATAAATTCTAATATGACTTTTGCTTAATCTGCATCAAAAGACAGACCCAAAGGTGCAACAAGATTTTAAAGGTCAAGGTCACTACGGCAAGGTAAAAGGTCAAATTAAGGTCACACCATGATAATACACACCTATAGCCAATAACCAATGTCCCTACCAAGTATCAACTTCTTACACCTTACGGTTTCCGAGATACAGCCCTGACGATTTTATAGGTCAAGGTCACTATGGCAAGGTCAAAGGTCAAATCAAGGTCACACCATGATGCTGCACACCTACACCCCCTAGCCAATGTCTCTACCAAATATTAACTTCCTGCACCTAACAGTTTCCGAGATAAAGCCCGGACAATATTTTATAGGTCAAGGTCACTACAGCAAGGTTAAAGGTCAAATCAAGGTCAGACCATGACGTTGCACACCTACACCCCCTGATCAATATCCCTACCAAGTATCAACTTTCTACACCTTACGGTTTCTGAGATATAGCCCAGACAACATTTTATAGGTCAAGGTCACTACGGCAAGGTCAAAGGTCAAATCAAGGTCAGACAATTACGCTGCACACCTACACCCCCTAAGCAATATCCCTACCAAGTATCAACTTCCTACACCTTACGGTTTCTGAGATATAGCCTGGACAAGATTTTATAGGTCAAGGCCAATATGGCAAGGTCACAGGTCAAATCAAGGTCACACCATGACGTTGCACACCTACACCCCCTAACCAATATCCGTACCACGTATCAACTTCCTACACCTTACGGTTTCTGAGATATAGCCCGGACAACATTTTATAGGTCAAGGTCACTATGGCAAGGTCAAAGGTCAAATCACGGTCACACCATGACGTTGCACACCTACATTCCCTAACCAATGTCCCTACCAAATATCAACTTCCCAAGCCTTACAGTTTCCGAGATATAGCCCGGACAACATTTTATAGGTCAAGGTCACTACGGCAAGGTCAAAGGTCAAATCAAGGTCAGACCATGACGTTGCACACCTACACCCCCTAACCAATATCCCTACCAAGTATCAACTTCCTACATCTTACGGTTTCCGAGATATAGCCCGGACAAGATTTTATAGGTCAAGGTCACTACGGCAAGGTCAAAGGTCAAATCAAGGTCAGACTATGACGTTGCACAACTACACCCCCTAACCAATGTCCCTACCAAGTATCAACTTCCTACACCTTACAGTTTCCGAGATATAGCCCGGACAAGATTTTCAAACTCAAGGTCACTACGGCAAGGTCAAAGGTCAAATCAAGGTCAGACCATGACGTTGCACAGCTACACCCCCTAACCAATGTCCCTACCAAGTATCAACTTCCTACACCTTACGGATTCTGAGATACAGCCCGGACAAACTATTTCCCGCCGCCCGCCCACCCACCCGCCCGCCCGCCCGACCATCCGGACACCATGGGCGAAAACAATACCCCAACAGCCATTTAGGGCTGTGGGGCAAAAAGCGGTTCTTGGGCAGGGTAGTTATCTTGAATACAGTGTGTTTCAAAAATTTTGATGAAATTGCTCTATCTTGCAAGGTTAAGGAGACAGAGGCAATTTGGTGTTTTTGACCCCCATTTTCTGGGTAAATTTTTTTGGAAAATTGTGCAGAGATACAAGCATTTTTGCGTTTTGTAAAAAATTCGAAAATTCAAATGGCCACCATTTTTGGCGGGACAAAGAATTTTTGAAAATGGGGTAACCTACTCAGCAAAGTTACCCTGCAGGTCAAAAAATTCCTTGAAATCGCTCTATCTAGCACGGTTTTCGAGATACAAGCATTTTGTGTTTTGCATTTTAAAAAAAAAATGAAAATTCAAAAAGGTTGCCCTTTTTGACAAGTGAAATATTCATTGAAACTTGGAAAGGCTAGTCTTCACAGATACCCTGTGGGTCAAAAATTGTGCCGAAATCGCTCTCTCTCTCTCGCACGGTTTTCAAGAAACATTTTTGTGTTTTGCGATTTTTGCGAAAAATTTTTGAAAACTGGGTCAGCTACTCAGCAAAGGTACAATGTGGGTCAAAAATTTCATCGAAATCGCTCTATCTAGCAAGGTTTTCGAGATACAAGCATTTTTGTGTTTTGCATTTTTGAAACAAGCAATCAGTGCCCATGAACAGGCTCTGTGTCAGCTGACTGTGTGTTTTGAGTTTCAGAGTAGAAGTGACAGAAGGACACAAAAGTTATGCCCTGGAAATGGTGTTCAGAAGGAAAGTAAGAAGGTAACTGTTAAGGTGTAAAAAGTAAGTTAAAAACATATTTAAAGAATTATTGCAAATGCAATAGTTTTAATTTTACGATGTTATAGCTGACCCCAAAATAGGTGAATAACATATTTACACAAAATTCTCTAAATGCAACAGATTTCAAGTTATAAGTGATTTACTCAACAGTGATAACCTAAAAGTAGCTATTACTCAGCTATGCCATGAGCTACAGGTCTGAAATTTTACTATGTTATAGCTGACCCAAAAGTAGCTGAATAACATATTTATACAAAATTCTCTAAATGCAATATTTAGTTTTCAAGTTACAAGTGATTTTACTCATGATGGAACTTACTGAAAAGTCCAAAAGTAGCTATTACTCACTTAGCTATTGAGATAGACACCGTAGTTACTCACCATGTTGTAGCTATGGAAAAAGTAGCTGAATAACATATTTTAACAAAATGCTCTAAATGCAATACTTTTCAAGTTATAAATGATTTAGTGTTGAGTAAGAACTTCAAACCAGCTATTTCTCAGGTATGCAATGAGCCACAGGTCTGGAATTTTACCATGTTATAGCTGACCCCAAAATAGGTGAATAACATATTGAAGCTAAATACTCTAAATGCAATAGTTTTCAAGTTACAAATGATTTACTCAACAGTGATAACCTAAAAGTAGCTATTACTCAGCTATGCCAAGAGCTACAGGTCTGAAATTTTACTATGTTATGGCTGACCCATAGTAGCTGACTAACATATTTACACAAAATTCTGTAAATGCAATAGTTTTCAAGTTAGAGGTGATTTTACTCATGAAGGAAGTTACTGTATTTATCCGTATAAATGCCCCCTCCCTATTAATCGCCCCCCCCCCCCTCTTCTCAACCTTTGCAAAGTTCATATTTTGGGGTTTTACATCCCTCTCAACAGCCACCAACCTTGCGATTCCGGGAATCCGAAAAAAGATGCGTTTTAGTACTTCCCCAATCGAATACCGCTTACGACTACCAAAGAAAATCACAACAAAACATGGCAATTTTGTTCACAGATGCATTAAAATCTGTAAAAAAACGAGATAAAAGTTTATAATTTCTTCAGATTTAAGGTTGGTTTCTAATATTTTAAGCTCTCCCACCATTATACATGCTGGTAATCGAGATCAAGGCTGTTAGTGTCCATTATCGCCCATTGCCACTGGACTCGAGAGTTGATTTTTTTTATCTGTAATAGTAGCCCCCCCTTTTGAAAAATGCATCCCCCCCCCCCCCCCGGGCATTTATAAGGATAAATACGGTACTGAAAAGTCCAAAGGTAGCTATTACTCACTTAGCTATTGAGATAGACACCCACGTTACTCACCATGTTGTAGCTATGGAAAAAGTAGCTGAATAACATATTTTAACAAAATGCTCTAAATGCAATACTTTTCAAGCTATAAATGATTTAGTGTTGACTAAGAACTTCAAACCAGCTATTACTCAGGTAAGCAATGAGTCACAGGTCTGGAATTTTACCATGTTATAGCTGACCCAAAATAGGTGAACAACATATTGAAACGAAATACTCTAAATGCAATACTTTTCAAGTTATAAGTGATGTACTCTGCAGTGATAACCTAAAAGTAGCTATTACTCAACTATGCCATGAGCTACAGGTCTGAAATTTTACTATGTTATAGCTGACCCAAAAGTAGCTGAATAACATTTTTACACAAAATTTTCTAAATGCAATAGTTTTTAAGTTACAAGTGATTTTACTCATGATGGAACTTACTGAAAAGTCCAAAAGTAGCTATTACTCACTTAGCTATTGAGATAGACACCAAGTTACTCACCATATTGTAGCTATGGGAAAAAGTAGCTGAATAACATATTTTAACAAAATACTCTAAATGCAATACTTTTCAAGTTATATAAATGATTTAGTGTTGAGTAAGAACCTCAAAGTAGCTATTACTCAGCTATGCAATGAGCCACAGGTCTGGAATTTTACTATGTTATAGCTGACCCCAAAATAGGTGAATAACATATTGAAACTAAATACTCTAAATGCAATACTTTTCAAGTTATAAGTGATTTACTCAACAGTGATAACATAAAAGTAGCTATTACTCAGCTATCCCATGAGCTAGAGGTCTGCAATTTTACTATGTTATAGCTGACCCAAAAGTAGCTGAATAATATAGTTACACAAAATTCTCTAAATGCAATAGTTTTCAAGTTACAAGTGATTTTACTCATGATGGAAGTTACTGAAAAGTCCAAAAGTAGCTATTACTCACTTAGGTATTGAGATAGACACCCAAGTTACTCACCATGTTGTAGCTATGGAAAAAAGTAGCTGAATAACATATTTTAACAAAATACTCTAAATGCAATACTTTTCAAGTTATAAATGATTTAGTGTTGAGTAAGAACCTCAAAGTAGCTATTACTCAGGTATGCAATGAGCCACAGGTCTGGAATTTTACTATGTTATAGCTGACCCCAAAATAGGTGAATAACATATTGAAACTAAATACTCTAAATGCAATACTTTTCAAGTTATAAGTGATTTACTCAACAGTGATAACATAAAAGTAGCTATTACTCCGCTATGCCATGAGCTACAGGTCTGAAATTTTACTATGTTATAGCTGACCCAAAAGTAGCTGAATAATATATTTACACAAAATTCTCTAAATGCAATAGTTTTCAAGTTACAAGTGATTTTACCCATGATCAAGTTATAATTGATTTAGTGCATGATTTCATTAATTTTAATGCATTAAAAATTATTTTAAAATTCATAAAAAAATAATTAAGAAAGATCCAGGTCTGACACTCACACAAGGGAATCTACTTGTGGTCTAGTATATATTTGCACGAAATGAGAGAAATCCCTGCAATAGTCACTGAAAAAATTGTGATAAAGTGTTGAAATTTTCACACTTTTGGTGGGAGTACCTCCCTTGTAATGGCTCTAGCAAACAGACGAACAGACAGATTTGCATACCTTGAACAGTTTTTCATCCTCGATAGATAAGGTATCTTTTAAAACAAACAGCATGTCTCTAGGCCTTGTAGTTTTGGAGAAGTTGTTCACGCGGTCGCCAACGCCTCAGAGTGACGACATAAAAAACAACATTTTTGTTTATGTTATTGAATGTAATGTAATGTGCATTTATAATCAGCGCAATATCTCCATATACTACAGGACTCAAAGCGCTATTAAACCCATCCGATAGCACAGGTACAGCCCCAACTCACAAGTAACTGACATTCCCCTAACTGGCAGATAGAGGCTCAAGGATGACATTTATCAACGTCCTTGAGGTTCTTTAGCCTGCCACTAGGGATAGGACCACCATTTTAAGTGGTCATCCGAGCCACTGTGTATCTGCCTGTACCTGGGTTTGAACCCACGTCCTCTGAGTTCCTAGACAAGTGTGCTACCCGCTAGTCCACAGTGGCAGATTGAATGATATATGTATTATTTTTTAAAGAAGGACTCATTAATGTCTGACAAAAACTATTGTAATTTAAAATTTACACTAAAACATGAACTTTAAATTAACTAGAGGATCGCTCGCAAAAAAAAAGATAATGTTTTTGCATAGCAAAAACAAAGCGTCCCGAAAAGGATATAAAGGTGAGTGCTAAAGTATTAAGAAAATGCTTTGTTTCTAGCCTTATACTGTTGTGGCAACCAAAGTCAGCGCAGTCTGCTCTATCTAGCACGGTTTTCAAGATATAAGCATTTTTGTGTTTTGCAAAAAATAAAAAAATTAAAAATGTCCGCTATATTTGGCGAGACAAAAATATTTTGAAAATTGGCATGGCTACTCTGCAGAGATACCCAGCAGGTCCAAAATTTTGTTGAGTTCACTCCATATAGCACGGTTTTCGAGATATAAGCATTTTTGTGTTTTGCAAAAACTTTAAAAATTCAAAATGGCCACCATTTTGGGGAGACAAAAATTTTTGTCAAGACCACTGCCGTGGTGTGTATCTCCCGCTGAGCATTAAAGCAGAAGAAATAGCTTTTCCGAGATATTCACAATTTTTCATTTTCGTGTGTGAAAGGTCTTCCAAAAGTAGGTGAATGAGTTATTTGAGAAAAATTGGCTATCTACAATACTATTAAGAGATAATTCACATTTACTTATTTTGAGTAGGTGAATAATTATCTATGGGTCTGAAACTTCACCAAGTGAAAGCTCTCCCAAAAGTAGGTGAATGAGTTATTTGAGAAAAATTGGCTATCTGCAATACTTTTAGAGATAATTCGCATTTACTCATTTTGAGTAGGTGAGTAATTAGCTATGGGTCTGAAACTTCACCAAGTGAAAGCTCTCCCAAAAGTAGGTGAATGAGTTATTCGAGAAAAATTGGCTATCTGCAATACTTTTACAGATAATTCGCATTTACTCATTTTGAGTAGGTGAGTAATTAGCTATGGGTCTGAAACTTCACCAAGTGAAAGCTCTCCCAAAAGTAGGTGAATGATTAATTTGAGAAAAACTGGCTATCTGCAATACTTTTAGAGATAATTCGCATTTACTCATTTTGAGTAGGTGAGTAATTAGCTATGGGTCTGAAACTTCACCAAGTGAAAGCTCTCCCAAAAGTAGGTGAATGAGTTATTTGATAAAAATTGGCTCTCTCCAATACTTTTAGAGATAATTCGCATTTACTCATTTTCAGTAGGTGAGTAATTAGCTATGGGTCTGAAACTTCACCAAGTGAAAGCTCTCCCAAAAGTAGGTGAATGAGTTATTTGAGAAAAATTGGCTATCTGCAATACTTTTAGAGATAATTCGCATTTACTCATTTTCAGTAGGTGAGTAATTAGCTATGGGTCTGAAACTTCACCAAGTGAAAGCTCTCCCAAAAGTAGGTGAATGAGTTATTTGAGAAAAATTGGCTATCTGCAATACTTTTAGAGATAATTCGCATTTACTCATTTTGAGTAGGTGAGTAATTAGCTATGGGTCTGAAACTTCACCAAGTGAAAGCTCTCCCAAAAGTAGGTGAATGAGTTATTTGAGAAAAATTGGCTATCTGCAATACTTTTAGAGATAATTCGCATTTACTCATTTTCAGTAGGTGAGTAATTAGCTATGGGTCTGAAACTTCACCAAGTGAAAGCTCTCCCAAAAGTAGGTGAATGAGTTATTTGAGAAAAATTGGCTATCTGCAATACTTTTAGAGATAATTCGCATTTACTCATTTTGAGTAGGTGAGTAATTAGCTATGGGTCTGAAACTTCACCAAGTGAAAGCTCTCCCAAAAGTAGGTGAATGAGTTATTTGAGAAAAATTGGCTATCTGCAATACTTTTAGAGATAATTCGCATTTACTCATTTTCAGTAGGTGAGTAATTAGCTATGGGTCTGAAACTTCACCAAGTGAAAGCTCTGCCAAAAGTAGGTGAATGAGTTATTTGAGAAAAATTGGCTATCTGCAATACTTTTAGAGATAATTCGCATTTACTCATTGGCTATCTGCAATACTTTTAGAGATAATTTGCATTTACTCATTTTCAGTAGGTGAGTAATTAGCTATGGGTCTGAAACTTCACCAAGTGAAAGCTCTCCCAAAAGTAGGTGAATGAGTTATTTGAGAAAAATTGGCTATCTGCAATACTTTTAGAGATAATTCACATTTACTCATTTTCAGTAGGTGAGTAATTAGCTATGGGTCTGAAACTTCACCAAGTGAAAGCTCTGCCAAAAGTAGGTGAATGAGTTATTTGAGAAAAATTGGCTATCTGCAATACTTTTAGAGATAATTCGCATTTACTCATTTTGAGTAGGTGAGTAATTAGCTATGGGTCTGAAACTTCACCGAGTGAAAGCTCTCCCAAAAGTAGGTGAATGAGTTATTTGAGAAAAATTGGCTATCTGCAATACTTTTAGAGATAATTCGCATTTACTCATTTTGAGTAGGTGAGTAATTAGCTATGGGTCTGAAACTTCACCAAGTGAAAGCTCTCCCAAAAGTAGGTGAATGAGTTATTTGAGAAAAATTGGCTATCTGCAATACTTTTAGAGATAATTCGCATTTACTCATTTTGAGTAGGTGAGTAATTAGCTATGGGTCTGAAACTTCACCAAGTGAAAGCTCTCCCAAAAGTAGGTGAATGAGTTATTTGAGAAAAATTGGCTATCTGCAATACTTTTAGAGATAATTCGCATTTACTCATTTTCAGTAGGTGAGTAATTAGCTATGGGTCTGAAACTTCACCAAGTGAAAGCTCTCCCAAAAGTAGGTGAATGAGTTATTTGAGAAAAATTGGCTATCTGCAATACTTTTAGAGATAATTCGCATTTACTCATTTTGAGTAGGTGAGTAATTAGCTATGGGTCTGAAACTTCACCAAGTGAAAGCTCTTTCAAAAGTAGGTGAATGAGTTATTTGAGAAAAATTGGCTATCTGCAATACTTTTAGAGATAATTCGCATTTACTCATTTTCAGTAGGTGAGTAATTAGCTATGGGTCTGAAACTTCACCAAGTGAAAGCTCTCCCAAAAGTAGGTGAATGAGTTATTTGAGAAAAATTGGCTATCTGCAATACTTTTAGAGATAATTCACATTTACTCATTTTCAGTAGGTGAGTAATTAGCTATGGGTCTGAAACTTCACCAAGTGAAAGCTCTGCCAAAAGTAGGTGAATGAGTTATTTGAGAAAAATTGGCTATCTGCAATACTTTTAGAGATAATTCGCATTTACTCATTTTGAGTAGGTGAGTAATTAGCTATGGGTCTGAAACTTCACCAAGTGAAAGCTCTCCCAAAAGTAGGTGAATGATTAATTTGACAAAAATTGGCTATCCGCAATACTTTTAGAGATAATTCGCATTTACTCATTTTCAGTAGGTGAGTAATTAGCTATGGGTCTGAAACTTCACCAAGTGAAAGCTCTCCCCAAAAGTAGGTGAATGAGTTATTTGAGAAAAATTGGCTATCTGCAATACTTTTAGAGATAATTCGCATTTACTCATTTTGAGTAGGTGAGTAATTAGCTATGGGTCTGAAACTTCACCATGTGAAAGCTCTTTGGGATAGCTGCTCTGCAGAGATACCCTGAAGATAAAAAATTTCGTCGAAATCGCTCTATGTAGCACGGTTTTCGAAATATTAGCATTTTTGTGTTTTGCAATTTTTGAGCAAAAATTCGAAAATTCAAAATGGCCGCCATTTTTGGCAAGAGAAAATTTTTTTGAAAATTGGCATGGCTACTCTGCAGAGATACCCTGCGGGTCAAAAATTTCGTCGAAATCGCTCTATCTAGCAGGGTTTTTGAGATATAAGCATTTTTATGTTTTGCAATTTTTGCGAAAAATTCGAAAATTCAAAATGGCCGCCATTTTTGGCGAGACAAAATTTTTTTGAAAATTGGCATGGCTACTCTGCAGATATACCCTGTGGGTCAAAAATTTCGTCGAAATCGCTCTATCTAGCAGGGTTTTCGAGATATAAGCATTTTTATGTTTTGCAATTTTTGCGAAAAATTCGAAAATTCAAAATGGCCGCCATTTTTGGTGAGACAAAAATTTTTTCAAAATTGGGATAACTACTCTGCAGATACCCTGTGGGTCAAAAATTTCGTCGAAATCGCTCTATCTAGCACGGTTTTCGAGATATAAGCATTTTTGTGTTTTGCAATTTTTGCGAAAATTTCGAAAATTCAAAATGGCCGCCATTTTGGGCGAGACAAAAATATTTTGAAAATTGGGAAAACTACTCCGCAGAGATACCCTGTGGGTCAAAAATTTCGTCGAAATCGCTCTATCTAGCACGGTTTTCGAGATATAAGCATTTTTGTGTTTTCCTTATTTGGAAAATTCGTAATGATTAATTAATCATTAATTACTCGGCCATTTCTTGACCAATCAATGCCAAAATCTAATGATTTCCAGATTTTAATAGAATGAATGTATTTGCCAAGTTTCAGGTGAATTGATAAAATTCCTTTCAAGTTATCATCCGGACAAGCTTCCCCATCGAAAAAAGACATTTTTGGTCATGTGACCTCTCTGATTGGTTGAAATGTCACTGCAGCATATTCAAAAAAATTCCCCAAGGCTACTGCCTAAACCTGCCAAATTTGAAAAGAATCTGCCTAATGGTTACAGAGTTATAAGGAAAACAAAATGCGGAGCCGGCGGAGCCGGAAGCTCTCCCATACACAAACAAGCGTCCCTTGCGGGACGCTTAATTACACCAAGGACACAAAAACACTATCGATATCTTTAATTAAAATTAATATTTGTTTAGAACATCATATCTTACAACCTATTTTTAAATAATGTAAGTATTTTATAGACACCAGGCTATAAAACACAGGAAATAGTGAGCAAATAAACCAGAAACCAGTCCACTTGACATTTCTGTATAGAAAAGCAAATCAGGAACCAGGCTATTGTTTAAAAAGAGTAAACCACAGAAACACAACCCCCATGAAAACGGGAACATCGGCAATACAGTTAATGAAAAGGGAAAAGTAAAATGTCATAAAAGCAGAAATATACGGAAGCCTATAAGGGTCATGTTGAAAAAAAAAATTAAGTCGTAATTTTAAGTCGTAATTACGACTTACACAAGTCATAATTACGAGATACTAAATCGTAATTACGACTTATGGAATTTTTTTAAAACCAAAAACAAGAACTCCTAAGTCGTAATTACGAGATAGTAAGTCGTAATTACGACTTGTGAATTTTTTTTAAAACAAAAAACAACAAAATTGTCTTGCAATTATAACTTAAGACTGGGCCACATTGGGATGATTTTAAAACTACGATGGAGGTAGCTAAGGCAGACTAAAGTTGACCAAACATTTTCCCTTTTTTCCACCAATCTATGCTAATAGAGGGTATGGGGTTTGCTCAGAGCTAAAGCTCTAAGTTGGGCATGACCTGCCTGGTCAAGGGAGATACATAGTGACTCAGATGATCACTATAATGGAGGTCCCGTGTTATTGGGCCCTTTCCCCAGTGACACCTAAAAGAACTTTGGAGACGTTGATAATTAGTCATCTCCAAGCCTCTGTCTCTCTCTATTGTAAATGTGATAGTCCCAGTATGACCCTGAGTGGTTGATGTGGATGTTAAACAACTAAATAACTTAAAACTAAGTTGGGCATGACTGACAGGACAAGGCAACAGTGTAGCTGACCATAAAATCTTTTGCTACATATACTTAGGAAAGTGACTCTAACCGACTTCAACCTTAGTAATTACGAGATAGTAAGTCATAATTACGACTTAGGAGTTCTTGTTTTTGGTTTTAAAAAATTTCATAAGTCGTATCTCGTAATTACGACTTAGTATCTCGTAATTACGACTTGTGTAAGTCGTAATTACAAGATAATATTGTCGTTTTTGTTTTTAAAAAAAATTCATAAGTCGTAATTACGACTTAATTTTTTTTTCAACATGACCCTTATAGGCTTCCGTAGAAATATACCGTTCCAGACTTACTTAGAAAAAAAAGTACTGGGAGTCTGTCCCTTGCCACTGGGAAATATCAACAGTAATCAATAGCACGAGCTATAATTGTGTCTTAATGACAAAACTCAAAACAACAAACATTTTAGAAGACTTTAAGGGGTGATTACACAATGATACACTTAAAATTACTGTGGAATTTGTTTTATTTATGTTGTACACACACTCAACAGAGTCACCGTAAGTGTACTTTGGTCCAGTGGTTCATTGAAGACTGATTGTTGGTGAAATGTGTGGGTGAGGTGCTGTTCGCCAGTTGTTTTGTCGGCGAAGTGTATGGTTGATGGTCCAGTTTTCGTGCTAGCACTAGTTTTCCTGTGTTTGCAACATATTTAGCAATATCTCAGCCAGTATAAAATGTAATTTCGTCAAATGAAAATTGGCAAAATCTACTGTTATCTTTCTTTAAAATGATACATTTATCATTTCTGTAGATGAATCAGGTACTGGGATATCACTTGTCAAAGTCTTTTAGTCCTTATTTAAGGTTCATACTATAGTTTGTATGCCAATAAATTTTTATCTATACAATGTGAAATTTTGTTGCTCTTTATTACTTGTAAATCTCTCAATACATAACCAATTTTTACAATTAAAACATCATTTGAAAGGTTAAAGTGTAGAAGGTCGACAGTTATGTCTTTGTTTTTGTATAGTATTGTGCAAAAAATTATTTAATTTTAAAGTTTCTGAAATAACCAACAGATAGCATGAAAACTGGGTCAGTAACCCTGTGACATATAACCTTTGCCATTCAAAATTAAATGAATGCAACAAATATTTTTTCAGCATTTTAGTGGATATTTTCTTCATAATTCACCATAAATAATGCCTGAAGTATTTTATAGTTGTGGAGGACTTAATGTAGACTTTTTTTATCATGTATCATGTGATATTTTTATTAAGTACTGCTACCCTGCATAAGTTGGCCGCAGCCATAAGTTGGTCGCCTTAACCACACCTTCACAGGGCTTTAACATGAGTGGCCTCTGAAATCGTGTATTATTGTTAAACTTATTATATGCAACAGTTGTCACTGGTGTACAATAACCTATTTGTCTTTCTGGAGCCTGTAGATGAGCCGTGGCCAACTTATGGCTGCGGCCACCTTATGCAGCATGATTAGCAGTCGCATGATTAGCACTACTGATCCAGCTCACATACAGTAGGGCCAGCTGGCAGATCCTAGTCTAACTACGTAACAACTGGTCTTAAAGCAGCCATTACTTTCACAAATGCAATTTTCTTACGTGTAGCTTATAATTCCATCAATCTACCATCATAATATATCTTTAAATCTCTTTTAATGAGTTTTGCCAAATGTTTTGCATTTATTAACCGAAAATTTTATATTTAATTTGGGCATTAGCCGTTATTAAACGTGATGATGAAAATCTGAGACATTTTTATCTTCAAACTTTCTCTTCTACAGTATCATAAAATAATGAATAGGAGTAGATATGACAAATGCTTTTAAAATTTAGTAACGCACATTTTAGGCAGTGTAATATTTTACTTTGATTTGCATTTTTAAAAAGAAACTTTTTTCCTTCAATTATTTCTAAGAAGCATGCCTTCTAAATGAAACACCACATCTTCTGCTCCTAGCAGTAATTCAGCACACCTTGGACAAAAAGAAATCATATTTGTGGTTGTTTTACATTCCATAAGGTGCATTTTTTATTGCGTTAAATATGCATTGATGCAAGCACAAGCTAATAAATAGACTGAAGCCATAAATAGACAAATAAATTAACTTTTTAAGTCCTGTTCAAGTAACAATAATATATAATTCTACTTGAAATCAGTGCCCCAACTTGACACAATATGCAATTGGAAATCACAGAAGATATTTAAATTATTTCCATCACCACTTCAACTCCCTTATTTGGTAGGGGCTAACATGCACGAGTGTAACCAGTGTCAATCAAATAACAACAAATATTCTTTCTTCCAGTTTGAGCCATGATACAGCATGAAGCAATATATTTTTCTTCTTCCTTGCCAATATCCTCCATACCTGTGTCTGACATATCAATAACATAGAATTATGAATAAGTGGAACCAAACATATAATGCCACCCTGCAGAAACAGATATGAAAGTTTCAAACAAGATTTCAGTACAATTACTGTGTTGTAAGCAGTTATGGATTGGAAATGGATGAAATTTTAAAGTGCACATGTGCACATGATACTAGACTGACATAAATAGTCACCTTAATGGCAGTTTTTTTGGTTTCATTATACAGAAAAGCAGCTAAAAGTAGGCAGGAAGAAAGGTAAGACTGTAAACAAATGTTGTGAAGACTTAAAGTTACAACAGAGTGTTGTGATCATGATAAAAACATTTACATGATATTTTTGTTTTGAGATACTGCATGATTTTTCTGTCTTGCCAATCAGAAAACTGGATATTCTTAGCAAAATTAAAGTATTTTTTTGTATCCACAAAAGGCTCAAATTTCCGTGATATTGTTCAATCTGAAGTCGGTTTCAAAATCAACAAGCAGTGTGTGAGAATGCACAAACTCTTGTATGTAGATATCCCCCCCCCCCCCCCCCCCCCCCAAAAAAAAAAAAAAAAAAAAAAAAGTTAGAAAAAAACAATTCAAACAGGCCAGTGTTGAGCTTTTTCATGAAGGAGGCATGCAATTGATGTTGGAATGCATACATTATTAGGAAGATCATTCCAAATCTTGGGAGCATCAAAAGTAAAACTAAAGCCAAAGTTTTGACTGACTTGTGGAGTGAGGAGTGGGAAAAAGGAGCTGTCAAGTATTGACGATCAGGGTGACTACGTCTGGTATTATAGGAGCAACTACTAAGACACAAGGATGGTCCAAAAAAGCTAGAACCACTTTTTAAATATTTAAAAACCAATGTTGTGGTATTGAACATACAGCGGTAATTAGTGGGCAGCCAGTTGAGTTGCTTGAGGATGGATGTAACATGATATGTTAAGCTTTTTATTTATTTAACAGGTTTTTACTACTAGATGAGAGTACATAGCAATAAATTCAAGCATGCATCATCTTGGTGATCTACTTTTAAGATGCCTTTTTATTTATTTATCTAGTGTTTTAGGTCACGTCTAATACCTTACTGGTTATATTGTGATGGTATCAAGTTGAATTACTCAAGTTCCTCCAAATTGAAACTTAATCACGGATAAAAGTATAGTAATGAGGTGGAAGTAAGTTTTTGGTATTAACAAATAATTTACTACATAGTAAACTACAATTTTAATTTGAGTCAATGTTAAAAAATAAGGTTGTAGAAAAATGCAATATTAATTTTTTTAATAAAATGGACTCAATATCAACATATTTATGGTTTAATTGTTCATAATTTTTAAAATTGTAAGTTTATAACTCAAAATATTTCGTTTAAATGCAGTTTTTAATGTTTGAAGAATAATTTTGGTGCAATAAGATCTAGCTGTGGTTCATATATTCTGTGGTATTTTTAAGGTTAAAAAAGATTAGAAATATTTATTATCGTGTAGTTGATCACTTATTTCCTCATCTTTTTATTATCTATTAATGTAAGAAATTACATATACATGTAGCTATGTGGTAATGATTTATATGTATTATAGACAGTTATAACAAATCTGACATTTGATGTTAAGACAATTGAACACGGCACCAAGTTCACCCTGTGGGCGATATTAGGTTTTTTCAAGCCTCCTACAGCTACTAGCACCGCACTGCTTCACGCCGTATCACGACACAGGCCGCATCTTTGCACAAAACGGAAGATAGAATATTTAATAACAGTTGTTCTTTATTGTCTAAGTAATTGCATTTAAAACCAGGGAAAATAAGGTTTATGGTCGTCTTATGTAACTTCGACGCATATATAAGTTCGACGTAATATATGGTCGTTTTTGAGGGGTTTTAAAGGGTTTTTAAGAATAATTGCAGATATATTTGGACAATAATTGCATATTTTGCTTGTTTAAAAGCCAGATATTTTAACATCTTTTTCAAACTCCCTCGCCATGGACATTTTGTTCCTGTTGATGGATCCAAAAAACCAGTACCGAGTGCAAAAATGCCATACTAAACCCCAGATAAGAAGCAGGTGTTGGAAAATTGTGCTAAGTCATTTGGTTCATTTAAAAACGTAAATTTGGTATGACATATTGGTGAATATATTTTTTAGGTTTATGTCATAGTGTTATTGTAAACATTTGTTCTCCCATTTTGTATGTTTAAAAGTTTGAAATGTTTCACCAATGTCTTTGCTTAGGTTATTTTCTGCAAGGCCAAAATTGGTTATAGAAACTATACCAAAGATAATTTAGAAGTGGCAATGTCACTTATAGAAAAGGGAATATGTGTTTACAAAGCCTCAAAGTTGACAGGTGTTCCTCAAACAACAATCAAAAACTTAAGGAAACTTTGAAAACATACTTCAAAAATCTTCCAAAATTTTGGAGAAATAGGGCAAATTTTCAGCCCCAGGTTTAATATACAAACAACATCAATGAAAGTGACTTCTCTCTTGAACATACCCCACCTAAACTGGCCATTGGCAATCCCTGCCCTCCCTTTTGAATTTTCAAAGGTCAAAGAATGCTTGATGGGCTAACTGAAGTGCTACCCAAGGGTCCTTATTTCATTAAAATGATTCAAGCTGAGCAAAAAAATCAGCTCAAGATCGTATCAGGATCAAGGAAAATGTTGTAAAATATCCTGAAGAATCACTTCATTAAATTTACCATGCCAAAAATGTCAAACAGTTTTTTTGTTTTTTTTTTTGCTGTATGATAATTCCTCCACACATTTCAGTGCTGAACTAATATTCCACCATTAATTTTAGTTTTGTGTTGTATAAAAAGCACTTCAAATCCATTTAACTATTGATGTCGAGTTTTACATTTCTGCATATTCAGTACATATGTGTAATATATTGTAAATATTTTGTAAATTGTAAATATGTTTGATTCATTGTAAATTCTCCACCACTCAAAAGCTCCCCTCTTAATGTTAGAACTACCTTGAGTTGATTTTTGCACCCAGTACTAAATTTTTGAGACAATGCTTCTGATACGTCGAAGTTATAAAGTTCCTGTTTACAACAAATGTGCAATATTTTCTGTAATTTTGCATTTCTTGGCTATCACCTTACAAATAATGGTGGAAGACACTAACAGACGTATTTACTATTGATTTTTATACAATTTTCGTATAAATATTCTGTGATATACGTCTTTTTATCGTTAGTACGTCGAAATAACATCGTACCGCCATACATGTGTCCAAGTTGTTCCAAGTTATATGCTGCTTGGTGCCATATCATGGCACAAACCTCAAAATGGCACCAAAACAAGTTGGGATATTTATTAATATTTGATTGTCATCGGTAAAACTTGTGTAATTTTGCATACCAAATAAGGAAGTATAAGTGATGACAGCAATAAATTAAATAACTTCAGTACTTTCCGTATGCAAATTTTGCTGAGTTGGGTGCTAATTTCATGTAGAAATTATGTTATCGCCCATTAAAAATGAGTATAAAAGCTAATTTTGTCATAAAATGCTGGGGCCGGTTTCATGAAAGGACTTAAGTCTCATCTCAGGCTCAAATCTGAGACTTCCCAGCAGGCACGCAACTTTGAAATCTGGTTGAATCCAACGGTGAAATCTGGTTGAAATATGTGTAGATTTTGCAAACCGTTTTTAGTTGGATCCAACCAGTGAAATCATGTTGAAACCAACTGTTGAAATCTGGTTGAAATACGTGTAGATTTTGCAAACCGTTTTTAGTTGGATTCAACCGGTGAAATCATGTTGAAACCAACTGTTGAAATCTAGTTGAATTCAATGGGTGAAATCAGGTTGAAATACGTGTAGATTTTGCAAACCGTTTTTAGTTGGATTCAACCGGTGAAATCATGTTGAAACCAACTGTTGAAATCTGGTTGAATTCAATGGGTGAAATCAGGTTGAAATACGTGTAGATTTTGCAAACCATTTTTGGTTGGATTCAACCAGTGAAATCATGTTGAAACCAACTTTTGAAATCTGGTTGTCTTCTTTATTTGAATCATTGTAGCTTGTGTGTCATAATTATAGCTTCTTAATAATAGTATACTATAACTATCCATATGCATATTTTACAATTTGGATACAACTTCAAAGCAATTAATTCTTTCCAAGATGACATGTATTCATGAATCATTGTATATTCAATATTCTATTTCTGATGACATTGTAATGATACATAATTTTGCATCAAATATAATTATAATTGCCCAAGATATGTAAATCCATATTATCCAACTAGATTAATCCATTTTTATGTTTTAATAGGACCAGTATTATTCAATGTCTTCAATTAAAATTCTTTTGAGAATTTAAAAAAAATTTAAAAAAAAAAACCAAAAAAAAAAAACAAACAATTGTGACATTATTTATATCTTCAGTATTTTATCCAATCAGTTTCTTTTAAATGTTTTATTAAGATGGCTATAATTATATTGTAATTATAAAGAAGCTATAATCATGTAGCAAAGTCACAATGCTCGGTTCAGATGCTTGTGTCACATACAACTTTGTCATATAAACTGAAAAAAAACACAAGAAAAGCCACATTTGCAGAGCTCCGCCCATTACTCCCCACCTTAATTAGTTGTCAGTGCTGACCACAAAAAAACAGACTTAAAGAAGTAAACACCATACATGCAATTTGAGCAAGGGTAAACCCCCCACCTCCACCCCTGCTGTGTTATCTAATTACTTTAGTCACAGGTCCAATGTTTAGCAGGGTACAGATAGGAAAAACCAGGAACCCCCAACCTCACTGTTATGTGTTAAAATGTTGTAGCTTAGGTTCTCTGTATAGAGAAGTTTTCAGTGTAAACTTGCAAACTGAAAACTAGTTCTTTGTGTATGGAAGAATTTGAGAAGCCAATTCTAATTACTAAGTTTTGATGAAAAAGTTTAAATTTTTCTTTTTTTTATTTAAGATAAGTTTGACTTCAAAATGTTTTTTTTTTTAATTTTCGGGAATTGCATTAATCAAAATATAATTATAAATTATAAAAATTATATTTAGATGCATCAGTTAATTAATAAGGAGAATGGATAAAAATGTACAAGTACATGCACACATAATCTTTATCATCTTTATAATTTTTAAAAATTAGTCTTTGCTTTACAAATGCCTACAAATTCAAAAAACTATTGCAATAATAGTTCTTTCAAATAGTTAGACTTAATCATTATATCACCCTCTAGAAAAAGTTTTTCAATCAACAATCACCAGTCACTCATTTCCCAACATTCAACCTGTTTTCTGTTCAATAAGATGACTAAGATTTCATGTTGAAAAACCTAACTTGATTTAGTGGTGATTTTTTTATGAAGTATCACTACTTTTCCAGTCAGAAATCCAGCTTTGAAATAGTGTTGAAATTGTGTTAGTGTCAGTTTTTCAACCAAAAATCACCATGATTTATGGTCAAAATATCACTACTTTTTCATGTCAGAAAACTAACTTAGATTTAGTAGTTGGTAGTGTGCATTTCAACGTCAGGACCTGTTTTCAACTCTAAATCAACGACATTTCAAGGCGTGTGCCTGCTGGGTTTGGGCTCAAATATTGTAAATATTTTGGTGAGTCTGTGGACTCAGACTCAAAGCATTTCACAAACAGGCTCAACTTGAGATTTGGCTCAGTCATGGGCTCAATTTTGAGCCCACCAAGGAGGTATCTCAAATTTTGAGTCCAAAGTTTTTTCATATAATACTTGTGTATAAAGCAATATAATTTGCATGAAAATGAATTTGTTGAATCTTGAAATATTATATTTTTATTTTGCTTACTAATTACAACTACATATTCAATATTCATAATAAGAAAAGTCAATGGAATTGACATGCTTTTTTGACCATTGTCAAGTGACTAGTCTCAAGAGGGGACTCAAAGCTTGACTCAGTCTCAGTTGAGTCTCAAACAATTGGCTTGTTACCAATAATATTATATCATTTTTTTTTCATGTGTTATCAGTGTTAATGCAATTTAAATCAATAATGATGATGAAATAAATGCACTTGCATAAAAACAAACCAAGGAAGCATCTTAAATGAAATTTAAAAGTTGAGACTATGACTTGAGACCAGTCTCAGCTGAGTCACCTTTTGTGAAATCAATTTGAGCCAAAAACTCAGCCAAGACAAAAGTCTCAGATTTGAGACCCAGACTCAGCCCAAAACTGGTCTCAAACTGAGACTTTTCATGAAACCGGCCCCAGGTGATTAACTTCACTGGCTGCAGGGCCCGTATTCATGAAAGGTCTTAGCCTGGGGCCGGTTTCACAAAGGGTCTCAGACTTAGGCTAAGTCAGGGACTTAAATCTGAGTCTTTTGTCTTTGCCAAGTCCTGGACTTAAATAGATTTCACAAAGGGTGACTTAGCAAAGTCCAAGCTTGTCATATAACCACAGTGGTTTTCTATGTCATGTGACCCTTTATTTCTACTGAAAATATTTTAGTGGTAACATATATCCCTTGTTTAGCTCATTTTATCTTTGCAAAAATGTTGTATTTTTAAATGGGAGACCTTATAATCATACAGACATGTCCAAAGAATAATTTAGGGAGGTGTTCTATACAATTATTCTTTATTTTCAAGCATTTCAAATTTTGAAGTGAGAAAAATATATGGCGGCCATATTTAAGCCTTTGTTTACAAAAGTTAAGCCCACTCTTGGGTAGACTTAGCTAAAGCCTAGACTTAGCAGCTCTGTGAAATCCTCCAAGTCTAAGATCATAGACTTAGCCTCATTTTAAGACAAAAGTCTTCAATTTAAGTCTAAGTTTGGGCTAAGTCCTTTTGTAAAATCGACCCCAGGGCTTATGCTTAAAGTTGAGACTTTTGTCTCAAGTTTCTGCCCAAAACCTACTAAGACGTTTGTCTTAGGCGTAGTAGTATTCACAAAGAATTTAAGACCGGTCTTAGGCTTAGCCAAGGGGTCAACTTTAAGACTGGTTAGTAGTGCATGGGCTTAAATTTTGTAAAGAGGACTTGAATATGGCCGCCATAAACTTTTCTCCACTTCAAAATTTGAAATGGCTGTAAATAAAGTATAATTATACAGAACATCTCACTAAAGCAGTCTTTGGAAGTTTATATGTGGTAACAAGGTTTTCCATTTCAAAACAGCACTTTTCCTTAGATAAAATGCATTAAATGAAGGATATATGTCACCAATAGTATATATATATAGTTTGAATAGAAAAGAAAGGTCACATGACACAGAAAACCACTGTGGTTATTTGATAATCTTGGACTTAGCTAAGTCACCCTTTGTGAATACAGTTTTAATACAAAACTTAGCTGAGGCAAAAGTCTTAACTTTAAGACTGGATTTAAGCCTAAGACCTGGCTAAGTCTCAGACCCTTTGTGAATACCAGCCCAGGAGCAGTACCCAAGTTTGTCACCTAGTTACCCATATTCGTCACCTGCTTTAAAAAATAATATTGATACTGAAACAGATGAAACATGTGCCTTTTATGGTAATGTTCAACCCTACAAAGAAATTTGGTTGTTACAAGGTTTGGATATTGTCATAAAATGCAAGTTACGAACTCGGGTAGCTGAGCAGTAGCACAGCAGTGATACAGTAGCCAGCCAATGAATGGCCATTTTAAGGTTGCTGTTGCATTACTATTACAATGCTAACAATATTTTCTGTTGGCTGTAGGTTATATGATATTTTGCAGATTTCATATTTAGGTTGAGGGAATATTGAGGGAATGTAACAGTTGTGGAAAACATGGGTGTACACATTTGTATGGTATGTGTGTTTCAAGCAAATCTACAGTTACAAGTGGGTTTCTTCCATGTCTCTGTATGCTAGTAAATTAAGAGCCAAGGTAACCACCCCAAAGGGTTCATGTCATTGTCACCAGCTAAGATCATGTCAGGAGCAGACCTTCAGTGAATCCCAAATGTCACCATGAGCTGGATTCAAACCCATAACCACAGAGGTGAAGGCTGATTAATTTATCATATGCTAAATTGGGCAGAACAATATTGTAATTTCTAGACCTGTTCCTGTTGCCATAGCAGTCTTTTTACACACATTTGCAGTTGATAACAAGACAGTTAAATTTTACTCAAAAACCTTGCATGTATATGCCACTATGAAATGTAATGTTTAAATGAAGAAATGGCAAATAGACCAAAACCTGTTAAAACATTTTAAAATGTTATTTAAATATGGACAATATTATTATTCTATATCAGTAGTGTTGGGAATCGCCTCCAATTTTCATGGTTGATTGTTCGTCCATTTTTCCAACTGATGATCGACCCCTAATCGATTATTTTACTCCATTGTTGTTTATTATTTAAGAAACACTTTCCGGGATAAAGTATAGGTCAATCCGGTAAGAATAACGGTGTTCCGACATTTTTCGAATCTACCGAAAGCTCCCACTTCCTGTAAATCTGGCAGTAGACATAAACAAACTCAAAATGCATGACAAATCTGTTGATTTGTTAAGTAAAAATTCGTAAAATATATGGAAAATATATGGATATTGAGATAAATCAGGAAAGGTTAGATTTAAGCTGAATAGTCGATCATTATAAAGCGTTAATGACCAACCGCGATTGTACACTGTCACTGACGATTAATCAAGCACACGTCTAATCGTCCACCCACTACTATGTCGATGCTTTATAAAGAGGTTGCATTGAAAAGAAATTAAAATTCTTTTCATTTGACCACCATAGTCGATATGGTTTCCTGTCAAGGTACATACTAAACTTTGGAAGAGCTCAATGTTGAGATTATATTTCATCTAAAAGCAATCGGTTCAGTTTTACAACTTCTAGTTCACACAATATTTTATCCAGTGTCTCAATAATTAGACAACTAATTTCCTTCAAATTAACTACAATGAAAAGTGATGTAAACACTATATTGTATAATAATTTTTAAAGTGTCTTTGTGTATATATATACAAACTTTTTCAAGTAATAAGTTTAAGAAATTCATGATCAAATCAACATAATTCAGGGTTGCCACTGGTCAGGGAAAAGTCAGGGAAATTCAAGGTCAGGGAAAAGTCAGGGAATTCTGTTCTGGGTCAGGGAATTTTGGAATTTTGAAAAAAGTCAGGGAAATTTGAAGAAATGCTCAGAAAGTCAGGGAAAATTGACTTTTATGAGTCGCGCGCGTTGGTTTAAGGGAAGCTATGATGCCACTCATTGGTAATGTTTGCATAGCATGAATAATTTAAAAATACAATGTTGATATAAACATCTCAAGTAATATAGTCATTGAAGTACATTACCTGGCATTTTTTTCTTGTAAAAATTGGCTATGGCAGTCTTCTGTACAGTAAAAACTATACCTAAATTCATTAATGAAATCACTGTTCACACATAGAGAAATATGTGAAGAAAACCATACAACTACCAAAGAGTTGCATACCCAAAATCCGGAGCTTCATCACTGTACAGCAATGTATAAGTGATCCACTTTTCCCTGCAAAACTGAAGTTCTTTATCACTCAAGCACGAACTGTGAAACCGTATCTTGAGAAGTATCAAACAGAGAAACCAATGGCCGTTTTTATGGCTAAAGATTTGGAAAGCATTCTTGACACACTCATGCGCAAGTTTGTTAAGAGAGATGTCATGGGTGATGCTAGTGGATCAAAGCTGGCAAGAATAGACCTGGACAAAAAGGAGAATCTGCTAAATGCAAAGAAGACAGATATAGGATTTGCTTCAAGGGTCATCATTGAAAAGCTGGAGAAGGACAAAAAGGCATCACAGATGCAACTACTTGAATTCTATACTGAATGTCAAACTTTTCTGAAGGTAATGGTTGAGAAAATGATTGAAAGATGTCCTCTCAAATACAACAATGTTGGATTTCTTAGTTGCCTAGATCCACGAACCATGATACACCATGCTGAAACTGCAGGAACAAAGTTTCAAAACCTACTTTCAAAGTTGCTGTCCCTTCGCAGGTTTAGTGCCCAGGAGTGTGACGATGCAAAGCGACAGTTTGAACTGTTTCTTAGAAAGATAAAGAGGTACAACAAAGATGAGTGTAAGAAGTTTGATCCTGCAAGCCAGAGGTTGGATACATTCTATTTTGAGCTGCTTGGTCACGAAGATGAATTTGCTGTTCTATGGCAGGTGGTGAAGTTGGTACTCATCCTTTCTCATGGACAAGCTGATGTGGAAAGAGGGTTTTCCATTAACAAAGATGTGGTTTCCTTCAACATGGACACAGAAACATTATGTGCATACCGTACAGTTTATGATGCTGTAAAGCAGATGGCATGCAAAGTTCATGAAGTGGTGGTTGACAAAGAGATGTTGCAGTCATGCAAATTTTCCCGTCAGCGGTATTGTGCTCACATGGAAGAACAAAAGGAGAAAAGCAAAGCAGCTGCTGCAGCGTCAAAGATAACAGAGGCCAAGCATGAAGTGGATGAATGCAAGAAAAAGGAACGCAGACTAGAGGAAGAAGCAAACAGGCTAATCACTAAAGCTGACAAGTTATGCTATGATGCAGAAGCCAAGAATAGCATGGCTTTGGTAACAGAAGCTAATGCTTTGAGAGCAAAGAGCAAGTTGAAGAGAAAGGAGTTGGACAGTGCCAAGAACCAAACAGAGTTGGCAGAAAAAAAACTGAAGCTTATACAAA
This sequence comes from Sabellastarte sp. h YS-2021, assembly GCA_964017235.1. NCBI lineage: Eukaryota > Metazoa > Annelida > Polychaeta > Sabellida > Sabellidae > Sabellastarte > Sabellastarte sp. h YS-2021. The sequence continues at coordinate 109,582,257 of OZ024928.1, read as the reverse complement.
AAGAGTAATTGAGGCAGAGACAAAATTTGTGCAGTAATCACTAATCAGTAATTTTAATTGTTGGTCGTATACATTGTTTTATCATGTTTATGGTGTTAAATAACATTGAGCCCTACATCATAAAGCCCAGGGTTTCTATACCACAATTATTCAATTTTATTTGTGTTTTTATTTGCCTATAATACTTCTGGTAATTATGCCATAAACCGAAATATCACTGTTTAAATTGTAATTTTATTTTCCCCTCAACTTAGTATTGACTGAAAAAAAGGGAGGCTTTTGTTCATAGTATTGCTATCATTGATCGATAATGTACAGGTTTTAGTTGAACAAGCAGGACTTAAAGTATTAATAATTTGCATTACAGGCAGGGTGTTGTTTTTTTCAACTTAATTTGTGAAAGTAACATATTTATGACCTTTTCTTTCATCAATCTTTGCTTTTCCCCCCCAAAAATATGCCTTGCTACTTGACAAATTATTTTCTGTGACGATACCTGTAATTTTACTTTGACATTTCTGGTGGGCTTAATTAAAACGGCAAGTAATTATAAATGTATTTCAAATAAAACTGCATAAAAGAATTCTTGTTCTTTGACATTTACATGATTGCATCATGGATTGATTATTGCTTATTATTGATTAGAAAAGGTTTTAACACCTTGATCTCTGCTATAGTTTTCATTCTAAATTCATCGCGGTGGTCAGGGAAATTTGGCTTTGAGTCAGGGAAAAGTCAGAGAAAAGTCAGGGAATTTTAAAAACAATCATGAGTGGCAACCCTGGTACTAAATTAAAAAAATACATGTACATGTGTATGGGCTTTTTATCGTAATTAAATGTCACATTAATTATGTAATAAGGATTCAATAATCATTTTTGTGTTATTTAGCAGGGACCTGATTGGTAGCCACTTGGGATGATTGAAAGTGCTTATATCCAAGGAATGAAACTGCTAATTAAGACCAAATAGAAACAAACAATGTAATTTTATGTTTTAGTTTCCATTATAACCAATAAACTGAGGATATAAGAGGTCAAATATTTATATCCCCATGATATAAGAGGTCAGGTATTTGTCTCCCCAGACAAAAGTTGTGAATATACTGGATTCACCCCTATCACGCTGCCTCCGCACTTTTTGACTTGTGTGCATGATAACATAAAACATTTTCACAGATTTCATTCACACTTGGCACACATTGTATTTGAACCATGAGAGGGACTCAATTCTAAGGTGACCTTAAAATCCAGTATTAAAGAACCTATGGCCAGCTTAAAGTCAGAAATAGACTTTTGGCCAATTAAAGCCCTCTAGGTCACAAACTATGTGAATCATCTGAGAAGGCATTAACACGTTCTCACATTTGAAAAAAATCAAAACTTTAATTTGAGGTGTTTGATTCCCATCAAAACCCCATCTTGGGACTTTTTTTCTCTATTTTTGACATATTTTGCCTCTTTATTTTGAAATGTTAAGTCTGACCAGCAGCTTTAAACTATATAAGTGAATGATTATCTGTTAAAATAAAATATGTTCTAGTTTTATTTTGTCATTCTCATAACTTCTAAACTAACAGAAACTGAAATTTTTGAAAAAAATATGTTGTTCATCTACTTTTTTATGAACTTCATGTTTTGTAAATCAAAGTCATTTAGCTATAATACTTATCTAAGATATCTAGCTGTAATACTTATTGAGAATTGGGGCGATTTAAACCAACACACAATCTATGTACAGCATTTTTCTGGCATCAGTTTTCATTTAACAGTTTGTAGAGTATTAATAGTATATGTTACTAATTTTTGGCATGTGTATTCCTTGGGAATGAACAGTAGAACAATTCATGCTTCTATTTGTCCAGAACCCCCCTTTGTAAAGTGTCACCTTTATCAGATATATATATATATATATATATAACCTGGGGGGTCGGTGTGTGTGTGTGTGTGGGTGACCAAAACTGAAAAAAGTCTTGAGACATCTGTCAATCTGCTAAGATCGTATCACAACATTCTATGGTATTTCATATCTCCACTTATATATTGGAGACATACAAAACAGATCCCCACTAAACAGATAAAACTGTTTTGGGCTAACTATTTTAGAATATACGCACATCCATTTAAATATTTTGAAAAAAGTATCAATCTTATCATTGCAAAAAGATTGGTTATGTTGGCATTGAGTCAGCACTATCTACTTCCCATTGACATTCAAATGTTTTGTCAATATATATACTTTACAGATTTTTAACTGTATGAAAGCTCATGACATTTTTAAGTTCTCTGTCATGACACGTTCCAAAGGAGAATATCTGTGTGGTAAAAGTGCTGTGCCATTGAAGAAAATAGTCAAAAGACAACTCAGTTTGTCACCATTATCACGGCCAGAGAGATGGATGTACATATCAGTATGGGTCTCTTCAGTGATGTATCTGTGTTATTCTGTGTTAAAGACTTCATTTGGTGAGTTTTGTCAAATTTAATTCATAGATTATGTGTGAAGTACTCATATACAGAATTGTATTTTATTTTTAGGTTTTAGATATTCTAAGCAAAAGGTATAATATGTATATATGTTGATATATATATCATACATAATTTGAGAATCCTGCATATTCATGTATTAATAATGTGTTTGTGGTGTCAGAAACTATTGGCATTGAGCTTCTAAGATCAGAACCTCCAATAGGAGTTTGTGATCTCAAGATTCGAAATCTGATGAATTGAGTTTCTGATACATGTATATGTGAAATTCAGTATTTCGCGAATACCCTAAAACTTTACAAAGTATATTTCAGGGAATTTGTGAAAGCATATTAGCATTTGTTTCAGACAGTTAAGGCTTAAGGTTTTGTATAGACATATGGAATTTAGTAACTGATCTTTTAAGTCTGTTAATATAGTTAAAATAAAATTGAAAATATTTTTAATAATAGTTTTATGTACCAATCTTTCCATTTTGTTCAAATAATTATTAAAGGTACATGTAAATTAACTAAATTTATTGAGTTAATTGGGAATTCCTTTTAACTTTTTATTTAAATTGAATCATCAAATTTCAACCTAAAATTTACTATACTATTTAAAAGTGCAGATTGTTTATTCTATTTTATATTGGTTTATAAAAAAGGTGTATTTTGAGATAAATATATTCATTATATGACTTTTAAGCTATAATTTAACTCTAAACTATTGTTTTTGTGTAATTTAAATTATCAGAAAGAGAGGAAGAACTCGACAGTTATTATGTGAAAGCAGGATGGAAATGGATAGGAAGAAATAAGGTTAGTAGAGGTTGGATAATTGATGTGAGAATAAATGTGTACAGTTTCTAGGTACCTGAATCAAAAACTATTTTTTGAGTGTTACATTATTGTTTCACCCTGGTTTGGCAGTATGGTTGTTCCTACTAAGTCTACATTTTTGGTCCTCAATTGTGTAATGTTCAATTTGAAAGAGTTAACCAAATTTAAATTTTCATATTTGAAACAATTATGTGCACCACTCTACAGGGTGAGTAGTTTAACACTATATCTTATATTTAAATTCAAAAGTAGCTGAAACCATGGGTGGGCCATAGGCAATACCATCTGTGTGGTATTCTTATTATATCCCCAGACGAAAGTCGGGGATATATTGGATTCAGGTCCGTCGCGCTGCCGCCGCCGCCGCCGTAGAAATTTCCTTGTGGACGCGATAACTCAAAAACCAATTAATATTTTTTTTTCAAACTTGGTACACATGTTAAGGATGCCCAAAGGAAGATCCCTATTTTAAGGTGACCTTAAACTCCAAATAATAAAGAACTTATGGCCACCTTAAGGTCAGAAATTGCACTTTTGACCACTTAGAGCCCTCTAGGTCACAAACTATGAGGCGTATCTGGCTTAAATTTTACCTGAGAACACATTAATATATTCTTAGTACATGTGCCGAAAATCAAGACTTTAAGTTGAGGAGAAAATTGTGTTTGGGGCCCTATAAAGACCCCACTTAGGACTTTTTTCCTAGATTTTTAACATATTTTGCCCTATAATTTGGAAGTGGTAATTCTGATGACTCTCAAACTGCTCTAGGTGTAACTCTTATATGTAATCCTTGTCTGTGAAAAATTTAAAGGCTGTAGGTTTACCTGTTAGGCCGACTTGAGGTCTCAAAATTGCCCACAGAGACCCAATTTATGGACTTTTTGCCACCTTCAAGCACTGTAGCTTTCAAACAATGTCTCTCATCTAAGTGAAATATCATCTGAGAATATATCAATATGTTTTTCTTGTATGTACTCCAAAATTTAGGCCTTTAATAGACATTTAACCCATGTATGAGGACCATAAATCCCCACCCGAGTGACCCTTTTTAGACATTTTTCACATATTTTGCTCTGTAACTTGGAAATGGTAAGTCTGAGAAGTTTCAAACTGTATTAGATACATATTCTATGTGTAATCTTAGTATGTGACAAATTTTAAGTCTGAAGCTTTACATTGAGGTCTCTGACGGGCTCCCAAAGACCCAGTATTTGGACTTTTTGCCACCTTTAAGCCCTGTGACTGTTAAACTATGTGACTGATAGGGCTGAAATCTCATCTGGGAATACATTATTATGTTCTTTTTACATGTGCCAAAAATCATGGCTTCAAGTAGACATTTAAACTGTGTATGAGGACCATAAACACCCACCCGAGTGACCCTTTTAAGACATTTTTCATATATTTTGCTCTGTAACTTGGAAATGGTAAGTCTGAGAAGTTTCAAACTTTATTAGATATATAGTCTATGTATAATCTTAGTATGTGACAGATTATAAATCTGAAGCTTTAATTTGAAGGCCACATCGAGATCTCTAAAAGGCCCACAGAGACCCAATATTTGGACTTTTTGCCACCTTTAAGCCCTGTGACTGTTAAACTATGTGATTGATGGAGCTGAAATCCCATCTGGGAATGCATTATTATGTCCTTTCTACATGTGCTGAAAATCAAGGCTTTTAGTAGACATTTAACCTGTGTATGAGGGCCATAAACACTCACCCAAGTGACCTTTTTTGACATTTTTTCCCGTATTTTGCCCTGTTATTTGGAAATGCTTAGTGTGACAGGTCTTAAACTGTATTATATATAATTTTTTTTGTTATGTTTGTCCCCCAAAAAGTTTCAGCTCTGTAGTTTAATTGCTAAGGTCTCTTTAACAATTGTAAAATGCCCACAGAGACCCAGTTTATGGATATTATACCACTTTAAAGCCCTGTAACTGTCGAACTATGTGGGTCATAGAGCTGAAATCTTTGAATTTTTCAAAGGAAGTGCCTGTCTATTTAAATTTTTATTAATAATGTTATGGCTATCTTAGGCTTTTAAGTACTTATTTTTGTGTGTTATCTCTCTGCTTGCTGAGTTTTTAACTTTTTAAAATGAAACTGGTTAAACATATTCAAGTAGGCAAAATGGACACTGTTATTTTCTGGTGAGCTATAAGTCCAATATTAATGAAATTATACCCTTATGTAGTAAAAATAGGGGATTTTTAACCCTCAACTAGCCCCGTTTTATTCAGTTTGCCTCAGTTAATTTTGACACAGTTCCTACAGTTACTAACTCATTTCAGTTGATAATCACATTCTTAAAATTCTCAATTCTGACTTATTATTATGTCCACCCCCCTGGGGGGTGGATATATTATTTTTGCTTTTTCCGCCGTCCGATGTCCGGCGTCCGATGTCTGGCGTCACGCATGGTTTCCGCTCATTTAAAGGAAAAGTATTAGAGCTATTGTCACCAAATTTGGTATGCAGGCTTATTGGGTCAGTAGCTTGCTTGGGATTGCTTTTGGCTGTTGTACCTCTTTTGCTTACTGAGTAATACTTAAGTACAGCTATTTTCAGTACCCATTGGTTTCCGTGCATTTAAGCCAAAATAATTAAAGATATTTTACTACAATTTTGAATACAAGATTGTTATGTCCATAGCTAGCTTGGTATTGCATTTGGGACTGATAGCTTTGTCAGTACATGAGTAATAGCCATTTAGGTACTTGATTGTGTATTTTCAGTACTACTTTTGAGTAATTTGCTAATATCTCAGAAACCGTAAGAGATAGAGCGATTTCGTCGAAATTTTCGACCCACAGGGTATCTAAGGAATGCAATCTTTGCAATTTTCCAAAAATTTTCCCCTCCCCAAAAATGGCGGCCATTTTGAATTTTCAAATTTTTGCCAAAAATGGCAAAACACAAATTTGCTTCTATCACCTTAACCGTGCGAGATAGAGCGATTTCGGCAAAATTTTCGACCCACAGGGTATCTGAGAATTCTACTCTTGCCAATTTTGAAAAAAATTTCCCCTCCCCAAAAATGGCGGCCATTTTGAATTTTCGAATTTTTGCCAAAAATGGCAAAACACAAATTGGCTTCTATCTTCTTAACCGTGTGAGATAGAGTGATTTCGTCGAAATTTTCGACCCACAGGGTATCAAAGGAATGCAATCTTTGCAATTTTCCAAAAATTTTCCCCTCCCCAAAAATGGCAGCCATTTTGAATTTTCGAATTTTTGCCAAAAATGCAAAACACAAATTTGCTTCTATCTCCTTAACCGTGCGAGATAGAGCGATTTCGTCAAAATTTTCGACCCACAGGGTATCTGAGCATTGTACTCTTGGTAATTTTTAAAAAATTTTCCCCTCCCCAAAAATGGCGGCCATTTTGAATTTTCGAATTTTTGCCCTTAGAATTTTTATCCTTAAAAAAAATGGCAAAACACAAATTTGCTTCTATCACCTTAACCGTGCGAGATAGAGCGATTTCGTCGAAATTTTCGACCCACAGGGTATCTAAGGAATGCAATCTTTTCGTCGAAATTTTCGACCCGCAGGGTATCTAAGGAATGAAATCTTTGCAATTTTCCAAAAATCTTCCCCTCCCCAAAAATGGCGGCCATTTTGAATTTTCGAATTTTTGCCAAAAATGCAAAACACAAATTTGCTTCTATCTCCTTAACCGTGCGAGATAGAGCGATTTCGTCAAAATTTTCGACCCACAGGGTATCTGAGCATTGTACTCTTGGTAATTTTTAAAAAATTTTCCCCTCCCCAAAAATGGCGGCCATTTTGAATTTTCGAATTTTTGCCCTTAGAATTTTTATCCTTAGATACCCTGTGCTCTATCTCACACAGTTAAGGAGCGATTTCATCGAAATTTTCAACCCACAGGGTATCTAAGGAGTGTACTCTTTGCAATTTTCAAAAAATTTTCCCCTCCCCAAAAATGGCGGCCATTTTGAATTTTCGAATTTTTGCCCTTAGAATTTTTATCCTTAGATACCCTGTGCTCTATCTCACACAGTTAAGGAGCGATTTCATCGAAATTTTCAACCCACAGGGTATCTAAGGAGTGTACTCTTTGCAATTTTCAAAAAATTTTCCCCTCCCCAAAAATGGCGGCCATTTTGAATTTTCGAATTTTTGCCAAAAATGGCAAAACACAAATTTTCTTCTATCTCCATAACTGTGTCAGATAGAGCGATATCGTCAAAATTTTCAACCCACAGGGTATCTAAGGAGTGTACTCTTTGCAATTTTCAAAAAATTTTCCCCTCCCCAAAAATGGCGGCCATTTTGAATTTTTGCCAAAAATGGCAAAACACAAATTTGCTTCTATCTCCTTAACCGTGCGAGATAGAGTTATTTCGTTGAAATTTTCGACCCATAGGGTATCTAAGAAATGTACTCTTGGCAATTTTCAAAAAAAATTCCTTTTCCCAAAAATGGCGGCCATTTTGAATTTTCAAATTTTTGCCAAAAGTAGAAAAACAGGAATTTGCTTCTATCTTCTTAACCGTGCAAGATAGAGTGATTTCGTCAAAATTTTCAACCCAGCCAATGCAAAAAGGCATGAAGCTGAAATCATTTACATCTACACTAATAAATATTTAAGCATCATTGATATATTTTACAAATGAAACAGGGTCATGTAAGACTACTGTACAATTTGGGCAAGGTTCATGGGGTGGACATTACACATGATAATGTGTGTTCTTCTATGCTATCCTGTTTCTATTCGCATCTACTATCAACAGGGCGTCCTATTTCTAGTTATAAATCTGTTCTTGTGGTTTGATAATTAAGCGTCCCGCAAGGGACGCTTGTTTGTGTATGGGAGAGCTTCAGGCTCCGCCGGCTCCGCCGGCTCCGGCGGCTCCGCCGGCTCCGCCGGCTCCGCCGGCTCCGCATTTTGTTTTCCTTATAACTCTGTAACCGTTAGGCGGATTCTTTTCAAATTTGGCAGGTTTAGGCAGTAGCCTTGGGGAATTTTTTTGAATATGCTGCAGTGACATTTCAACCAATCAGAGAGGTCACATGACCAAAAATGTCTTTTTTCGATGGGGAAGCTTGTCCGGATGATAACTTGAAAGCAATTTTATCAATTCACCTGAAACTTGGCAAATACATTCATTCTATTAAAATCTGGAAATCATTAGATTTTGGCATTGATTGGTCAAGAAATGGCCGAGTAATTAATGATTAATTAATCATTACGAATTTTCCAAATAAGGAAAACACAAAAATGCTTATATCTCGAAAACCGTGCTAGATAGAGCGATTTCGACGAAATTTTTGACCCGCAGGGTATCTCTGCGGAGTAGTTTTCCCAATTTTCAAAAAAATTTTGTCTCGTCCAAAATGGCGGCCATTTTGAATTTTCGAAATTTTCGCAAAAATTGCAAAACACAAAAATGCTTATATCTCAAAAACCGTGCTAGATAGAGCAATTTCGACAAAATTTTTGACCCGCAGGGTATCTCTGCGGAGTACTTTTCCCAATTTTCAAAAAAATTTTCTCTCGCCAAAAATGGCGGCCATTTTGAATTTTCGAAATTTTCGTAAAAATTGCAAAACACAAAAATGCTTATATCTCGAAAACCGTGCTAGATAGAGCGATTTCGATGAAATTTTTGACCCACAGGGTATCTCTGCGGAGTACTTTTCCCAATTTTCAAAAAATTTTTGTCTCGCCAAAAATGGCGGCCATTTTGAATTTTCGAAATTTTCGTAAAAATTGCAAAACACAAAAATGCTTATATCTCGAAAACCGTGCTAGATAGAGCGATTTCGATGAAATTTTTGACCCACAGGGTATCTCTGCGGAGTAGTTTTCCCAATTTTCAAAAAATTTTTGTCTCGTCCAAAATGGCGGCCATTTTGAATTTTCGAAATTTTCGCAAAAATTGCAAAACACAAAAATGCTTATATCTCCAAAAACGTGCTAGATAGAGCAATTTCGACAAAATTTTTGACCCACAGGGTATCTCTGCAGAGTACTTTTCCCAATTTTCAAAAAATTTTTGTCTCGCCAAAAATGGCGGCCATTTTGAATTTTCGAAATTTTCGTAAAAATTGCAAAACACAAAAATGCTTATATCTCGAAAACCGTGCTAGATAGAGCGATTTCGACGAAATTTTTGACCCACAGGGTATCTCTGCAGAGTAGTTATCCCAATTTTGAAAAAATTTTTGTCTCGCCAAAAATGGCGGCCATTTTGAATTTTCGAATTTTTCGCAAAAATTGCAAAACATAAAAATGCTTATATCTCGAAAACCCTGCAAGATAGAGCGATTTCGACGAAATTTTTGATCCACAGGGTATATCTCCAGAGTAGCCATGCCAATTTTCAAAAAAATTTTGTCTTGCCAAAAATGGCGGCCATTTTACTCACCTACTCAAAATGAGTAAATGCGAATTATCTCTAAAAGTATTGCAGACAGCCAATTTTTCTCAAATAACTCATTCACCTACTTTTGGGAGAGCTTTCACTTGGTGAAGTTTCAGACCCATAGCTAATTACTCACCTACTCAAAATGAGTAAATGCGAATTATCTCTAAAAGTATTGCAGATAGCCAATTTTTGTCAAATTAATCATTCGCCTACTTTTGGGAGAGCTTTCACTTGGTGAAGTTTCAGACCCATAGCTAATTACTCACCTACTCAAAATGAGTAAATGCGAATTATCTCTAAAAGTATTGCAGATAGCCAATTTTTCTCAAATAACTCATTCACCTACTTTTGGGAGAGCTTTCACTCTGTGAAGTTTCAGACCCATAGCTAATTACTCACCTACTCAAAATGAGTAAATGCGAATTATCTCTAAAAGTATTGCAGATAGCCAATTTTTCTCAAATAACTCATTCACCTACTTTTGGGAGAGCTTTCACATGGTGAAGTTTCAGACCCATAGCTAATTATTTACCTACTCAAAATGAGTAAATGCTAATTATCTGTAAAAGTATTGCAGATAGCCAATTTTTCTCAAATAAATCATTCACCTACTTTTGGGAGAGCTTTCACTTGGTGAAGTTTCAGACCCATAGCTAATTACTCACCTACTCAAAATGAGTAAATGCGAATTATCTCTAAAAGTATTGTAGATAGCCAATTTTTCTCAAATTAATCATTCACCTACTTTTGGGAGAGCTTTCACTTGGTGAAGTTTCAGACCCATAGCTAATTACTCACCTACTCAAAATGAGTAAATGCGAATTATCTCTAAAAGTATTGCAGATAGCCAATTTTTCTCAAATAACTCATTCACCTACTTTTGGGAGAGCTTTCACTTGGTGAAGTTTCACACCCATAGCTAATTACTCACCTACTCAAAATGAGTAAATGCGAATTATCTCTAAAAGTATTGCAGATAGCCAATTTTTCTCAAATAACTCATTCACCTACTTTTGGGAGAGCTTTCACTTGGTGAAGTTTCACACCCATAGCTAATTACTCACCTACTCAAAATGAGTAAATGCGAATTATCTCTAAAAGTATTGCAGATAGCCAATTTTTCTCAAATAACTCATTCACCTACTTTTGGGAGAGCTTTCACTTGGTGAAGTTTCACACCCATAGCTAATTACTCACCTACTCAAAATGAGTAAATGCGAATTATCTCTAAAAGTATTGCAGATAGCCAATTTTTCTCAAATAACTCATTCACCTACTTTTGGGAGAGCTTTCACTCGGTGAAGTTTCACACCCATAGCTAATTACTCACCTACTCAAAATGAGTAAATGCGAATTATCTCTAAAAGTATTGCAGATAGCCAATTTTTCTCAAATAACTCATTCACCTACTTTTGGGAGAGCTTTCACTCGGTGAAGTTTCAGACCCATAGCTAATTACTCACCTACTCAAAATGAGTAAATGCGAATTATCTCTAAAAGTATTGCAGATAGCCAATTTTTCTCAAATAACTCATTCACCTACTTTTGGGAGAGCTTTCACTCTGTGAAGTTTCAGACCCATAGCTAATTACTCACCTACTCAAAATGAGTAAATGCGAATTATCTCTAAAAGTATTGCAGATAGCCAATTTTTCTCAAATAACTCATTCACCTACTTTTGGCAGAGCTTTCACTTGGTGAAGTTTCAGACCCATAGCTAAATATTCACCTACTCAAAATGAGTAAATGTGAATTATCTCTAAAAGTATTGCAGATAGCCAATTTTTCTCGAATAACTCATTCACCTACTTTTGGGAGAGCTTTCACTCTGTGAAGTTTCAGACCCATAGCTATTTATTCACCTACTCAAAATGAGTAAATGCTAATTATCTGTAAAAGTATTGCGGATACCCAATTTTTATCAAATACTCATTCATCTACTTGTGGGAGAGCTTTCACATGGTGAAGTTTCAGACCCATAGCTAATTACTCACCTACTCAAAATGAGTAAATGCGAATTATCTCTAAAAGTATTGTGGATAGCCAATTTTTCTCAAATAACTCATTCACCTACTTTTGGGAGAGCTTTCACTTGGTGAAGTTTCAGACCCATAGATAATTATTCACCTACTCAAAATGAGTAAATGTGAATTATCTCTTAATAGTATTGCAGATAGCCAATTTTTCTCAAATAACTCATTCACCTACTTTTGGAAGAGCTTTCACACACGAAAATGAAAAATTGTGAATATCTCGGAAAAGCTATTTCTTCTGCTTTAATGCTCGGCGGGAGATACACACCGCGGCAGTGGTCTTGACAAAAATTTTTGTCTCCCCAAAAATGGTGGCCATTTTGAATTTTCAAAGTTTTTGCAAAACACAAAAATGCTTATATCTCGAAAACCGTGCTATATGGAGCGAAATCAACAAAATTTTGGACCTGCTGGGTATCTCTGCAGAGTAGCCATGCCAATTTTCAAAATATTTTTGTCTCACCAAATATAGCGGACATTTTTAATTTTTTTATTTTTTGCAAAACACAAAAATGCTTATATCTTGAAAACCGTGCTAGATAGAGCAGACTGCGCTCACTTTGGTTGCCACAACAGTATAAGGCTAGAAACGAAGCATTTTCTTAATACTTTAGCACTCACCTTTATAGCCTTTTCGGGACGCTTTGTTTTTGCTATGCAAAAACATTATCTTTTTTTTTTGCGAGCGATCCTCTAGTTTATATTTCATTCTGGAGGTATATAATTTTCCTGTTGGACATTCCTTATTTATATATTTGATTTTATTTTAGTGATAAGATTAACTGAGCTTTTTGTATTTGATTACCTCTTTGGTTTGTTTTCCATTTGTGCTGTATTTAGTCCCACCTCCCATCCACCTCTGGGACCTCCAGCTATTGAGTGACACTAAATAAACAAAGGTATTGAATGATATCAAATGAGAAACAAAGAACCAGACTTTTCAGTGGGGTTGCAGATCTTCTGTAACAGTGAGAGAGGTGTGGAGAAGGGGAGAGGGGTGGGGTTGGGTTGGGAGATGGGGTTTGCTTCATTATCTAATAAGACAAAGGGGAGTCAGAACTGAGATTGTGTCACATATTTAGGTTGCATATATATGGACCACATATATAGGAATTGAGGAAATGAATAACTGAAAAACAATGCAAATTCTAAAAATAATATAATAAAATAATAATATAAATAATATATAATTTTTAAATAATATTTTATTTGTGAACAAATATAGAAACAGATATGCGCTTTTGGGATTATGAACCATTTAAATACTTTGAAAATAGGTTCAGAGTCACCCTTTGCAGGAAGATTGAAAAGTATGATGAGTTGAGTTAGAAATAATATTTTATTTCTCAACAAATATAGAAACAGATATGCTCTTTTGGGATTATTAATTTGGAATGGACATTCAATCATCAATCATTTAAATACTTTGAAAATAGGTTCAGAGTTATCATTGCAGGAAGATTGAAAATATGCTCTGTTGAGTTATGTATTCGGCGTCTGGGGATACACCATCTTCCTTGGGAAGATATAAACTTAGTAGATTGATGTGCTGAAGTTCATATAACTTTTTTTATGGCATACAACAAATGGCTTACATAAAAAATTCCCGATCAAAACCTGTGGAATGAGTGATGACCTGTCTGGAGATATGTTGGCTCCGAGTTGGCCCAATCTAGTTTCCAATAAATTTTATGAATGTGGTTACTGGTGTGACTAGACAAGATATTAATATTTGTCTTTTTTGTTTTGAAGTTAAATTTTGTTAAAATGTGCTGCTATTTAGTTGGGAAGTGTATTTGTAGGATCTGTCAGACTTTGAATGGGATTTCTGGACCACATATTTGTATGAGGGCTGGCCTTGGTTACTTGGTCACATTCCACTGGCAATAGTTTGCAGAAAAGCAGCTTTTCTATTCAAGGTAAAGGGAATATTAGATTCATTAATGATGTCATTGCCAACTGCTTAGAAAATACCTTTGATTAGCATGTATTCAATAGTATTTTTCAGCAAAAATTAACTCAATGGTTAGAAACTCCATGTTCATGTTTTATCAGCTGTAGAAAAAAATAACAGTAAAATAATAACAAGCACTCGCACAGCACTCCCATAGCCCAACACGTCTAATATTGCCTACTATGAATGCAATGATGAAAAATCTTTTAAAAAAATTCCTGGATCTATACAGTAATCACAAACACCAGAATCTAATCACCTGTTCCTTGTGTCATTGTCAACAGTTGCTAGTAATTTCATCTAAATCCATCCACAACTTTTCCAGTTGTTGTACAAACAAACACTCTTCAAACAAAGCTTCCTTGGCAGAGGTGATTGCCCTTTGTAACACATAAGACTATTGCCACCTATACTGTTGTGACAAAAGCTGAATTAACTCACATTTGAATTATAACCTCTGGCTGTATTTCTTTTTCTAATTATTCTTCCTTCATTCTTTGAATTTATCATGGGTTCAAAATTGTTGTCACAGTATTTGTTTTAGGGACCACAGTGGTAACAGTCACCTCCCACCTCTGAGGTCAGCAGTTCAAACCCCGAACCCTATGTGGAAAAGATGGTAGTTTCTTACTGATGGTTGGCAGTTTACAGTACAGAACCTTGGCCAAACTAACTATATGTACTGGTTTTCTCTGCCCATAAAACTACTCCTCATGATATGACCTACACAGTGTTGAAAGTGACGTTAAAGCCCAAATAAATAAAATACAATAGTGTTGAACATGTTTAAAATTTAGACAAAGTAAGCTACAGTGCAGAAATCCCTTTGAATGATTTCCCAGGCACAGTGATTGTATTGCAGAATTAGTGAACTTTTCCCACTAGAATCTCCATCTCCATGTAGCAAATTTTCCATTTCATTATCCAGCCACTGCCAAGCAATCCCAATTGTGGGATACCGTAAAAATTGCATTCTGGCATTCCTCAGTCAAATAATCCCATTAAGGAAGTGAAGTTCATGAAAACAAAACATGGCAGTTCTTCCCAAATAAATTGCTATAGATGTGTTAAAATCTACAAAACATATGAGATTAAAAGTTCATAAGTTCTTCTGATTTGGAGTTTATTTCTCATATTTTATGTTCCCACAATTATGTGTTTGGACATTCGAGATGCCAGCTGTAAAGTGTCGTCACAATATTCAAATGAAATGGTCTTGATATCAAGATACAGGTTATGTATTACCATCCCTTCCCTATTATACAGTATAGTCTTCTGCATTTCTATCATCACAACTCTGACATTTAATTGAGAGAATAGAATGCTAATAAATAGGTGGTTCATATATGTTTGTGAGGAGTGACAGTGTGGTTATGAAATCTAATATTCAGAAAATAAAAATCCAGATACATGGTTGTATTTATTTCAGAAAATCAAGTATATCTACACAGTCTACTCTGCAGTGGTGTTATGTGTGGTGCTGGGTCCGCGAGTGTTTGGTCTACTGATTGTGCACACAATGGTTATCTACCTGTCTGCCCTCACCAGTAGTGTTCTCTTTACCTGGATGATCTCAATTGTCTTGGTCTCAACACTTAACTTCGATCTCTTCTTGACATACATGGTGAGACAAAGATTTTAACCATGCAGATAGGTTATTGCAGTGCCTTGGTCATGATTCAGTCACAGGCTCTTCTCAGAAAAAGAATGATACAATATACCAACATGTGGGGACTTTTTTGCCCTAATTTTTTTTGCATACATCTTGCTCTGTTAATTAAAGGTGGTTAGTCGGACAAGCCTTAAACTGTCCTAGATATAACTTAAATATGTGATTTTTACATGTGGAAAATTTGAGCCCAAGCTTTCATTTTAAGGTCATGTTAAGGTCTTTGAAAAAGTTCATAATCATTTTATGCACATTTTGCCTCTTGAAACCCTGTTGCACTCAAACTATAAAGCTCATCCAACTCAGACTCTGCCTGAGAACATATTAATATGTTCTATTGACTTATGCTGAGGCTTTCACATTTTAACTGTGTATGAGGCCCATAAGGTAACATTCGGGGACTTTTTCAGCATTTTTGACACATTGTGCATAGGAAATGGTTAGTCTGATGAGCCTTAAACTGTATTAGATGTGATTTTAATATTTGGTCTTTGAAAAATTCCAGCTCTGTAGCTTTACTTTTAATGTCACCTTATCTTTTTTTTAAATGCTCACAGTGTGTCATTTTATGCACTTGTTGCTCCTTGAGGCCCAGTAGCTAAAACTATGTGGCTAATCCAGCCCTTATTTCACCTGAGAATGTATTAATATGTTTTAATCATGTAAGACGACAAATTTCACAAAAGGAATTCTTTCTAGGAGGAATTTCTCCAGGAGCATTCTTTTTAGCAGGCAAATTTTAGAGCTAGAATCTCTTTTCTTCAGCCTATTACGTTTTTAAGTTTGCTTCTTCTTCTTCAGGGCCACTTTGTGTTTGTTGATAGAAACTATTTAAGCGTCCTGCAAGGGACGCTTCTTTGTATATGGGAGAAAATCAGACTCTGCCGGCTCTGCGTTTCGTTTTCCCTATAACTCTGTGACCGTTGGGCCTATTCTTTTGAAATTTGGCAGGTGTATGCAGTAGCCTTGGGGATTTTTTTTGAATATGCTGCAGTGACATTTCCACCAATCAGAGAGGTCACATGACCAAAAATGTCTTTTTTCGATGGGTAAGCTTGTCCGGATGATAACTTGAAAGGAATTTTTTCAATTCACCTGAAACTTGGCAAATACATTCATGCTATTAAAATCTGGAAATCATTAGATTTTGCCATTGATTGGTTAATGAATGGCCGAGTAATTAATGATTAATTAATCATTACAAATTTTCCAAATAAGGAAAACACAAAAATGCTTATATCTCGAAAACCGTGCTAGATACAGCGATTTCGACGAAATTTTTGACCCATAGGGTATCTCTGCAGAGTAGCCATCCCAATTTTGAAAAAAATTTTATCTAGCCCAAAATGGCGACCATTTTGAATTTTCGAATTTTCGCAAAAATTGCAAAACACAGAAATGTTTATATCTCCAAAACCATGCTAGATAGAGCAGACTATGCAGACTTTGGTTGCCACAACAATATAAGGCTAGAAGCAGAGCATTTTCTTAATACTCTAGCACTCACCCTTATATCCTTTTCGGGATGCTTTTTGTGTTTGCTGTGCAAAAACATTATCTTTTTTTGCAAGCGATCCTCTAGTTTCTTGTTTGATTTTTTGAACATATATTTGTGTATATATCTGTATAGCAAATCTAAGACATTATGAAAACTACTGTCTAGTTGTTGTAATCAGAAATATTAGTCTGATACGAATTATGCGTTCATTTTAACTCTGTAATATTATATTTTAGGAGACTAGATAAGTAATTTTACTTGACAAAAAAATTCCAGAATTCTATGGAAGAGGCTCTCTATGAACTTGATATATACTTCTATTTAAAAGGTAGTTATACATATCAGAGGTCTGCTTTAAAAATTTCAGTTGTATAAAATTGTGTGTCCCATCTCAGTACAGTGAAGGCTTCAGTAATGGTTAGCAAGATTGGTATTGTATTACTTAGATCTTGCCTCTGTGGTTGTAGATTTGAGTCTAGTTCATGGCAACATATTGAGTTCACTGAGGTCCTGATATGACCTTAGCACCTGAAAGTGACAAACATCCACAAGTTTTAACTTTGACCCAGTATTATGAGGTACAGGAAATAGCTTAACCTTTCAAAACTTAATGTATAGGTCTGTAAGTATTTCACTACAGAACCGCTGGTTACTGGACAGTAAAGAGGAGGATAACATGCAGTACCTGCTGATGATGTTCACTACAGCCATGTGTAACTTGAGGTACACCAGCTTTGCTGTGGAAATGTGCTGGCATCGCCAAAAAATAAAGGTAACATACAAGTGGCAACTATTAAATCTTACCCTTCTCTCCATTTGTTTAAATATAATGAGGTGAACATCATTATTTGTTATACATTTGTTTTACAGTTTAACTGCTTTAATTGTAGTAAAAATTGATTAATGGGATAGTAATGAGATCCACTGAAGCAGTAAGTATTTTTTCAGTAAAATTGCTTGAGATTGGAGAGGATTTTTGTTGAACTATGAAGACCATGGAGTATTAAAAATTTTGTATTAATAAACTAGAAAAGCAATTTATACTGTGATAAAAAGTCAACACTGTGTTGACAGTCTATCAGATTTTGCATCATAAAAATAAACATTGTTATTTAATCAAATCAAACATATTGGAATCATTTAGCTAATTGTATCCCCGACGCGAAGCGGGGATACTATGGATTCATCATCGTTGTCGTCCGCGTCCGCAGAGATTTCTTGTTAGCGACCTACAGTCCATATTTCTTTCCGGATTTCTTTCATATTTGGCAGGTGGCTTGATATGGTAGAGGACTCGCCACCCTATCTTTTTGGTAGGCTTTATGTCTAAATTAGGCCTGTGGTAGACAAAAATGTCTAAAATGTGGAATATTGCTTGTTAGCGAGCTACAGTCCACATTTCTTTCCAGATTTGTTTCATATTTAAGCGTCCCGCAAGGGACGCTTGTTTGTGTATGGGAGAGCTTCAGGCTCCGCCGGCTCCGCCGGCTCCGGCGGCTCCGCCGGCTCCGCCGGCTCCGCCGGCTCCGCATTTTGTTTTCCTTATAACTCTGTAACAGTTAGGCGGATTCTTTTCAAATTTGGCAGGTTTTGGCAGTAGCCTTGGGGAATTTTTTTGAATATGCTGCAGTGTCATTTCAACCAATCAGAGAGGTCACATGACCAAAAATGTCTTTTTTCGATGGGGAAGCTTGTCCGGATGATAACTTGAAAGCAATTTTATCAATTCACCTGAAACTTGGCAAATACATTCATTCTATTAAAATCTGGAAATCATTAGATTTTGGCATTGATTGGTCAAGAAATGGCCGAGTAATTAATGATTAATTAATCATTACGAATTTTCCAAATAAGGAAAACACAAAAATGCTTATATCTCGAAAACCGTGCTAGATAGAGCGATTTCGACGAAATTTTTGACCCTCAGGGTATCTCTGCGGAGTAGTTTTCCCAATTTTCAAAAAATTTTTGTCTCGTCCAAAATGGCGGCCATTTTGAATTTTCAAAATTTTCGCAAAAATTGCAAAACACAAAAATGCTTATATCTCAAAAACCGTGCTAGATAGAGCAATTTCGACAAAATTTTTGACCCGCAAGGTATCTCTGCGCAGTACTTTTCCCAATTTTCAAAAAAATTTTGTCTCGCCAAAAATGGCGGCCATTTTGAATTTTCGAAATTTTCGTAAAAATTGCAAAACACAAAAATGCTTATATCTCGAAAACCGTGCTAGATAGAGCGATTTCGACGAAATTTTTGACCCACAGGGTATCTCTGCGGAGTAGTTTTCCCAATTTTCAAAAAAATTTTGTCTCGTCCAAAATGGCGGCCATTTTGAATTTTCGAAATTTTCGCAAAAATTGCAAAACACAAAAATGCTTATATCTCAAAAACTGTGCTAGATAGAGCAATTTCGACAAAATTTTTGACCCGCAGGGTATCTCTGCGGAGTACTTTTCCCAATTTTCAAAAAATTTTTGTCTCGCCAAAAATGGCGGCCATTTTGAATTTTCGAAATTTTCGTAAAAATTGCAAAACACAAAAATGCTTATATCTCAAAAACCGTGCTAGATAGAGCGATTTCGACGAAATTTTTGACCCACAGGGTATCTCTGCAGAGTAGTTATCCCAATTTTGAAAAAATTTTTGTCTCGCCAAAAATGGCGGCCATTTTGAATTTTCGAATTTTTCGCAAAAATTGCAAAACATAAAAATGCTTATATCTCGAAAACCCTGCAAGATAGAGCGATTTCGACGAAATTTTTGATCCACAGGGTATATCTGCAGAGTAGCCATGCCAATTTTCAAAAAAATTTTATCTTGCCAAAAATGGCGGCCATTTTACTCACCTACTCAAAATGAGTAAATGCGAATTATCTCTTAAAAGTATTGCAGATAGCCAATTTTTCTCAAATAACTCATTCACCTACTTTTGGAAGAGCTTTCACATGGTGAAGTTTCACACCCATAGCTAATTACTCACCTACTCAAAATGAGTAAATGCGAATTATCTCTAAAAGTATTGCAGATAGCCAATTTTTCTCAAATAACTCATTCACCTACTTTTGGGAGAGCTTTCACATGGTGAAGTTTCAGACCCATAGCTAATTATTTACCTACTCAAAATGAGTAAATGCTAATTATCTGTAAAAGTATTGCGGATACCCAATTTTTATCAAATAACTCATTCATCTACTTGTGGGAGAGCTTTCACATGGTGAAGTTTCAGACCCATAGCTAATTACTCACCTACTCAAAATGAGTAAATGCGAATTATCTCTAAAAGTATTGCAGATAGCCAATTTTTCTCAAATAAATCATTCACCTACTTTTGGGAGAGCTTTCACTTGGTGAAGTTTCAGACCCATAGCTAATTACTCACCTACTCAAAATGAGTAAATGCGAATTATCTCTAAAAGTATTGCAGACAGCCAATTTTTCTCAAATAACTCATTCACCTACTTTTGGGAGAGCTTTCACTTGGTGAAGTTTCAGACCCATAGCTAATTACTCACCTACTCAAAATGAGTAAATGCGAATTATCTCTAAAAGTATTGCAGATAGCCAATTTTTGTCAAATTAATCATTCGCCTACTTTTGGGAGAGCTTTCACTTGGTGAAGTTTCAGACCCATAGCTAATTACTCACCTACTCAAAATGAGTAAATGCGAATTATCTCTAAAAGTATTGCAGATAGCCAATTTTTCTCAAATAACTCATTCACCTACTTTTGGGAGAGCTTTCACTCTGTGAAGTTTCAGACCCATAGCTAATTACTCACCTACTCAAAATGAGTAAATGCGAATTATCTCTAAAAGTATTGCAGATAGCCAATTTTTCTCAAATAACTCATTCACCTACTTTTGGCAGAGCTTCACTTGGTGAAGTTTCAGACCCATACTAATTACTCACCTACTGAAAATGAGTAAATGTGAATT
This sequence comes from Sabellastarte sp. h YS-2021, assembly GCA_964017235.1. Classification (NCBI taxonomy): domain Eukaryota; kingdom Metazoa; phylum Annelida; class Polychaeta; order Sabellida; family Sabellidae; genus Sabellastarte; species Sabellastarte sp. h YS-2021. Next base: position 109,561,456 of record OZ024928.1, on the reverse strand, counting down.
ATCTCTAAAAGTATTGCAGATAGCCAATTTTTCTCAAATAACTCATTCACCTACTTTTGGGAGAGCTCTCACTTGGTGAAGTTTCAGACCCATAGCTAATTACTCACCTACTCAAAATGAGTAAATGCGAATTATCTCTAAAAATATTGCGGATAGCCAATTTTTCTCAAATAACTCATTCACCTACTTTTGGGAGAGCTTTCACTCTGTGAAGTTTCAGACCCATAGCTAATTACTCACCTACTCAAAATGAGTAAATGCGAATTATCTCTAAAAGTATTGTAGATAGCCAATTTTTCTCAAATTAATCATTCACCTACTTTTGGGAGACCTTTCACTTGGTGAAGTTTCAGACCCATAGCTAATTACTCACCTACTCAAAATGAGTAAATGTGAATTATCTCTAAAAGTATTGCAGATAGCCAATTTTTCTCAAATAACTCATTCACCTACTTTTGGGAGAGCTTTCACTTGGTGAAGTTTCACACCCATAGCTAATTACTCACCTACTCAAAATGAGTAAATGCGAATTATCTCTAAAAGTATTGCAGATAGCCAATTTTTCTCAAATAACTCATTCACCTACTTTTGGGAGAGCTTTCACTTGAAGTTTCAGACCCATAGCTAATTACTCACCTACTCAAAATGAGTAAATGCGAATTATCTCTAAAAGTATTGCAGATAGCCAATTTTTCTCAAATAACTCATTCACCTACTTTTGGGAGAGCTTTCACTCTGTGAAGTTTCAGACCCATAGCTAATTACTCACCTACTCAAAATGAGTAAATGCGAATTATCTCTAAAAGTATTGTAGATAGCCAATTTTTCTCAAATTAATCATTCACCTACTTTTGGGAGAGCTTTCACTTGGTGAAGTTTCAGACCCATAGCTAATTACTCACCTACTCAAAATGAGTAAATGCGAATTATCTCTAAAAGTATTGCAGATAGCCAATTTTTCTCAAATAACTCATTCACCTACTTTTGGGAGAGCTTTCACTTGGTGAAGTTTCACACCCATAGCTAATTACTCACCTACTCAAAATGAGTAAATGCGAGTTATCTCTAAAAGTATTGCAGATAGCCAATTTTTCTCAAATAACTCATTCACCTACTTTTGGGAGAGCTTTCACTCTGTGAAGTTTCAGACCCATAGCTAATTACTCACCTACTCAAAATGAGTAAATGCGAATTATCTCTAAAAGTATTGCAGATAGCCAATTTTTCTCAAATAACTCATTCACCTACTTTTGGGAGAGCTTTCACTCTGTGAAGTTTCAGACCCATAGCTATTTATTCACCTACTCAAAATGAGTAAATGCTAATTATCTGTAAAAGTATTGCGGATACCCAATTTTTATCAAATACTCATTCATCTACTTGTGGGAGAGCTTTCACATGGTGAAGTTTCAGACCCATAGCTAATTATTCACCTACTCAAAATGAGTAAATGCGAATTATCTCTAAAAGTATTGCAGATAGCCAATTTTTCTCAAATAACTCATTCACCTACTTTTGGGAGAGCTTTCACTTGGTGAAGTTTCAGACCCATAGATAATTATTCACCTACTCAAAATGAGTAAATGTGAATTATCTCTTAATAGTATTGCAGATAGCCAATTTTTCTCAAATAACTCATTCACCTACTTTTGGAAGAGCTTTCACACACGAAAATGAAAAATTGTGAATATCTCGGAAAAGCTATTTCTTCTGCTTTAATGCTCGTCGGGAGATACACACCGCGGCAGTGGTCTTGACAAAAATTTTTGTCTCCCCAAAAATGGTGGCCATTTTGAATTTTCAAAGTTTTTGCAAAACACAAAAATGCTTATATCTCGAAAACCGTGCTATATGGAGCGAAATCAACAAAATTTTGGACCTGCTGGGTATCTCTGCAGAGTAGCCATGCCAATTTTCAAAATATTTTTGTCTCACCAAATATAGCGGACATTTTTAATTTTTTTATTTTTTGCAAAACACAAAAATGCTTATATCTTGAAAACCGTGCCAGATAGAGCAGACTGCGCTAACTTTGGTTGCCACAACAGTATAAGGCTAGAAACGAAGCATTTTCTTAATACTTTAGCACTCACCTTTATAGCCTTTTCGGGACGCTTTGTTTTTGCTATGCAAAAACATTATCTTTTTTTTTTGCGAGCGATCCTCTAGTTGGCAGGTGGCTTGGTATGCTAGAGGACTCGCCACCCTATCTTTTTCGTAGGCTTTATGTCTAAATTAGGCCTGTGGTAGACAAAAATGTCTAAAATGCATTAAAAGTCATGAAATCATGCACTAAATCACTTATAACTTGAAAAGTGTTGCATTTAGAGCATTTTGTTAAAATATGTTATTCAGATACTTTTTTCATAGCTACAACATGGTGAGTAACTTGGGTGTCTGTCTCAATAGCTAAGTGAATAATAGCTACTTTTGGGCTTTTCAGTAACTTCCATCATGAATAAAATCACTTGTAACTTGAAAACTATTGCATTTACACAATTTTGTATAAATATGTTATTCAGCTACTTTTGGGTCAGCTATAACATAGTAAAATTTCAGACCTGTAGCTCATGGCATAGCTGAGTAATAGCTACTTTTAGGTTATCACTGTTCAGTAAATTATGTATAACTTCAAAAGTATTACATTTAGAGTATTTTGTTTCAATATGTTATTCACCTATTTCGGAGTCAGCTATAACATAGTGAAGTTCCAGACCTGTGGCTCATTGCATAGCTGAGTACTAGCTACTTTGAAGTTCACACTGTTGAGTAAATCAGTTGTAATTGGAAAACTATTGCATTTACAGAAATTTGTGTAAATATGTTATTCAGCTACTTTTGGGTCAGCTATAACATAGTGAAATTACAGACCTGTAGCTCATGGCACAACTGAGCAATAGCTATTTTCAGGTACTGACTGTTGAGTAAATGACTTGTAACTTGAAAAATATTGCATTTGGAGTATTTTGTTAAAATATGTTGTTCACCTACTTTTGGGTCAGCTATAACATCGTGAAATTACAGACTTATAGCTCATGGCATAGCTGAGCAATAGCTATTTTCAGGTTCTCACTATTGAGTAAATCAGTTGTAACTTGAAAACTATTGCATTTACAGTATTTTGCTTAAATATGTTGTTCACCTAATTTTGGGTCAGCTATAACATAGAAAAAATTCAGACATGTAGCTCATTGCATAGCTGAGTAATAGCTACTTTGAGGTTATCACTGTTGAGTAAATCAGTTATAACATGAAAACTATTGCATTTACAGTATTTTGTTTAAATATGTTATTCACATAATTTTTGGTCAGCTATAACAGAGTGAAATTGCAGACCTCTATGTCATGGCATAGCTTACCAATATCTACTTTCAGGTTCTCACTGTTGAGTAAATCATTGTATCCACTGGATAGCCGCAGTGTGTAGAGAGATTTTACCATTACCGCTCTAACGAAAAAAATATTATAGCTAGCCTTCTCAAGTTTGCAAGGTATATTAGAGGGTGAACCACAGTATTCTGTTGGTAGGCTTTATGTCTAAATTAGGCCTGTGACTAAATTACTTGCCTACTAAAAATGAGTAATTCTGCATTTTCTCTAAAAGTATTGCAGATAGCAAATTTTTCTTAAATAACTCATTCACCTACTTTTGGGAGAGCTTTTCACATACTGAAGTTCCAGACCTGTAGGTAATTACTCACCTACTCAAAATGAGTAAATGCGAATTATCTCTAAAAGTATTGCAGATAGCCAATTTTTCTCAAATAACTCATTCACCTACTTTTGGGAGAGCTTTCACTTGGTGAAGTTTCAGACCCGTAGCTAATTATTCACCTACTCAAAATGAGTAAATGCAAATTATCTCTAGAAGTATTGCAGACAGCCAGTATTTCTCAAATAACTCATTCACCTACATTTTGGAGAGCTTTCAATTCGTGAATTTTCATATCCGTAGCTAATTACTCACCTACTCACAATGAGTAAATGCCTATTATCACTGAAAGTATTGCAGATAGCCAGTATTTCTCAAATAACTCATTCACCTACTTTTGGGAGAGCTTTCACATGCTGAAGTTTCAGACCCATTGGTAATTACTCACCTACTCAAAATGAGTAAATGCAAATTATCTCTAAAAGTATTGCAGATAGCCAATTTTTCTCAAATAACTCCTTCATCTACTTTTGGGAGAGGTTTCACTTGGTGAAGTTTCAGACCCGTTGGTAATTACTCACCTAGTGAAAATGAGTAAATGCAAATTATCTCTAAAAGTATTCCAGATAGCCAATTTTTGTCAAATAACTCCTTCACCTACTTTTGGGAGACCTTTCACTTGGTGAAGTTTCAGACCCGTAGCTAATTATTCACCTACTCAAAATGAGTAAATGCTAATTATCTCTAAAAGTATTGCAGATATCCAATTCTTATGAAATAACTCATTCATCTACTTTTGGGAGATCTTTCACATGGTGAAGTTCCAGACCCGTAGGTAATTACTCACCTACTCAAAATGAGTAAATTCGAATTATCTCTAAAAGTATTGTAGTCTTTGTAGATAGCCAATTTTTCTCAAATATCTCATTCGCCTACTTTTGAGAGAGCTTTCACTTGGTGAAGTTTCAGACCCGTAGCTAATTATTCACCTACTCAAAATGAGTAAATGCGAATTATCTCTAGAAGTATTGCAGATAGCCAGTATTTCTCAAATAACTCATTAATATGAAAACAACTTATAGGAAGTCATGGGCTGCAAATCTTTTCATGTGGTCAGATTTGACCTTGGGCCCCTCCTGCTTATTATTGGTCCTAGAGGTTTGCAATGTGAAAACGACTTATAGGAAATCATGGGCTGCGAATCTTTTGATGTGGTCAGACTTCACCTTGGGCCCCTGCTACAGGGTCAAATAAGGGTAGTCAAACTTAAAAGTGCTTTCAGCTTGCTTATTAATGAAAAATGCTGTTTATCTTCTAAACTGTTAGTTGGCCTTTGTCGGTGAATACATCCAGCATCTGGCCACAGATGCATCCTTAGTCTAGTTAAAATTTTTTTTTTCACCTGGAAACAGAAATGCAAAGTGTATCTGTCATTCTTGTAAACCAAAGCATAGCCAAAATCAATAACTGAAAAGTCTGTTTTCATTATATTTAATGCTGCGGTATTCCTTAATGATATTTTAGGCTGATACAGAGAAAATCAACAGTGAGAAAACCAGTGCTCAAAGTTTTGAAGACAGCAATAATGAAAAATTAACTTCTAGTGGAGTCTGTATGGAATTGTCTAATTCAAGAAAAATTCCTCACGCCAAATGTTCTGTAGAAACCTCACCAAAATCTAAGTACAAGTTAAAAGATTCCACTTCACCTAAAAGTAGATACAAACGTAACCGCCAAGGTGTTAGTACAGACACCCTTAATAGCAGCAACATGAGAAATGAGTTACCTTCAGCACCAGAATGCAATAAAATTGGATTGAAATTAGAGTACAAGGTGACAGACATGTGGTTTTACTGCTTCTATCTTCCACTGTTCTGTACGGGGCCATTATTGACCTATGACAGCTTCATGCAACAGGTGAGTAGATCTATAGTGAAAATACTGCCTTATTGCCAAATTAGATAACCACTATTTGAATTAGTATAAACTCAACTTGAAAATTTTCAGTTGGGGAATATAACAAAATATTTGTATCATATTCAAAACTTAATTGATCAAACACAGTAAAACCTATTCAGTAGAATTCCATGAAGTTGTAATACCTGTAAAATAGAAATAATATTGTAGATCTCAAGAAGAACTTTTTGGATAACTGAAAATCTTTGTAGACTAGAGATATTTTTCTGTTTGGTTCCAAGTGTAGTTCAATAAAACATGCATAAATTTCCTGCATATTAAGTCTATATGTGGGAGTAAAATATGTGCAAACTGTGTTGGTGCCCATTCTCATCTGCTTTTGTGTATAATAGGAAAACTTCCCGAATGACAAATACAGAAAAAATATATCACGAATGAAGATGACAATATTACACGAGTGCGCAGCACGAGTATTATATTGTTAATCTTCATGAGTGATATATTTTCTTCTGTATTTGTCTGATGAGGGATGTTTTACTTTTATTATCCACCATTTGTATCTATTATGGCTGAAATAAGATGAATATTTAATAAGAGAATGTGAAAAACGCTATCAAAAAGCACAGGCAACGGTGTAGATAAAAACTTCAATCTTTAATTTGCAATATCTCAATTATTTCTGCATAGATTTTTATGTAATTCACATGAGCAGAAGCGCTGAAAGAACACCTTTCTAATGATATATAATATATACTTGTAAGTTATATACTTTCCGAGATATTGTTGAAAAACCGGAAGTTATTCACACTCATTATCCATAGTACCGGGGCGCTGGTGTATACAAAAAAAATACATCCCGGTCTGTATTTCCCCGTATTTAGGGCAAATACGTCACGTGGTGGATAATAAAAGTAGCAGATTGTGTGTCATGGCAATTAACTAGTGAGGAAGTTGATGTCTCATTTTACCAATTTATAGTGGTTTAAGCCACTGGATAATTATGGCAGCTGAAGAGATAGTTGTTACTCCTTCTAAGAAGAAATTGTATGCGAATGGCATATGGAATTATTGTTTTATTTTTATTTTTTTTTTCTGCATTCATTATCAGTTATGAAGGTTAAAAAAGAAGAAAAATATATGACATAATGTATTCCATTTCAGTTTATCACAAATTTAAAATCTTATTGTGGTAGTGCCCTGTGTTGTTCAGTCCAGAAGTTACAACTTCTACAAAATCTCCGCTTTTTACATGATTTGTACACAGACTGATATACTCTGGTACAACAGTTGCACCAGCCTACTTCCATTTGATCGTTATACATACTAAATACATATTTATTTGTTCTATTGCATTGGTCATAGAAGCTCTATTTGACTATAGGTTGGGCTTATTAATTTTTAACCAAAACAAAAGTTGGATGATATACTGGACTCATATCCACCACACCACTGCTGTAGAAATTCCCCTTCTTCAGTTCACTTGGTTTTTTAGTTTTTTCAAATTTGGCACATGTGTTAAAGCTTGCCAAAGGAAGATCCGGGCTTTCCGGTGACCTTAAACTTTAAGTGGTAAGTGATGGTCACCCAAAAGTCATAAAATTGGGCATAAACCTGTTAACATTACATTTCTTTTTAATCTAATTCAACTTATCATTCAGATTGAAGTTTATCAAAGAAATGCCCTGGATGGTAGATATCTTAACATTTATTTTCACAAAAACTTTGAAAATAAGGTTTTCCCCCTCCGCAATCACTTTTAATATTTAAAATTAAACTTGGCATGCACATTATGATTTACAACAAGGGACTCCTGATTTCGTGCACCCTTGAACTCAAATTATTATTGAAGTCTTGGCACCTTACAGTAAAAAATAGGAGTTTTCAGCTTCGAACTAACCTATTGTTCAGTTTACCTCAGCTAAACTGAAAATCACAGAAAAGTCAAATCCTTTGATGTTGGAAATAGCTTTTGTGTGGATCTTTTGACTTGAGTCAGTCCAATGTACTCAGATATAGTTAACATATATATGGTTTCTCTTATAGCAAAGTTGTCTTTCTAGCTGTCATTTACACATCCTAAATATATGTGTGAATTTGTATAACTGTGACCAAAACCCCTTTATGAGAGGGCCAGTGCTTGTAGAGATCACATGTTCTGGATGGAGTTCAGACAGACCAAATACAAGTTGATTTGTTTTAACTAAATTCATGTTATTTAAATATACTTAAATACATATTGATTTGTTCTCCTCATAACAGTGGCAGAAGCCCCCCTCTGGCTGGAGTCTACAGAGAATGCACTCACTATTCTGGAGAATGCTAAAGGTTGTATGGTGGGCAGTGTTTTGCCAGTTAGTGTTACATTACTTCTACTTCAGTGCTCTCATGTCTGATGAGCAGATCCTCTCACAGATGTCACTGTGGTCACTGGCAGGAGTCGGGTTCTGCCAGGGACAGTTCTTCATGGTGAGGTGTTCAGTGTTGAATTGAAATTCATTTAAATTAATTCCATTTTCAGATAATATAGAGATTAAACATTAGGGCTGGAGCAAGTAGAAAAGAGTTTATAATTTTGTACTGTTTTTACCACTGTGTTGCTCTTTAATAAGTAATGCATGTATTTTCAGTGTGACAATAGCCAGTTTTGTTCTGATTTTGTTTAAGGTCAGTTTTGTGATAATATTATTTGGAAACTTGTCGATATTAAACCAAAGACTCTAAACTCTTAAAAATTATAAACTGATTATTCTATTCTTTTGTGAGATTTAGTCTACTCTTTGCAACTCTCACTGAAATGCATCTCTCCAGACAGACCTAGTTTCTTCCCAGTTTCTCCTGTGGGGGTTTCTTGTGGCAAATGACCTTTTCTTGGTATATAATTTTTTTAATGTTTGAACACCAACACCTTTCAGGATGTTCCAGTTTTACTAATGCTTCAGAAGTGACTGCTATACCAACTTCCCAGATACATTATTTGGCTTCAGAAGTTACTGGACGTACTCTTCTCTTCAGGCTTGCTTATCCTCACTTAGACCTTTACACACAAAACCAATCCAATACAATCTCATGGATTACACTCAGATATAAGCCCTCTATATACTAAATAAAATGGTGAGTTTTTTGTTTTTGTCCTAATCCAACCAGGAAGAAGAAAGTCCATATCATTTTAACTTTAGGTCTATGGTGACAATACTTACCACGCTGATTGAAGTTGCAGGATTCTTCAAAATAAAATTTGTATGTCAGATTGACTCGACTCATATTGTTACCAATACACACAAGCTTCTAGTCTCACACTTTCTTGTGGGATGATTCTTGGTGATGATATGTTCTTGTCATTGGACTTTCATCTTGTGGAGACCAGGGGCCATATTCCACAATGATACTTAGATAAGGTGACCTTAGATCTAAGTAAGAGAAGGTTTTTCACTTTCATTCTTGGACTTCATATTCACGAAACAAAAGTCAGAAATGTTTGGTTTCATAACTTCTTACTTGAAATGTAAGTAATACTTAAAATCTAAGTTAGAAATGGCCTAAGTATTGTAACAGTTAACAGTTGTAGAATGCGCCCCTGGACCTTTGTCGATGTGCTCATCAATGTAATACTGTTTGTGTTGTTTGTTAGGTGAAGTATGTGCTGCTGTTTGGAGTTCCATCCTGCATTGCTCTTTTTGATGAGCTGCAGACCCCGGGTTCACCGTGCTGTATTTCAGTGGTCTACCTCTACTCACAGATGTGGAAGTAAGATGTTTTCAAATAAAATAAAATTGTTTCTTCAAAAATGATTGTTGTTCAGGATGAAAAATGCAGGATCAGCAGTCATATATGCAATAGACAACTTGAATCCAGGTTATCAGGGTTAAGTTGTCACTGAATGGAAGTACTATAGAGTAAGAAATCTAAAATTTGCCACATATCTGAAATTCGCCACATATGAAAATACTAATAAAATAAATGAATTATCGTGAGATTTGTTGAATGTATAGTAAATTAAGGCTTTTTGAACTAAAAAATACTAATTTTTAGACAAAAACATCATTGGCTTCATAAAATTAACTAATGCCCCTGTTCCACCAAAAGATTAAGCCCCGATCCTGTCGGCGACCCTTAATCGTGGACAGTCGGTGGGAAAATAACAAAAATGGGCGGGAATACTGGGTCGGTACTCAAGTCTGGGATTAAGAACAGATTGTCCCCAGGACGCCTCAGGCGGCCGCAGACAGTCCCCGACTGGTCTGGGACTAAGAACCGACTAAGCCAGTTTTCAGGTCGGTTTCAACCACGATCCTGTCGTACACATACCGACTGGGTCCCCCTGGGACTAAGCCCCGACTAACCCACGATTAACTACCGGCGTCCTCAGGCGTCCTCAGGCCTCCTCAGTCTTCCCCAGACCAGGATCCCCGATTATTGTTTTCCAAACTTGCTGGATATTCTGGGTATATATATATAAAATTTGCGATCTAATCATCATTGCTTTTCTGGGAACACAGCAGGATGCCACCTTTTAATGGAAGACAGATTCAACAACAACTTAGGGCTTTTTTGGTTTTTATTCAGTTACAAATAATCATGTATTTCCATTTTTTACGTCGACCACAGCAACCACCACCAGCACCACCAGCACCCATACAGAGACCTAGAAGAAGGCACAACATGTGGGTCAGGCCATGGCTGCTACAGAGAGAGGAGAGGGGGGCCTACCACAACATTATGGCTGATCTTTATGCCACAGATATTCCAGGATTCACCAACTACATGAGGATGACCCCAGAATTTTTTGAAATGATTAAGACCAGACTGGAACCAGACCTAGCCAGGCAGGCCACCAACTACAGAGTACCAATCAGTGTTGGTGAGAAGTTAGCCCTCACCATCAGATATCTGGCCACTGGAGAGTCCTACACATCATTGTCCTGTCAGTTCAGGGTTGGAAGATCCACCATCTCCAAGTTTATACCAGAGGTCTGCAGGGCCATCCAGGATGAGTTCACCAGGGAGTACCTGAAGTGTCCTACAACCCCAGATGAGTGGAAAGAACTGGAGAGGGAATTCAGGATCAGATGGAATGTTCCACATGCCCTGGGAGCTCTGGATGGGAAGCATGTGGCCCTGAAGAAGCCCAAGAACACTGGAGCCCTCTACCACAACTACAAGGGATTCTTTTCCATTGTGATGTTGGCCCTGGTAGATTGACAGTACAAGTTTAGATGGGTGGATGTGGGTACTGAAGGATCCTGCTCGGATGGCCAGATATTTAATGCCTCTCAGCTGAAGAGGAGGATTGAGGATGGCAGGATAGGCTTCCCTGACCCAGCTCCTATAACCCAGGGTGGGAGAGATGTCCCCTACTTCATCCTGGCAGATGATGCTTTTGCCCTGAAGACCTGGCTCATGAAACCCTATGGCAGAAGGATGTTAACCAGAGAGGAAAGGATTGCCAATTATAGAATTTCAAGGGGCAGAAGAGTGGTGGAGAACGCTTTTGGCATCCTTGTGTCAAGATTCAGGGTGATGAGGACAACCATTGAACTACCCCCAGCAACAGTCAGGGAAGTGGTCTTGACCTGTGTTGTTCTACACAACATACTGAGAAGCCAGTATCAAGGTCAACCTGGTGGTCAGCAGCCTGGGGAGGACGATGATGATGATGTACCTGATGATTGTGGATTGATTGGGGGTGCTGCTGGTGGTGGCCAAGACAGAAACCCTGCTAGAGAAGCCAAAAGACAGAGGGATTACCTGAAGGACTACTTCAACAATGAGGGAGCAGTGGCCTGGCAAGATGGCAGAATATAAGTCCTGCTGCAGTAACCAGTCCTTTTCAGGACTAACTATAACAGTCCTTTTCAGGACTACCAATTATTCCAAAAACAATTAATCAGCTATGTTTGCTACAGACGGACAAACCCCATGCCAAACATAACTTGTACAGACTGACAAACAGACAAACCCCATGCCAAACATAACTTGTTGAGACGGACAAACAGACAAACCCCATGCCAAACATAACTTGTTCAGACGGACAAACAGACAAACCCCATGCCAAACATAACTTGTTGAGACGGACAAACAGACAAACCACATGCCCAACATAACTTGTACAGACTGACAAACAGACAAACCCCATGCCAAACATAACTTGTTCAGACGGACAAACAGACAACGCCCATGCCAAACATAACTTGTTCAGACGGACAAACAGACAAACACAACTTTCTCACCCAACAAACAGACAAACCCACTGTTAAACAAAAGCCAAACACAAAGTCACACATAATATCCGAAATTAAATTATTTTTTTATATATTTTCAAATCCACATCATAATTTCACCAATTCTTTTTGTTCATGGCTTGGAAATTTATTTGTAGCAGAAAGGTTTTCATGGAAATCTTCAATTTTAAATCTTCACTTCTAATCACAAAAATGTGGAAAATATAACCATGGAACTAGTTTTGCTTTCAATAATGGGGGATTGTGTTTGCAAAATAGTTTGTCAGTTTGTTGGCATGGGTTCTATTTACTTTTGGGTTTGTGTGTTTGTTGGTTGGTGGTTACTGGGGTTGGGTTTATTTTTGGTAGTTGGGTGTTAGGTTTGGTACTGGGTTTGTTATTTGGGGGTTATGTTTGGTGTTGCGTTTGTCTGTTTGTGGGTTGGTAAGTATGTGATAATGCCTTTTAACTCTAGGGAAGGTGTAAGTGTTTGACTTTTCAATTACAGATTTTAAACTATCCCATGGATTTTAATCTAAAAATGGGCTGATTAATGGCCATATTGGGAGTTATTTTTAATTTTTTTTATGTGGCCTTTTTTGTTATGTGTGGTACCATGGGTTATTTGTTTCATGTTTGGGGTGGTGTAGGTGTTGGACTTGAATTTTTTTTTTCTTGTGATAAGTATTTGTACTAAACTTTTTTGTTTTGGGAGGGGAATTGGAAGAACACGTAGCTGAATAATTGTTTTTGGAAGATTTGGTGGCCCTGAAAAGGGCCTGGCAGGTCAAAGACCCGCCCTGACTGGATGGCTACTGAGGAGGCTGCTGCTGCTGTTGAGGCGGTGCTGAAGTGGTGATAGTAAAGAGCTGCTGCTGCGGTTGTTGCTGCTGCTGCTGAGGCTGCTCGACGATCTGTGTTGATGTCAGATCTGGTAGCTGGCTTAAGATTCCACTCAGATTGTGTCTGCTCCCTTCGTCCTGTACAGTTAGGACAGATGTCGGGTTCCTGAAGCCAATGGGGCTTGGTGTATAGTACACAAAACTGCTGCTAGCTGCTGCTTGAGTGGAACTAGACGCCTGTGGAGTGGTTGTTGGCAGTAGGCCGACCCTCTGGGACTCCGTGGTAACAGTGGCTGATCTTCTGGGCAATGGCTGACGTCTGCGGTTACTCTTAATAGTTTCGATGTCTCTAAAAATCTTGCCCTCAAATTCTTCTTGAGTCATCTTCTCGGCCTCTGATGCCACGTAGTCAAAGAAGGGCTGCCTGTCTGACTTCTGATGCAGAAAACCAGAGATAAGTGTCCTCATCTGCTCAAAGTGTTCGACTATCTTGGAGTCTGTAGTTGAAACGGGCGTTGATGTAATGATGGACTGACTCCTCTCCCGCAGGACACTGGACTCGAGGTGTTCTGTATCAGTAGTTGAGCCACGTGATTCGTCCTGCCTGCTGGTATTTGGACTGGCCTCAAAACCTGAACTTCTATTGGCCCCCTTTCTTCTGATGTGGGTTTTAAGAAAACCCATCTGTTGGTACACCCAGGACTGTCTCTTGGTCATCTCCCTCGGGGCTTGGCCAGATTGGAGCTTAGACAGCTTCCCATAACGGGTTCGCTGGGACTCGAACCATCTTCTCACATCAAAGGGCTGGAGCTTGAGTTCTGCAGATATTTCTGCCCAGAGAGCCTCTCTTCTGGTCCTGTCGTGGAAACGTGAATGTTCCTTGTCATACAGTTCAGGGTGCAGCTTTACAAATTCCACAATGGAAACTTCCTGGCTGTCTGTAAAAGTGGCACACACCCTGGCTCTCTTGGCTGAAGAATGGCACTCCGGATCTTCCTCACACCTCTCTTCTTCTTCTGCCACAGCTTCCCCAATAGCTGGATCTTCCTGAATCTCCTCCTCCTCTCTCCTCTCACTTCCTTCTTCTGTAATAACCTCACTCCTCTCCTCTACTTGACTTTCCTTCTCCCTCTCATCCATCTTTTTCCTTCCTCTCTTCCCTCCTTTCTCTTTCCTCATAATCCAGTCGACAAAATAATAAAAAAATAGTAAAATGTGTCTCCTAACTGTGAAATTTGCCCTAAGCTCAAGTATATAAAATGTAAAATAAAAACTGAAAACCCCTACAAATCAGTGACACACGTCTCTCAGTAGCCAAACAGTCAGTAACAACGACAAAGTGTGCGCGGTCGCTTATATAGTCCCAGACCCCCTCATTGCCTCGTTTTAATTTCCGACGCGCGGAAAACAGTCGGTTCTTAATCGGTTGTTAGTCCCAGGCCGCCTGGGGCGTCCTCAGGCCGCCGCAGACTGAAAATGTGTGGTCCCAGGTGTCCTGGGGAGGCCGGTTTGGATTGGTTAGGGTCGGTTAGCCTTAGTCGGTTCTTAGTCCCAGACCTTGATTTTTGGGTCCCAGGACACCGCAGACGGTCTGAGGCTTCCGGGGACTAATGCAACCGACCCACTTTCAGACGCATGAAATTCATACGCATCATATTTGAGTCTGGGATTAACAACCGGCCTCCTGGGACTAAGCTAGGGAGGTCTGGGACTAAGGGTCGCAGGCGGCCTGGGACAACACACGACTGTGTAAATTTGGGTCTGAGGAGGCCTGAGGACGCCTGGGACTGGACATTTTGTTGAGGGCGGGAAATATGAATCGGTTGTAGTCGTGTGAAATATCAAACATGTTTGATTTTTCACACGGCCCCAACCGACCACAACCGACCCTTACAGAAGGTCTGGGACTAAGCAAATATTTCAAACCGACCCCCCAAAACCCTTAATCGGGAGCCTTAGTCGTGTGGTGGAACACCCACATAAGGCTTTAGAGGTGACAAATTTTAGATTCCTGGCAAAATTTAGTTTTCTTACTCTAAAGCAAACATGGGAGCTGATGTCACCAAAATATATTGAAACTAATATTTCAAAAACATGTGAAAATAGGGGAAAAATTGTTCAAAACAAACATTACTTCAGCGAATTTTTCTGTTGTGGAAATAAACAGTATTTTAATAGTTTTATAAGAAAATTAGTTAGCAACTGGTTTCTCAACATATACATTCTGTTTTCAAGTAGAGGGCACCCAGTCAGTTTTTCATACTGAGGTGTACCGCTGAACCAGTCATTTTAAAATTGAAATTTTCAATTGAGTTAACCTAGAAAGTACTAGAGCATAGGCTCCCACCAAGGCAGCCGAAAATCCCCATGTTATAATTTCACCCAAATACTGCCTTTCTATTTTAACCCTGATAAGAGCGAGATAGAGCAATTTTTATCCCACAGTCCCTAAGGGCTGTCCGGGTAGTGTTTTCAACAAAGTAAGGTGTAGGAAGTTGATACTTAGTAGGGACATTGGTTGGGGGGTGTAGGTAAGGAACATCATGGTATGACCTTAATTTGACCTTTGTCCTAGCCATTGTGACCTTGAGTTTAAAAATCTTCTCCAGGCTATATCTCATAAAGGTTAAGGTGTAGGAAGATGATACTTGGTAGGGACATTGGTTTGGGGGTCATAGGTGTACAACATCATGGTGTGATCTTGATATGACCTTTGGCCTTGCTGTAGTGAACCTGACCTTTAAAATCTTGTCCAGGGTATATTTCAGCAACCGTAAGGCATAAGAAATTGATACTTGGTATGGATATTGGTAAGGGGGTGTAGGTGTGCAAAATTTTTGTCAACATTGAGTTGACCTTTGACTTTGCTGTAGTGACCTTGACCCTTAAAATCTTGTCTGGCCTATATCTCGGAAAGTGTAATTCAGAAGTTTACACTTGGTAGGGACATTGGTTAGGAGGAGTCGGTTTGCATCCTCATGGTGTGAGCTTTATTCTTGGCTCTGCCATATTTGAGACTTATTTCTCTTATCACACAGATATTTGGATTGCTGCAGCTAATTATTAAATGTACTTTTATGTAATTGTACAATTTCCAGTGACAGCTATACTTTAATCAATAAATTTTACAGATTTATAAGTTTTAGTTTACTGATTTATGTCATCATATTCTTACTGCAGTGTCATTAGGGATGGGTCGGTAGGCCTGGTATATCGGTATCGAGAGCATTTTACTGAAATACTGTGATGAGATTTTACAACCGTATAATGGAAGATTTAAAATATTTGAAACATACCCAAAATCTGAAGAAATTATAAGCTTTTATCACCATATTTTCATCCATTTGCAGACTTTTATAGCAAAACATTGAGCAGAACTGCCATGTTTTGGTTACGACAATTAATAACCTAAATCTCATTTGTCAGCTCATATAATTGAAGGAAAACTTAAAATATTGGGAACATGCAGAAATTACAAGCTTTTATCTCATATTTTGTGCATTTGGCCACTTTTATTGCGATGTCGTAAAGAGGAAACGTCCATGTTTGTTTGGGATGTACTAAAATGCGGAATCCCGGAATCGGTACAATTTTGCATTGGCGACCTCCCGATGTAAATATTTCAGCAACCGTAAGGCATAAGAAATTGATACTTGGTATGGATATTGGTAAGGGGGTGTAGGTGTGCAAAATTTTTGTCAACATTGAGTTGACCTTTGACTTTGCTGTAGTGACCTTGACCCTTAAAATCTTGTCTGGCCTATATCTCGGAAAGTGTAATTCAGAAGTTTACACTTGGTAGGGACATTGGTTAGGAGGAGTCGGTTTGCATCCTCATGGTGTGAGCTTTATTCTTGGCTCTGCCATATTTGAGACTTATTTCTCTTATCACACAGATATTTGGATTGCTGCAGCTAATTATTAAATGTACTTTTATGTAATTGTACAATTTCCAGTGACAGCTATACTTTAATCAATAAATTTTACAGATTTATAAGTTTTAGTTTACTGATTTATGTCATCATATTCTTACTGCAGTGTCATTAGGGATGGGTCGGTAGGCCTGGTATATCGGTATCGAGAGCATTTTACTGAAATACTGTGATGAGATTTTACAACCGTATAATGGAAGATTTAAAATATTTGAAACATACCCAAAATCTGAAGAAATTATAAGCTTTTATCACCATATTTTCATCCATTTGCAGACTTTTATAGCAAAACATTGAGCAGAACTGCCATGTTTTGGTTACGACAATTAATAACCTAAATCTCATTTGTCAGCTCATATAATTGAAGGAAAACTTAAAATATTGGGAACATGCAGAAATTACAAGCTTTTATCTCATATTTTGTGCATTTGGCCACTTTTATTGCGATGTCGTAAAGAGGAAACGTCCATGTTTGTTTGGGATGTACTAAAATGCGGAATCCCGGAATCGGTACAATTTTGCATTGGCGACCTCCCGATGTAAATATTTTTCATACCGACCCATCCATAATTGTCGTTTTATAATACTTTAGCTTTACATATATTTTGTCTGTCTTAAATATTATTTTCTCTACATACTTATTATATGAACCTTTACCAAGGTGACACTGTCTACTCTAGAGTCTCCTGAACTGTTTCAGTTCTTCTGTATCTCATTTTCTATTTCTATTTCGGAAATCCCAGGGCTGTGAGGTACAGGCATCTCCAATGCTATTTTTGAGTGATTTTTTTATCCACTTTGGCTGTGCCAGGTTGAATGTGGATAATAAATATTTCCATATTTTGATGTTCTGGGATTACATGACCCAAAAGGGTTGCGTGTAACCAACCTGCCTATTAGATTGATGTGTCCGCCATCCATCTGTCCGTCTGTCTGCCCGTCTGTCCGTCCACATTTTAGTTTCCGGACTCTAACTCAAAAACGCTTTGTCCAATCGAATTCAAACTTGACAGGGACATAGACCACCATCACAGCTAGGTTCCTTTTGAAATTGGTGTAATACCATCCGTTTGTCCGTTTTTTGTCCGTTTGTCTGTCAAAATGTCTGTTTCCAGACTCTAACTCGAAAACGGTTTGTCCAATCAAATTCAAAGTGACAGGGAGATAGAGCACCATCACATCTAGGTTCCTTTTGAAATTGGTGTAATTCTGTCTGTTCGTTTGTCCGATTTTTGTCCGTTTGTCTATCCGTCAAAATTTCCGTTTCCGGACTCTAACTCGAAAACGGTTTGTCCAATCGAATTCAAACTTGACAGGGAGATAGATCACCATCATAGCTAGGTTCCTTTCGAAATTGGTGTAATTCTTTCCGTTCGTTCATCTGTTTTTTGTCCATTTGTCTGTCTGTCAACATTTCTGATTCCGGACTCTAACTCGAAAACGCTGTGTCCACTCGAATTCAAATTTGACAGGGAGATGCATCACCATCATAGCTAAGTTGCTTTCGAAATTGGTGTAATTCCGTCCTTTCATTTGTCCGGTTATAGCATAGATACAATTATGTAACCTAGATTACAAGTTTTACATTTCTTAGCACATCTAACACATTCACCTTAACTGGGTGACCTAACATTTTTTTCCTTGTTTCTAAATGTAATTACAGCAGTCGCTAACCTTGTTGCTGCCTGCGCGACCCACTTTTTGGGGCATCTTTGACCCTCTTGTTTAAAAATGGCTAATATCTCAAAAATGGAACAAGGTAGAGTGATTTCAGTCAAATTTTTACCCATTTGGGCCCTGCCAATTTTTCAGTCTATATAATGTGGAAAATCAACTTAATCCATATTTGAACATCCAAGGATGACATGACCCAAAAGTCAATATTTAAAACAAATTGGCTAGCTATTTCCAGCAAAATTTTGACCCACTATGATTTTACTAACTCTAATGTGCAATGTGTGTTTAACCTCAACTGTTTCCATATTTGATTGTCATAGATAACCCGAAAAGTGATTTTTTAAAAACAAAATGGCCAATATTTCGATAATGGAGTGAGGTAGATTCAGCTTTCACTTTGGTCTCCTCATTCAAGGTCAGTCAGATTCAGCCAAATTTGTCTTAAATATCTCGCTCACTGTTTGTCGTAAAGGTTGGGAATGATAAATCCCCTGTTGGGAAATCATGATCCCACATCTCAGTTATTACTGATTCTACAGATATGGCATCTGAAACTAGCCTTTTGGAAATCATGGGCTGGGAATCTTTGATGTGGTAGATTTTTACAAAAAAAACCCTCATTTAGTGTCAAACAGGGATGGTCAAACTCAAAAGTGCCCATATCTCATTTATTATTGGTCCTTCATGTTTGAATGTGAAACCAACCTACAGTAAATTACAGGCAAGGAATCCTAGGGTGTCTCCTTTAGTGTCAAATAGTGTCCAAACTTTAAAGTGTCTGTCTAATACTTACCAATGGACCTTGGTTTGCAGATAAAACCCACTTGTGCCATTTTGACTGTAAGACTTTAGCACAAATGTCCTATATGAAAACATAGGCTAGTACCTTTCTTGCTATCTAGGCTGCTTGCTAGTTACGGTAATTTTTCTTTTTAGTGGACCTGAATTTGCATCTGTTATAAGTCAAATCAGAATCACTCCTACAGTGTGCAAGGTCTTGTTTAATAAAGAATATCTAGATGCTAGAATATATTATAAGTCAACAGGAAACTATGACTAAGGGTTCCATTTAGGAGACATCACTACTGTGAATTTCTTTCCATCCTACAAATGATTAAACTATATAACTTTCCGAGGTAATTTCTTCAGCTGAGACTGTACCAGAGTCAACGGTACTTGCTTTTTAATTATTGAATGAATACGAATCTATATGATTTTGTTTCAGTGATTGCAGAGGTATAAATATGTAGCAGTTCATATTATGGTCATTTGAAAACAAGATCTCCAAAAAAATGTTGAAAAGGAGGGCAAGACCACTGCCTTGCATATATATAACCTCATTAAGAGATCCCCCATTTATAGGTATTGTCGGGTTGAAGAGAACAGAAATGAATTATTCAAGTATGACACTTTTTATGCATAATTACCTGGATGGTATTCCCACTGTGCTTGGACCCATATAAGGAAATGATGATGAGATTATGGGGTCAGATCATAATTATCTTAATCTACATCTATCAGTGGTTAATAAAACACTTACTGTACGGAACATCATAAAACACCTGCCCTTGAATAATCGTTATTTCCTGTTTCTAATGACATTTTCCTGATAAAGCGGCATAGATATTTCTATCCATAATTTGCTTCTGCTGGTTAGCAAATTGCATATTTTATTTGTCTAATTTTCTTGCACAGCCAGTGCCTATAATTAATAAATTTGTATTTTGTTTTATTGTCATGCAGGGATGGCTTGAAATGTACAATTCACCACAACATGTTAAAAGCTCCACTATTACCATCTATTACAAATTTAGCAACAAGAAGCAATAAATAGAGTAAGAAATGTGAAATTGGCCACAATATGTGAAATTACCACAATGGGGGCACCCTTTAAAAGAAGGCAAAATCATTAAAATCTATGCACATTTTACATAAGGTTACAGCAGAGGCCTACTGGTGTCACATGTGTGAAGAATTTTTCACAAGTAGAATTTCAAAATTCGTACACTGCCCAAAATTAAGCAACAGATAAATAAATGGTGTAAAATTATAGATATAACGGTAGCATATTTTTGTATCACTATCCAACCAGTATATATAGGAATTCATAATGGCAGACTATGGTATTACTCAATTTTATTGAGATTTATGGTTATAAACCTAGAGTCATGTTAAAGTTCTGCTTATGCCATTGTTTGGAGGGTGTTATACCTATTTTTTCATGACAAAATATTATTAAAACATTATTAATAATTACAAATTTCAAAATAAAAGACGATTGTTTCATCCATTTTTTTGCAGGGTTATTATTGAAATTTTTCCATAGCTCTCAGCAAATCAGATTTACTGACACAGCTGTGTCATGTTATAATACAAAAACTGGTCTCATGTAACGATAATAGACCACTCTCCCAAATTTCAAAAGTTTGATGCTTTTTGCCAATAAACTTTGCTTTGCCTTGCAAATTTTCAGCTTTTATCTGGTGAGAATTCTACTGGGGTTTGACATTTTTCATGGCAAAATTACAGATTAAACTGAATAAAATCACTGTTTAATCCTGTGATCAGCATTTCAAATAGAACCCTTAAACCAAAAGAACTCTTTTCATTAACTGGTTTTGTAACTTTCACTTACAGATGTATAAACCATGAGATTCTGTTTGTAGCTCCAATGAATCTGCTTAAAGTTCTTTATACCATTTTGGAAATGTATGAAAAGAGCTGACTTGAAATTGCCCTTTTTGCCTTGAGCTGCCTGCATTTTTGAAATAAATTTAGACGGTAAAATTGTAGTCTTCTAATGACTTTTCCTGAAGAAAACTACCATGCATTCAGTAAATTAGGGCTGTTACAGAGTACTCAAATACCCATTAAAGACCAGAGTAATGGATTACTTACAGTACAAAATTAAGATTAGGGTACTCTTTCTTTCCCCTGTTAATTAACAGATGCAGTTAGGATTCGCTTTCTTTTTTCTATCATTATGTCCACCCCACTGGGGGGTGGACATATTATTTTTGCTTTTTCTAATATCCGCCATCCGTCACGCTTGGTTTCCAGTCATTTCAAGGAAAATTATTTATCCTATGTTTACCAAATTTGGTATGGGTGTTTATTGGGTTAATATCTTGCATGGGACTGCTTTTGGTGAAGATAGCTCTATAGCTAAAATGAAGTAATAGCCACTTAGTTACTTTTGTGTACTTCTTTTGTTTCTGGGCATTTTAAGGAAAATTTATTTGACATATCTTTACCAAATTTGGTATGAGCAATAGTTAGGTCAATAGCTTGCTTGGGATTGCTTTTAGTGATAATAGCTATATAACTCACTCAGTAATAGCTACTTAGCTACATTTAGTAGCTTTTTATTTTAAGCATTTTAAAGGAAAAGTATTTCACCTATGTTCAGGCAAAGTATTTATCCTATCTTTACCAAATTTGGTATGGGTGTTTATTGGGTTAAAAGCTTGCATGGGATTGTTTTTGGTGAAGATAGCTCTATAGCTAACTGAGTAATGGCTACTTAGCTACTTTTGTATACTTCTTTTGTTTCTGGGCATTTTAAGGAAAACTGTTTGATACATCTTTACCAAATTTGGTATGAGCAATAGTTAGGTCAATAGCTTGCTTTGGATTGCTTTTAGTGATAATAGCTATATAACTGACTGAGTAATAGCTACTTAGCTACTTGGAGTAGCTTTTTTATTTTAAGCATTTTAAAGGAAAAGTATTTCACCTATGTTCACAAAATTTGGGATTGAGGATTATTGGATTAGTAGCTTGCTTGAGATTGCTTTTGATGATAGTACCAGTATAGCTAACTGAGTAATAGCTACTATGCTATTTTGAGTTGACTTTTTGTCTAGATATTTGAATGGAACAATGTTTTCTATCTTCACAAAAATTTAAATGAAGGATAATTGTGTCAATAGTTTGCCCAGGATAGCTTTTGGTCGATGATAGCTTTGTAGCTATAGCTAGCTGAGTAATAGCTACTTAGCTACTTTTGTGTACTACTTTTGTTTCCGGGGCATTTTAAAGAAAAATATTTGACATATCTTTACCAAATTAGGTATGAGCAATAGTTAGGTCAATAGCTTGCTTGGGATTGCTTTTAGTGGTAATAGCTATATAACTGAGTAATAGCTACTCAGCTACTTTGAGTAGCTTTTTTATTTTAAGCAGTTTAAAGGAAAACAATGTTTTCTAGCTTCATAAAAATTTATATGAAGGATAATTGTATCAATACTTTGGCCAGGATAGCTTTTGGTCGATGATAGCTTTGTAGCTATAGCTAACTGAGTAATAGCTACTTAGCTGCTTTTGTGTACTTCTTTCATTTCCGGGCATTTTAAGGAAAAATATTTGACATATCTATACCAAATTTGGATCGAGCAATAGTTAGTTCAATAGCTTGCTTGGGATTGCTTTTAGTGATAATAGCTGTATAACTGACTGGGTAAGAGGTACTTAGCTACTTTGAGTAGCTTTTTTATTTTAAGCATTTTGAAGGAAAAGTATTTCACCTATGTTCACAAAATTTGGGATGGAGGATTATTGGATCAGTAGCTTGCTTGGGATTGCTTTTGGTGGTAATACCTTTATAGCTAACTGAGTATTAGCTACTGTGCTATATAGCTATTATGCTATTTTGAGTTGACTTTTTCTTGACATTTTAATAAAACAATGTTTTCTATCTTCACAAAAGTTTATGTGAAGGATAATTGTGTCAATAGTTTGGCCAGGATAGCTTTTCGTCGATGATAGCTTTATAGCTATATGAGTTAATAGCTGCTTTGATACTTTGAGCCTACTCTGAATTGCATTTCTGTTTTCACTCTTTTAAAGGAAACATATTTAACTCATCGTTTTAAAATTTGGTGTGAAGGTTTATAGTGTCAATTGCTTACTTGGTATTGTTGGTGGTGGTAATAACTTTAACCTCCTGAGTAATAGCTACATAGCAAAAAACATAAATATGTCTATCTCCTAAACCGTGCGAGATAGAGCGATTTCGTCGAAATTTACTATTGGCAATTTTCAAAAAAAATTTCTCTCCCCAAAAATGCCAGCCATTTTGAATATTCGAATTTTTGCTAAAAATGAAAAAACACAAATTTACTCCTTAACCGTGCGAGATAGTGTGATTTCGTCCAAATTTTTTAACCACAGGGTATCTGAGCAATGTACTTTTGGCAATTTTCAAAAAATTTTACTCTCCCCAAAAATGGTGGCCATTTTGAATTTTTCGAACTTTTGCCAAAAATGGAAAAACACAAATTTCCTTCTGTCTCTTTAAACGTACGAGATAGAGCGATTTCGTCGAAATTTTTGACCCACAGGCTATCTAAAAAATGTACTATTGGCAATTTTCAAAAAATTTTCTCTCCTCAAAAATGGCGGCCATTTTGAATTTTCGAATTTTTGCCAAAAATGAAAAAACACAAATTTGCTTCTTTTTCCTTAACCGTGCGAGATAGAGCGATTTCGTCGAAATTTTCGACCCACAGGGTATCACTTTTGGCAATTTTCAAAAAAATTTTACTCTCCCCAAAAATGGCAGCCATTTTGAATTTTTCAAACTTTTGGCAAAAATGGAAAAACACAAATTTCATTCTATCTCCTTAACTGTGCGAGATAGAGTGATTTCGTCAAAATTTTCGGCCCATAGGGTATCTAAGCAATGTACTTTTGGCAATTTTCAAAAAATGTTATTCTCCCCAAAAATGGCGACCATTTTGAATTTTTATGTCAGCTGACTTCTCAGTCAGCTGACATTATATCGTCACTCTGCGGTGTGGGCGTATGCGTCCGCGGACACGTACGCGTGAACAACTTCTTCTCCAAAACTACAAGGCCTAGAGACATGCTGTTTTTTAAAAGATACCTTATCTATCGAGGATGAAAAACTGTTCAAGGCATGCAAATCTGTCTGTTCGTCTGTGTGCTAGAGACGTTACAAGGGAGGTACCCCCACCAAAAGTGTGAAAATTTCAACACTTTATCACAATTTTCTCAGTGACTATTGCAGGGATTTCTCTCATATCTTGCATATATGTACTAGGCCAGAGGTAGATTCTCTTGTGTGAGTATGAGACCTGGATCTGTCTTATTTTTTTTAATAAATTTTTTTAATAATTTTTAGTGCATTAAAATTCATGAAATCATGCACTAAATCACTTATAACTTGAAAAGTGTTGCATTTAGAGCATTTTGTTAAAATGTTATTCAGCTACTTTTTTCATAACTACAACATGGTGCATAACTTGGGTGTCTCAATAGCTAAGTGAGTAATAGCTACTTTTGGGCTTTTCAGTAACTACCATCTTTAGTAAAATCACTTGTAACTTGAAAACTATTGCATTTAGAGAATTTCATATAAATATGTTATTCAGCTACTTTTGGGTCAGCTATAACATAGTAAATTTCAGACTTGTAGCTCATGGCATAGCTCAGTAATAGCTACTTTTAGGTCATCACTGTTGAGTAAATCACTTGTAACTTGAAAACTATTGCGTTTACAGAAATTTGTGTAAATATGTTATTCAGTTACTTTTGGGTCAGCTATAACATAGTGAAATTACAGACCTGTAGCTCGTGGCACAACTGAGCAATAGCTATTTTCAGGTACTGTATGTTGAGTAAATCAGTTGTAACTTGAAAAATATTGCATTTGGAGTATTTTGTTAAAATACGTTGTTCACCTACTTTTGGGTCAGCTATAACATCGTGAAATTACAGACTTATAGCTCATGGCATAGCTGAGCAATAGCTATTTTCAGGTTCTCACTATTGAGTAAATCAGTTGTAACTTGAAAACTATTGCATTTACAGTAGTTTGCTTAAATATGTTGTTCACTTTTGGGTCAGCTATAACATACTGAAATTACAGACCTGTAGCTCGTGGCACAACTGAGCAATAGCTATTTTCAGGTACTGTATGTTGAGTAAATCAGTTGTAACTTGAAAAATATTGCATTTGGAGTATTTTGTTAAAATACGTTGTTCACCTACTTTTGGGTCAGCTATAACATCGTGAAATTACAGACTTATAGCTCATGGCATAGCTGAGCAATAGCTATTTTCAGGTTCTCACTATTGAGTAAATCAGTTGTAACTTGAAAACTATTGCATTTACAGTAGTTTGCTTAAATATGTTGTTCACCTACTTTTGGGTCAGCTATAACATAGTAAAATTTCAGGCATGTAGCTCATGGCATAGCTGAGTAATAGCTACTTTTAGGTTATCGCTGTTGAGTAAATCACCTATAACTTGAAAACTATTGCATTTAGAGTATTTTGTTTCAATATGTTATTCACCTATTTGGGGTCAGCTATAACATAGTAAAATTTCAGACCTGTAGCTCATGGCATAGCTGAGTAATAGCTACTAGGTTATCACTGTTGAGTAAATCGCTTATAACTTGAAAACTATTGCATTTACAGAAATTTGTGTAAATACATTATTCAGCTACTTTTGGGTCAGCTATAACATAGTAAATTTACAGACCTTTAGCTCATGGCACAACTGAGCAATAGCTATTTTCAGGTACTGTATGTTGAGTAAATCAGTTGTAACTTGAAAAATATTGCATTTGGAGTATTTTATTAAAATATGTTGTTCACCTACTTTTGGGTCAGCTATAACATTGTGAAATTACAGACCTATAGCTCATGGCATAGCTGAGTAATAGCTACTTTTAGGTTATCACTGTTGAGTAAATCATTTATAACTTGAAAACTATTGCATTTACAGAAATTTGTGTAAATACGTTATTCAGCTACTTTTGGGTCAGCTATAACATAGTGAAATTACAGACCTGTAGCTCGTGGCACAACTGAGCAATAGCTATTTTCAGGTACTGACTGTTGAGTAAATCAATTGTAACTTGAAAAATATTGCATTTACAGTATTTTCCTTAAATATGTTGTTCACCTACTTTTGGGTCAGCTGTAACATAGTAAAATTTCAGACATGTAGCTCATGGCATAGCTGAGTAATAGCTACTTTTAGGTTATCACTGTTGAGTAAATCACTTATAACTTGAAAACAATTGCATTTAGAGTATTTTGTTTCAATATGTTATTCACCTATTTTGAGGTCAGCTATAACATAGTAAAATTTCAGACCTGTAGCTCATGGCATAGCTGAGTAATAGCTACTTTGAGGTTATCACTGTTGAGTAAATCACTTATAACTTGAAAACTATTGCATTTACAGAAATTTGTGTAAATACGTTATTCAGCTACTTTTGGGTCAGCTATAACATAGTGAAATTACGGACCTGTAGCTCATGGCACAACTGAGCAATAGCTATTTTCAGGTACTGTATGTTGAGTAAATCAGTTGTAACTTGAAAAATATTGCATTTGGAGTATTTTGTTAAAAATATGTTGTTCAGCTACTTTTGGGTCAGCTATAACATAGTGAAATTACAGACCTATAGCTCATGGCATAGCTGAGTAATAGCTACATTTAGGTTATCACTGTTGAATAAATCACTTATAACTTGAAAACTATTGCATTTAGAGTATTTTGTTTCAATATGTTATTGACCTATTTGGGGTCAGCTATAACATAGTAAAATTTCAGACCGGTAGCTCATGGCATAGCTGACTAATAGCTACTTTGAGGTTATCACTGTTGAGTAAATCATTTATAACTTGAAAACTATTGCATTTACAGAAATTTGTGTAAATATGTTATTCAGCTACTTTTGGGTCAGCTATAACATAGTGAAATTACGGACCTGTAGCTCATGGCACAACTGAGCAATAGCTATTTTCAGGTACTGTATGTTGAGTAAATCAGTTGTAACTTGAAAAATATTGCATTTGGAGTATTTTGTTAAAAATATGTTGTTCAGCTACTTTTGGGTCAGCTATAACATGGTGAAATTACAGACCTATAGCTCATGGCATAGCTGAGCAATAGCTATTTTTAGATTCTCACTACTGAGTAAATCAGTTGTAACTTGAAAACTATTGCATTTACAGTATTTTGCTTAAATATGTTGTTCACCTACTTTTGGGTCAGCTATAATATAGTAAAAATTCAGACATGTAGCTCATTACATAGCTGAGTAATAGCTACTTTGAGGTTATCACTGTTGAGTAAATCAGTTATAACTTTTAGAGTATTTAGAGTATTTTGTTGAAATATGTTATTCACATAATTTTTGGTCAGTTATATCATAGTGAAATTGCAGACCTCTATGTCATGGCATAGCTGAGCAATAGCTACTTTCAGGTTCTCACTATTGAGTAAATCATTGTATCCACTGGATAGCCGCAGTGTGTAGAGAGATTTCACCATTACTGCTCTAATGAAAAAAATATTATAGCTAGCCTTCTCAAGTTTGCAGAATATATTAATAACCATAAAATGTTGCCTGGGAATATTTTTGGCCTCATTTTGAAAAACAAGATGGCCGCCAGGGACGTTTATTCGACTTTAAACAAGGACTTTTGTTGGCCCTCTAGAGCAAAGGGTATTATAGGTAGAGATCTCAAATTCACAGGATATGTTCCTCATTACAAAATCTTGACTGGGAATATTTTTGGCCTCATTTTGAAAAACAAGAAGATGGCCGCCACAGGTGTTTCTTTGTCAGTCATGAAAAGTGCTTATATCTCCCTTATTATTGGTCCTAGAGGTTTGGGATGGTAAACCAACCTGTAGGAAATCATGGGCTGGGAATCTTTTGGTGTGGTCAGATTTGACCTTTGACCCCTCCTTCAAGGTCAAACGAGGATAGCCAAACTTAAAAGTGCTTATAACTCGCTTGTTATTGGTCCTACAGGTTTGGGATGGTAAACCAGCCTACAGGAAATCATGGGCTGGGAATCATTTGGTGTGGTCGGATTTGACCTTGGACCCCTCCTTCAAGGTCAAACAAAGATAGCAAAACTTAAAAGTGCCTATAACTCGCTGATTATTGGTTCAAGAGGTTTGGGATGGTAAACCATCCTATAGGAAATCATGGGCTGGGAATCTTTTGGTGTGGTCAGATTTGACCATTGGACCCCTCCTTCAAGGTCAAATAAGGACAGCCAAACTTAAAAGTGCTTATAACTCACTTATTATTGGTCCTAGAGGTTTGGGATGGTAAACCAACCTATAGGAAATCATGGGCTGGGAATGTTTTTGTGTGGTTGGATTTGGCCATGGACCCCTTCTTCAAGGTCGTACGAAGGTACTGCATTTGCAGTATTTCTTTAAATATGTTTTAACCTACTCTTTACACTTAAACAGTTACCTTGTTACTTTCCTTCATAATACCATTTGCAGGGCACAACTTTTTTGTCCTTTTCTTCTGTCAGGTTCAGAATTTCTTTTGAACATGCTGTTCAATTACCATTTACTGTACTTCTGTACAGCACTTTCCCTGATAATTATGCGTTCCTCTCATTATTACCTTCACAAATCAAAAAACACTCAGTCAGCTGACACAGTGCCCGTTCACGGGCACTCTCCTCTTGTTCGAACTTTTGCCAAAAATGAAAAAACACAAATTTCCTTCTATTTCCTTAACCATGCGAGATAGAGTGATTTCGTCGAAATTTTCGACCCACAGGGTATCTAAGAAATGTACTTTTGGCAATCTTCAAACAATTTTCCTCTCCCCAAAACTGGCGGCCATCTTGAATTTTCAAATTTTTGCCAAAAATGGAAAAACACAAATTTGCTTCTATCTCCTTAACTGTGTGAGATAGAGCGATTTCGTCGAAATTTTCCATCCACAGGGTATCTCAGCAATCTACTTTTGCCAATTTTGTCCAAGTTTTAGAGCAAAACTCAGCTTCCCTTTGGGTGGACATTACGCATGCCAATGCGTCCTATTTCTAGTTAGTCCAGGGACCAATGGAATAAGTACTGATATTGCTGTCAATTGTCTTTCTGTGTTATTTCTCCAAGGGTCATAGTAAAAGGGAAGTTGGGTGTGTGATGGGGGGGGGGGGGGGGCATTACATGTAATGCCTGCACACAGTTTTATAACTTATTCTGAAATGTTATGCTGCGCAGTGACCGTGGACTGGTCTTTTGCGTAATTTTGAATTCACGTATAGAGAATGGTTAATAAATTAACGCTGTTGAATTCTACATACATCATCCCTTGGCATACAAATATAAACAAACAAATAAGTTAAAATATTCATAAAATTAAAAAGCATATCATTTTAAAGGTTACAACAAATTCAAAGCATTTACATTAACAATCTCTCAATATTTCGTAACAAATTCTGTGAAAATAGATGAAAAGAAATACCAGTTTTTTTACCCTAGATGTATGACCTTTTTAGAATAGGAATAAATAACAAATTCCCGAGTTTTATGATAGTTTTAAACTATCGATTGTCCTTTTTAACCACTCGGCCCTATGGTCTTCGTGGGTTTAATTCAACTGATCAATAGTTTAAAACCATCATAAAACAATCGAATATGTCATTTATTCCTATGTTGTTGATTATTCATGCATTATTTTGATATTCAAGTACACACATGCATGTCAGAATTACAGAAAAGGTTTTACAAAATATGGAATATATGAGGCATAATTGACAAGAAAAAAAATCTACACACAATCATTTATTAATAATGCTTTAAAATTCAATGAACCTAAAGCAAAATACCAGTGTATCATGATGTGTTTATTCTTCCAGTCACACACTAGTGCCACAAATGATTAGTGTTGATTCCTGGATTTGTAAAAGTTTACTTGAAAACCCTGTGAAAAAGACCCCAGTAATTGCTGTGTATTATTCATGGCGTGATTTGAAGTGCAGCATCTCAAATAGATAGAGCCCCTCTGAGTAATTCTCACCCTACTGATGTAATAGTTGAACCCGTGGGCTTAAAGCCTGCCAACTGGGTGTTCAAAATTCTCACCAAGGCCCCCATCTGGATTGGATTATTAACAAGTTAATATTATTACTGATGCTCACTCTCCTTGTTCCCTCACCTTTAAGAAAAGGGGAGCATTAATTATTCAACAACTGGGAGTGGTAGTTATACTTATTCGAGAAAACACGCAATAATTACAGTCAAGCCATGGTTTGATATATAGAGAGTAGGGCCTTTTATTTTAGGTTGAATTTACAGAAACATTACCATCTGAGATTCATCTTAGGTTCTCTATTAATGTGGCATTATATTGATTTAATTCAGACATAAATGTCATGCACCGTTTGACAACTTTGGGGAGTGGGGGTTCCGGAAATTGTATAGTTCAGACAAAATATTGACAAATGAATCATGTGTATTGATTGTACAAAAATATTACTTATGAAAAGATTAACTACTGAAAAAATTCCACTGGGAAAAGCATAATGAAATCATGGTAGGCTTATCTGCATAATCAAACATTAATGCTCCATACAATAAGACAGATTAACCCGGAAAAAGAATTTTACTGACACTGTGTGATGAATGGTTTGTAAAATGCATGGTGTCAACTTCCACTTTCAGCCAAGCCTATGTCAGATTTTTCCAGTAACATATCTTCAATTCTGAGAGTTTTGTCCCAGTGAATCAATTTGTATAAATACTTTGGTTTTATATTTTGGCTGGAGTGATTTTGATGAATAATTAAGCATTCCTGAAATGGTGCTTATTTGTTTTTGCTTCAGTTTCCTCACTGCCGCCGTATTATGGTCTCCCTTGAATATCTCCCTTATTATTGGAAGCTTTCTAACCATATTTGGCAGTTATATACCTTAGGCGTGGGAAAAATTTTCCACATGCTTAAATTTGACCTTTGACCTTTTTCAAGATCACATGATAAAAAAAAGTCTTTTTGGGTACACCTGACCGTCATCACCGCTCAGCAAAACCTACAGACTGCAGGGGCTTGTAATTTCATACACATGTTTTTTTCTATCAAAAACGTGAGGTGATTAGATTTTGGGAGCGATCTGATGAAAATTGACCAATTTATGAGCGATTTTCTCACAAGTACCAACCAGAAAGCTTAAAATTCGTGCGAACCCCCTGTTATCTTCTTAAGTATTGCATTAAGAGCCATAAAATGTATTGGGAGGTAGTAGGAAACCATATGTGGAGAGTCAGGGTTCCCACTGCACAGGGAAAACAGGGAAAATTGTGAAAAGTAATTCCGGACAGGGAAAACACAGGGAATTTGAAAATTTTGGAAAAACACGGGGAATTTGAAAACTTCAGAATGATTTTGAAGAGTAACAGCCATTTGCATTCACGCGCCACGGGTCGCGACTCGTAGGTCACATTCGATGTTTTGGCGCTAAATTAGAATATTTAATAAGAATCTTTAAGTAATCATAGCATTCTTATTTTTTACCAATTTTGACATTTTCATCCTTCACCAGTTTGTTCAGGGAAAATATGAACATCACAGGGAAAACACAGGGAAAACACAGGGAATTTAAATCGGAAAAGAGAGTGGGAACCATGAGAGTCTAGAAGTCAAATTCCCCCAACCCCCCTTATGGGTCAAACTGGGGTCATAAAATAGCCGATTTTGTATTTTTGCCTTATATCTCCTTTATTGTTGCTTTTACAGCTTTAGAATGTATTAAAAGGTATTGGGAAACCATATGTGAAGAGTCTATTTAGCCGGACAGATTTACCCCGTGACCCCCCCTTATGGGTCAGACTGAGGTAATACAATAGCTGATTTTGTGTTTTTGCCTTATATCTCCTTTATTATTGCTTTTACATCTTTAGAATGTATTAAGAGGTATTGGGACACCTAGTTCTAGTTTATAAAGTTGAAGCACATTTGCAGTTCATGTTTTTTTTTTGTTTTTGTTTTTTTCAAATATATTTTTAAGCACTAAGAAAAATCATCAAGTTGAATTATATTTGCCCCCCTTGCAGGGTGAATTATGTACATATGAAGTAATGGTGAGGCTATACAAATAGTTCACTGTTGGCAGGATAAAGGGCAACACCTTAAAGCATTTTGATTTGTCTAGGTATTTGTAAAATCATTTTTTTACCGGTAAATGTTTCGTTTTTGAAAACATGAAAAAACCCAAATTTTAGTAGTTAATCTGTCCATTATAAATTTATAACAAATGATCTTATTCCTTAGAGGAATTTGTGGATCACAGTACCCTTTTGTCCAAAAGTCAAATTTAATCTAAATCTTATCTCAGTAAAACAGCACAGACCTCTTGCTATACTCCTTGTAACTTTATAAATACAGTTTTATGTAAGTAAATTTTCAATAAACTTACAAGCTTGTACAGATATATTTCGTTGGAATGGTTTGGATATGATAAAGTTTAAGTAACATGGTCAGTCAGAGAATCATCTCATGTGTCAGTGTTTCATAATGAAACAAGACTACGGCCGCAGTGGTTATCTCCCGCCTTAGGATCAGTTATAATAGAGAAATAAGGGAGATAGTAAGCCTTTGTAGTAAGATGACCCCGCTCGACACTGAAGAAAGTGTCAAAGGTCAAAGTCAGTAATTGGAAAAGATTCCCAGGTCATAACTTCCTACAAGTTGTTTTCACATTCTAAACCCCTTGTAGCAATGATAAGGGAGATATAAGGCCTTTTTAATAGGATAATCCCATTTGACATTAAACATGATATTGCAGCCATTTTGTTTTCGAAACTAAGGCAAATTACTATCAGATAAACTTTCCTAACCATATATCTTTTGTGCAAATTTGATGAACCTAGCTGCAATACTAAGTTTCTCAGTATCTTAATGATTTTCAAATAATTGGCTATGGCGGCCATTTTGTTTTTCAAAATGAGGCCAAAATTGTTCACAGGCAAAACATTTGCTGACCAGGACATCCCATAGAATGTTTTTATATTCTGAAGCCCTAGCACCAATACTAAGGGAGATATAAGGACGTTTTAGTATGATGACCCCATTTAACCTTGAAGCAGGGGTCAAGGTCAAATTCAACACCTGGGAAAGATTCACAGGCCTTGACTTCTTACAAGTTGTTTTCACATCCCGAACCCCTGGGAGCAATGGTAAGGGAGATATAAGGCCTTTGTAGTAAGACGGATAATCCCATTTGACATTAACAGGGTTCCCACATCCTTGAAAATCCTTGAAGAAAATTGCTTCATTTTCAAGGCCTTAAAAGTCCTTGAATTTTACCAAAATTGAATAAAATGCTTGAAAAGTCCTTGAATTTGTTATCGCCCAACTTCTGCATCTGCATCATCTGGTTTTAAGGCTATGGCAGACTCAGCAAAGCAAGTATGATCTAGTATGAACAAATTTATGGTAAAATATTATTTGATATATTAACTACCACTGTTGTAATGAGTTTATAAACTGTTAAAATCATGTGACAATAAAGAATTTTGTGATGGTTAGAGGGGGAGGTAAAGGAGGCTGTACCTTAAAATATATCCTTGAGAATTGTTGTTGTTGACCTTGAAAATCCTTGAAAACACCTTGAATCCAGTTATCAAAAGTCTGTGGGAACCCTGATTAAACATGTGATATGGCGACTTTTTTGTTTTGCTCCTAGCCCAAAATTAGTATCAGACTATTTTTTTCGTAACCATATATCTTTTGTGCAAATTTGATTAAGCTAGCTGTAATATTTCAAGATTTAGAGCATCTTTATGATTTTCAAACAATTGGCCATTTCGTTTTTATGGCATCACTCTGCAGCATCCGCATGAACAACTTCTCCTCCAAAACTACAAGGCCCAGAGACGTGCTGTTTTTTTTAAAGATACCTTGTCTATCGAGCATGAAAAATTGTTCCAAGGCATGCAGATTTGTTTGTTCGTCTGTACTCCAGAGCCATTACAAGTGAGGTACCCCCGCCCCCCAAAGTGTGAAAATTTCAACACTTTATCACAATTTTCTCATTGACTATTGCAGGGATTTCTCTCATATCTTGCATATATGTACTAGGCCCCAAGTAGATTCCCTTGTGAGAGTATCAGCCCTGGATCTTTCTTACTTATTTTTTATGAATTTTTAAAAGTGTTTTTCGTGCATTAAAATTCATGAAATCAGGCACTAAATCGCCTATTTTCTCAATGACTATTGCAGAGATTTCTCTCTTATCCTACATATGTTTTCTAGGCCACAAGCAGATTATGTTGAGTGAGATCAGTCCTGGATCTTTCTTAATTATTAAGCGACCCTGAAAGGGCACTTATTTGTTTTCGCCTCAGTTTCCTTGCCGCCGCCGCCGCCGCCGCATTATGGTCTCCCTTGAATATCTCCCTTATTATTAAAAGGTTTCAAACCATATTTGGCACTTATATACCTTAGACGTGGGAAAATTTTTCTGCATGCTTAAATTTGACCTTTGACCTTTATGAAGGTCACATGATCAAAAACAATTTTTTTAAGTATACCCCCCGTCATCACAGTTCAGGAAAAACTACTTGCTACACAGCCTTATAATTTGACACACCTGTTCATACTATCGAAAACGCGAGCTGATTAGATTTTGGGAGCAATCCCTTTAAAAATGTCTCATTTATGGGTGATTTCCTCACACCTTGCAATCTGAGAGCCTTAAATTTAGGTCAACCCCCCCTATTATCTTCTTAAGTATTGCATTTAGAGCCATAAAATGTATTGGGAGGTAATAGGAAACCATATGTGGAGAGTCTAAATAGCCGGGCAGTTTTACCCCACGGCCCCCCCTTATGGGTCAAACTGGGGTCCTAAAAATAGCTGATTTTGAGTTTTTGCCTTATATCTCCTTTATTGTTGCTTTTATAGCTTCAGAATGTATTAAGAGGTATTGGGAAAGCATATGTGGAGAGTCTAAATAGCCGGTCAGTTTTACCCCCCAACCCTGCCTTATGGGTGAAACTGGGGTCATAAAATAGCTGATTTTGAGTTTTTGCCTTATATCTCCTTTATTGTTGCTTTTATAACTTCAGAATGTATTAAGTGGTATTGGGAAAGCATATGTGGAGAGTCTAAATAGCAGGTCAGTTTTACGACCCGACCCCCCCTTATGGGTCAAACTGGGGTCATAAGATAGCTGATTTTGAGTTTTTGCCTTATATCTCCTTTATTGTTGCTTTTATAGCTTCAGAATGTATTAAGAGGTATTGGGAAAGCATATGTGGAGAGTCTAAATAGCCGGTCAGTTTTACCCCCCGACCCCCCCCCACTTATGGGCCAAACTGGGGTCATAAATAGCTGCTTTGGAGTTTTTGCCTTATATCTCCTTTATCGTTGCTTTTATAGCTTCAGAATGTATTAAGAGGTATTGGGAAAGCATATGTGGTGAGTCTAAATAGCAGGTCAGTTTTACCCCCGACCCCCCCTTATGGGTCAAACTGGGGTCATAAAATAGCTGCTTTGGAGTTTTTGCCTTATATCTCCTTTATCGTTGCTTTTATAGCTTCAGAATGTATTAAGAGGTATTGGGAAAGCATATGTGGTGAGTCTAAATAGCAGGTCAGTTTTACCCCCCGACCCCCCCTTATGGGTCAAACTGGGGTCATAAAATAGCTGATTTTGAGTTTTTGCCTTATATCTCCTTTATCGTTGCTTTTATAGCTTCAGAATGTATTAAGAGGTATTGGGAAAGCATATGTGGAGAATCTAAATAGCTGGTCACTTTTATCCCCTGATCCCCCCCCCCCCCCCCCCCCCCCCATGGGTCAAATTGGGGTCATAAAATAGCTGATTTCGAGTTTTTGTCTTATATCTCCTTTAATGTTGCTTTTATAGATTGAGAATGTATTAAGAAGTATTGGGAAAGCATATGTGGAGAGTCTAAGTAGCCGGTCAGTTTTACCACCCGACCCCCCCTTATAGGCTAAACTGGGGTCATAAATAGCTGCTTTGGAGTTTTTGCCTTATATCTCCTTTATCGTTGCTTTTATAGCTTCAGAATGTATTAAGAGGTATTGGGAAAGCATATGTGGAGAATCTAAATAGCTGGTCACTTTTATCCCCTGATCCCTCCCCCCCCCCCCCCCATGGGTCAAATTGGGGTCATAAAATAGCTGATTTCGAGTTTTTGTCTTATATCTCCTTTAATGTTGCTTTTATAGATTGAGAATGTATTAAGAAGTATTGGGAAAGCATATGTGGAGAGTCTAAGTAGCCGGTCAGTTTTACCACCCGACCCCCCCCCCCCCCTTATGGGTCAAAGTGGGGTAAAAATAGCTGTTTTGGAGTTTTTACCTGATATCTCCTTCATTGTTGCTATTATAGCTTCGGAATGTATTAAGAGGTATTGGGAAACCATATGTGGACAGTCTAAATAGCCGGTTAGTTTTACCTCCTGACCCCCATGTATGGGTCAAAGTGGGGTCATGAAATAACTTTTGCCTTTATTGTTGCTTTTATGCTTTAACAATGTATTAAAACCTATTGCAAAACCCTGTGGACAATCTAAATAGCAATACATACTTGCACACATGATATGAAGTTATCAATACCCGTTACTGAAATGCTTTGTAGCATTTACACAAAATTGACTAAAGTTACATCCAATGTTGTACATCCAATGTACAACACTTTCTCCAGCTTGTCTATCTCTACAACGCTTGTTTATGTTAATTAAAGAAGACCTTTGTAGGATATTCCCTGTCATGATATCACTAAGGGGGTTGGTTTATGTAACAGTACAGTACACCTTTGTGCATTCTTAGCTGTACAGCATGCTTATTAAAACCACAAGGCATTTTAAACTCTCAGGGACGCTTCGCTTTTGTTAGCAAAAGCATTCATCTAGTTTTTTTATGAATTTTTAGGCGGGTTGCATGTAACCAACCTGCCTATTAGATTGATGTGTCCGACGTCCGTCTGTCCGTCCACATTTTTTGTTTCCGGACTCTAACTCCGTTCCTTTCATTGGCTACCCATAAGGCACCGTTGCATCTTCAAGACTGCCTTGCTGGTGTACAAATACCTACATACTAACTGTCCAAGATATTTCAGCCCATTCCTCAAAGTTAGCCAATGTGCCTATAATACTCGGTTGAGTCAATCTGATGGTATAATTCTACATGTTCCTCAATACCAACCATCTATTTACAAATCCACAAAGCAGTTTGGTCTAAGCTTTGCATATGATGCTCCCAAAATATGGAATGAACTCCCGGATGATGTACGATCTGCCACTTCTATTGCTTCCTTCAGAAAAAAACTTAAGGCATACTTATTCTGCCAAGCTTATCCTCCTTAGTATTTTCCAGCCCATATGGCGTTTTCCATGATGTCGACCATTGCTATGGATAAGGACAATGATTGTTTGTGACTATGCTTATGATGTTGCGCCTTAGAGTCTGTCACTTTGGCAGAGATTAAGCGCTATAAAAGTTGAATTGGAATTGGAATTAACTCAAAAACGGTTTGTCCGATCGAATTCAAACTTGACAGGGACATAGATCAACATCATAGCTAGGTTCCTTTCGATATTGGTGAAATTCCGTCTGTTCGTTTGTCCGTTTTTCGTCTGTTTGTCTGTCCGTTTGTCTGTCCATCCGTCTGTTTGTCCAAATTTTCATTTCCGGACTCTAACTCAAAAACAGTTTGACCAATCGAATGCAAACTTGACAGGGAGATAGATCACCATCATAGCTAGGTTCCTTTCGAAATTGGTGAAATTCCGTCTGTTAGTTTGTCCGTTTTTCGTCCGTTTGTCTGTCCATCCATCTGTTTGTCCACATTTTCGTTTAAGGACTCTAACTCGAAAACGGTTTGACCAATCAAATTCAAACTTGACAGGGAGATAGATCACCATCATAGCTAGGTTCCTTTTGAAATTGGTGAAATTCCGTCCTTTCGTTTGTCCGTTTTTCTGTTCGTTTCTGGTCCGTTTTTCAGTCAATCCATCTGTCCGTCCACATTTTGTTTCCGGACTCTAACTCGAAAACGGTTAGTGCAATCAAACTCAAACTTCACAGGGACATAGATCACCATCATAACTAGGTTCCTTTCGAAATTGGTGTAATTCCGTGTGTTCGTTTGTCCGTTTTTGTCTGTTTGTCGATCCATCTGTTTGTGCAAATTTTCGTTTCCGGACTCCAACTCGAAAACAGTTTGTCCAATCAAATTCATACTTGACAAGGATATAGATCACCATCATAGCTAGGTTCCTTTCGAAATTGGTGTAATTCCGTCTGTTTGTTTGTCCGTTTTCCTGTCCGTTTGTCTGTTTTTTGTCCATTTTTCTGTCCAACCGTCTGTCTGTCCACATTTTTGTTTCTGGACTCTAACTCGAAAATGCTTTGTCCAGTCGAATTCAAACTTGACAGGGAGATGCATCACCATCATAGCTAAGTTGCTAAGTTGGTGTAATTCCGTCCTATCGTTTGTCCGTTTATGGCATAGATACAATTATGTATCCTAGATTACAAGTTTTACGTTTCTTAGCACGTCTTACACATTCACTTTAACTGGGTAACCTTACATTTCTTTCCTTCTTTTCTAAATGTAATTACAGCAGTTGCTAACCTTATTTCTGCCTGCGCAACCCGCCTTTTGGGGCATCTGTGACCCTCTTGTTAAAATAATTTTTAATGCATGAAAACTCATGAAATCATGCACTAAATCACTTATAACTTGAAAAGTATTGTATTTAGAGTATTTTGTTAAAATATGTTTTTATTGCGTTAATACATCTTACCTAACAGATGATAGCTATTGTCCGGCGCCAGCCGATCCCGCCAAACGCCAGAAAAAGACGTCCGGAGTTTCACCTCCGGCCGGAGCGGCACACTCCAATCCACTCGCCAGATGGCCTAGTTCCTGCTTTATTCGCCAATGGGACGTGACGTCATAGCATCTTTTTCGTTTGGTGCCATTTGAAGGTTGTGTTATTTCGGAAGTGCTCTTTTTTGTGGATATTTACTGTTTCTACTTATTATTGTGTGGCTGAGTGAATTTATTGTCTTTAACTATCATCATGTCTTCACCGGGTCAAAGAAAAGGGGCGTGCGGACACATCATGGCGAATTTTGATAAACATTCTAGATGTGCTCGCTGCCGTGATAAAGGTCAAGGGGAAGATCCTTGTGTTAAACAGCTTCAGTGTGAATTCTGCGAAATACTCACTCCAGAACAGGTAGTTCAACTTGCAACCCCTACCTACAAGCTTAGGAAGGAAAAGCAGAAGGGTAAAGACGTTCTCATAGACCCTGCTTCTGTTACTGTCATCTCTCATATGGAACAGGAAGTTGCAGATCGCCCTGCTTCTCATAATTCTTCAGTCGACCTCTCTCTGCCAGCTCCCTCATTCCAAAAGGAATTACAGGACCTGGATGACAAGTGGTCATTGAGGATGGCCAGATTGAAGCTCTTATAACAATGGGTCAAAAATCTTCTCCTCAACAACCTGCCTTTTCACCAGTTAAAGTCCCGGTTACTCATAAGCCACCTCCGGGGTCATTATCTCAAACCCCATTTATACAGTCTTCATCTCTTTCCGGCCAAGCCGGTCCGGCTTCCGGCCCGGATGGAGCTCAGACTTTGCCTGTGTCTACTATCACCAGATCTTCACCCTTAGATAATTTGTACCCGGACACTGACCCGAAACCGGTTTTCCAACAACCCGGTCCGGTGCCTTCTGCTCAATCTTCTACCGGACCTGTGCATTTCCCAGTCCGGGATGTTATTCCACCAGATCAAGCTGAAGAAGGAGAGGTCTCTGATCCGGAACAGGAACCGGACGATCAACAGGACTCTGATTTGGGTGAAAAAGCTAGAATGATTAGTGAAGATCAGAATTATCGAGAAACTGTGAGAGGAGTTAGAGCTTTTATGGGGTGGACCCATATTCCAGATTTGGAATACTCACCCACTTCTCGCAATGACAATCCTTGGACTGGACATCGCTCTCAGTCAGTGGGCAAAGTATCAGTGTTGCTCCCGCCAGAAGACTGGCTATGTAAAAAACTTGAGAATATGAATTTGGTGCTTATAGAAGGTTACCCTTCGAAATCATCTCAGCCAGGGGGACTTCACATGGATCAGTTTCTCCGTCCTCCCAAGTCCCAGAGCCGTTGGTATGGGATACACCCAGCCGAACCAAAGGATCCTACAAGGCCCGGAAAGTATGTGAACACGTGGCCCAATGATGCGGCCAAAATTAACAGTGCTAAGCAGAATGTGGCTAATACTCAACCTGCAGTACGTCAGTTATCCCAAGACACCGTCAGGAAATGGGAAAAAGCTGCCAAAGAATCTAGTTACATCTGCAACCTGGCAGCAGGATTCAACAGGTGTATCACCAAACTCCAGGACTCAGTTCAGGAACAGGTCAGGATCTTACATAACGAAATGGGAAAAGGAAAGTCCTCTGCCAAAGCTCAGTCCGCTTTGGATGAGCTTCACTATTTAACAACCTTCAACCAAAATGTAAGTTTCGCCATGGGGAAGTCTCTACAACACCTGTCAGACTTTACCTTCACTCAAATGGCCAACCTGACTTTGGTCCGTAGGGACTCATATCTGGAACACTTAAAGAGCCCGCTTAATAGTTATGCCCTCTTCCCCGATGCGGTTATTAGGAAGGCGGAAGATGACATTGCTCAACATGAAGCTGCCAAGCGTACCTCCCAGCCCGGTCCGGGCCATGGGGGGTTCGCCGGGGCACATAAGAAGGGTCAGAATAGATATCAACCCTACTCCACAGGGTGGAAAAGTCAGGATTCTACAAAAACCTGACTTTGGTCCGTAGGGACTCATATCTGGAACACTTAAAGCCAGGCGTTAAACCTGACACCTTTTCCGCATTGAGAAATTGCCCGCTTAATGGTTATGCCCTCTTCCCCAATGCGGTTATTAGGAAGGCGGAAGATGACATTGCTCAACATGAAGCTGCCAAGCGTACCTCCCAGCCCGGTCCGGCCATGGGGGGTTCACCGGGGCACATAAGAAGGGTCAGAATAGATATCAACCCTACTCCACAGGGTGGAAAAGTCAGGATTCTACAAAAACCTCAGGCAACTCTGGCAAGGACATGCCAGCCTGGAAGTCTTTTGGTGGTCGAGGCAGACCACGTGGTAGGGGACGCGGAGGACCTGCTAATCGCGGCTCCCGAGGCTCCAAGGATGTACATCCATATAAATGACAATTATTGTGTAACAAAACCGGTGTTAGAGAACCGGTTGTTAGGGGGAGTAGCAGAAACTCTAAAAGCTTTAAAGACAAATGTAAATTACTGTGTTGTCAGTCCTGTACCTTTTGCAACAAGAAGTGTAAGGCAGCCGCAAAAGAAAGGCTTAAGTCTTCCATTAAAAGAACCAGTAGAAATAAAACATGTGAACTCTGTTTCTTCTGTCGTTCAGTGTGTTTCTGCCCAATCTGTTCCCAATGTCCACAGTGTTGTTCATGCTCCACTAGTAGGCGGCTGTCTACAGCCTTTTTGGCAGGTCTGGGCATGCCTAAGAGCCAACCCAAAGGTAGTGTCAATTTTGAAAGAGGGTTACGTACTACCATTCAATCTCAAACCCCCTCTAGTCAGAGACCCCATGATAATCAGTGGTTATGCAGACCCCCTGAGAAATCTCTACCTAGGGGAGTCTGTACAAAATCTTCTGCACAAGAGGGCCATAGAGATGGTAAGGGTTCGGACATCTCTAGCCTTCTACAACAGACTATTCATAGTCCCAAAACCAAATCAGAAATGGCGTCCAGTGTTGGACCTCAGTGCTCTAAACAAATTTTTGAGCGTAAAAACATTCAAGATGGAAACTCCAGAGACAATCCAGATTTCCCTCCAACAAGGAGAATGGGTAACGTCGCTGGATTTCAGCGACACATATTTTCACATCCCTGTTCACACCGGGTCCCGGAAATACCTCAGGTTCCACTTCCAGAACCTTTCATACCAGTTCCGGTCCCTCCCCTTTGGTCTCTCAACAGCTCCAATGGAGTTCAATGGGGTGGTCAAAGAGGTCAAGTTAATGGCTCAAGCCAGGGGTATAAGGATCCACCCGTACCTAGACGAC
The DNA here is from genome assembly GCA_964017235.1 of Sabellastarte sp. h YS-2021. Lineage (NCBI taxonomy): Eukaryota > Metazoa > Annelida > Polychaeta > Sabellida > Sabellidae > Sabellastarte > Sabellastarte sp. h YS-2021. Next base: position 109,519,313 of record OZ024928.1, on the reverse strand, counting down.
TGGTTGATTCGAGCACCCACCAGAAAATCCTGCCACCAGGGCACTCAATCCCTCCTCGCCCTTTGCCAGGAGTTGGGTTGGGTAGTAAACCTACAAAAGTTAGAGCTGGAACCCAAAGAGATTTTCGAGTTCGTGGGTTACAGGTACGATCTCTCTCAAGGACTGGTCTTACCGACTCAGAACCGTTGGGAGTCGATTCTCCAAAAGTTGGAATCCATTCTATCCAAACCAAATTGCCGAGTCAGGAAGTTTATGTCCCTGATAGGCCTGCTTACAGCAACAGCAAAGCAGGTTCCGCTGGGGAGACTCCACATGAGACCCATCCAGTGGCACCTCAAACGACATTGGAGAGTTCCAGAATCCCTGGAAAAGGAGATTCCTGTCCCAAGGTCTCTTCACCCACACCTTCTATGGTGGACCAAGGAGACAAATGTCTTGATAGGACAGCCTTTACACCCTTTGAGTCATGCCGTTCAAATCTTTACAGATGCCTCAAAAGAAGGCTGGGGTGCTCACTTAGGCGACTTCATGGCAAGAGGCATTTGGTCAGTTCCAGAAAGTCATCTTCACATAAACTTTCTGGAACTAAAGCTGTCTTACTGGCCTTGAAAAGATTCCAGCATTTAGTACTAGGAAAAGTAGTTCTAGTTGCCACAGACAACACCACAGTTGTGGCATACATCAACAGGGAGGGAGGTATGAGGTCAGGCTCACTTTGTGCCCTTCTATGGCGACTCCTCTGTTGGTGCAATCTGAGACAGGTTGTACTAAAGGCCAGGCACATCCCTGGTCATCTGAATGTGATTGCAGACAAGCTGTCTCGTCAAGGCCAAGTCATTCAGACAGAATGGTCACTTCACCAGGAGGTCTTCGAACTCCTGGTTCAGACCTGGCACCATCCCCAAGTGGACATGTTTGCAACAAAGTACAATTGCAAAATAGCCCAGTATGTGTCCCCAGTGCCGAATCCCAGTGCATGGGCAGTGGACGCGCTAACAGTCTCTTGGGAAAACCTAGACATGTATATTTTTCCCCCAGTGTCGTTACTGGGCAAGGTGATCAGCAAACTGTCGGACCATCTTTACAAGAGAGTGATCCTAATAGCTCCGGGTTGGCCCAACATGCCATGGTTCTGGGACCTGGTGGAACTGCCGTCTCAGATTCCTCTTTGCCTACCCAATCATCCCGACCTAGTGACACAGCCATTCAACAAGGCACGTCACAGGAATCTGACCAATCTAAACCTACACGCCTGGCTCCTAGAGCCGAGGCAATCAAGGAGCAGGGTTTCTCTAGCCCAGTGGCGTCACAGATTGAGGCTCCTCAAAGAAGTTCAACCAGAACAGTCTATGAGGCAAAGTGGTCTGTTTTTGTCAGATGGTGTGAATCAGGTCAGGTGGACTTCAGGTGTCCATCTGTAAAACAAATAGCAGATTTTCTCCTACATTTATTCCAGGAGAAGAATCTCCAACCCAGTACTATTGAGGGTTACAGATCAGCCATTGCTGACAAGTTAGGCAATTCTTCCTTGAATGTGAGCAAAGATGAAAACTTAACTCGCCTTTTGGACAGTTTTTACAGAGATAGACCAAAGGGTAGGCAAGGCATTCCTTCGTGGAATCTCTCTCTGGTTTTGCATCAGCTCACCAAACCACCATTTGAGCCCCTCAGAAAGGCATCATTAAAACATCTGACCTTTAAAATGGTGTTCCTCCTCACTCTGGGTTCGGGGAAGCGTAGGAGTGAAATCCATGCGTGGCTGAACAAAAATATTAGACACCAAACTGACTGGTCAAAAGTGTCCCTTTACCCGTCTCCAAGTTTCTTGGCGAAGAACCACTTAGCAAAAGAAGGGCCAGAGTGTGTCGCCCCAGTGGTTATTCCAGCTCTGGCTCCTAATCTGGACAAGTCCCTGAAGGAGGACAGGTCACTCTGTCCAGTTAGAGCTTTGCGCCACTATCTGGACAAAACTCAAGATCTCAGACAAGGAAAAAAGCTAGTGTTTGTCTCCTTCAAAAAGGGTTTCACGAAGGATATTTCTCCTGCTACTATCTCGTCTGGGATTAAGCAGACGGTTATCCTTTGCTATGAACTATCAGATCAGGAAGCTCTAACCCTTCACCAGGTGAAAGCACATGACGTTAGAGCCTTCGCTGCGTCCAAAGCCTTCCAGGGTGGCATCTCGCTAGACTAGATCTTAGCGGCATGCCACTGGAAATACCACAACACCTTTACTCAATTCTACCTTAAAGATGTTGCCTGGGCCGATTCGGAGCTTTTTCATTTGGGTCCAGTGGTGGCTGCACAGCAGATCCACCAATGAACCTTATTGGCTCCTATTCTGTAGATAGTGTACATAATAGTTAAGGTTTTTTACTTGGTTGCCTGAGGTGCTAAGTATGAGACCATTCTACCACTCTAAAGGGTAACTGGAATCTCTAGGACTGATCTCTTCTCTCTTCCTCCTCTCAGAGCAGAAAAAAGCGGGGGGGGGGGGGGTTGGCACTGCTTGGTACCTTAAGGAGCAGTTTTAAGCTTCTTTATCAGCCAGGCCAGAGTTTACGTGCCTATTTATAGAGTTCCTTCTAGTCCTGAGGAAGCTGCCCTCCTTCCACTGGGTAGTTATTCTAGCTATTGTCTGTTAGGTAAGATGTATTAACGCAATAAAATTGCAAATTTTAATTAGTAAATTAAATTTTTATTAGTTAATACCTCACCTAACAGACGGTAGATTCCCACCCGGCCTTCCCCGCTTTTCAGCTTCAGTTAATCTAATTTGGGACGAAAAAGATGCTATGACGTCACGTCCCTCTGGCGAATAAAGCAGGAACTAGGCCACCTGGCGAGTGGATTGGAGTGTGCCGGTCCGGCTGGAGGTGAAACTCAGGACGTCTTTTGCTGGCGTTTGGCGGGACCGGCTGGCGCCGGACAATAGCTATCATCTGTTAGGTAAGGTATTAATTAATAAAAATTTTATTTACTAATTAAAATTTGCAATATTCAGCTACTTTTTCCATAGCTACAACATGGTGAGCCACTTGGGTGTCTATCTCAATAGCTAAGAACAACACTGTTTTGTATTCATATTGTCCCAGTTTTTTAATGGAGAGGGGTTGCAATATACATGTACTTGAATATTTTGACAAATTACCCAGAAAATGGTTTCATTAAGTTAAAAACAAAGCTTGTTATGGTCAGCCTTACTTTGTGGAAAATCTAAATAAATCCATTAGCAAAGAAAATCCATAAAGATTCCTTATTACATGCACAATTTGTATATGATCAATGAAGAGTATTTTAAATTCATATTGTGACATATTCAGAAATATTACCTTACACTAATATCTATTCTCATTACTACCATAAGGAGATTATGTTTTGGATGTGTTTGTCTGTATCTCTGTTTCTTAATACTCAAAAAGACATGAACAGATCTTTATGAAAAATTTTTATGTACATAGGGTCTGACTGAAGGAAAGTGAAGTTAAATTTTGTGAAAAATCCATGTCACATTCTGGATACAAAAACCCTGAATTTTCAAATGTCGAATTTTAATGTATTTTTTCAAATGGCTTTGGTTTATTATGGCATCGCTCTGCGGTATCTGTGTCCACGTGAACAACTTCTCCAAAACCACAAGACATAGAGACATGCTGTTTGTTTTAAAGATACCTTAACTATCGTGGATGAAAATGTGTTCAAGGCATGCAGATCTGTTCGTTCGTCTATTCCCCACAGCCATTACAAGAGAGGTACCCCCACTCAATGTGTGAAAATTTCAACACTTTATCACAAATTTCTTATTCAATATTTCAGGGATTTTTCTCTTTTCTTGTGTATATGTATTAGAGCACTAGGAGATTCCCTTGTGTGAGTATCAAACCTGGATCTTTCTTAATTATTTTTTTATGAATTTTTATGTCGTCACTCTGCGGCGTGGGCGTACGCGTCCGCGTCCGCGTAAACAACTTCTCCTCCAAAACTACAAGGCCTAGAGACGTGCTGTTTTTTTTAAAAGATACCTTATCTATCGAGGATGAAAAATTGTTCAAGGCATGCAAATCTGTCTGTTCGTCTGTTTGCTAGAGACATTACAAGGGGGGTACCCCCACCAAAAGTGTGAAAATTTCAACACTTAATCACAATTTTCTCAGTGACTATTGCAAGGATTTCTCTCATATCTTGCATATATGTACTAGGCCACAGGTAGATTCTCTTGTGTGAGTATGAGACCTGGATCTGTCTTACTTTTTTTTAAATAAATTTTTTTAATAATTTTTAATGCATTAAAATTCATGAAATCATGCACAAAATCATTTATAACTTGAAAAGTGTTGCATTTAGAGAATTTCGTATAAATATGTTATTCAGCCACTTTTGGGTCAGCTATAACATAGTAAAATTTCAGACCTGTAGCTCATGGCATAGCTGAGTAATAGCTACTTTTAGGTTATCACAGTTGAGTAAATCGCTTATAACTTGGAAACTATTGCATTTACAGTATTTTGTTTCAATATGTTATTCACCTATTTTGGGATCAGCTATAACATAGTGAAGTTTCAGATCTGTGGCTCATTGCATAGCTGAGTAATAGCTACTTTGAAGTTCTCACTATTGAGTAAATCACTTGTAACTTAAAACCTATTGCATTTAGAGAATTTTGTATAAATATGTTATTCAGCTACTTTTGGGCCAGCTATAACATAGTGAAATTTCAGATCTGTAGGTCATGGCATAGCTGAGTAATAGCTACTTTAAAGTTCTCACTATTGAGTAAATCAGTTGTAATTGGAAAACTATTGCATTTAGAGAATTTCGTATAAATATGTTATTCAGCTACTTTTGGGTCAGCTATAACATAGTAAAATTTCAGACCTGTAGCTCATGGCATAGCTGAGTAATAGCTACTTTTAGGTCATCACTATTGAGTAAATCAGTTGTAACTTCAAAACTATTTTATTTACAGTATTTTGCTTAAATATGTTGTTCACCTACTTTTGGGTCAGCTATAACATAGTGAAATTTCAGACCTGTAGCTCATTGCATAGCTGAGTAATAACTACTTTGAGGTTCTCACTATTGAGTAAATCAGTTGTAATTGCAAAACTATTGCATTTAGAGAATTTAGTATAAATATGTTATTCAGCTACTTTTGGGTCAGCTATAACATAGTAAAATTTCAGACCTGTAGCTCATGGCATAGCTGAGTAATAGCTACTTTGAGGTTATCACTGTTGAGTAAATCGCTTATAACTTGGAAATTATTGCATTTAGAGTATTTTGTTTCAATATGTTATTCACCTATTTTGGGGTCAGCCATAACATAGTGAAGTTCCAGACCTGTGACTCATTGCATAGCTGAGTAATAGCTACTTTGAAGTTCTCAATGTTGAGTAAATCACTTATAATTTGAAAACTATTGCATTTAGAGAATTTAGTATAAATATGTTATTCAGCTACTTTTGGGTCAGCTATAACATAGTAAAATTTCAGACCTGTAGCTCATGGCATAGCTGAGTAATAGCTACTTTTAGGTTATCACTGTTGAGTAAATCACTTATAACTTGGAAACTATTGCATTTAGAGTATTTTGTTGCAATATGTTATTCACCTATTTTGGGGTCAGCTATAACATAGTGAAGTTCCAGACCTGTGGCTCATTGCATAGCTGAGTAATAGCTACTTTGAAGTTCTCACTGTTGAGTAAATCAGTTGTAATTGGAAAACTATTGCCTTTACAGAAATTTGTGCAAATATGTTATTCAGCTACTTTTGGGTCAGCTATAACATAGTGAAATTACAGACCTATAGCTCATGGCATAGCGGAGCAATAGCTATTTTCAGGTTCTCACTATTGAGTAAATCAGTTGTAACTTGAAAACTATTGCATTTACAGTATTTTGCTTAAATATGTTGTTCACCTACTTTTAGGTCAGCTATAACAGAGCAAAAATTCAGACATGTAGCTCATTGTCCTCAGTGGCCTAGTGGTTAGCAAGTTTGGCATCTAATCATAGGCTGTCACCTCTGTGGGTTCGAGTCCCACAAGTGGCAATTCTGAGGACCTGTCCCAATATGACCCTGGCTGTTGAACGGGACGTAAAACCCCAACTTTGACCTTTGACCATTGCATAGCTGAGTAATAGTTACTTTGAGGTTCTCACTCTTGAGTAAATCAGTTGTAACTTGAAAACTATTACATTTAGAGTATTTTGTTAAATATGTTATTCACAGACGTTTTGGTCAGCTATAACATAGTGAAATTGCAGACCTCTATGTCATGGCATAGCTGAGCAATAGCTTCTTTCAGGTTCTCACTGTTGAGTAAATCATTGTATCCAACCTGTAGGAAATCATGGGCTGGGAATCTGTTAATATGGTCTGATTTGACCTTGGAACCCTCCTTCAAGGTCAAATGAGGATAGCCAAACATAAAAGTGCTTATAACTCGCTTATTATTGGTCCTAGAGGTTTGGAATGAAAACCAACCTATAGAAAATCATGAGCTGGGAATTTTTTGGTGTGGTCGGATTTCACCTTGGACCCCTCCTTCAAGGTCAAATGAGGATAGCCAAACTTAAAAGTGCTTATAACTCGCTTATTATTGGTCCTAGAGGTTTGGAATGGAAAACCAACCTATAGAAAATCGTGGGCTGGGAATTTTTTTGTGTGGTCGGATTTGACCTTAGACCCCTCCGTCAAGGTCAAACAAGGATAGCCAAACTTAAAAAGTGCCTATGACTCACTTATTATTGGTCCGAGAGGTTTGGGATGGTAAACCATCCTAAATTCTTTGGCTGGGAATCTTTTGGTATGGTCAGATTTGACCTTTGGATCCCTTCTTCATGGTCGAACGAGGATATTGCATTTATAGTATTTCTTTAAATATTTTTAACCTACTTTTTACACTTAAACAATTACCTTGTTACTTTATTTCATAATACCATTTGCAGGGCACAACTTTTTTGTCCTTTTCTTCTGTCAGCTTCGGAATATCTTTCGAACATGCTGTTCAGTTACCATTTACTGTATTTCTGTACAGCCCTTTCCCTGATAATTATGCTTTCCTCTCATTATCACCATCACAAATCAAAAACATTCAGTCAGCTGACACAGTGCCCGTTCACGGGCACTCTCCTCTTGTTAAAATATTTTTTCATGCTTTAAAATTCCTGAAATCATGCACTAAATCACTTATAACTTGAAAAGTATTACATCTAGAGCATTTTGTTACAATATGTTATTCAGCTACTTTTTTCATAGCTACAACATGGTGCATAACTTGGATGTCTATCCCAATAGCTAAGTGAGTAATAGCTACTTTCTGACTTTTCAGTACCTTCCATGTTGAGTAAGATCACTTGTAACTTAAAAATTATTACATTTAGAGAATTTTGTATAAATATGTTATTCAGGTAATTTTTACGTCAGCAATAACATAGTAAAATTTAGGACCTGTAGCTCTTTTCATAGCTGAGCAATAGCTACTTTGAGGTTCTTGCTTTCGAGTAAATCAGTTGTAGCTTGAAAACTGTTGCATTTAGAGAATTTTGTTTAAATATGTTATTTATCTACTTTTATGTTAGCTATAACATAGTGAAATTGTAGACCTATATGCCATAGCATAGCTGAGCAATAGCTACTTTGGGGTTTTCATTGTTGAGTAAAGCAGTTGTAACTTGAAAACTATTGCATTTAGAGTATTTTCTTTTTAATATGTTATTCATGTACTTTTAGATCAGTGAAATTGCTGATCTATAGCTCATTGCATAGCTGAGCAATAGCTACTTTGAGGTTCTTACTGTTGGGTAAATAGCTTGTAACTTGAAAACTATTGCATTTAGAGAATTTTGTTTAAGTATGTTATTCACCTACTTTTGGGTCAGCAATAATATAGTGAAATTGTAGACCTGTAGCTCATAGCATAACTGAGTAATAGCTACTTTGAGGTTCTCACTGTTGAGTAAATCAGTTGTAACTAGAAAACCATTGCATTTAGAAAATTTTGTTTAAATATATTATTCACCTATTTTTCGGTCAGCTATAACAAAGTGAAATTGTAGACCTACAGGTCATCGCATACCTGAGCCATAGCTTCTATGAGGTTTTCACTGTTGAGTAACTGAGTTGTAACTTGAAAACTATTGCATATAGAGCATTTCTTTAAATATGTTATTCACTTACTTTTGGGTCAGCTATAACATAGTGAAATTGCAGAGCTGTAGCTCATTGCATTGCTGAGCAAAAGCTACGTTGAGATTCTCACTGTTGAGTAAATAAGTGGTAGCTTGAAAACTATTGCATTTACAGTATTTTTTTGAAATATGTTTTCCACCTACTTTTTACACCTTAACAGTTAACTTGGTATGTTACTTCTGATTACCATTTACAGGGCACAACTTTTGTGTCATTTTCTTCTTTCACTTCTACTCTGAAACTCAAAACAGAGGCCGTTCACGGGCACTGATTGCTTGTTTTAAAATGAGGCCAAAATTTTGCACAGACATGTTTTCATGGCCATAAACATTTTCTGCAACTTTGGTGAAGATATCTTTATAAATGAATGAGATATTAAGGTTTATGTAAAAACGTGACAAACAGGCACATATGGAAGGTATTTTATAATCTCTGGACCACGGCCTTCGGCTGCTGGTGGGATTAGGTGTTTTAGGCTTTGTTGAAGATACATCATCTTGAGTGAAGTCTTAAATAGTTATTAAAAATACAATTGTTTACTGAACATAAATTATTAAAAATGTACATTTTTATTACGTTACAAATCCTATCCAATGGACAATTGGCTTTCCAGTCAGTGCGACCGGTCCCACCAAACGCCAGAATAGACGTCCTGTATATACTACAGGCAGGACCAGTTAGAGTGTGCATTCGCCAGGTGTCGCCTCGTACTTCCTTCCTGTCTAAACATTGTGATGTCATAGCATCTTTTTCATTTGGCACGTGGAGTGTGCAGATGTGTTTTCTAACAGAGAGACATTTTTGAAGTTTTATACAACAAATTCAACCACTATCTGAACTTTTAATTATATCTCAAGAGGCACTTGTGGCCACATTATGGCTGTGTTTGATGGGCACCTGAAGTGCACGCGATGCAGGGACAAGGGGATTGGAGACGATCCATGTGTCCTGAAGAAGGACTGCTCCATTTGTAAAGCATTCACCCCAGAACAGCTTAAACAACTAGCCACCCCCACTTACAGAGATAGGAAGAACAGAGAGCAGAAAAAAACAGTTGCTGCCTCCCCTGTATCTGCTACCCCCACTCTCTTGGACCTTTCACAAGTCAATATGTTGGGACGGGTAGAGGGAGAGAAGACTTTAAATAAGAAGAATGACACCACCCCTGCTGGCAAGAAGAAGCAACCTGATCAGTCCCCAATGCCCAGCAAAAAACTCCAGCAGTAAACCATCTTCTGAAGATCTGAAAAGTCTGGACAACAAGTGGGCTCATCGATTTGCAAGGCTGGAAGCTATGATTCTTGCAAAGTCTTTTGCAGTTCCTGTGGAGCCAGTGTTGAAGTCTAGAGAAGTTATCACCAGTGCAAGCCCTTTTTTGACCCTGGGGCTGGTACCGGCCAGATATCTACCGGTGGGGTCTCAGATGTGAGTGTTACTGGTTCAAGCCCTGTCCAGCCCACCGGGGAAGTTGCTGTCAACATGAAAACTACCCAGCCTGTTGAGGCTCCTGTTACGGGAAGGGGAGATGTTATCCAAAAGAATGCCACCCAGCCTGTTGAGGCTCCTCAGAGCAGGTCCAGAAGTTCTCCTAACCGGTACCAGTAGTGATACTGTACAGCTAGACCAGTCACTTACCGGTGGAAAGAATACTGATGTTACTGGTGGATCTGAGAGTGATGAAGATATGCAGAGTGAACCGGGCTCCACAGTTGATGGCAACTTCCGGGACGGGTCTCCAGACAGAGATGACACAGCTGACCAGACCTCTCTTGAAGAAGCCAATTACAGAGGGACTATCAGAGGGGTCAGATCTTTCATGGGGTGGCACCAGATCCCTGATTTCGACAGTGCTTCATCTTCCTTAGATGACAGCCCGTTTGCCGGTTCCTGAATCAAGCCAACCGGGAAAGTATCAGTCAAACTACCGGTGGAGGAGTGGCTGTGCAGGAAGTTTGAAAAGTTAAACCTTACTGTCTCTGAAGGCTACCCTTCCAGGAATACAGAGACTGGTGGACTGTTAAGAGACCAGTTTGTTAAAGTTCTCAGATCTTCTAGATGCTATGAAATGCACACCAACAAGAAGGACTCTGATAAATCTACTGTGTGTTCCTGGTCTCTGGAACCAGTAAAGCTCAACAGTTCATTCAGCAGGGTTGCCAGACACAGCCTCCCCCCTGCCCCAGCCTCCCATACTATCAGCCAGGACACTTTAAGGCGTTGGGAGAGGTCTTTTAGAGAACAATCCATAATGTGTAAACAGGCAGCCGGTTTATCAAAGTGCAGGACTCTATGGTTACACATTTGAGGACACTGTGTCTAGACAAGGGTGGTGTGAAGCAAGATACCCTCACTGCCTTGTGTACTGCACCCGTTCAATTACAGTCCCTGTTCCCGGACCAGTTACTCGTTAAAGCAGAAGATGAGATTTCCCGTAGTGAAGAGAGGCGTTCTTCTAGCAGCTCATACAGGAAGCCTGGTCGTTTTCACTCATATGCTTCCTCAACTACCAAGCCATCTCACCAACCGGACCAGAAGGCCCCTGTACCAGCTTGGAAGCAGATAAGGGACCGACAACAGGGGAAGAAATATCATGGCAAGGCCCCAACTTTCACACACAAAGGGAGTCTAAGCAACGTAAATGACAATTACTGTGTAAAGTGTGTGACCGGACTGAATGACTGTGCTTGTGTGTCCGGAAAGTTAGAAAGTTTGAACCCTTTAGCAGTGATAGCCAGAAACAAGGACTTGACAAGCAAGTGTGAAACTGTAAATTTAAATGTAAACTCTTGTGTTGTAAATCCTGTTTTTTTTTGTCAAAGGGTATCCACAAAAGAAAGGTGTAAATCCCAGTTATTGTTATCACTGTCAGTGAAAGTGTGTGAAAGATGTTTCCTGTGTAGATCACTTGTGTTCTGTAAAGCTTATAAAAAATCTCCTAACTGTTGCTCTAGATCTACCTGTAGGGGCCAGATTGCACCAGTTTGAGAAAAATGGGCAGCCCTGGGGCCAAGTCCACAGGTGGTAACAGTAGTCAGAGAGGGCTACACCCTCCCCTTCCGGTTCAGACCTAACTTGGCCAGGTCACCAACTGTCATAAGCAGTTATGTAAACCCCCACAAGAACAAAAATGCAGTAGAAGCGGTAGCAACTGGGTTTTTACAACAGGCTATTTTTGGTATCCAAACCCAACAACCGGTGAAGACCTATCTTGGACCTGAGCACATTGAACACCTTCCTGAGCACAGAGTCGATTAAAATGGAGACACCAGAGAAATAAGAACCTCCCTACAGGTAGGGGAGTGGGTTACCTCCATAGATTTCAAGGACGCATACTTCCACATACCAATTCACAGTCAGTCCAGGAAGTACATTCGTTTTCACATGCTACCAGTTCAATGCTCTACCCTTTGGCCTTTCCACAGCACCCATGGAGTTTACAGTTGTGGCCAAAGAGGTCAAACTGATGGCTTTACAGAAGGGTATAAGGATCCACCAGTACCTAGACGGCTGGTTGGTCAGAGCCAGGTCCATTCTTGTCTCCAGCATACACAGACTTTGGTAGCTCTTTGTCAAGAGCTAGGTTGGCTGGTGAACAGGGAGAAATCAGAACTGGATGCAAAACAGGTTTTCAACTTCATAGGTTACCAGTTTGACCTGAAAGATCGCAAGGTCAGACCAACACCAGAGTGTTGGCAGGCCTTATCTATAAAAGTCCAAACTATGCTGTCCGGTGTGCCCCAGTCCGGCAGTTCATGTCCCTCATAGGTCTCCTAACTGCAATAGAAAGGCAAGTCCACCTAGGTCGGCTGCATATGAGACCCATACAGTGGCACTTGAAGAACAACTGGAGGGTCCCAGAGTCACTAGAAAAGGTGATACCAGTTCCAAGGGCACTCCACCCTCACTTAAAATGGTGGCTGGAGGAAAGCAATGTGCTTCAAGGTCAACCATTACACTCACTAAAACATGCTATGCAGATTTTTACAGACGCATCAAAAGAAGGCTGGGGTGCTCACTTAAACGAATGCACTGCAATGGGAACCTGGTCCCTTCCAGAAAGCAAGTTACACATAAACCATCTGGAACTAAAGGCAGTCTTCCTGGCCCTAAAAGAGTTCCACGACCTCTGTTCGAACAACATGGTTCTGGTAGCCACAGACAACACTACAGTGGTTGCCTATATAAACAAAGAGTGTGGGGGGGAGGATGAAGTCAGGCCCTCTGTGTGCCCTTCTGTGGAGAATCCTGACCTGGTGTGCCAGGAGACAAGTAGTTCTCAAAGCTCGACACATCCCAGGTCGGCTGAATGTGATAGCAGACAAACTATCCAGACTAGGTCAGACCATTCAAACAGAATGGTCCCTTCACCCAGAGGTCTTCCACGCCATATGCTGCCAGAGGCACCAGGCCCAAGTGGACCAGTTTGCCACCAGGTTCAACAACAAACTACCACATTTTATGTCACCGGTTCCAGACCCCCAGGCCTGGGCAGTTTATGCACTCAGTCTGTCCTGGGAAGATCTGGACCCATATGCCTTCTCACCAGCAGCCATCTTGGACAAAGTGGTGGAAAAGTTACAGGACTACCCATGCAATAGGATCATACTGATTGCACCGGGTTGGCCCAACATGCCCTGGTTCTGGGCCTAGTGGACCTGTCCAGTCAGATCCCACTGTACCTGCCCAATCTAGTGACTCAGCCATTCAGCCAGACCCTGCACAGGAATCGGTCAAACCCGAACCTACATGCCTGGCTCCTAGAGCCACAGCAATCGAGGAGCAGGGCTTCTCTGAGGCAGTGGCAGCGCGAATTGATGCTCCTCAAAGAGGATCAACCAGATCTGTCTATGAGTCATAGTGGACCATTTTTACAAAGTGGTGTCTCAGTAATCAGGTGGACTTCAGGGCACCACCTTCTTCTGTACCTGTTTCAGGACAGGAAGTTGCAGCCGGGCACCATTGATGGCTACAGATCAGCCATTGCTGACAAGTTGGGCAATTTCCCCATAAATGTCAGCAAAGATGACAATGTCACCTGTCTCCTGGGTAGTTCCCATAGAGACAGACCCAAGGGCATGAGGGGCATTCCCTCCTGGAACCTTTCCCTGGTTCTGCACCAGCTGACAAAGGCTCCCTTTGAACCCTTAAAAGAGGCCTCCCTAAAACACTTGATCTTCAAGACTGTTTTCTTGTTGGCCCTGGCTTCTGGTAAATGCAGGAGTGAGATCCATGCTTGGCTACACAAGAACATCAGACACCAGTCAGACTGGTCTAAGGTGTCCTTGTACCCCTCACCCAGCTTTCTGTCCAAGAACCAACTGGCTAAGATGGGTCCAAATAATGTGTCCCCAGTGGTTTTACCAGCCCTGGCCCCCACTCTTGATAAGTCACTTAAAGGTGACAGGTCCCTATGTCCAGTGAGATCCATGCTTGGCTACACAAGAACATCAGACACCAGTCAGACTGGTCTAAGGTGTCGTTGTACCCCTCACCCAGCTTTCTGTCCAAGAACCAACTGGCTAAGAGGGGTCCAAATAGTGTGTCCCCGGTGGTTTTACCAGCGCTGGCCCCCACTCTTGATAAGTCACTTAAAGGTGACAGGTCCCTATGCCCAGTCAGAGCCCTGCGTTATTATTTGGACAGGACCTCAGATCTTAGGCAGAACAAAGAGTTAGTCTTTGTCTCCTTCGAGAAAGGTTTTGATAAGGACATCTCAACTGTCACCATCTACTCATGGATCAAGCAAACTGTGATCCTATGCTATAAACTCTCTGACCAGGAGGCCCTCACATTGCATCAGGATAAAGCCCATGATGTCAGGGCCTTTGCTGCTTCTAAGGTCTTCCAGTTGGGAGTCTCCTTGGATCAAATTTTGTCGGCCTACCACTGGAAATCACATAACACCTTCACACAGTTCTACCTTAAGGATATGGCTTGGGCTGATTCAGAGCTTTTCCATTTGGGGCCAGTGGTGGCTGCCCAGCAGGTCCACCACAAAACCCAAAAATGAGGAGATGTGTAGATATGTATATATTGTATATACTTTGTATATAGTACATAAGTATAATGACAAAAAAAAACATAGGATAGGATGTATTAACGCAATAAAATTGCAAATTTATTAAGTAAATTAAATTTTTAGAAGTTAATACCCTATCCAATCGACAGGCAAGGCCCACCCAACCGGTCCCGCTATCAGCTTACTAGGAGTCTTAATAGGACTAGACAATGAAAAAGATGCTATGACGTCACAATGTCTAGACAGGAAGGAAGTACGACGCGACACCTGGTGAATGCACACTCTGTGACCGGTCCTGCCGGTGGTATATACAGGACGTCTTTTTCTGGCATTTGGCGGGACTGGTTGCACCAACCGGTAAAGCAATTGTCCATTGGATAGGGTACTAACTTATAAAAATTTAATTTACTTATTAAATTTGCAATATTTTTCACTTTTTACTTTGTACATGTATTATCTGTTAACCCTGTTGAACTATGTACACTCATGTTTTTGTTCAATGGTACGGATATTTGCAAACCTTTCATAATTCCGTTGAGTTGATCTTGAAATCAATATACTTTTTTAAGTCTAAAATCTTTGAACTTCAACCAATTTCTCAAATATAGAATTTACTGGATATTTTTTTATTCATCACAGTAATAAAATAATCGCCTCATACAAGAAGATGACAGAGGGTTGCTGGTTTCAGTTTAGGTGGGTGGAAATATGGCTATCTGTGCTGCATAATTGATGAATGAAAATTGGCAGTGGAGGGCTACAGACCCACAGGAGATAAACCTGTGTATAAAAGCAAAGAGATTACAGGACTGGGATGTTTTTATTTCCTGTCCTCTAGAGACATCAGTCCATTATTCACTGTCCAGACAGGCCCTATTGAGAACCAGCACATTTACACACCCAGCCCCAAAACTTGTAAAACCCTCAATTAATAGACTACAACACCTGCAAATAGCTAGTCAGTAGACCAGTCTATTACCCATCAAATTGTTTGAAATGTTTTATTTATTTTTCAGGTTAAGTCTTGCTTTCATCACATGTATGGATCTGATCAGTTTGGTATTTTATTGATGTGATTTAGGACAATATGACATTGTCATAAAATTTCTACAATACTTTCCCATTTAAATCATGAGACATCTTTTTTTTAATCTTTTTCTGATAATTGTTTGAATTGTTTTACGAGAGTTTGAATATTCTGACCATTTCAGATAGGTAACTGTAAGGTGTAAATTGTGAAGCCTGTAAAAAACATTAGATAAAGATTTTTTGGCATCTGGAACAACACCCCTGTAGCTTGTCTGCCAGGGACCTGAGTGGAATTTTTGGCATAGTACCACTTGATTCTCCCCTCTTTGTTTCTCCCACTTCCTGTTATACAGGAAACACTGATGGCTTGTCTGGTGTAATATTAGCTTTTAAAAGAGGTATGAAAAACACATCTTTGACAATATCTTCCAACTTTAACCGCTTGCTGAATCAAGGGCAATTTAATCCAGCACCCAAAAATTGAAGAAAGATACTCTGAAGTGCATAAGATGAATGGCTGAAAATTGTCACTAAAATTACAATTTCCACAAGAATTAAAAGGAAAAGAGTGTGAGTGGGATGCAGTCCAATGTCCAATTTATTTCTCAATGCTTGATGTTATAGTCATATATCCATCCCCTAAAGACATTCTGCAGTGTACTAAGTAACACACTCGCCTTTCACCTCTGGGATGATAAGTTTGAATCATAGACCTCATCTTTGTGGAAAAATTAGTAGAATGGTGTGCTCAGAACTAAACTCTAATATAAAATAAATTTTTGTTACATTTGGTACAGCTAGATTTAAACTGTAACAGCTTTTCAATTTGTATTTTCAGAGAGTTTGACAAAGGGTTTTATGCATTCATTAAAAGGTACGTATCATTTTTCATTGGTTGTGAGATCAGATATTATATATAACCCAAAATGTTGAGAAAAATATTTAAACTTTTGTCAATATTAAAATAGTAAATCTGAATGACCTTTTACCTGGTTTTACCTTTGTATCATGTATTGTAGGGACATTTACATACCAGTGAAGTTTTTAAATGTATCTTATATGTACATTAACACACCACTGAAATTTACCTATACACAGAAATTGTTCGTGGAAGCATTCATGGGCCCTTCACTGCGATAACCAGTAAAGTCAGGGAAGGGCAATAATGCGAGCCTGGGCATTACATGAGCATGGCCATTCCATGGGCAATTTTGGTATCGTATCTTGTAGGTACACTTCCACACACTGAAGTTTACAGATGTCTCTAATATGTACATTAACACACAACTCAAGTTTTACCATTAAATCATATATTGTAGGTACATTTACATACCATTGGGAGGTTCATACAGAGGTCATCTGAGAAGGTTATTTGCCTCCTTCTGCTGCTTTTCATTCATCTTCATCTGGCATGGGGCAGAACGTGACCTGTTTGTGTGGACCATGCTTAACTTTTTTGGTGTGTGCCTGGAGTCTGTGGGTTCAGCTATAACCTTGTCTCAGGTTTACCAAAGAATGGAGGTTAGTCCTGGACATAATGAAACTACACTTCAGACTTCTGTATACCTTAATAGGCTTCATTGGACACATGATTAACAAATTTGCTATTTAACCACTTGAGTTTCACCCCAGTGGTTGTATATTCAAATCAAGCGTATGGAAAATGATTGTTTGATTGATTGATTGATTGATTGATTGATTGATTGATTGATTGACTGTGATTGATTGATTGGGTCATATTATGGTGAGTATTTGAGTGGATGCATAAAAGTAGTTCTAGCTGGTCATGATTTTCACTGAAAACCATAGAGCAACAGCAAACAAATACTAACATTCCAACTTCATATCCGGCCAGGAATGGAACCCACACTCTGAGAAGGGGGAAATGAGTTTCCCACTGTGATACTATGCCTCTATCTCAACTTGTTGGCAACCTTGTTACAGAGGCCCTTGGTCCATAAGGCTGTAAATTTCTCTCTCCCTGCTATCATTACAAACTCTGCTAACATTATGTGATCACCCAGCGTATCTCTCGGCTCCCCTACAGTTCAGCCCAAGGTTGTTGCTGATGACAGCAGATATCTTCTGTGTGTCTAAGCACAGTGAGAACAATGTATAACATATCAATTTTTTTTTGTTGAGATGCTTATTAAAACCCTTGTATATTACAACTTTCATATTTACATTCTGCGGATAATTTGGGGTAAGCAAGATTTTTAATTTGACAACAAGTTACAAACTAGTCACAAGGAAGACAAATAATAAGTATTCTATTGTCCCTATTTTCAATATTATTTCATAATACATGAAGTGTTCTTACTTGTATAACAGTTTGACTCATTGCCTCAACTGTAGTAAAATATATTAAGCAAAACTTCACAAAACTTTCATTTAGGGTTTAGCCAGCTTTTAAAATTATAATGATTGCATCCCATTTTTACCCCACAGCCCTTAAGGGCTGTCAGGGTATTGTTTTCACCCATGGTGTCCGGATGGGCGAGCGGTCGGTCGGCGGGAAATAGTTTGTCCTGGCTGTATCTCAGAAACCGTAAGGTGTAGGAAATTCATACTTGGCAGGGACGTTGGTTGGGGGGTGTAGGTGTGCAACGTCATGGTCTGATCTTGATTTGACCTTGCTGTAGTGACCTTGAGTTTGAAAATCTTGTCCAGACTATATCTCGGAAACTGTAAGGTGTAGGAAGTTGATACTTGATAGGAACATTTAGGGGGTGTAGGTGTGCAATGTCATGGTCTGACCTTGATTTGACCTTTGACCTTGCTGTAGTGACCTTGACCTATAAAATATTGTCTGGGCTATATCTCGGAAACTGTAAGGTGTAGGAATTGATACTTGATAGGAACATTGGTTAGGAGTTGTAGGTCTGCAACATCATGGTCTGACCTTGATTTAACCTTTGACCTTGCCGTAGTGACCTTGACCTATAAAACCTTGTCCGAGCTATATCTCAGCAACTGTAAGGTGTAGTAAGTTGATACTTGGTAGGGACATTGATTGGGGGTGTAGGTGTGCAACGTCATGGTCTGACCTTGATTTGACCTTTGACCTTGCCGTAGTGACCTTGACCTATAAAACCTTGTCCGAGCTATATCTCAGCAACTGTAAGGTGTAGTAAGTTGATACTTGGTAGGGACATTGATTGGGGGTGTAGGTGTGCAACGTCATGGTCTGACTTTGATTTGACCTTTGACCTTGCCGTAGTGACCTTGACCTATAAAACCTTGTCCGAGCTATATCTCAGCAACTGTAAGGTGTAGTAAGTTGATACTTGGTAGGGACATTGATTGGGGGTGTAGGTGTGCAACGTCATGGTCTGACCTTGATTTGACCTTTGACCTTGCTGTAGTGACCTTGACCTATAAAATCTTGTCCGGGCTATATCTCGGAAACCGTAAGGTGTAGGAAGTTGATACTTGGTAGGAACATTGGTTAGGAGTTGTACGTGTGCAACATCATGGTCTGACCTTGATTTGACCTTTGACCTTGCCGTAGTGACCTTGACCTATAAAACCTTGTCCGGGCTATATCTCAGCAACTGTAAGGTGTAGGAAGTTGATACTTGGTAGGAACATTGGTTAGGAGTTGTAGGTGTGCAACATCATGGTCTGACCTTGATTTGACCTTTGACCTTGCCGTAGTGACCTTGACCTATAAAACCTTGTCCGGGCTATATCTCGGAAACTGTAAGGTGTAGGAAGTTGATACTTGGTAGGGACATTGGTTAGGGGGTGTAGATGTGCAACGTCATAGTGTGACCTTGATTTGACCTATAAAATCTGTTCTGGGCTATATTTCGGAAACTGTAAGGTGTAGGAATCTGATACTTGGTGTGGACATTGGTTGGGGGTAGTAGATGTGCAATGTCATGGTGTGACTTTGATTTGACCTTTGTACTTGCCGTAGTGAACTTGACCTATAATACCTGGTCTGGGCTATATCTTGGAAACCATAAGAGGTGTAGGAAGTTGATACTTATTAGGGACATTGGTTAGGGGGTGTAGGTGTGCTACGTCATGTGACCTTGATTTGACCTTTGACTTTGCTGTAATGACCTTGACCTATAAAATCTTGTCCAGGTTATATCTCAGACTGTAAGGTGTAGGAGGTTTATACTTGGTAGGGACATTGGTTGAGGGTTTTAGGTGTGCCACGTCATGGTGTAACGTTGATTGACCTTTGACCTTGCTGTATTGACCTTTAAAATCTTGTTGCACCTTTGGGTCTGTCTGTTGATGCAGATTAAGCACTGTTAAAGTCATATTAGAATTCATTAAGAATTTCCTTTTGCAAGTTCCCATTGTAACAGATGGAATTTCATCAAGTGAGCCACAGGCTTTTCTCCAACACCACACATAAGCATTCATTGAATGTATTGCCACTTCTGTATGCATGGGTAATATTCAAAACATCCAAACCATAATTCGGCCATTTTTGATTTACTGATAAATACTGCCATTTTATTATTGAATTGTCTTGTTTTAAAACTTTATCTTTATATACATTTCTTTTCCTTAGATATTATTTACTCTACTTAAGCATTATTTGGACCTTAATATAACTTACACTGCTCTGAAAGTATCTTGAACTTTGTACTGTTACACTACTTCTATATCTCATGGTGTTGAAAAATATTTCCCCAGGCTGTGGGGTACGGGCATCTCTGATGCTATTTTCTTTCCAGTTTCTGCATATCTAAACCTTTTCTTGACACAAGATTTGGTTCCAATTTGAAAATATATTGTGGTAGTACAGAATGCTGCTTCAGCATTCAGGTTTGAAGATCAAACTTTTTTATAGATATAGCTGTAACATATATTTATAACCTGATTACACTGGGCATCAAACCCTGGCATCATTGATTGAAAGCACTCTTGCATTATCTTCATTCTTTTACTGTTCAAGAAGACACTACTTGTGTCAATTAGCTAAATACTTTAATTTTAAAATTAAAAAAAAATCTAATTTGTTTTTAGAAATCCTGTGTGTTGAATGTTAAGTTCAAATTAAGCATTTTATAATATTGTACATTTTTATAACTAGCTAATTATTAGTAACATTTACGTTTTATGTCAAATGACAACAAGTAACCTTTATCCTTCTAAAATAATAGAATTTTTACACTCAACTAAATGCAAAATACACTTTATATTGTGAAAATAAATTGCAAAATAACTTTGCACTTTTTACATTTCTGGCAAAAATTGCACTTTACTGTCAATCATTCTATCTTTTATAATTGGCTCAATATAAGTTTTATAAGAATGCGTACACAGTAGCAGACACGGTCAGTTGAAGGGGTGAGAGATCGTATAACTGGAACTTTGCTTCACCGTCCTTCACTGTCGTATATTTGGGTTAAATATACAAATGCGTGTACTGGCTAGGACGAGTTACTCTGTAAACCAGACATTCTCCCGCCAATTCGTCTTTATAAACTAGTGTAAAACAGCGTGGCTTCAGTTGTGGGGTTGAAAGTCGAGAGTCATATAAACGCTGTAGAAATATATATTGTCTGTACACGTGGTGGTTTGAGAAATATTAGCTTGTGCAGTCCGTAGTATTTCACAGCGTTTTTATGCAATGGCGACTAAAGAGAAAAAGAAAAATAATTCAAAGAAAGGTAGTAACAAGAGTACAGGACAAGAAAGTGTTTTAATAGAAGGTAATACAAGCTCGCAGCTGAAAGACAATTCTATTAGTCAAAAATTGGACATGCTGCTAGATGTCGTGAAAGGTCTAGATGCAAAAGTTCAAGATCAAGATGCGCGCTTACAGAAGCAGGAAGAACGTGTTAGCATTGCCAACGTCTCCGCATTACCTTCTGCACACAGTTCACCTAAGAAAGCTACTGATCAACCAGAGAAACTGCCATCTTTTGAAGAGTTAAAGACGAACTCCAAGATACAGGCAGAGGTCGACAGACGACTGCAAGAGTACCACAACGCATCTAGAAGCGAATTCTCTGGTAAGCCGAATACTGTTTTAAAGTCAGGTCGATTTAGAACTGGGGTAGCTCGTGTTAAAACTCAGATTTGCTGGCCTCAAGATTTTTGCACAGTGATAGGTACAAAACAACCTACATACGATGAGATGAATATGGAACAGTGGGTCCAGGGATTTATGTATTGCATTCTTGATCAAAATGACAATAAGATTCGTGAGAATATGATGTTATATTTTACTTTATTAATGCAGGATGCTATCGAATTGTCCCCAAACACGGCTCGTCGAGCCCATGCTGCTGTCCTCCAGGAAATGGAGCGAGGCAAGGTTTCATGGTCACAGATAGATCTGGTAGAGAAAATCAAATGTAGGCATACTCAGCGCATATTGCAAAGTCACAAACCCACAACTACAGGGCTTCAAAGTCTAGTCTGTGTGCATTATAATAAAGGCCAATGCAAGTTTGAGAACGAACACGTTTCAAATAACGTACTGTACCAGCATAACTGTTCTTATTGCATAAAAGAAACCCAAAGAAAATATGATCACCCTGCAAGTAAATGTATGAGAATGAAAAACGCTAGTGGTAGTGTAAAGACTGAATCCACCAAACCAAAGCAAACTGAGCAGCGAGTTTGATACAGTTAACTTTCTACCTAATATATATGTTGATGACCAAGTTACTGACACTTGTAATGTCGAAGATATATACGGTAAAAGTTGGTTTAGCAATGAGAGTATTGAATATATAAATCATAGTAATATTGCTAATTTATTCATTTACAGTAGGGCCTGCTCTTGCCCTGATACTCTAGGTTCATGCCATGTTACAGCCAACTACGGCTATCCATGTTCTATCAAAGATATGCAAGTGGATATCTATGATAGCTTTAAATGTCACATATATACCGCGGGTAGTTTCTCGCGTCATGTTTTAGAAGAATGTAAAGTTTGCAGTAAAGTGAATGTACATCTGGGACTATACAGTGATATAAATAGTATTGTTTATAAGACAATTAAAAGAAATGGCCTTAGGTTTATATTATCCAATGAATTTGATGGTGCTGGCTGCTCTGCAGGTGATACGTATTGGCTTACTAACATATCGAATACTTGCATTATAAAGCAAGCTGCATATAGGTGCCAGGTAGGTGCTAGAAATGTCAACACACACCTTGGTATTTTTGATCATGCATCACATATATGTACTAACACGACACTTGCTGGTAGCGCCTGCAGAGTTGTTGGTTCAATTCAAACTACAAATACCTCATATTATGGGGAAAATAGTGATTATATAGACTCTTGCAATGAAAGATATGTAAAAGCTTACCTAGATCAGTATGTGGATCTAACCGACCTCGACTTTCACCCTCACAACTATACTAGTCAAGGAAACAGTAGTTTTAAGTATTTTAGCATCTTAAGTGGTAACTGTGTAAGTGATGATAGTTTTAGCCAACTTGTTAACAATACTTACTTGGGGGGGAGGTATTGTAATAGTAACCACAGTGATAATAGTGTTAACACTTTAAAACGAGTTAGAAACACTGTTAGCGAGGTCGTGGGTAGCAAAGTCCAGTGTGAAATTACAAGGGAGTTTGGGTTTATGCCAAATAGTGCAAATATTCAATGGTCACTCCAAGCACCTACGAACTTTCAGTATACACTGAGTAAAGAAGGCTTGGCGAAAGTTCATCATGCAGTGAAAGCTTATAATGTCCCTAACTATAAGGGGGCTCGAATTCCTGTAATATCAGGTTTAAAAATAGATATGTGGAGATACATTCTAAAAGATTATGACTTACAGATTATCGGGGATTATCTTCAGTATGGCTTTCCCCTTAATGTCGATCATGGAAATTTTATATATAAGAAAAATGTAACCAATCATATGTCAGCTATAAAAAATCCTAAGGGGGTTAATAAATATTTTACCACAGAGGTCGAAAAACTAGCAATGGTTGGCCCTATGGATAAGTCTTCATTTACAAAAACTCATTACTCTCCTATAATGGCCAGGGACAAGCCTGATGGTATTAGAGTGATTGTAGATTTGTCCTGGCCCATTGGCCAGGGGGTTAACAGTTATGTTCCAGGTAATTTGTTTGACGAAATTTTCTTTACTTTAAAATATCCAACCATAGATCTAGTGGTTGAAAAAATCCGAAGTATGGGCCCTAGTGCTTTACTTTTTAAAGTGGATTTGCAAAGGGCATTCAGGAACTTACGTATAGATCCTTCAGACTACCCATTATTGGGCTTAAAATGGCAAGGGAATACTTATATAGACGTAGCTTTAGCTTTTGGATTTAAAAATGGTGCCGCGGCGTGCCAATTATGTACTGACGTCATAACCCACACATTACGTCGACAAAAAATATGGTTAATGAATTATTTGGATGATTACATTGGTATCTCCAACGTAAATCAAGGTGAAGGTTATTTTAATTCATTATTAAATTTACTGGATCAAGTAGGTCTTCCTGTGAATAAAAATAAAGTAGAAGCACCTAGCTCGGTCATAACCTGCTTAGGAATACAAATTGATGCAAAAAATGGCGTCCTATCTATACCTAATAAAAAATTACAAGAAATAAAGTATTTAACAGGTCATTGGTTGCAAAAATTGACTGCAAACCGTAGACAGTTACAGAGTTATATTGGGAAACTAATTGCGATTCACAGGTGTGTTAAGCCTTGTCATTTATTTATAAATAGAATGTTGAAAGTATTGAGAAATATACCAGTACAAGGTTGCATTAAATTACCTGGTTACTTTTTTCAGGACGTCAGGTGGTTTCACAAATTTTTAGATAAGTTTAATGGTTCAGTCGAAATACATCAGAGGGATGTTAAAATATTTAATGTTTTTGTTGATGCATCTCTCCAATGTACTGGAGGAATATACGAAAATAAAGTATATTCGTGTGAAATCCCACAAGTTTTAAAAGATTTAACATCTATAGTCCAATTAGAGGCAGCTAATGTGGTTATGGCCTGTAAATTATGGGGTAGCCAGTGGAAAAACAGTAAAGTTAACATCTGGTGTGATAATATGGCCGTGGTCGCAGCGTGTCAGTCTGGTAAAATTAGAGACAACTGGTTAATGGCTTGTTGCAGAACACTATGGTGGCTGTCAGCTGTATATAATCTCGATATTACAGTAAAACATATTTATGGTGCAGATAATGTTAAAGCCGATATGTTGTCAAGATGGCATGTGTATAAGAATTATAATAGTACTGAAGTTAAATATTTAAAAAGTTGTATTTGGGAAAATGCCCCCAGTGATATGTTATGGCCTGATTTTAAAATTTAGATGTTCGGCTAGGGCCCAACTGTGTATCATGAACAATTTGCTGCTTTGCTCACTTTATATTTGCAGACAAGCCTCTGGTCAACACACTGCGACATCAAGCTACCAATAGAATTGCTGCAGCTCTCAGACCAAGGACTTCTGCTAGTTACATCATGGCGTTCAAGCAATTTCTAGCCTTTATTGTGTACATGAACTTAACAAGACCTTTTACTGAAGGTCATATTATTATATCCCCAGACGAAAGTCGGGGATATATTGGATTCAGGTCCGTCGCGCCGCCGCCGCCGTAGAAATTTCCTTGTGGACGCGATAACTCAAAAACAAATTAATATTTTTTTTTCAAACTTGGTACACATGTTAAGGGTGCCCAAAGGAAGATCCCTATTTTAAGGTGACCTTAAACTCCCAGTAAAAAAGAACTTATGGCCACCTTAAGGTCAGAAATTGGACTTTTGGCCACTTATAGCCCTGTAGGTCACAAACTATGATGCTCAGCTGGCTGAAATTTTACCTGACAACACATTAATATGTTCTTAGTACATGTGCCAAAAATCACGACTTTAAGTTGAGGAGAAAATTGTGTTTGAGGCCCATAAATACCCCCACTTAGGGATTTTTTGGTATACTTTTCACATATTTTGCCCTATAATTTGGAAGTGGTAATTCTGATGAGTCTCAAACTGCTCTAGGTATAACTTTGATATGTAATCCTTGTCTGTAGAAAATTTTAGGGCTGTAGGTTTACCCAAAGGGGTCGACTTAAGGTCTCAAAAGTGCCCACAGAGACCCAATTTATGCACTTTTTGCCACTTTCAAGCACTGTAGCTTTCAAACTATGTCTCTCATCTAAGTTAAATATCATCTGGGAATATATCGATGTGTTTTCTTATATGTGGCCCAACATTTAGGCCTTTAATAGACAGTTAACCTGTGTATCAGGACCATAAACACCCACCCGAGTGACCCTTATAAGACATTTTTCACATCTTTCTCCCTGTAACTTGGAAATGGTAAGTCTGAGAAGTTTCAAACTGTATTAGATATATATTCTGTGTGTAAGCTTAGTATGTAACAGATTTTAAGTCTGAAGCTTTAATTTTGAAGGTCAAATTGAGGTCTCTAAAAGGCTCCCAAAGACCCAATATTTGGACTTTTTGCTACTTTTAAGCCCTGTGACTGTCAAACTATGTGACTGATAGAGCTCAAATCCTATCTGGGGAGATATTAGTATGTTATTTATATATGTGCCAAAAATTAAGGCTTTAAGAAGACATTTAACCTGTGTATGAGGACCATAAATCCCCACCCGAGTGACCATTTTTAGACATTTTTCACATATTTTGCCCTGTAACTTGGAAATGGTAAGTCTAAGAAGTTTCAAACTGTATTAGATACATATTCTATGTGTAATCTTAGTATGTGACAAATTTTAAGTCTGAAGCTTTAATTTGAAGGCCACATTTAGGTCTCTAGAAGGCCCCATAAAGACCCAGTATTTGGACTTTTTGCCAATTTTAAGGCCTGTGACTGTTAAACTATGTGACTGATAGAGCTGAAATCTCATCTGGGAATACATTATTATGTTCTTTTTACATGTGCCAAAAATCAAGGCTTCAAGTAGACATTTAACCTGTGTATGAGGACCTTAAACACCCACCTGAGTGACCCTTTTAAGACATTTTTCACATATTTTGCTCTGTAACTTGGAAATGGTAAGTCTGAGAAGTTTCAAACTTTATTAGATACATATTCTATGTGTAATCTTAGTATGTAACAAATTTTAAGTCTGAAGCTTTAATTTGAAAGCCACATCGAGATCTCTAAAAGGCCCACAGAGACCCAATATTTGGACTTTTTACCACCTTTAAGCCCTGTGACTGTTAAACTATGTGATTGATGGAGCTGAAATCCCATCTGGGAATGCATTATTATGTCCTTTTTACATATGCCGAAAATCAAGGTTTTTAGTAGACATTTAACCTGTGTATGAGGGCCATAGACACTCGCCCAAGTGCCTTTTTGGACATTTTTTCCGTATTTTGCCCTGTTATTTGGAAATGCTTAGTGTGACAAGTCTTAAACTGTATTATATATAATTTTTGTTTGTTATGTATGTCCCCGAAAAAGTTTCAGATCTGTAGTTTAATTGCTAAGGTCTCTTTAACAATTGCAAAATGCCCACAGAAACCCAATTTATGGACATTATGCCACTTTAAAGCCCAGTAACTGTCAAACTATGTGGGTTATAGAGCTGAAATCTTTGAATTTTTAAAAGGAAATGCCTGTCTATTTAAATTTTGAATATTAATAATGTTATGGCCATCTTAGTCTTTTAAGAACTTATTTTTGTGTGTTATACCTCTGCTTGCTGAGTTTTTAACTTTTTAAAATGAAACTGGTTAAACATATTCAAGTAGACAAAATGGACACTTTAAGTGAGCTTTAAGTCCCAATATTAATGAAATTATACCCTTATGTAGTAAAACTAGGGGATTTTTAACCCTCAACTAGCCCAGTTTTATTCAACTTGCCTCAGTTAATTTTGACACAGCTCCTACAGTTATGAACTCATTAAGCGTCCCGCAAGGGACGCTTGTTTGTGTATGGGAGAGCTTCTGGCTCCGCCGGCTCCGCCGGCTCCGCCGGCTCCTGCGGCTCCGCCGGCTCCGCATTTTGTTTTCCTTATAACTCTGTAACCGTTAGGCGGATTCTTTTCAAATTTGGCAGGTTTAGGCAGTAGCCCTAAGGAATTTTTTGGAATATGCTGCAGTGACATTTCAACCAATCAGAGAGGTCACATGACCAAAAATGTCTTTTTTCGATGGGGAAGCTTGTCCGGATGATAACTTGAAAGGAATTTTATCAATTCACCTGAAACTTGGCAAATACATTCATTCTATTAAAATCTGGAAATCATTAGATTTTGGCATTGATTGGTCAAGAAATGGCTGAGTAATTAATGATTAATTAATCATTACGAATTTTCCAAATAAGGAAAACACAAAAATGCTTATATCTCGAAAACCGTGCTAGATAGAGCGATTTTGACGAAATTTTTGACCCGCAGGGTATCTCTGCGGAGTAGTTTTCCCAATTTTCAAAAAATTTTTGTCTCGCCCAAAATGGCGGCCATTTTGAATTTTCGAAATTTTCGCAAAAATTGCAAAACACAAAAATGCTTATATCTCGAAAACCGTGCTAGATAGAGCGATTTCGACGAAATTTTTGACCCTCAGGGTATCTCTGCAGAGTAGCCATGCCAATTTTGAAAAAAATTTTATCTCGCCAAAAATGGCGGCCATTTTGAATTTTCGAATTTTTCGCAAAAATTGCAAAACATAAAAATGCTTATATCTCAAAAACCCTGCTAGATAGAGCGATTTCGACGAAATTTTTGACCCGCAGGGTATCTCTGCAGAGTAGCCATGCCAATTTTCAAACAAAAAATTTCTCGCAAAAAATGGCGGCCATTTTGAATTTTCGAATTTTTCGCAAAATTGCAAAACACAAAAATGCTTATATCTCGAAAACCGTGCTAGATAGAGCGATTTCGACGAAATTTTTGACCCACAGGGTATCTCTGCAGAGTAGCCATGCCAATTTTCAAAAAAAATTTTCTCTCGCCAAAAATGGCGGCCATT
This sequence comes from Sabellastarte sp. h YS-2021, assembly GCA_964017235.1. Lineage (NCBI taxonomy): Eukaryota > Metazoa > Annelida > Polychaeta > Sabellida > Sabellidae > Sabellastarte > Sabellastarte sp. h YS-2021. The sequence goes on along the minus strand of OZ024928.1, from coordinate 109,491,144 downwards.
TTGAATTTTCGAATTTTTCGCAAAAATTGCAAAACATAAAAATGGTTATATCTCGAAAACCCTGCTAGATAGAGCGATTTCGACAAAATTTTTGACCCACAGGGTATATCTGCAGAGTAGCCATGCCAATTTTCAAAAAATTTTTGTCTTGCCAAAAATGGCGGCCATTTTGAATTTTCGAATTTTTGCGCAAAAATTGCAAAACACAAAAATGCTTATATTTCGAAAACCGTGCTACATAGAGCGATTTCGACGGAATTTTTTATCTTCAGGGTATCTCTGCAGAGCAGCTATCCCAAAGAGCTTTCACTTAGTGAAGTTTCAGACCCATAGCTAATTGCTCACCTACTCAAAAAGAGTAAATGCGAATTACCTCTAAAAGTATTGCAGATGGCCAATTTTTCTCAAATAACTCATTCACCTACTTTTGGAAGAGCTTTCACATGGTGAAGTTTCAGACCCATAGCCAATTATTCACCTACTCAAAATGAGTAAATGCGAATTATTTCTAAAAGTATTGCAGATAGCCAATTTTTCTCAAATAACTCATTCACCTACTTTTGGGAGAGCTTTCACATGGTGAAGTTTCAGACCCATAGCTAATTATTTACCTACTCAAAATGAGTAAATGCTAATTATCTGTAAAAGTATTGCAGATAGCCAATTTTTCTCAAATAACTCATTCACCTACTTTTGGGAGAGCTTTCAGTTGGAGAAGTTTCAGACCCATAGCTAATTACTCACCTACTCAAAATGAGTAAATGCGAATTATCTCTAAAAGTATTGCAGATAGCCAATTTTTCTCAAATAACTCATTCACCTACTTTTGGGAGAGCTTTCACTTGGTGAAGTTTCAGACCCATAGCTAATTACTCACCTACTCAAAATGAGTAAATGCGAATTATCTCTAAAAGTATTGCAGATAGCCAATTTTTCTCAAATAACTCATTCACCTACTTTTGGCACAGCTTTCACTTGGTGAAGTATCAGACCCATAGCTAATTATTCACCTACTCAAAATGAGTAAATGTGAATTATCTCTAAAAGTATTGCAGATAGCCAATTTTTCTCAAATAACTCATTCACCTACTTTTGGGAGAGCTTTCACTCTGTGAAGTTTCAGACCCATAGCTATTTATTCACCTACTCAAAATGAGTAAATGCTAATTATCTGTAAAAGTATTGCGGATACCCAATTTTTATCAAATACTCATTCATCTACTTGTGGGAGAGCTTTCACATGGTGAAGTTTCAGACCCATAGCTAATTACTCACCTACTCAAAATGAGTAAATGCGAATTATCTCTAAAAGTATTGCAGATAGCCAATTTTTCTCAAATAACTCATTCACCTACTTTTGGGAGAGCTTTCACTTGGTGAAGTTTCAGACCCATAGATAATTATTCACCTACTCAAAATGAGTAAATGTGAATTATCTCTTAATAGTATTGCAGATAGCCAATTTTTCTCAAATAACTCATTCACCTACTTTTGGAAGACCTTTCACACACAAAAATGAAAAATTGTGAATATCTCGGAAAAGCTATTTCTTCTGCTTTAATGCTCGGCGGGAGATACACACCACGGCAGTGGTCTTGACAAAAATTTTTGTCTCCCCAAAAATGGTGGCCATTTTGAATTTTCAAAGTTTTTGCAAAACACAAAAATGCTTATATCTCGAAAACTGTGCTATATGGAGCGAACTCAACAAAATTTTGGACCTGCTGGGTATCTCTGCAGAGTAGCCATGCCAATTTTCAAAATATATTTGTCTCGCCAAATATAGCGGACATTTTTAATTTTTTTATTTTTTGCAAAACACAAAAATGCTTATATCGTGAAAACCGTGCTAGATAGAGCAGACTGCACTGACTTTGGTTGCCACAACAGTATAAGGCTAGAAACGAAGCATTTTCTTAATACTTTAGCACTCACCTTTATATCCTTTTCGGGACGCTTTGTTTTTGCTATGCAAAAACATTATCTTTTTTTTTTGCGAGCGATCCTCTAGTTTCAGTTGATAATCACATACTTAAAATTCTCAATTCTTTTTGTATTTGAGTACCCCTTTTATATAGATTGTTTGTTTACCATTTATGCTGTAGCACTCCATCTCTTTGTAGTCCCAACCCACATCCCCCACCCGGATTCCCCCCACCCACCTCTGGGACCTCCAGCTATATTGAGTGACACTAAATAAACAAAGGTATTTAATGATATCAGATGAGAAACAAAGAACTCAATGGGGTTGCAGATCTTGTGTAATAGTGAGAGAGGTGTGGAGAAGGGGAGAGGGGTGGGGGTGGGAGGTGGTGGGCTTCATTACATATAACACAAAGGGGAGTCAGAACTGAGATTGTGTCACATATTTAGGTTGCATATATATGGACCACATATATAGGTATAGAGGAAATGAATAACTGAAAACAATTTGCAAATTCTAAAAATAATATAATAAAATAATAATATAAATAATTTTTTTTTAAATAATATTTTATTTGTGAACAAATATAGAAACAGATATGCGCTTTTGGGATTATGAATTTTAGAATGGACATTGAATCATCAATCATTTAAATACTTTGAAGGAAGATTGAAAAGTATGATGTGTTGAGTTAAAAATAATATTTTATTTGTCAACAAATATAGAAACAGATATGCTCTTTTGGGATTATTATTTTAGAATGGACATTCAATCATCAATCATTTAAATACTTTGAAAATAGGTTTAGAGTTATCACTGCAGGAAGATTGAAAATATAATTTGAGTTATGTATTCGGCGTCTGGGGATACACCATCTTCCTTGGGAAGATATAAACAGAGTAGATTGATGTGCTGAAGTTCATATAATAATGGGTAATTATGTTTTAAAAAATTCCCGATCAAAACCTGTGGCGTGAGTGATGACCTGTCTGGGGATATGTTGGCGCCGAGTTGGCCCAATCTAGTCTTATGTTGAATATTTGTCACAAAATGGACTTAAGAACTGTTCACTGAGAAACCATCTGTCAATTTTAAGACATTTCTTTGCAATGTTTAATTGGTCAACTGTGCCTTTGACAACCAGGAAGATACATTTGTTTATAGGTCGGTACAAGTCAATACTAGTATGAAGGTTAAAATTAAAGGTGTATTCACAGTTAAAATGTTGGAACAGCTGGTGAAAAAGTCAAGAACATTTCAAAATGGTCAAATATTTGCTGCAGTGTTTTTAACAGCGTTTTTTTGGGTTTTTTCGATTGTCAACTTTAGTACCTAGTACTTTGCATACGTTTGATAAGACAAGGTTCCCAATTCAAAATGATGTGATATGGGCAAAGCCTGGTGCTCATATCATAATTACATGCAGTAAAAGTATGCAAGATTCTGGTAAAGTCCAGGTGGTTCAACTACCATCTTTAACTACACTGGAAATATGTCCAATGAAAGCTTTGAAATGGTTGATTAACCATATTCTACAGGGAAAGCAAAAACCTTTATTTCAAATTATGACTAAGAATGGTTGGCCACATTACTATTAGATAAGAAAGCTGAATTGGAAAGCATAAGGTCAAAAAAGCTAAAAGGACACATAGTGAGATCTCGCTTACAATGGCTACAAGATGGAGAGAAACCATCAAAATATATGTCAAATCTTGAAAATAAGAACTTTATCGAAAAAACAATAAAAAAAGTAAGATTAAATCATGGAGATGTTATAACAGATCAGGAGGGAATACTACGCCAGGTACAACAGTACTATTGCAACCTTTTTGAAAATAAGGAGGATACCCTACAAAGTATAAAGCTTGAAAGTTTAGGTATCAAATCAAATGCAAAAATCCCAGAACAGGACATCGGGACACTGTCAACAGTTGATGAAGCAGGGCAGGTTTTAAAGAAAATGAAATCAAATAAATCACCAGGTATTGATGGCATAACAGTCGAATTTGTTAAAGTATTTTGGTGGCAGTTAAAGCACTTTATTATAAATGCAATAAACTGCGGATTTTCAAAGGGATGTTTGTCAGTGTCACTTCGGCAATGTATAATAACATGCATACCAAAGGCCAAAAAAGATCGATCGTTTATTAAAAATTGGCGTCCCATTTCGTTACTAAGTGTAATTTATAAGTTAGCATCAGGAACCATAGCGGAACGACTCAAGAAAACTCTAAATTATGTCATCTCAGACTGTCAAACTGGATTCATAAAGGGAAGGTATATAAGTGAGTCTACTAGACTAATCTGTGATATTTTACATGCAACAGAGGATAAAAAAATACCAGGACTACTTATGTTAATAGATTTTGAGAAAGCGTTTGATTCGCTTTCATGGAAATTTCTGTATAGCGTTCTTGAGTTTTTTGGATATAGCAAAAACTTTATACAGTGGGTAAAACTTTTTAATACAGAAATAGTAGCATATGTGGTGCAATGCGGTTTTTTGTCAAAACCAATAAACATTAACAGAGGCTGTCGACAAGGTGACCCAATTTCGGCATATCTATTTCTTATCGGAGCTGAGATTCTAGCTAGACTCATTCAATTCAACCCAAACATAATTGGCCTAAAACTAAAAAATGTTGAATTTAAACTGACACAGTTTGCAGACGACACCACTCTGATACTAGATGGTAGCCAGCACTCTTTACAATCAGCATTAAATACTCTTGAAATATACGGAAATTGGTCAGGCTTAAAAATGAATAAGGAAAAAAACAAAGTAATCTGGATCGGGCGAAAGAAATTTTTCAAAGACAAACTAAAGGTTACTACAGAATTAGAATGGGGATGTACTAACTTTAACTTATTAGGCATAGAATTTTCAACAAATTTATCAGTAACAACAGAATGCAATTATACAAAGGCTTTAGAAAAAATTAAAAAGTTAGTAAAGACATGGAGCTACAGATATCTGACACCTCTAGGCAAGATTACAGTCATTAAGACTTATCTAATATCACAGTGTGTCCACCTATTATCTTCTATACCAAGATCAGAATCATTCCTTAAAGCACTGAATACTATTTTGTACAAATTCCTATGGAGTGGGAAGCCGGATAAAATAAGAAGATCCACTACAGCTTTGAGTTATATGCAAGGAGGAATGAAAATGATCAACATTTACAATTTTGACAAGGTGCTTAAAACAAGCTGGACAAAAAGGCTAATTACTCAACCTAATTCACAATGGTATAAACTCATAACTGTATTGTACGAAAATATTGGCCAAATTATAAATTTCGGAGACCAATGGTGCAGTAAAGTGTTTCCGAAAGTGCACAATCAATTTTGGCAAGATGTACTTAAAGACTGGCAAACCCTAAATAAAATACAACAACCACAAAATAATTGTGAACTATTAAGAAATTGTATTTGGTACAATTCTCAAATATCTAAAAATATAATATTCTTTCCAGATTGGTACAAGAAAGGTATCTACCTGGTGGACGACATAATAAATTCAAATGGCAAACTTATGAGTATTAGAGACTTAAATAAAAAATATAACATAAATATCAATATTCTTAACTACTATACAATGAAAGCAAAAATCGAACTTTTCATGTCAAAATATAGACTCTTAGGTAATTCAGCCTTACAAAGACCTACTTATCCTTTTCACTTAGATGTACTCTTCAATTCCAGGAGTGGTTGTAGACATTACTACAATATATTTAATAATGCCGAAACTCAAAATGATAATCCAACATGTGAGATAATTATGGACAAATATTATTGAAAAAGAAAATTTAGATATAACAACTAAAGAAATATGGAAACGAATATACAAAATTTGCTTCTATACAGTACGTGACGTCATTTGGTTTCAATACCGAATACTGAATAACATTTTAGGAACAAAAAATTACCTAAAAAAGGTAAAAATAAATACGAATAGTGCATGCTCATTTTGTAGGGAGTATGATGAAAATCTGGAGCACTTATTTTGTAAATGTAGAGAGGTGATGCAACTATGGGTCAATATTCAAGAATGGATCATTAACAAACTAGGAATAAATCTAACTCTAACAAATTTAATGAAATTACACGGCTATTTAATAAATGACCAGAAATTTTGGCCCTTAAATCTAATACTCATGATTACTAGGAAATATATCTTCTGGTGCGCAAAAAACGACTATAAACTAAATATCTTTTTCCTTCAAAAGGAAATAAAAAAAGCTTACGTGGAACAAGAAACATTAAGCCTGATAAATTCTCAATCAGACCAATTCCAACAAAAGTGGAACTTTTGGAAACGTATATTCGATGGAATTGACATGTAAAAATATCCGGATAAGGTTACAACCAAAATTTAGAGACAAAACTTCCATATATCCTTTTATTCTTAATGAATCAAACAGACACTCTTGGTTAATAATATCGTTCGAAGATAACAAAATGCACAAAATATCTGTAAATAAACAAGTATGTTATTGTATATCTTGTTAAAAAAAATTAAAATAAAAAAAGAATTGTATTTAATTGTCATAAGTCATACTGCGTATGACATCTTTTGTAAGGCACCGATGGGAGGTTGTCCACTCTCGCCGCCCCGGATGTCACAAGTGCAATGGGAAAAAAGAGTGAATAAAGAATATGGTATATAAAAAAAAAAAAAAAAAAAAAAAAAGAATGGTTGGCAGGTATTAACAGCACCTAAGGTTAGATCTTTTCTAAAAGTGGTTGTTAGAAGTTTGGGTTGGAACCCTGCAACCTACACCTTTCATGCCTTCAGGCGCAGTGGCGCCTCGCTAACTTTTGACAATGACATTGATCTTGCAAAGATAAAACAGCATGGTAACTGGAGATCCGAAGCTATTTGGGCATATCTCAGCTCCACTCCTTCCTCGGCTAGTACTGTCCCCACTACATTTCAACGCTTGCTTTTAACTACATAAACGTTTGGAGTTTGGCAATTTTATTTCATTTTTACTTACAGTTTGGTAACCTTCTTCATATGATAGGAATTAAATCCAAACATACACTGCAATTATGTATTAATTATTTTTAACTTCTATGGCAGTGTCTTCAGGCTTGAACGCTTTATCACAAGCTACAAATCTGTGTACATATTGTAGAATTCTTAACATAGTGGTAGTAGTTGTCAAAGAGTTGCTTAACTAGACTGTAACTGATACTTGTAATGAGAAGTTCTTTGAAAATCTCTATAGAAGCAATTCAGATAACTGTAATGGTAGTAACTTGGTGTATAACAAGACTAATTGTGTTAAACTAATATATATGTACTCACAGTTGTTTATATCAATGTCGTTTTAAATAAAACTCCAAACTATAATGGTTAAAATATATGTCAGTGTCTTTCTTCTACCGTGTTCACCTCCTGCAACTGACAGTCAAGTTTCATGTCACTTCCAAAAAGATAACAAATGACCTTTATCTCTTGTACAGTCATCCCTCTAAAATAATAGATTTTATCAGTCAACTAAATACAAAATATACTTTATGTTATTGAAATACATTGTAAAATAACTTTGCACTTTACCACATTTTAAATTTCTGGCAAAACTTGCTCCTTGTAATCAATCGGTGCAGATAGCATGACCTTTGACATTACCTTCTTCGTTATAGACACAGACACTAACTGGGCATGTCTGGAACTACTTCAAAAGTCTTTAAAGACAGTCAGCCCTTCTTTCTAGCCTTGCACTCATTAACAGGTTTTTTTTAATCTTAGGGTTGGTACATAAGTGTCTTTAAAATGGTTAGTTTCTCTTTGATTTTTTTTTTGATATTCTTTGATTGGTTTTCTTTCACATGCACAAATTACATAATGTTGAACCTGTTAAAGTACAATCCTGTTAAGAATCTCCTCTTAATTAAAGGTTAATATTTATTGTTATACCCTAAGATGATACTTTTTTGTTATCTGGAATTTTACAGTCATTAGTACATGTGAATTCTTTCGGGTCCCTGAGAGTTGACTTAACACGCATTTACTTCATTTGTTAAATATACAGGTAAAGCTGTTTAAAAAAGTGGGACAAAAGCAAGGTTGATAAACGCTAAAACTTCTAATATTGTATTTTACAAAGTACATGTACCTGCTGTAAGAATATTTGTCTAATTAGTAGGGATGGGTCAGTAGGCCCGGTATCTCGGTATCGGAACCATTTTACTGAAATACCGTGATGAGATTTTACAACCGCCACTTCTCTTGTCAGCACATATAATAGAAGGACGGGTTAAAATATTAGAAACATACCCGAATTCTGAAGAAATTATAAGCTTTTATCCCATATTTTCGTGCATTTTGCAGACTTTTGTACACTAGCGAATAGGTTAAGCAGAACTGCTATGTTTGGTTACGACACTTTATAACCTTAATATCGCTTGTCAACTCATATTATTGAAGGAAAACTTAAAATATTGGGAATACACCTGAAATCTGAAGAAATTATAAACGTTTATCTCATATTTTGTGCATTAGGGGACTTTTATTGCAATGTCGTGAACAGGAAACGTCCATGTTTGGTTGGGGTGTACTAAAACGGGGAGTCCCAGAATCGGTATGGTTTTGCTTTGACGACCTCTCGATGTACACAATTTTGGTACCGACCCATCCCTACTAATTAGGCGTATTAGTTGGGATTGCTGTGTTGCAAAGTTTATGGTGAAAAGAAAAGGGTCAGATAATGATTTTTTTTATTTTAAGCCCCACTTTGTAGTTTTAAATCAGAACTGGCTTGCCCTTGTATATTCTAGAATATCCTCCCAGTACGACTTGTGTTTTAGTATGAACTCAGATGTGTTGATTGAAATGATTTTAACCTGTATTTTGTGATTGGCTGTGAACAGTGATCCAAAATTCAATCTACAAGAGGACATAAAGTTGTAATTTACATGTTGTTGCTTAATATCTTTAATGAAATCGAAGTTTAAGCAAAAATGCAGTTATCAAAATCGATTTTTATTGCATAAAATACCCTTACCTTATCCTCACTAATGCTTATGTGTTGGCGGGAGCAAACATACACGACCAAACGAGAATATTTTTAAAATAAATATTCTTGTTCGTACCATTATCTACGCATGAGTGTGCATGCATCTACACTGGAAGAACTCAATTAAGCATCACTTTTATTTGGGTTGCGAGGGAGTAAACATCGTTTGACACAGTTTTCTTTTGCGAAGAATTTCAACATAGCTGGCAGGAAAGGAGACGTTTTTGAAAAGAACTAATTCTTTCTCACAAGAATTGGAAGATATTCTTCTTAGTTTTGATGTTTGCCAGCCTTCTACTGCAGGAAGTTTGTATTTAGAGTAAGAAGAAATTTCTCAACTTTTAAAGACAAGAATCGTCCATTTCATCTTCTGACCCTCTGCATCTTATACTAGCATGCCTAGAAGCTATGCAAGGTTGATTGACTGTTTGATAACTGAACAGAAGAACCTCATAGACAGGTCTTCTGCTTCAGTATTTGCAACTACAGAGGGAAAGGTGGCAGAGGTGGCACTTCTTCAATACCTACCTCTTCAGAATATAACCAAAGATCTATTCCTTGAGGCAGAAGATTGGACAGAGTAAGATCATCATCTTATTTAAGGGTAGTATCTCTGTCTCCTCTAGTGAGGTAAAAATGGCAGAGGCAACCCCTATAACAGAAAAATCAGCCAGGAACAGAAGTTCTTCTCATCAGGTAGTTTCAGTGACTAGAAGTGACAGAAATTCAACTGAAAACAAACAGCAGGTCTACCTCTCTGGCCATTGTTTTCTACATCCAGTGTTAAAGAGACACTGTTCCAATATTAATGACCATGTGGTGAAAAATATTAGATTTCCCTGATTATTTACAACAGAGAAGATGGCCATGCTGTAAGTGAAGATATTTCTACTAGAAGAAACTACCATGCCATGTAAATAGTTTTTCAGAGACTAGAATGTCACTGAAAAGCCAGCATTCTTTGTCTTCTCTCAGTTAAGACACGATCTCCACGACTGAGGAGGAAGAGGCTGATGGTGACAGAACTTCAGCTGGAAACAAGTGACAACTCTGTCTTTGGTGAGGTAGATATGACAGAAGCTGCTTGGGATCAAGAAGAACTACCTAAAGTTAAACCTTCTTCTCATCCATCCAATTTGGTATGGAAAGGGTTTGCTTTCTTCACCTTTCTACCTTATACGAAGTCTGTGATGGGGTTCTATAATAACACATCAACAGGTTTCACATTGACAGAATACTTATGCCAGCACTTTTCAGTAGCATTTGTTCAATCTACCGTGTCTTCCATGACTTTATGTGCCAGTTACACAGTTTACAACCATGCGGTTCAAAACACAGCACATTCAAATGCTGGGGTTGGTCATCTTCTGGTCACAATTCTCGACAAGTAATCTTCAAACTTGGAAGACATACTGTAATGTTTTGTTTTGGATCCAGTGGACCAACACCTCATTAAGACCTTTAAGAACTGCTCCGCTACATTCAAAACCAATATCTTTCTTCTCTTTTATTGGGAAGTTTTGGAATTCTACAGTGGCATCAATAACAAGAACTTTCTTACAATGACTAGCCAGTCATGATACCATTTTCTGACATAAGTTCTGTTATGGCGGAGCAGACAATAAATTAGCAGAACGCATCACAATCCATCAGAGGTGTAGTGTTACTGTTGAAAGTGACAACCAAGGTATAACAGGAGTACTTGCTGGAGGTTGTCTGCTGTTTTACTGCAAGATCTAATTAAAAACGAATGTCATGTCAAAGTTGTGCACATTCTGCAATGCAGTTTAATACTGAAACCACCTTATTGAATTTTCAAGAATTCCCACTATTCATTGCGGATATATATTCTAACAGGAAACCACAAATCTAATGGGGAAGTGTGTATATCAAATACTTCTATACGTTTATAATCTCAGCAAAATGTGTACAAGCCTACAGTTTTACAGCACATTGGTGACCTGTGAGGGCCGTGTATTAATCAAAAACATCACACTGTCCCAGCTTTGAGGATGGAAACCGTAAGGTAATTAGTACTCTATTTGCGAAGGTGAATGGGTAGTCGCGTTACATCTATAGCAGACGCGTTCTTCCTTATTCCCAGACACAACTAAATGGTAGTTTTCATTGGAAGATTGCTTGTGAAAGAATGCATTTTGTCATAGGTCATTCTATTTAGTTCACAACCCTACCCTTCGGTACAGCAACGGCTCCACTCGAATGTATCTACATAGCACCACACTCACCAGTATAGACACCAGTGGTTGTATACTGCCGCCTTCATCACAAATTTGCTTTGAGAAATCAACGCAATTACTGACTTGTGTACAGGTACTACATTGAGGGATTAGATTTGAAGTCAGAACTCTTAGGTTCTTAGGGGAAACATGTGGTTCAAAGATGGCTTTTCAGGAGGTATACAAGGAGCTACCATGTCTTCTTGGGCAAAACAGATAGTTCTGCTAGCTTATAAAAAATCTGACCTTGAAACTTAGAATGTTTCCATGGTCAAGGCTCAAGATGCTCCTTATATGGCGGCTTGTTTGTCCATCTAAAGAGGTGTTTTCCTTGATCATATCTGGAAGCCCTGACTTTGAAAATTGCAACATCTGTATGTAAGTACAATGTACATTTCAATTACCCTTTTAATTTGATTGGTTGATTATCTGGGTAAGTTAATTGTTTCTATACTAAATGATGCAATTGTCTGACCTTACTTAGTAAATTGCATTCTCGTGTAATTACTAAGGAGGGGTAATGAAATTATCTCTTCAGATTTGAAGATATTCCGACAAGATCAAATTATCAAACTCTTCTGCAGTTGTTTTAACTTAACCCCACTACTTTTAATTTATGTCATAATAAATGATCTTCATGTACTCACTTGTAAAATTTGACAGGGGACCCAATGTATAGGTAGCGTTTCTAACGAATTGGAAACAGATGTAGACTCTTGCTAATATTTAAACTGAAGAATATAGGGTAAATCATGTATTTTGAGGGTTATTTCTAGTTACCATGGTACTCAGGTGTGACTTAGAGCTCAGACATTATCTTAATGTGGCTTTATTGACTATTACAAGAATGGATTAAGTTACCCTAGTTATTGTAGAACATTAAATATCACTCCACCTTTGATAACCAGGTTCTTTGTGTTGAGAGGTCAAATAACAGTAACATGGGTCCCAAAGAACAAAACAAGATAAAATAGCTGCATTGCAATTAGGACAAGTAAGAGTGGGCAAGATTCACTTGAAGGGCTTCATGGTTTCCTGCTTCCTAACAACCTGCCACAATAGACCTGAGTCTTTAATTAATAACACAAAAGGCAAAATGGTATTATAAATTATGATAGATAAATGAGAATTAGTCTTCAAACAAGACATAAATTTCATTGATCATAAAGAGATATTTGCATTGTATGACAATGAGTTTAGTTTTAAAACCGCAAATATGAATTTAGAATGCAAATAACATTCAAAAAGAAATTAAATACATCTAACCATTCAATATTTTAATAATATTTTGACAATAGAGTCTATAATTACAAAAGTATGGGTTTAGGTTTGAAAATCCTGAATATAAATGCAGAAAGTATTAGTGCTGCGCCGATTAGTGGTCCAAAATTCGGGATGCCGAAAAAGGGTTGAGTTCTAGTATGTTTCCAGTCAAATCAAACGAAAGAGGAAGTGATTTTCCAAAAAATAAACATGGAGCAGTTCTTGTCCCAAAGATATCGCCTTAGAATTGTTGAAATGTACAAAAATATTATCTAAAAGTTTGGATTAGTTATTTACTCTGTAAGTTTTGTATGATTTTAATGTCTGCCGATGTATCGAATGATGCATCAATCACATGTGGGCGATAATCGAGTGATTTTTTCGGACCGAGTCGCAGCACTAGAAAGTATGTGAGAATTCCTAAGTTATTAATTTGATTAGAATAATTTAATACTTAATATCCATAACAGTTCCCTAGCACACAAATGTTCACAATGCAGTGGTGTTTGATTCCAATTTCTCATTCTCAGACCATGTGTCACAGGTCATAAAGTACACCAGAGTTCATGCGAGAGACCTCTATAGAATTTGTCCCCTTCTAGACCTTAACATATCAGTTCTTTTAGCAAATGCTTTGGTGAGCACCAGATTGGACTATTGCAATTCCCTGTTCTTATCACTCACTGATTTTGAGTTAAGGAGATTTCAGTTAGTCCAAAACTCACTCTGCAGGGTTGTCTCCCGTTCCTCTAAATACTCTCACATAACCCCTCAATTGAAAAAACTCTATTGCCTCCCAGTCAAATATAGGGTACAAATCAAAATAGGTCTCATTACATACAAAATTCTCAACCAGGGTCAACCAGTTTACCTAAGAGAATTAATTCATCCCTACACCTCTTCCAGAAATACAAGGCGAAGCACCCCCAAACTCCTTCAAAGTTCCTTCATACCCCCACTTTCGACCATAAAGTTCATAAAACAATCAAGCACTTTTCCAATTCTTTCAGTCACTATACCCCAGTTCTTTGGAACTCATTCCCCTTCCAAATAAGAAATAACCTCTCTGTTGCATCTTTCAGGAAACCCCTCAAAACCCACCTCTTTAATTCCAGTTTCCCAACTTAGTCTCCTTCCCTCTTGGTCACACCCACAACTCCGGATTACTGACCTTGAACGTCCCTCAACTCTCCTTATGTTAAATGATTTTTGTTCAGTTAGTGCAGAGTTCCCCTTTTAGGGAAGGTATTGCGCCTGCAAAGTGGTAGATTAGATTAGATTTAGATCTGATCTGGTGGAAAGACTAAACATGTGTTAATAGGGTGTCCTCTCCATGCAGAGGAGCACAATCTCCTGTCATTTACCAGTGCATCTGTCAATGGTTGGGAACACATTGGTCTTTACTGTTATAAAATCCCAATTTTGTTGGAATTTTTGTCAGAGCATATTCTGGACAGTTGCATGTTACTTAATAACAAAATATAACTACATATGTTATTTTGTTAAGTTTTAAAGTATGTTTGTCATAGTCTTGTACTTTATCATCACGAGTGTATTTGAAATTAGTACATTGAAAACTAAAACTGCATACAGGGCCAAGGCACCTTTGGGAAGGTTGCCAGGTTAGTGTTTACAAACATGACTATTAATGTTTTTTGTTAAGTTACTTTTATTGCTTACATAGTCTAGTACTTTATCCTCACAAGCTTGCTTGAGATTTGTACTTTGACTTTTCATTTGATTAAACCTGCTTTTGGTGACAAAATAATTAAAAATCCCACCACCAGAATGGTTGTAATCAAGCATTAGTGAGGATAAGGTAAGGGTAATTTTTATGTCAGCTGACGTATATGTACTAGGCCACCAGTAGATTCCCTTGTGTGAGTATCAAACCTGGATCTTGTTTAATTATTTTTTATGAATTTTTAAATAATTTTTAATGCATTATAATTCATAAATCATGTACAAAATCACTGATAACTTGAAAAGTATTGCATTTAGAGCATTTTGTTAAATATGTTATTCAGCTACTTTTTCCATAACTACAACATGGTGAGTAACTTGGATGTCTATTCCAATAGCCAAGTGGGTATTAGCTACTTTCTGATTTTTCAGTACCTTTCATAATGAGTAAAATCACTTGTAATTCAAAAACTGTTGCATTTAGAGAATTTTGCATAAATATGTTATTCAGCTACTTTTGGGTCAGCTATAACATAGAAAAATTGCAGACCCACAGCTCATTGCATAGCTGAGTAATAGCTACTTTGAGGTTATCACTGTTGAGTAAATTGCTTGTATCTCCAAAACTGTTGCATTTAGAGTATTTGGTTTTATATGTTTTTCATGTACCCGGTACTTTTGGGTCAGCTATAACATTGTAAAATTGCAGACCTGTAACTCATGGCATAGCTGGATAATAGCTATTTTCAGGTTCTCACTGTTGAGTAAATCAGTTGTAACTTGAAAACTATAGCATTTAGAGTAATTTGTTTAAATATGTTTTTCATGTACTTTAGGGTCAGCTACAACATAGTGAAATTGCAGACATGTATGTCATGGCATAGCTGAGTAATAGCTACTTTCAGGTTTTCACTGTTGAGTAAATCAGTTGTAACTTGAAAACTATTGCATTTAGAGTATTTTCTTTGAATATGTTATTCACGAACTTTTGGATCAGCTATAACATAGTAAAGTTGCAGACCAGTAGCTCATTGCAAGCTGAGCAATAGGTACTTTGAGGTTTCCTCTGTTGAGTAAATCAGTTGTAACTTGAAAACTATAGCATTTAGAGGATTTTATTTAAATATGTTATTCATCTACTTTTGAATGAATATAATAGCTATTCTCAGGTTCCCACTATTGAGTGAATCAGTTGTAACTTGAAAAGTACTGTATTTAGAGTATTTTGTTTAAATATATTGTTCACCTAATTTTGGGTCAGCTATGATATAGTGAAATTGCAGACCTACAGGTCATGGCATAGCTGAGCAATAGCTACTTTTGGGTTCTCACTTTTGAGTAAATCATTTGTAACTCGAAAACTATTGCATTTAGAGTATTTTCTTTATATATGTCAGTCACCTACTTTTGGGTCAGCTATAACATAGTATACGTGCAGACCAGTAGCTCATTGCATAGCTAAATAATAGCTACTTTAAGGTTTTCTCTGTTGAGTAAATCAGTTGTTACTTGAAAACAATTGCATTCAGAGAATTTTGTTTAAATATCCTATTCATCTACTTTTGAATTAGCTATAACATTGTAAAATTGTCATTGTGTAGCTCATGGCACAGCTATGTAATAGCTATTCTTAGGTTTTCACTGTTGGGTAAATCAGTTGTAACTTGAAAACTATTGCATTTAAAGTATTTTCTATAAATATGTTGTTTATCTACATTTGTGTCAGCTATAATATAGTAAAATTGGAGACCTGTATGTCATGGCATAGCCAAGCAAGAGCTACTTTCTGCTTGTCACTGTTGAGTAATTCAGTTGTAACTAAACTACCATTTAGAGGATTTGTTTAAATTTTTCAAATTCATCTACTTTTGAATTAGCTATAACATTGTAAACTTGGAGACATGTAGCTGATGACATAGCTGTATAATAGCTATTCTACAGTTCTCATTGTTGAGTAAATCAGTTGTAACTTGAAAAATATTGCATTTAAAGTATTTTCTATAAATATTTTGTTCACCTACTTTTGGATCAGCTATAACATAGTGAATTTGCAGACCTGTATGTCATGGCTGAGCAATAGCTACTTTCAGGTTCTCACTGTTTAGTAAATCAGTTGTAACTTAAGTTAAATACTTACCTTATCCTCACTAGATTCGGATTGCGGCCCTGCCAACCCCACATTTTCAAGTTTTTACCCCACAGCTCTTAAGGGCTGTCGGGGTATTGCTTTCACCCATGGTGTCTGGATGGGCGGGCGGGCAGCGGGAAATAGTTTGTCCGGGCTGTATCTCAGAAACCGTAAGTTCATACTTGGCAGGGACATTGGTTGGGGGGTGTAGGTGTGCAACGTCTTCGTCTGACCTTGATTTGACCTTTGACCTTGCCATAGTGACCTTGAGTTTGAAAATCTTGTCCGGGCTATATCTCGGCAACCATAAGGTGTAGGAAGTTGATACTTGGCAGGGACATTAATTAGGGGTTGTAGGTGTGCAACGTCGTGGTCTGACCTTGATTTGACCTTTGATCTTGCCGTAGTGACCTTGACCTTTAAAATCTTGTCCGGGCTATACCTCGGAAACTGTAAGGTGTAGGAAGTTGATACTTGGTAGGGACATTGGTTAGGGGGTGTAGGTGTGCAACGTCATTGTCTGACCTTGATTTGACCTTTGACCTTGCTGTAGTGACCTTGACCTATAAAATCTTGTCTGGGCTATATATCGGAAACCGTAAGGTGTAGCAAGTTGATACTTGGTAGGAACATTGGTTAGGAGTTGTAGGTGTGAAACATCATGGTCTGACCTTGATTTGACCTTTGACCTTGCTGTAGTGACCTTGACCTATAAAACCTTGTCCGGGCTATATCTCAGCAACTGTAAGGTGTAGGAAGTTGATACTTCGTAGGGACATTGGTTAGGGGGTGTAGATGTGCTTGATCCTTGATTTGACCTTTGCCATAGAGACCTTGACCTATAAAATCTTGTCTGGGCTATATTTCGGAAACTGTCAGGTGTAGGAATCTGATACTTGGTGAGGACATTGGTTGGGGGTAGTAGGTGTGCAATGTCATGGTCTGACCTTGATTTGACCTTGCTTTAGTGACCTTGACCTTTAAAATCTTGTCCGGGCTATATGTTGGAAACGTCAAACCGTAAGGTGTAGGAAGTTGATACTTTGTAGGGACATTGGTTAGGGGGGTGTAGGCGTGCTATGTCATAGTGTGACCATGATTTGACCTTTGACCTTGCTGTAGTGAACTTGACCTATAAAACCTGGTCCGGGCTATATCTTGGAAACCGTAAGAGGTGTAGGAAGTTGATACTTGGTAGGGACATTGGTTAGGGGGTGTAGGTGTGATACATCATAGTGTGACCTTGATTTGACGTTTGACCTTGCTGTAGTGACCTTGACCTATAAAGTAAGGTGTAGGAAGTTTATACTTGGTAGGGACATTGGTTGAGGGTTTTAGGTGTGCCACGTCATGGTGTAACGTTGATTGACCTTTGACCTTGCTGTATTGACCTTTAAAATCTTGTTGCACCTTTGGGTCTGTCTGTTGATGCAGATTAAGCACTGTTAAAGTCATATTAGAATTCATTAAGAATTTCCTTTTGCAAGTTCCCATTGTAACAGATGGAATTTCATCAAGTGAGCCACAGGCTTTTCTCCAACACCACCCATAAGCATTCATTGAATGTATTGCCACTTCTGTATGCATGGGTAATATTCAAAACATCCAAACCATAATTCGGCCATTTTTGGTTAACTGATAAATGCTGTCATTTTATTGTTGAATTGTCTTGTTTTAATACTTCATCTTTACATACATTTCTTTTCCTTAGATATTATTTTCTCTACTTAAGCATTTTTTGGACTTTAATATAACTTACACTGCTCTGAAAGTATCTTGAACTTTGTACTGTTACACTACTTCTATATCTCATGGTGTTGAAAAATATTTCCCCAGGCTGTGGGGTACGGGCATCTCTGATGCTATTTTTGGGGTTTACAATATATTATATTGGCTCCCAAAAGTAAATTGAGGCTTAACACTGGTTCTTCAGGTGCATGCGCACATATGCTAACATAATGGTACGAACAAGAATATTTATTTTACAAATATTCTTGTTTGGTCATATATGTTTGCCCCCGCCAACACGTAAGCATTAGTGAAGATAAGGTAAGGGTATTTAACTCATAAAAAGTTAAATTACAATAAATTTTTTACATTTTCTTCTTTTATCTCTTTTTTGATTGGCTGGGCTGGTTTTTCTTTGATAATTGTAGGAAATCATGGAATAAGAATTATGGCCCTAATAGCTAATATTCAAAAAGCTATATGGAGGATTTCATTTTTATTTGTTGTGTGGGACCTGTGGTTGTAGACCCCAGGAAGATAGCTAAAATCAGGCATGAAATTTTAAATTTACCATTCCAAAAAAAGAAATCAGAAAATTTATATTGAGATTAATACAAAAAATATTGCTTATAACCGGTACATATAAGGCACCTTTCCTGATGGCTGATTTTGCATTTCTTGCAAAAATTTCACATAATATACGTGACATATTATATCTGGCCACACAGCTGCATCTGAATTAAAACTCTCTGATGAAGTTCTCACAGAAATTGCTTCGGTGACATTCATTGATTCAGCCACAAACCTGGCAGTCTGGGATTTAAATCCCATTCAATTACTCTTGTAATTGTTTCCCAGTTATTATAGTCCTTTTTTCGTGGTGGGAGGTTGTGGTGTTGATATGTCCGTTGTGGTGCACAGGGATTTACTGAGATCAGCTTTTGCTTCGGAGAACAGCCTTCAATAGTGTTAGAATCCGGAGGCTTTCAGCCTTAAAAAGACCAAGAATTGGGAATTTAAAAAAAAGCAACAATTATGTCTGCAAAGGTCAAATGACTCATTGATATTGTACTTAATTAACTTTGCGGATATTTTTATTCATAAACTATGGCCTGGATGCATTAAGTATTTTTGAGCATCAGTGGATACCTTCTTAATTTATACTACCCATTAAGTAATAAAAAAAGAGTAGTGATGTTATTAATATAAGTGAACTACTCTTTATTAGACATGTGGTTGACATCCTTGGCTGTATTTTAGACAGGTACTGTGCTGCTCTGAAGGCACATAAACATTATCTATTTAATTAATCCATGTGAATTGCAGGCTGGTGAAACCGTATCTCCTTGTTTATGTAAACAACTGCTGTGTTATTTCTCATTAAAAAACCTTGTTGGTATTGGGGATCCAGTTTTTTCGTGGTTCTGCTTAAAGGTGAAAGTCCGCATGGGATTCAATTAAGGTCAGCCAAACCCACTCATAATCCTTAAGGGCATTGTGCAATTCACGCAATGATGTTGTTAAGTGCACCATAAAACCCAAGTTGCATACAGCTTTTTTTTTTACTTGATCTACTCCAAATGCTTACGACCTCCTTGTTACATTCAAGGAAAAACGGTGAATTTCATTAATAAGCAGATGTAACATCTCTTGAAATGTCATACCTGATACTTAAGTTTATCTTAGTGAAAAGAAAAACAAGAAAACTTTGGTTATGTGATTATTTCTGCCCTATATTCAGTAATTTGAAATCAAATTAAGACTATGATGTGTCATAATCAGGTCATAGTCATGTTTGTTGTTGAAGCAATCTTAATGCATTTATTTATTAACACCAAAATAATACACTGTGATTTCTGTAATTTATTGCCTGTGTCGATGCATTTTCGTAGAAGTGGGACATTTATAACTACACAATATCAGTAGAACAAGACACGGAAACAAATTTATACAAATAGCTTAAGGTATCTCTGTGTCTATATTTTTCTGACTTATCTCATTTAGGTGTAACTCCCACAAAAAAAATCAACAAACTTAATAATGCAAGACATGTGACCTTCTGCATCCGAATTGTGTGCAGTTATTGTAAAAAAAATTAACTTATAATATTGATAATTTGATATAGGTTTAAGATTTGCTCCACATGTATGAAAATTTGGTAAAAAAAATATATACATCTATTAATAGGGCTTTGCACTACTCTTTGGTTTATTTCTGACCATAGGTCACTTGTGATTTTTCAAAAAGCGCTTTTTGAGGGAAGGGGGAAGGATCAGAAAGGAGGCAATCATTACAGATACATGTATTACATTGGTACAGAATGGTCAGTATCATGTATTTTTTCTCAAGGTTTAAGATATCAATACAATTTTGAAACAGAATTTTATATACAACTTTGAATTAAAAAGATAAAAATTTATGTTCAGTGAACTGTTAAAGCTAGAAAACTCATGTTTGATTATATTAAAGCTTGTTTATTGTTAGGGTGCTTGAATTGTTAATAGTATTGTTAAGGACATTGAAAGTTGAATTGTGTCCAGAAATAATGACAAGATGTGAAACAAAAGTTCTGGTGATATTTGAGATTTTAATTTCTAAAGTTTTTATGAGGCTGTTGGGTTTTCAGTAAGAAGTTAAAAGGAATGTTTGTGTGTTTAATGTGGTTAAATGAGGAATTTATAAAGAAACTATCAAAAAATATGTTGCAAAAATGCTCAGCTGTAATTTTGTGATCGACATATACCGCTAATGCAGTTTTGTTTGACTTCTTAAAAGCCTTGGTTGAGATGCTTTGTAATTTTTCCATAAATGAAAGCATCCGTTGAAAAAGTAAAGGTTTTTTTAAAGTTAAAAAACATTTTCAGAAGCTTTGCTTTAAATTTCTTAAATGGTTAAAGTTTGTCAAAGCGAAAATGTGAATTTTTAAATGTAAAATTTGGCACATCTTATACCCCTGCTCCACTGTTATGAGCCTCTCGACTGACCTGATAATGTATTGCTGAGTGTAATTGTTTTGGTTGGACAACTTATCTTTTCAGTCATGAGGTTCAGGAATATAATAATGCCTATCATGGATGCTTGTTGAAATGTTTAACATATTCAAAACCTTTGTGAGGGAGTAGTTCTCTCTGGAATGCTCACAACTGATCATTTGTATCTTACAGCAGTAACAAGGTGCAGCAACTATTCTTTAAGGTGTTACAACCAATCTTTTACAAACACATTGAAGACAGTAATAACAATAAAAAATTTAATCAAACATAGTCATACTTTTAAAATATTTTAGAGGCACTTTACTTTCTCCTGTTCCACAGTGTAAGATATTTTTGTTAAATATCTATTACAATTGAAACCTGTTCAATCAAATCCAAAGAGAAGAGGAAATATTTCTACTTATCAAAGAATTCCATATTTTAGATGTTAAAGGCATATCAGGATCCTCAAGTAGAACAATATATAGGTCCAGTTTTAGTTACAAATGGAATCAGTCTTTAGATCTGTACATCTGGTAATAACCACACATAACCACAGTCTTTTGTTCAAGTTAAAGGCTTGACTAGAGATGACAATTCAGTTTATTTCAGTAACAAGTATTGTTTTAAATGTCATTCTGTTAGCCCTCTCTGTTCCACACAGTACATCAAAGGAGTGTTTATATAATAACAATGATACTTTACCTTCTGTAGCAGTTTAATGGACCATATTGTTCAGAGAAAACTCGCTTGAGTTAGGACTGTTTGTCATACAACATTCACGTGTCAGATACAGGTGATTCTGTCAGGTAAAGTACACTATATATTGTTGACAGACTGTGTGGTTACAAATATAACACTAGAGTCGATGAACATAAGTTCTCTATTATGAAATGCTGGGAAACTTTGTGACTCCCATTTTTACGCCACAGCCGTTAAGGCCTGTTGGGGTATTGTTTTCACTCATGGTGTCCGGGTGGGCGGCAGGAAAAAGTTTGTCCCGGCTGTATACCGAAAGGTGTAGGAAGTTGATACTTGGTAGGGACATTGGTTAGGAGGTGTAGGTGTGCAATATCATGGTCTGACCTTGATTTGACTATTGAATTTGCCATAGTGACATTGACCCATGAAATCTTGTCCAGGCTATATCTTGGAAACCATAAGGGGTAGCAAGTTGATACTTGGTAAGGACATTGGTTAGGGGAAGTAGGTGTGCAATGTCATGGTGTTACCTTGATTTGACCTTTGACCTTGCCATAGTGACCTTGACCCATAAAATCTTGTCCGTACTATATCTTGGAAATGGTAAGGTGTAGGAACTTGATACTTGGTAGGGACATTGGTTAGGAGGTGTAGGTGTGTAATGTCATGGTGTTACCTTGATTTACAGCTTAAATTTTACAGCTTCATATTTTTTAATTTACTGATTAATGCTGTCATCTGGCTATTGAATTGTCTTGTTTTAGTACTTTATTAGATTTTAAATGTTATTTTCCCTACTGAAACATTATTTGGACCTTTATATAAGTGACAAAACACTGAAAGTATCCCAGATTTTCTACTTTTTCACTACTTCCATATGTCATGGTGTTGAAAACTATTTCCCCCAGACTGTGGGGTATGGGCATCTCTGATGCTATTTTTAAACATGTCACAAAACAGGAACACTCGGTAAAGGATGTGGAAACATCTATTTTAGAACAGTGTTCCATAAATACCACACATGATCACTGGAAGAAATGTGACAAATGGTTACTGGAATATTGTGGCAGGCTATCATATCCCAGTGATATGTCTTGAGCATTTATTTTCAGTGTTTTTGTATACTGAGAAGTCCATCACCCCCTACTCTCTGCATTTAAATTTTGTCCATTCAACTTTTTTCTCCCACCCAGCATTGCACTTCATTTTCACTTATTTACAGGATTTATATATCTCAGCCAAATTTGAAAAACATCTTTGAAAATCAGACATTCTGATGGGCGGGCGGCAGGTAAAGATTGTCTGGGCTGTATTTCAGAAAGCGTAAGGTGAAGGAAGTTGATGCTTGGTAGGGACATTGGTTGGAGGGTGTAGGTGTGCAACGTCATGGTGTGACCTTGATTCGATCTTTGACCTTGCTGTAGTGACCTTGAGTTTGAAAATCTTGCCCGGGCTATATCTTATAAACCATAAGGTGTGGGAAGTTGATACTTAGTAAGATCATTGGTCATGGGGTGTAGGTGTGCAACATCATGGTGTGAACTTGGTTTGACCTTGCCGTAGTTATCTTGAGTTTGAACATCTTGTTCGGGCTACATCTCATAAACCATAAGGTGTAGGAAGTTGATGCTTGGTAGGAACATTGGTTGTGGGGTGTAGGTGTGGATTGTCATGGTGTGACCTTGATTTGATCTTTAACCTTGTTGTAGTGACCTTGACCTGTAAAATCTTGTCCGGGCTGTATCTCAAGAACAGTAAGGTGTAGAAAGATGATACTTGGTGGGAACATTGGTTAGGGGGGTGTAGGTGTGCAACATGATGAGTGACCTTGAGTCGATCTTGACCTTGCTGTAGTGACCTTGACCCTTAAATTCTTGTCTGGGCTATATCTCAGAAACTGAAAGGCATAGGAAATTGATTCTTGGTAGGAACATTGGTTAGGGGGTGTAGGTGTGCATTGTCATGGTGTGACTTTTAACATTGGCTGTGCCAACGTGGTTTGACCTGCCACTTTTGAGACATATTTCTCTATATCATGCAGATATGTGGATTGCTGCAGCTGATTATTAAATGTACTTGTACTTAATTGTGCTGACAAAGCTGAAACTGTTTACTCTGAAGCCTCCTGATCTCCGAACTGTTTCACTTCTTGAACTTTGTATCCCATAGTGTTGAAAACTATTTCTCCGGGCTGTGGGATACGGGCATCTTCAATGCCATTTGATTATGATACAGATTCAAAATGCAATAGATAACTGTCTATTTGACACTCTTTAGGTGATGAACGAGATTTTGTATATCTGCACAATCTTAGATGGCAACAAAAACTTAAGAAATCTAATTTTTCTGGTGTTTTTAGTGGTACTATGACACTACATATCCAAAAATCACACAAAATCGACCCATCTCTAATGTTTGCCTTTTTCTGCTGTTTGTAGTCTGGAGTCACATTTTGTTCCACTCATTTAAAGGAAGACTAATATCTTAGCCAAATTTGACATGGAAGATTATAATCTTAGCCAAATTTGGCAAGGAGCCTTGGAGTTGCAGTTTTACTCTCCCTAAGGGTGGACATTACACATGTGACAAAGTGTTTTTATCCATGACATTCTATTATTTTTCCATTGTTCCACTTTCCATGGCTAAATACTTAAAAGGCAGAGTATTGTAGCTTCCTCAGATGAGTTTTTCTGTGGAGCCTTGAATTTACCAGGTACATATTTTCACATGATGGACATTGCACATGATGGTGTCTTTATTCTATGCACCAATATTTTTTCAGTGTTCCAGCCCTACTTTTAACAATGTGTCCTTTTTCTAGTCCATTAATATATGTCCTGTGTAGTCATCATTGCTTATTGTATCCGGTGGATACTTTGGTTTAGCGTTCGCTACGCTGCCGCTGCACGTAGAGAGATTTTCGACATTAACGCTCTCAGAAGAAATCTGCACCAGCTAGGTTCACCAAATTTGCAGGATATTTTCATTGGGGGGGTAAGCTTCTCTGGGACTAAAATTAGCCTCATTCTGAAAAACAAGATGGCCACCACAGGCATTTCTTTGAAAATTATCCACCTTTTTCTACTGGCAGGTTCTCATAGGTGGAAGGTTGAATCTCTTCATCGGTGATATGTATAACAGATATACATGTCCTCTACTACCTTGCGGACATGTGACCTTGAAGCTCTTAATTCAAGGTCATCCACAAAGTACCAAAGTACCCCACATAGCGGACTTTAAAAGTGCCTATACCTCCCTTATTATTGGTCCTAGAGGTTTGCAATGTGAAACTAACCTATAGCAAATCACGGGCTGGGAATCTTCTGATGTGGTCAGATTTGACCTTGAACCCCTCCTTCAAGGTCAAACGAGGATAGCCAAACTTAAAAGTGCTTATAACTCACTTATTATTGGTCCTAGAGGTTTGCAATGTGAAACAAACTTTAAGTTATAGGAAATCTTGGGCTGTGAATCTTTTGATATGGTCAGATTTGACCTTGAGCCCCTCCTCCAAGGTCAAACGAGGACAGCCAAACTTAAAAGTGTTTATAACTCGCTTATTGTTGATCCTAGATGTTTGTAATGTGAAACCAACTTATAGCAAATCATGGGCTGGGAATTTTTTGATGTTGTCAGATTTGTCCTTGGGCCCCTCCTTCAAGGTCAAACGAGGACAGCCAAACTTAAAAGTGCTTATAACTCGCTTATTATTGATCCTAGAGGTTTGGAATGTGAAACCAACTTGTAGGATATCATGGGCTGGGAATCTTCTAATGTGGTCAGATTTGACCTTGGGCCCCTCCTTTAAGGTCAAACGATGGTTCACTGGCTTTGGTGAGTTGTCTTTCCAGTGGATACAAATTTGCATCGGTTGTCCGATGCATGGGTCTAGTTATTTATTCATATTAGTCTTCAGAAGCCATTAATTTTGTTTATTCATGGTTTGTATGAACAACATAAAAGAAAAAGTAGAGTCCTTTGAACATAATAGACATGAATTATTTGTCATATATGTGTTATATTTATGTATATACCTGTAGAGTTGAAAAGAACCATTTTATTGTGTATCTGTAATGTGCATCACAAAAAAGATGCAGGGTTGGGTTCTTGAAGTTTGCTTGACAGTTTTGAATAATTGAATCTTTTTTATAGTGTAATAAATTTGCTTACACATTTGTCTGGATGAAGAGGCAGATTATTAGAATATAAACATGGCATAAAAATGATATATTGTTACTATTTTGAGTTGTGATGTCACAACTCAATAAAGTGCAATACAATTCCAACATTAGACATCAGAGTGTGTCTGTAGTATAAATACATTGGGAATGTGACACAGATCCAGTCATACAGTACCAGGCAAGTAATGTAAAATTACAATTCATTAGATGAAACCTGTCCTTTTTGTGTTAACACAACAATAATATTGCACAGTTTAACAAGTCTGTGGTCACCTCCAAGGTGGGCTACATCCCTTACAATGACACTGAAGACATATAGCAGGAAGGTAAGTGTACTATAAGCAGGGGCTGATTTTTGCCACCAGCCAAACTTGCTTGACGAATGTTAGAAAAATTTTCACAGTCAGTTTCTAGAAATAACAAGTGAATTGCTTCTCACTCCCTACAAATTTCAGACACTGTGTCCTGTTAGTGTTACAGCTGGCAGTTTACACATAACTACCCTAAAAATAGCCAATTATATAGCAAGATATATGTACCAGCATTATAGTTGTTGATCAACATAAAGCTATTGTTTTTATGGAAAACTTTATGGAAAATTCTCTTTCGTTGAATTTTTGAAACATGTTTAGTTTTCTTGTTTGAGCAATTAAATCCCATTAGTTTGATAAGCTGATTATCCCTCATTCAAGTAATTTTCATTTATTATTACAATTTATTGAATGCATTTTTTTTTTCAATTGTAAAACTGAATCAAAAACAAAATAAGACCATTGCTCTTTCTACCATATTTCCCATCAGATCCATGAAAAGCTATGAAGAATAAAGTCATGAAGAATGTATAGGCAGACTTCTTCAGACTGAAAAGTATTTGCATTATTAATAGTAGTAAAAGCTAATAAATGTCCCTCTGGAATAATGAGAAAAAATGTTCCAAGTATCAGCCCATTGTCAGTAGCATTGTTAATTTGTCAAGCATCTCTTTTATACCATGTTTTAGAAATACAAAAAAACCAAAGGAAAAATGCAACTCATTGTCACTGAGATACAGCAGTGCATGTTTTTATGATTTCCTTGATTAAGAAATATGAATATTGCTGCATTACTGTGAACTTTGTCACTAAGAGAGCACCCTAACTGTGCTTTGATTTGTGGGTATATTTTGTCTGTATAATTGTATATCACCTAGATAAGGTTTAGTGTCTTTATGTTTTACTCTCTGAGTTTTAGCAAACCGGTTAATGGTTGCAACAATATTTGTACATTCTGTGTAATTATCAGAGATTGACATATTCATAGAATGAGAGAATTCTAATAATTGAATCTTTGTGAATATAGTCCTTGGTATGAAGTTTATTAAAATTAACACTAAATCCAACTATATTCAATTTCTGAGTGCTTGCATTCAAAATATAGGACAACATTGTGAAAGATTTGAAAGATTGTTCTTCTCTATGTCTAATGGAGCTGGTGACATTCTCAATGTGACTTTTGAAAATATCAGTAACTGTTATAACATTTTAATTTAAAAATTCTTTAACTTGACTGAAATTTTATTCTTAAGTACATGTGTATTCATTTCTGAAGTAGTAACTGAAGTTAGATTAATAGATGTTGGTTGTATATCTCTTAATAAGTAATAGTTGTCTGTTACTTTTAGTTGAATTACAATAATGATAAAGAGTATCAGTTGCTCTCAGAATATTTGAAAAATACATGTACTGACATTTTTTGTTTCATTTTTGTCAAAAGAAATCTGCCATAGATTTTGTTTTGTACAAATAGTATATTACAAAAATATTCACTGTTAAGCAAGCATAAGGGAAGAAAAGATTTTCTGTCCATCGTACCCATCAACATAAAAGCAAAGGCAGTTGTATTGTACATGCTTTATGATCTGTATTTGTAGGAGACATGCCTGGGTGTGGCTTGGAGTCAAAGGATGAAGGGTCTCATTGTTGTACCTTTATTTTCATCTTCCATTCTGGCTATATTCACCTTCTTCAAAGGCACAGCCATCGGCTATATATACTTTGATAGACTTGTGTTAAATGGTAAGTAAGGGGTTGTAACTTTGCCTTTAAAATATCAATTAATGCTGGACAAATTTTTAAAAAATACCAGTTTTATGAAACGTTCTCCAAATCACTAAGTACCACCAGCCACACACAAATTGCTTTGGTGGAAGTAGGCAAGTGCAAAACAGTAGGTCTAAATTTGACTTCTAAAACTAGTAATTAAGCGGCCCGTCAGGGATGCTTATTTGTTTTCACCGAAGTTCGACTGATCACCGCCGCCGCCGCAGGATTATGGTCTCCCTTGAATAACTTCTTAGCCTTTCATATTTTTCTTTCCTTGTTACCTTTCTTTAAAACTATAGGGGCAGGAAAAATTTTTGGGATACTTTGCACAGACCTTAAGCTTTACTTAGGTAACCTTAAGCATAACTCCAAAACACCCCGTCATCGCGTTTCGGAAAAAAGCACACACACCTGTGCTATAAAATTTATCACGTACATTCTAGACCAAATTTCCAAGGTCGGAAAGGATTTTCTCATCAATCGGACCATAGATGCCTGAATGGGAGGCGTTTTATTTTCGTAAATTTTTTTTAAATGGGTACTTCGTCTGTATCTCAAAAAGGGTGAGGATTTCGGCGTTTTGTTGGAATAACTTATTCAGCTACTTTTTGATAATCTTTCACATGCCGAAGTTTTAGCCCTGTATCTCCAATCTTAAGGTCGCCTAGGTCGCCTTAATGTCAAAAAAGGGGGTTTTAGCCCTCCAGTTCACTTAGTTTTTCACTTTTTTCAGCCAAACTTGCCACATATATTAAGATTTGCCGAAGGAATATCCTGACTTTATGGTGACCTTAAACTCAAAATGTTAATGGACATATGGCCTGCTTAAAGTCATCAAATTGGAATAAAATCCTCTGGCTCCTTTTTTTTCCATTTTTATGTCAGCTGTCAGTCAGCTGACATTATGTCATCACTCTGCGGCGTGGGCGTACGCGTCCGCATACGCGTCCGCGTGAACAACTTCTTCTCCAAAACTACAAGGCCTAGAGACATGCTGTTTTTTTTAAAAGATACCTTATCTATCGAGGATGAAAAATTGTTCAAAGCATGCAAATCTGTCTGTTCGTCTGTTTGCTAGAGACATTACAAGGGGGGTACCCCCACCAAAAGTGTGAAAATTTCAACTTTTTATCACAATTTTCTCAGTGACTATTGCAGGGATTTCTCTCATATCTTGCATATATGTACTAGGCCAGAGGTAGATTCTCTTGTGTGAGTATGAGACCTGGATCTGTCTTACTTTTTTTTTAATAAATTTTTTTAATAATTTTTAATGCATTAAAATTCATGAAATCATGCACTAAATCACTTATAACTTCAAAAGTGTTGCATTTACAGCATTTTGTGAAAATATGTTGTTCAGCTACTTTTTTCATAGCTACAATATGGTGAGTAAGTTGGGTGTCTGTCTCAATAGCTAAGTGAGTAATAGCTACTTTTGGGCTTTTCAGTAACTTCCATTATGAGTAAAATCACTTGTAACTTAAAAGCTATTGCATTTAGAGAATTTCGTATACAATATGTTATTCAGCTACTTTTGGGCCAGCTATAACATAGTAAAATTTCAGACCTGTAGCTCATGGCATAGCTGAGTAATAGCTACTTTTAGATTATCACTGTTGAGTAAATCGCTTATAACTTGAAAACTATTGCATTTAGAGAATTTCGTATAAATATGTTATTCAGCTACTTTTGGGTCAGCTATAATATAGTAAAATTTCAGACCTGTAGCTCATGGCATAGCTGAGTAATAGCTACTTTTAGGTTATCACTGTTGAGTAAATCACTTATAACTTGAAAAGTGTTGCATTTAGAGCATTTTGTTTCAATATGTTATTCAGCTACTTTTTTCATAGCTACAATATGGTGAGTAAGTTGGGTGTCTGTCTCAATAGCTAAGTGAGTAATAGCTACTTTTGGGCTTTTCAGTAACTTCCATCATGAGTAAAATCACTTGTAACTTAAAAACTATTGCATTTAGAGAATTTCGTATAAATATGTTATTCAGCTACTTTTGGGCCAGCTATAACATAGTAAAATTTCAGACCTGTAGCTCATGGCATAGCTGAGTAATAGCTACATTTAGGTTATCACTGTTGAGTAAATCACTTATAACTTGAAAACTATTGCATTTAGAGTATTTTGTTTCAATATGTTATTCACCTATTTTGGGGTCAGCTATAACATAGTGAAGTTTCAGACCTGTGGCTCATTTCATAGCTGAGTAATAGCTACTTTGAAGTTCTCACTGTTGAGTAAATCAGTTATAATTGGAAAACTATTGCATTTACAGAAATTTGTGCAAATATGTTATTCAGCTACTTTTGGGTCAGCTATAACATAGTGAAATTATAGACCTATAGCTCATGGCACAACTGAGCAATAGCTATTCTCAGGTACTGACTGTTGAGTAAATCAGCTATAACTTGAAAAATATTGCATTTGGAGTATTTTGTTAAAATATATTGTTCATCTACTTTTGGGTCAGCTATAACATAGTGAAATTACAGACCTATAGCTCATGGCATAGCGGAGCAATAGCTATTTTCAGGTTCTCACTATTGAGTAAATCAGTTGTAGCTTGAAAACTATTGCATTTACAGTAGTTTGCTTAAATATGTTGTTCACCTACTTTTGGGTTAGCTATAACATAGTAAAATTTCAGACATGTAGCTCATTGCATAGCTGAGTAATAGTTCCTTTGAGGTTCTCACTGTTGAGTAAATCAGTTGTAACTTGAAAACTATTACATTTAGAGTAATTTGTTAAATATGTTATTCACAGAATTTTTGGTCAGCTATAACATAGTGAAATTGCAGACCTCTATGTCATGGCATAGCTGAGCAATAGCTACTTTCAGGTTCTCACTGTTGAGTAAATCATTGTATCCACTGGATAGCCGCAGTGTGTAGAGAGAGATTTCACCATTACTGCTCTGATAAAAAAAAATATTATAGCTAGCTTTCTTAAGTTTGCAGTATATATTAATAACCATAAAATGTTGTCTGGGAATATTTTTGGCCTCATTTTGAGAAACAAGATGGCCGCCACAGGTGTTTTTTGTCAGTCATGAAAAGTGCTTATATCTCCCTTATTATTGATCCTAGAGGTTTGGGATAATAAACCAGCCTGTAGGAAATCATGGGGTGGGAATCTTTTGGTGTGGTCAGATTTGACCTTCAATGACCCTCCTTCAAGGTCAAACAAGGATAGCCAAACTTAAAAGTGCTTATAACTCGCTTATTATTGGTCCCAGAGGTTTGGGATGGTAAACAGACAGGAAATCATGGGCTGTGAATCTGTTGATATGGTCCGATTTGACCTTGGAACCCTCCTTCAAGGTCAAATGAGGATAGCGAAAATTGAAAGTGCCTACAACTCGCTTATTATTGGTGACAGAGATTTGGGATGGTAAACCATCCCATAGGAAATCATTGGCTCGGAATCTTTTGGTATGGTCAGATTTGACCTTTGGACCCCTCCTTCAAGGTCAAATGAGGACAGCCAAGCTTAAAAGTGCTTATAACTCATTTATAATTGGTCCTAGAGGTTTGGAATGGTAAACCATAGGAAATCATGGGCTGGGAATGTATTTGTGTGGTTAGATTTGACCTTGGACCCCTTCTTCAAGGTCGAACGAGGATATTGCATTTGTAGTATTTCTTTAAATATGTTTTAACCTATTTTTTACACGTAAACAATTACCTTGTTATTTTCCTTCATAATACCATTTACATGGCACAACTTTTTTATCCTTTTCTTCTGTCAGCTTCGGAATTTCTTTCGAACTTGCTGTTCAGTTACCATTTACTGTATTTCTGTACAGCCCTTTTCCTGATAATTATTCTGTCCTCTAATCACCTTCACAAATCAAAAACACTCAGCTGACACAGTGCCCGTTCACGGGCACTCTCCTCTTGTTTTATATCGAAATTATCACTGGTATTAAACTAGATAAAAATAATACTTATGGTCACCTTAAACTCTCAGTATGAATGGAGTTGTAGCCACCTTAAACTGAAATAAGGAGGTTTTCAGCCTCCAAGTATCTTATTGTTTGACTGACCTCAGTTAAACTTTGCACACCTATAAAGGATGGCAAACCAAAGGGTTATCCTGACTTTATGGTGACCTTAAACTGTTAATATAATTTTGACCCCCCCTAAAGTCATAAAATTTGAGTAAAGCCATCTGGCTCCTTTCTTTTTCCATATCTAACATATATTGATATTGAAGGGACGTTCTCATATTATGGTCACCTTAAAGTTGCAATATGAATGAAGTTATGGTCACCTTACAGTGAAAAAGGAAGTTTCAGCCTCCAGCTATCTTATTGTTCAACTGACCTGAGCTAAACTTTATGCTCGGTTAAATTTTCTACACTTTTAAAGATGACAATAGGGACATTCTTATTTGCTTTCCACCTTGGAGTTCCAATACAAGTACAGTCATGGCCATCTTGACATGAAAATGAGGGTTTTCCGCCCCTAACTGATTAACTGTTCAGTAACATCAGTTTAACTTGACATTGATTATACTTAAGTAACACTTTGTATAACATTTCACTTAAAATTCCTGTATTTAAGAGGCTTTGGCCGTCTTAACACGATAAATATATACTTCTTGCTCCCTCCTCATTTATTTTAGCACTTTTTAAAACCACACCTGGCATATGTATACTTCAAAAATATTTATGCTCACTTTAACTTGACATTGATTATACTTAAGTAAGATTTTGTATAACGTTTCACTTAAAATTCCTGTACTTAAGAGCCTTTGGCCATCTTTACATGATAAATATATACTTCTTGCTCCCTCCTCATTTATTTTAACACTTTTTAAAACCTCACCTGGCATATGTATACTTAAAAAATATTTATGCTATCTGGCAAACCTAATCTCTTAGTGTTTATGATGTTATGACATCTTCAAAGACAAAAATGAGGTATTTATGATGCACTGATGTGGTTATTAACATATTGCAACTGATCAGTGTTGGAATTGTGGGGATATAACTTTTTCTTTTTGGAAAAAAGCTTTAATTTATTCAACTTTTCTTTTGCAGAAGAAGTTGAGGATGTAGGTACTTGTTCGAAATTCACTTGTTCACATAGACTATGTAAATTGGTCAAATTTATAGACTTGACTTCTTTCAAAATATAGGATGACTGTAAAAAAAGCACTCTCTCATAAACAGTTTTTCTTGTACAGTATTTTATGTAGCTCCAACTAAGTGGAAATGAATGAGTTGTCTCTTTCTGCTTCCTCCTCTAACTCTGTATTTGCTTTGGTGTGATATCTATCTAGAGTTACATTCATGGAAAGTCTTTCTAACCAGAAAGAACCCCCCCAACTCTCCTTTAGTGCACTAACATGCAGGTGAAAAAAGATTTGCCTCTATATGTGGGGGTGGGGGGTGGATGGAGGGATAGTGGGTATTAGTGTGGTTTAGATGATAGATAGAGATATAAATATATGTGTGTGTGCACTTCATGGAAACAAAAAAGTCTAGCTGTTTATGCTGTTCTTTAGAATGTGTATTGTTTTCTTTTACTTTCTTCCATTTTGTGTGACACTTGTACATTTAATAAAATTAAGCTCAAGTTGGAAATTAATTTTGGAAATTCTCTTTTAGTGCACTAACATGCAGGTGAAAAAAATATTTGCCTCTATATGTGGGGGGTGGGGGGTGGATGGAGGGAGAGTGGGTATTAGTGTGGTTTAGATGATAGATAGAGATATAAATATATGTGTGTGTGCACTTCATGGAAACAAAAAAGTCAAGCTGTTTATGCTGTTCTTTAGAATGTGTATTCTTTTCTTTTACTTTCTTCCATTTTGTGTTACACTTGTACATTTAATAAAATTAAGCTCAAGTTGGAAATGAATTTTGGAAATTGTAATGCATTAATATTCCTCAGAGCATGCACTAAATCACTTATAACTTGAAAAGTCTTGTGTTTAGAGCATTTTGTTCAAATATGTTATTTTTCCATAACCTTAAGCATTTTTCATAAAAACCGGTCATCGCGTTTTGGGAAAAAGCGCACACACCTGTGCTTTAAAATTTATCACGTACATTCTACACCAAATTTAGAAGGTCGGAAAGGATTTTCTCATCAATCGGACCATAGACATCTGAATGACACCTACAATTTCTCTTCTGCCAAGCTGTGGTCATTCTTTCATTTGTTAAATATAGTAACATACACAATGCAATAAACTTTACATTCTCTATTCCTTATCATGCATATCTTGACATCTTTTACAGATTACTTCGCACTTTTTCATCAGGGCCGCTTCGTTTTTGTCAGCAAAAACATTTTTCTAGTTTGGATTGTTCAATTCAGTTTGGTGTGAACAACAAGTTATTTTTGCCAATATGTGTCAATAAAGTTATGCAACACACTGCAAATCTATGATTATTATGTTAGAGGTAGCTACACTTGGCAGCTGAAAGATTTGAAGCATGTAAAAGCAATGGATCAGGTGAAAGTTATGTTAGAGCATGCAACATAGGCTTTTAAGTTATTCATCTCACTGCCATTGCATTTAATAAGATAACACTCACTTTGAACCACAGACGAGCCAAGGTTTTTTATGATTTCAGTGTTTTCAACCAGCAATAGTTTTTGAACAAAAGAGTACTGTTTTCAACTTTGGAAATGCAATTTACTTGTACAAAATAGCCTAACTTGTTATTCTCACTGTTATATAAGGGTTTCCTGTATTAAACAGAAATTAATGGGTGATAATACAATATATTGTCACTTCACCATTGCCTGAATGTATATCACCAAATGAGTACTTCGTATTGAGATATACTGTTTCTCAACAATTGCCATAAATTAAAGCCATCAAACGTAGTGTCCAATAAAAGTAAACTACAAAATAAGGTGAAGGGCCTTTGACCTCTAGTGTAAAGGCAAGCTTCTCTCTTTGCATACAGTTATCTTATTTATTCCATGATTAAAAATGAAACCAACCAAACTTCAAGTATTTATACTATTGTTTGTCAACTTTGCCTGTTTTAATTTCTAGATCCCAATAAATTGTAGATAATTGCTTTTCAGGATGGCCTGTACCCATTGTGACAGTGACTGTTGTGTTATACTGCTGTGTTCAAACTGCTATAGAGATTAATAGATGGAGAAAGAACAGATCTGTGAATATAAAACAAGAATAAATGAGAATAGGCTTAGTAGATAGACATGACTTGCATGTATGACTTTAGATGGTAGATATTTATAATTACAATACTTTATGGTGCTGGATTGTTAACTGGCTGAGCCATTTAACACACTATAATGGTAGTTTTGTCAATGTATTTTTGTCAATGTCAATTTGAATGAATGTTTTTGAGTATAATTAATTTAAATAAATTTGTTCTATCGAGCACTCAGTCAATGTATAATTGGCCTTAATAATTTTCATTGGCCTTAAGGTCATATTCTACTTAGTATTTTTTTTCAGAATGATTTAGGTAGACTCTCCAATACTTTAAGAAAGTAACATTTTGTCCCATCATTAGAAATTTCATCCAAATGTAACATAATAGTACAGCAGAATTTCCATTATTTGAATATATGAGAGAGAATATTCTGTATGGTTAGCAAAAAAACACAATGGATCATTCAGTAAGTGAGTAAGTGTAATGTTTAGACTCGAAATAAGTTCAAATATTTGATTAATGGAGGTTAGATGTTCAAGATTCTGTTGTGTTAGTGAACACAAATATACAATTCAAAATATGCCTCAAATAACTACAAAAAATCAATTCAGATTAAAATTTATGACAGTTTGATGCTCTCTGTATAATAATAGAATCTGGATTCAGATTTAATTTGGAGCATCAGTAGTGCAGTGCGGCTCTGGTAACATACTCGGCTCCCACTTTTGATATCAGAGTTCAAATCCCGGGCTGACCTCATGTGGGAAAGCTGGTAGTTGCCATTGGTCAACAGTTTACAGCACATAACTTTGACTAACTGTATGTCCTGGTGTCCTCTGCCCTTGCAACTACCCATCCTAGTATAAGCAGGTATTAATTGACATAAAATGCTAAATAAGTAAAATCAAATTTAAATTCATTAAAAAGCATTGGGAAACAAGAACAAGAGTCAAAGAACTATTTGGATGATTAAAGATGCTTACTTTATAGTACCATGATCTATATTTTATTTGGTTTTTAATAGCTTATCTGTGCACATATAATATTAGTAGTTTTTACTACACAGCCTTTAAGGGCTGTGCGAGTATTGTTTTCACCCATGGTGTCCAGATGGGTGGGCAGGTGGTCGGGTGGCGGGAAAAAATTTGCCCCGGCTGTATCTTACAAACCATTAGGTGTAGCATGTTGAGACATAGTAGACATTGGTTGGGGAGTAGGTGTGCAACATGGTGTGACCTTGATTTGACCGTTGACCTTGCCATAGTGACCTTGAGTTTGAAAATCTAGTCTGGGCTATATCTCAGAAACTGAGTTGTGTAGGAAGTTGAAACTTAGTAGGGACATTGATTGGGACATAGGTGCGCAACATCATGGTGTGACCTTGATTTGATCTTTAAAATCTGGTTCAGGCTATATCTCAGAAATCACAAGGTGTAGGAAGTTGAAACTTGGTAATGAGGTTGGTAGAGGGTTGTAGGTGTGCAACATCATGCTGTGACCTTGATAGGACCCTTGAACTTGTCATAGTGACTTTGACCTTTAAAATCTTCTCCGGGCTATATCTCGGAAACCGTAAGGTGTAGAAGTTGATACTCTGTAAGGACATTGGTTAGGCAGTGTAAGTTTGCAAAGTCATGGTGTCATGGTTGACCTTGCTGTAGTGACCTTGACCTTGAAATGTTTCCAGACTATATCTTGTAATCTGTCAGGTGTACAAGGTTGATATTTAATATGGACTTTAGTTAGGGGTTGAGGTATGCAATGTCATTGTGTGGCCTTGATTTGACATTTGACCTTGCTGTAGTGACCTTGGATGTGAAAATTTTGTCTGGGCTATATTTCGCAATCCGCAAGGTGTAGGAAGTTGATATTTGGGACATTGGTTAGAGGGTATAGTAAGCACCAACATAGTGTGACCTTGATAAAATAAATTTTACAGCTTCATAATTTACAGACATTTGGTCTATTTGCAAGTTTATTTTTTCTTTACTAACCTTATTTCAACCATTATATAACTGACATTGTCTTCTGTGAAAGTCCCCTCATCTTTTTACTGTTTCACATGTTCGATATCTCATAGTATCGATAAAATTTTTCCCCAGTCTCTGCGATATGGGTATCTCCGATGCTATTTTTCTTTGCTGGATTTAAAAAAAATTTGTATTTTTCTTTGCAAATAAATAGAAGTGTAACTTAGTTTCATTTAAAAACAATTCATTCAAGAAAAAATGTAAAACTTCTACCCAATCAGATAGTAAAATAAAAATACAAGTAGGTTTCAACTGTGATTTGGTTTCTCAAGGCTTGGGTGTATTATTTTTTGGATACCTCATATCATAATGTCTGTCTTTGGAGTTTTACGGTTGCCCAGCCAGTTTTAAGAATTATAAATTTTTCTTTTCTCATTTTTTGTCATATTCTGTGTGGATGATGAAAAAACATTAAAATTAAAGTATTCATACTGTGTATGTATGGCACTGTTAAGGGGCATGGCAGGTTTGCTCGCCTGCCCAGTCCCTGTTGCACTATGTTACAAAAGGGTAAATAAAAAATATATGCGAAAAAAAAAAATAATAATAATGTCTGTCTTTCCTGTTAAAAGGGTTGCCTTGCAGTTGCATTATTAGCATGAATATTTGAAGGAAAAAAATAGTTTGATTTGTTGTTGTGGAGTCATTTACATCATCAAATGTTTGTTCTGAAATGGACAGTTCAAAGTATTGAAAATATTAGTAAACATTTCTTAAAGTAAATTTAGAAAGGTAGCATGTTGCACTATTTTAGAGCCCTCATTTTACACTACATTTGTACATCTTTCTGTCGTGATGTGATTTTTTGCTACATTAACCTGACTTGATCTCTAAGTTTATTCTTGCTTAATGTTTAAGTGTGTAGACAAAGACAGACAGCAGCTTGTCATGTTTGATAATACCGCTGTTCTGTATATAGATAGCCACGTTACTCGCTTCAGCGTTTCTTGCAATAAAGATCTTTGTTGGACACTATAGCTGGATGCAACATGCCCCATGTGAGAGCGAAAGCCAATAAATAAATCATGCCTGTCACTTTGCTAACATGATCTGTTTCCTGTGTTAATTTTAGCTCAAATGATTCATTTTGATTTCTTCCATGAATGCACTCTTTATACATGAGCGCATGAACTAGTTACACAATTCTCATTTACAGAAAGCATGACTATTTATTTATGATAATTACTTGGTTGCTTGGTATAAACTTTTAAAATTTACCATACTTGTAAATCTTGTATTAAATTCATAATGTTTTGGTATGAAATTTTAATGAAATATGCTGAATATATACCAGTTATGAATAACGAAATAGTTATAATTAGACTATAGAACTTCTGGGATTAAATTCACCAAAGAATTCTGATTGATCTATATTTGTCTTTTTATTAATAAAACTAAAAAATCTTCCAATTAGCTTGAATGTAATGGAAAATTTTCCACGATAATTCAAAACTGATAAACACAGTTCCAACAATAATCTATTGCTGCCAGAGCTACCAAATGGAAATAACACACAGCAAGATCCTGACAGAAGGCAAGTAAATGGAAAAATCAATCGTCGGAAGCAGGTAACTAAGGTGGCTTTGTTGAAAGCACAAAACATGTGTTGCTTTCACTGAGGAAGTTGTTACTAATCATTATCCTCAAGTTACTTTAGATGCTTCAAAACTACATGAAATTGCATGTACATCTTTGAACATATATGACATTGAATTTTATGTGGCATTCTCAGTGGCATAAAGATGTTTATTTCCTTTCAAATTATATCTTATATTTGTTGGACTCCTGTATATTGTCATATTCTTCAGCTGTACTTACAAAAATTGTATCATTTGGTTAAAAAAAATATTATCTTTAAATTTAAAACAAACCGTAGTTGGGGTGACACTGCATTGTTTTCATCACTCATCTGGCTAAACTTGACCAACACTACAGATCTTTTAATATGGTAATAATTCCATGGGGCGAATGTTATGCAGAACTATTTTCCAACTGGCTGCTAAGTACCACAAAGGCCAAGTTTGAGTGGTTGTAAATTGTCAGTTGGACTATGATTCTGCATAATGTCCAACCAGTGATGGATTGTTACCATTCTAATACAGTAATTGTTGAATTATGTTGAAATCTGCTTTTAAATGAAACTTTCATTTGTGGACGATAATTGGGCAAACTATTACGCAGAGTTATAATCCAACGATTTTTTCTCTCAACCAGTCGGATTCAGTGACATGTCATATTAGAATACATATTTTTCACACTTTCAGTTAAAAACAAAAATTGATAAATATGTAAACTGAGCAAGTTTTATTGATAGATATCTGACAAAACATTGTTATTGTCGTAAAATAGGTTGTTCTGAAATAAACAACTAAGGAACTTTCACTGCATTAGTCATGATTGGCAGATTGGTGAAGAAACCTGAAGAAACAATGAATGGTCCAGATTTTGGCATTTGCAACCATTCAACTTCAGTAGGTTTTCCAACCAACTTTCCGAAATATGAGCCTTTCCTGAATAGAACTTTGACTACTGAGGTGGGACATGAATTGCATGCAGATAAGATAAATTTGGCAGTACTAATTTGAAGTTATTTCATAAAACAACACACTTTCTTAGTATCCAAAGTACCATATTGTCTAATACATCACTTCTGGCAAGTGCTGTAGTTAGTAGTCAGTTGGACTATTGTAATTCCTTGTTTGCATCACTTGCTAATTTTGAGTTGAGAAGAGTGTAGTGTGTCCATAACGTACACTGCAGGATTGTCCAAATTCAAGCCATAACTAAAAATAGCATCAGAGCCTATGGGAATAGTTTTCAGCACCATGAGATATAGAAGTAGTGAAACAGTGCAAAAACCTGGATACTTTCAGAGCAGTGTCAGTTATATAAAGGTCCAAATAATGTTTAAGTAGAGAAAATAACATCTAAGACCAAGAAAATGTATGTAAAGATAAAGGATTAAAACATTATGAAGCTGTAAAATTTATTAATTGGAGAATAGCTGTCGATGGAGATAGCACAATTGTGTAAAAGTCTATATAATAATAAGTTGCAGTAATCCATACATCTTTGTCATAAGAGAAAGATAAATATGGTAGGTGAACACACTTTGGCAGAGCCAAAGTTAAAGGTCTTACTATGATGCACACCTACACCCCCTAACCAATATCCCTATCAAGTGTCAACCTTCTACACCTTATGAAATCCAAGAAATAGCCCAGACAAGATTTTTAAAACTCATGGTCACTGTGACAAGGCCAAAGGTCAAATCAATGTCACACCATGACATTGCACACATACAACCTCTAACCAATGTCTGTACCAAGTATCAACTTCGCACACCTTATGGTTTCTGAGATATAGCCCAGACAATCTGTTTCCTGCTGCCCGCCGAACGCCCATCTGGACACCATGGGTGAAAACAATACCCTTACAGCCCTTGAGGGCTGTGGGGTAAAAACCCCATTGGCTTCCAGTTAAATACACAGTACAGTTCACAATAGGCCAAACAAAAATTCTAAAACATGTCAAATCAGCATATCTCAGGCAAAAAATCCATATGTACACCTCATCCAGAATACTAGACATGGCAGCCCTAAATTTAAATTCCTCTATGTCAACTCTTTTGACTGTAAGGTTCACAAATCAAACCAACATTTTCCAACTCCTTCAGTCATAATGCCCCAATCTTCTGGAACTCTAATATTTTTTCTGAATGAGAAATACACCCTGATAAAATAACATGTATATTTATAAAGATGACTTGAGCAATGATGGCCAGCAGTTTACAGTACAGAATATTGACCAATTATTAAGCGTCCCACAAGGGACGCTTGTTTGTGTATGGGAGACCTTCAGGCTCCGCCGGCTCCTGCGGCTCCGCCGGCTCCTGCGGCTCCGCCGGCTCCGCATTTTGTTTTCCTTATAACTCCTGTAACCGTTAGGCGGATTCTTTTCAAATTTGGCAGGTTTCGGCAGTAGCCTTGGGGAATTTTTTTGAATATGCTGCAGTGACATTTCAACCAATCAGAGAGGTCACATGACCAAAAATGTCTTTTTTCGATGGGGAAGCTTGTCCGGATGATAACTTGAAAGGAATTTTATCAATTCACCTGAAACTTGGCAAATACATTCATTCTATTAAAATCTGGAAATCATTAGATTTTGGCATTGATTGGTTAAGAAATGGCCGAGTAATTAATGATTAATTAATCATTATGAATTTTCCAAATAAGGAAAACACAAAAATGCTTATATCTCAAAAACCGTGCTAGATAGAGCGATTTCGACGAAATTTTTGACCCACAGGATATCTCTGCAGAGTAGTTATCCCAGTTTTCAAAAAAGTTTTCTCTCGCCAAAAATGGCGACCATTTTGAATTTTCAAATTTTTCGCAAAAATTGCAAAACATAAAATTGCTTATATCTCGAAAACCGTACTAGATAGAGCGATTTCGACGAAATTTTTGACCCACAGGGTATCTTTGCAGAGTAGCCATGCCTATTTTCAAAAAAATTTTGTCTCCCCAAAAATGGCGGCCATTTTGAATTTTTGAATTTTTCGCAAAAATTGCAAAACATAAAAATGCTTATATCTCGAAAACCGTGCTAGATAGAGCGATTTCGACAAAATTTTTGACCCACAGGGTATCTCTGCAGAGTAGCCATGCCAATTTTCAAAAAAATTTTGTCTCGCCAAAAATGGCGGCCATTTTGAATTTTCGAATTTTTCGCAAAAATTGCAAAACATAAAAATGCTTATATCTCGAAAACTGTGCTAGATAGAGCAATTTCGACGAAATTTTTTACCCACAGGGTATCTCTGTAGAGTAGCCATGCCAATTTTCAAAAAATTTTCTCGCAAAAAATGGCGGCCATTTTGAATTTTCGAATTTTTGCGCAAAAATTGCAAAGCACAAAAATGCTAATATCTCGAAAACCGTGCTACATAGAACGATTTCGACAAAATTTTTGATCTTCGAGTATCTCTGCAGAGCAGCTATCCCAAAGAGCTTTCACTTGGTGAAGTTTCAGACCCGTAGGTAATTATTCACCTACTCAAAATGAGTAAATGCTAATTATCTCTAAAACTATTGTGGGTACCCAATTTTTATCTCCCGCCGGGCTTTAGCCCAGGAGGGAGATTATGAAATGATGCCTGTGTGTGCGTGCGTGTGTGTGTGTGTGCGTGCGTTAGTTAGTCACGCAGATTCCTCCAAAACTACTACAGCTACAGATTTTTTGTAAATTAATTGTCCCAATGAATTTTCACGCCCTCAAAAATTTTTTTGGTTTTATGGACTTAGGCCTAACGATAAGTGAGTAATAGCTATCTTAGCTACTTGGAGTAAAGGGCTCATAACTCAAAAACTATTGCAGAAACAACTTTTTCTTCAAATATGTTGTTCAGCTACTTTGTCCTTAGCTATAAGATGGTACATAGTTTGGGGTCCCATTGCATGCCATAAGTGAGTAATAGCTATTTTCTCATTTGTAGCTAAATAACAAAAGGAGTAAATGTCAAATATCTTCCAAAGTATTAGAGTTACAGAAATCTTTTCAAATATGTTGTTCATCTACTTTTTGGTAAGCTATCACATAGTAAAGTTTCAGACCTGTTGCACCTTGGATAGCTGAGCAATAGCTACTTTGAAATTCTGATTGTTGAGTAAAGCCATTGTAACTCCAAAACCATTGCAGTTAGAGTGTTTCCCTAAAATATGTTGTTCAGCTACTTTTTCCTTAGCTATAAGATGGTACATAGTTTGGGGTTCTATTGCATGCCATTAGTGATTAATAGCTATTGTCTCATTTGTAGCTAAATAACAGAAGAAGTAAATGTCAAATATCTTCAAAAGTATTAAAGTTAGGGAAATCTTTTCAAATATGTTGTTCATCTACTTTTTGGTAAGCTATCACATAGTAAAGTTTCAGACCTGTTGCACCTTGGATAGCTGAGTAATAGCTACTTTGAAATTTTGATTGTTGAGTAAAGCCATTGTAACTCCAAAACCATTGCAGTTAGAGTGTTTCCCTAAAATATGTTGTTCAGCTACTTTGTCCTTAGCTATAAGATGGTACATAGTTTGGGGTTCTATTGCATGCCGTAAGTGAGTAATAGCTATTTTCTCATTTGTAGCTAAATAACAGAAGAAGTAAATGTCAAATATCTTCAAAGTATTAAAGTTAGGGAAATCTTTTCATATATGTTATTCATCTACTTTTTGGTAAGCTATCACATAGTAAAGTTTCAGACCTGTTGCACCTTGGATAGCTGAGTAATAGCTACTTTGAAATTCTGACTGTTGAGTAAAGCCATTGTAACTCCAAAATTATTGCAGTTAGACTGTTTTCCTAAAATATGTTGTTCAGCTACTTTGTCCTTAGCTATAAGATGGTATATAGTTTAGGGTTCTATTGCATGCCATAAGTGAGTAATAGCTATTTTCTCATTTGTAGCTAAATAACAAAAGGAGTAAATGTCAAATATCTTCAAAAGTATTAAAGTTAGGGAAATCTTTTCAAATATGTTATCCATCTACTTTTTGGTAAGCTATCACATGGTAAAGTTTCAGACCTGTTGCACCTTGGATAGCTGAGTAATAGCTACTTTGAAATTCTGACTGTTGAGTAAAGTCATTGTAACTCCAAAACTATTGCAGTTAGAGTATTTTCCTAAAATATGTTGTTCAGCTACTTTGTCCTTAGCTGTAAGATGGTACATAGTTTAGGGTTCTATTGCATGCCATAAGTGAGTAATAGCTATTTTCTCATTTGTAGCTAAATAACAGGAGGAGTAAATGTCAAATATCTTTAAAAGTATTAGAGTTACAGAAATCTTTTCTATATGTTATCCATCTACTTTTTGGTAAGCTATCACATAGTAAAGTTTCAGACCTGTTGCACCTTGGATAGCTGAGTAATAGCTACTTTGAAATTCTGACTGTTGAGTAAAGCCACTGTAACTCCAAAATTATTGCAGTTAGACTGTTTTCCTAAAATATGTTGTTCAGCTACTTTGTCCTTAGCTATAAGATGGTCCATAGTTTGGGGTTCTGGTGCATGCCATAAGTGAGTAATAGCTATTTTCTCGTTTGTAGCTTGAGTAAAGCCATTGTAACTCCAAAATTATTGCAGTTAGAGTGTTTTCCTAAAATATGTTGTTCAGCTACTTTGTCCTTAGCTATAAGATGGTCCATAGTTTGGGGTTCTGTTGCATGCCTTAAGTGAGTAATAACTATTTTCTCATTTGTAGCTAAATAACAGAAGAAGTAAATGTCAAATATCTTCAAAAGTATTAAAGTTAGGGAAATCTTTTCAAATATGTTGTCCATCTACTTTTTGGTAAGCTATCACATAGTAAAGTT
Source organism: Sabellastarte sp. h YS-2021 (assembly GCA_964017235.1). Classification (NCBI taxonomy): domain Eukaryota; kingdom Metazoa; phylum Annelida; class Polychaeta; order Sabellida; family Sabellidae; genus Sabellastarte; species Sabellastarte sp. h YS-2021. Next base: position 109,446,646 of record OZ024928.1, on the reverse strand, counting down.
TCAAATTTCAAAGTTTACAACTTTTGGTGGCCATCTTGAATTTTTGCGGAAAATGAAAAATGGCAAATATCTCTGAAACTGTCAGAGCGATTTCGAGCAAGTTTTGGACCCACAGTGTAGTAGAAGGGTTTCTGTTGAAACATGAAATTTTCAATTTCACATGGTAAAGTTTCAGACCCATAGCTAATTACTCACCTACTTAAAATGAGTAAATGCTAATTATCTCTAAAAGTATTGCAGAGCCAATTTTTCTCAAATACCTCATTCACCTACTTTTGGGAGAGCTTTCACTTGGTAAAGTTTCAGACCCATAGCTAATTATTCACCTACTCAAAATGAGTAAATGCTAATTATCTCTAAAAGTATTGCAGATAGCCAATTTTTCTCAGATAACTCATTCACCTACTTTTGGAAGAGCTTTCACTTGGTGAAGTTTCAGACCCATAGCTTATTACTCACCTACTCAAAATGAGTAAATGCGAATTATCTCTAAAAGTACTGCAGATAGCCAATTTTTCTCAAATACCTCATTCACCTACTTTTGGGAGAGCTTTCACTTGGTGAAGTTTCAGACCCATAGCTAATTACTCACCTACTCAAAATGAGTAAATGTGAATTATATCTAAAAGTACTGCAGATAGCCAATTTTTCTCAAATAACTCATTCACCTACTTTTGGAAGAGCTTTCACTTGGTGAAGTTTCAGACCCATAGCTAATTACTCACCTACTCAATACGAGTAAATGCGAATTATATCTAAAAGTACTGCAGATAGCCAATTTTTCTCAAATAACTCATTCACCTACTTTGGGAAGAGCTTTCACTTGGTAAAGTTTCAGACCCATAGCTAATTACTCACCTGCTCAAAATGAGTAAATACGAATTATCTCTAAAAGTACTGCAGATAGCCAATTTTTCTCAACTAACTGATTCACCAACTTTTGGAAGAGCTTTCACATGGTGAATTTCAGACCCATAGCTAATTACTCACCTACTCAAAATGAGTAAATGTGAATTATCTCTAAAAGTATTGCAGATAGCCAATTTTTCTCAAATAACTCATTCACCTACTTTTGGGAGAGCTTTCACTTGGTGAAGTTTCAGACCTGTAGCTAATTACTCACCTAATCAAAATGAGTAAATGCTAATTATCTCTGAAAGTATTGCAGATAGCCAATTTTTCTCAAATAACTCATTCACCTACTTTTGGAAGAGCTTTCACTTGGTGAAGTTTTAGACCCATAGCTAATTACTCACCTACTCAAAAGGAGTAAATATGAATTATCTCTAAAAGTACTGCAGATAGCCAATTTTTCTCAAATAACTCATTCACCAACTTTTGGAAGAGCTTTCACATGGTGAAGTTTCACACCCATAGCTAATTATTCACCTCAAAATGAGTAAATGCGAATTATCTCTAAAAGTACTGCAGATAGCCAATTTTTCTCAAATAACTCATTCACCTACTTTAGCAGAGCTTTCACTTGGTGAAGTTTCAAACCTGTAGCTAAGTACTCACCTAATCAAAATGAGTTAATGCTAATTATCTGTAAAAGTATTGCAGATAGCCAATTTTTCTCAAATAACTCATTGACCTACTTTGGGAAGAGCTTTCACTTGGTGAAGTTTTAGACCCACAGCTAATTACTCACCTACTCAAAATGAGTAAATATGAATTATTTCTAAAGGTACTGCAGATAGCCAATTTTTCTCAAATAACTCATTCACCAACTTTTGGCAGAGCTTTCACATGGTGAAGTTTCAGACCCATAGCTAATTACTCACCTACTCAAAATGAGTTAATGCGAATTATCTCTAAAAGTACTGCAGATAGCCAATTTTTCTCAACTAACTCATTCACCTTCCTTTGGGAGAGCTTTCGCTTGAAGTTTCAGACCCATAGTTAATTACTCACCTACTCAAAATGAGTACATGCTAATTATGTCTAAAAGTATTGCAGATAGCCAGTATTTCTCAAATAACTCATTCACCTACATTTTGGAGAGCTTTCACATGCTAAAGTTTTTTTATGACTTTTTAAAATAATTTTTTATTCATTAAAAGTAATGAAATCATGCCCTAAATCAATTATAACTTGAAAAGTATTGCATTTAGAGCACTTTGTTAAAATATGTTATTCAGCTACTTTTTCCATAGCTACAGCATGGTGAGTAACTTGGGTGTCTATCTCAATAGCTAAGTGAGTAATAGCTACTTTTGGATTTTTCACTAACTTCCATCATGAGTAAAATCACTTGTAACTTGAAAACTGTTGTATTTACAGAATTTTATGTAAATATGTTATTCATCTACTTTTGGGTCAGCTATAACATAGTAAAATTTCAGACCTGTAGCTCATTGCATAGCTGAGTAATAGCTACTTTTAGGTTATCACTGTTGGGTAAATCACTTATAACTTGAATACTCTTGCATTTACATTATTTAGTTGCAATATGTTATTCACCTATTTTGAAGCAGCTATAACATAGTTAAGTTCCAGACCTGTGGCTCATAGCATAGCTGAGTAATAGCTACTTTGAAGTTCTTACTCAACACTACATCATTTATAACTTGAAAAGTATTGCATTTAGAGCATTTTGTTAAAATATGATATTCACCTACTTTTTCAATAGCAACAACATGGTGAGTAACTTGGGTGTCTATCTCAATAGCTAAGTGAGTAATAGCTACTTTTGGACTTTTTACTAACTTTGGACTTTTTACTAACTTCCATCATGAGTAAAATCAATTGTAACGTGAAAACTATTGGATTTAGAGAATTTTGTGCAAATATATTATTCACCTACTTTTGGGTCAGCTATAACATAATAAAAATTTCAGACTTCTAGCTCATGCTATGGCTGGGTAATAGCTACTTTTGCCTTTGCCGGTGGATACATTTTGCATCTGGCCACAGATGCGTCCTTGGTCTAGTTCTAATAAGTCATTCACATACTTTTGGGTGATCTACCACATACTGAAGTTGCAGAACTGTAGCTCTTTGGATAGCTGAGTAATAGCTACTAAAATGAGTAAATGTCTTTTATCTCTAAAAGTATTACAGGTAGGCAATTCCTTCTAAATAAGTCATTCACCTACTTGTGGGTGATCTACCACATAGTGAAGTTGCAGAACTGTAGCTCTTTGGATATCTGAGTAATAGCTACTAAAATGAGTACATGTCTTTTATCTCTAAAAGTATTACAGGTAGGCAATTCCTTCTAAATAAGTCATTTACCTACTTTTGGGTGATCTACCACATAGTGAAGTTGCAGAACTGTAGCTCTTTGGATAGCTGAGTAATAGCTACTAAAATGAGTAAATGTCTTTTATCTGTAAAAGTATTACAGGTAGGCAATTTCTTCTAAATAAGTCATTCACCTACTTTTGGGTGATCTACTGCATATTAAAGTTGTAGAACTGTAGCTCTTTGGATGGCAGAGTAATAGCTACTAAAATGAATCAATGCCTTTTGTCTTTAAAAGTATTGCAATCAAACATTAAACTTGTCACTTCTACATGTGCCTCCATCTCACAAGAAAATTTATATTCCACTATCTTTAGTACATCTTATTTATACGGCGGGAGATAAATGCATGCGTCAGAATGCTTGTTATCAAATAACTCATTCATCTACTTTTGGGAGAGCTTTCACATGGTGAAGCTTCAGACCCGTAGATAATTACTCACCTACTCAAAATGAGTAAATGCAAATTATCTCTTAAAAGTATTGCAGATAGCCAATTTTTCTCAAATAACTCATTCATCTACTTTTGGAAGAGCTTTCACATGGTGAAGTTTCAGACCCATAGCTAATTACTCACCTACTTAAAATGAGTAAATGCTAATTATCTCAAAAACTATTGCGGATACCCAATTTTTATCAAATAACCCATTCATCTACTTTTGGAAGAGCTTTCTTCACATGGTGAAGTTTCAGACCCATAGCTAATTACTCACCTACTCAAAATGAGTAAATGCAAATTATCTCTAAAAGTATTGCAGATAGCCAATTTTTGTCAAATAACTCATTGACCTACTTTTGGGAGAGCTTTCACATGGTGAAGTTTCAGACCCATAGCTAATTATTCACCTACTCAAAATGAGTAAATGCTAATTATCTGTAAAAGTATTGCGGATACCCATTTTTTATCAAATAACTCATTCATCTACTTGTGGGAGAGCTTTCACATGGTGAAGTTTCAGACCCATAGCTAATTAGTCACCTACTCAAAATGAGTAAATGCGAATTATCTCTAAAAGTATTGCAGATAGCCAATTTTTCTCAAATAAATCATTCACCTACTTTTGGGAGAGCTTTCACTTGGTGAAGTTTCAGACCCATAGCTAATTACTCACCTACTCAAAATGAGTAAATGCAAATTATCTCTAAAAGTATTGCAGATAGCCAATTTTTCTCAAATAACTCATTCACCTACTTTTGGGAGAGCTTTCACTCCGTGAAGTTTCAGACCCATAGCTAATTATTCACCTACTCAAAATGAGTAAATGCTAATTATCTGTAAAAGTATTGCGGATACCCAATTTTTATCAAATACTCATTCATCTACTTGTGGGAGAGCTTTCACATGGTGAAGTTTCAGACCCATAGCTAATTACTCATGTACTCAAAATGAGTAAATGCGAATTATCTCTAAAAGTATTGCAGATAGCCAATTTTTCTCAACTCATTCACCTACTTTTGGGAGAGCTTTCACTTGGTGAAGTTTCAGACCCATAGCTAATTATTCACCTACTTAAAATGAGTAAATGCGAATTATCTCTAAAAGTATTGCGGATACCCAATTTTTATTAAATAACTCATTCATCTACTTTTGGGAGAACTTTCACTTGGTGAAGTTCCAGACCCGTAGGTAATTACTCACCTACTCAAAAGGAGTAAATGTGAATTATCTCTTAATAGTATTGCAGATAGCCAATTTTTCTCAACTCATTCACCTACTTTTGGAAGAACTTTCACACACGAAAATGAAAAATTGTGAATATCTCGGAAAAGCTATTTCTTCTCCTTTAATGCTCGGCGGGAGATACACACCGCGGCAGTGGTCTTGTCAAAAATTTTTTTCTCCCCAAAAATGGTGGCCGTTTTGAATTTTCAAAGTTTTTCCAAAACACAAAAATGCTTATATCTCGAAAACCATGCTAGATGGAGTGAACTCAACAAAATTTTTGACCTGCTGGGTATCTCTGCAGAGTAGCCATGCCAATTTTCAAAATATTTTTGTCTCGCCAAATATAGCGGACATTTTGAATTTTCAAATTTTTTGCAAAACACAAAAATGCTTATATCTTGAAAACCGTGCTAGATAAAGCAGACTGCGCTGACTATGGTTGCCACAACAGTATAAGGCTAGAAACGAAGCATTTTCTTAATACTTTAGCACTCGCCTTTATATCCTTTTCGGGACGCTTTGTTTTTGCTATGCAAAAACATTATCTTTTTTTTTTTGCGAGCGATCCTCTAGTTATGTATTGGTTTCCTCTGCCCTTAAAATGGTTCATTGTGATATAACCTATACAATGTGTTGAAAAAATGTAAATAACAACGGCTTCAGTAAGAATCTGTCTCCCAAAGCAATACATTTACATGCTGAATAAAATAATTCCTAAAATTTAATGACATGATAATTCCATATTATACAAGATTTGGTATAGCCAGTGAAGAATAGCCAATCAAGATTTCAGCTTTGTTAACCTCTAATCTTCAAAATTGTCTACTGCCAATTTTTTTTTGTATGCATGTTTTGCTAGCGTTTGAGGTCTTCATTGGTGAGATGGGATGCAAGTGATACAAATGCACAGAAATCAGATGACCAGGGACATTAATTTCACATCCTGCTAAAATGTTAATTGTGCAGTAATATTTTATTAACATAGAAGCAGATGAAATAACTTAGACATTAACATATTTGAATAAAAATTCCCCCTATTAAGCAACATCCTTTGTAAATGACAGCAGTCCTGTATATTAGAAACTATGGGGAATTGTTTGCATTGCAGAGAAAATTGAGATCAGAAGGTTATGTGATTAACTAGTTGTTTTGCAAAGGATTGACCTCAAAAGTAATGCTTACATGACTAAAATGGGCAATGAGGTTATATAAAGGCCACTCAATGAAAGCGTGGTTTCCCTGTGAATGATTTTAAAGACACTTTGTACTTCTTAATATATCAATATTTATCAACAATACCAAGTAAGAATATGAACCAAAAAAGTAAAATGAAGTTTCAAACTCTAATTATATGAGAAAATGCTGGGCTATTTATTTGTTTGCTACTTTGAGGTGAAGAAATCCTCTTGCACATTCCTTATAGCCTGTCTGCATTGTCAAGATAGAAACGCTAGTTAAAATTTGAAAAAAATGACAAATTTGGTGTTGTATTGGTGCAATGCCCAGTAACATGGCATGCATTGAAAGCCGACTTGGAGTCTACTCTCACACATCAGGGAAATGAGAGAATACTATAAAATGCTGACAGTTGTTATCCAAGGTCTGCTGCTAATACATGTTATGGACAGTAACCATATGTCAAGCTGCCTCTGTGTCTTGTTAACCTGACAAGAGAAATCAGTTTATTGCAGTTCTAAAGTCTGATAAAGGAAGAAGACACAGAAAACAGTCAGTCGTTGAGAATCATTGGTTTTAGTGGTTGTAGTTAGGTGCATTAAAATTAGGATTAAGTGTGAGGTCATTGTAACCTTGTCTACAATGTCACTGCTTACTCAGTGCACTAATTCATGGACTCTCTTAAAGAGAATGGTAAAAAAGTATGGTTCTGTTGATCCAAAAGTACCAAAATTCGTGCACACTCAAATGTGTGAAAAAACACATCAACTGCAGACTACCGGAGAGGACATGAACATAGCAGGGGGCTGACTACATGTTTTTGTTGGGCTTGAGAGGGTAAAAAAAACAATTATTGACCAAATGTGATTCAAAAACAATTGTCCTGACAAATTGTAAGGCAAGTATCTCCTAGTTTGTATAAATATCACAAAAGCCTTGCTGCTGTAAATAAAAGGATCTATATGGAGATTTTATGGTCAAAATAAAATAACAATGTAATAGTTCACAGCGGTAATTTGTTGATTTTTTGTAGGTAATGCTTGTAAATACACAAAAAGTGAAATGAAATAGATTTTTTAGAAAAATAACAATAGAAATAATAGAAATATTTGTAGAGCGCAAAACTAATAAAACTCTTTTAATGAGCTGGAATTCTTGAAAAGGGACTCCAAAACCAGCAGCAAAATGAAAAATTTTCTCTTTTAAATCCAAATGAACCTTAAACTTTGTTAAAATATGTAAGTGGGATACTCTGAAATGGAGACTAGATATGTATATTCATGCAAATAATTTGCTGTATTTTTTTGCAGAGTGTAAGCATAGTTACACCCATTTTAGTGAATGTTACCTATGCTATGATATGACCCAAGCTTTAAAGGGGCATAAAACCAAACAATGACATTTTAATGGAGCTCTCAGGTAAAAGTGTTTTTAGTGGAACTTTATATCAGTTCCTTGAAGGGTCTTTTCCATTGCAATTTTTTAATAGTGTTTGGGTTTCTGGCTGAAGTAGAAGTCCATGTCTGGTTCATTTTGACTTTACAGGATTTAACTGTATCACAAAATAAAATTAAGGACAGAATTAGATTAAAACATGATTTACCATGGACACATCTTACAAAAGTAAAATGCCTATTCTAAGGTTTTTGGTAATGTTTATTGTGAAGTTATGAATACTTACAATTTAACATAATAATAATAAATAAATAAAATCAAACACAGAGAAAAAGCTCTTCAAACTTATCACAAACCTTATGGTCAGTTCTGTTTGTCATATTTGATAGAAGAACTAATTGTGACCCAGCAATATGATATTTGAAGTATTGTAGAGTAAGGAATCGAAAATTCGCCAGAAATCTGAATTTTGCCACCTCTAAAAACCTTACTTAATTCTAGGAAAAATGATGTTTTGTCTTAAACTTGGTATTTTTCAGTTTGAAAAGCCTTAATTTACTATACATTCCACAAATTTCAACTTAAGTCATTTCTTTTTCAAGTATAGCCACATGAGGCGAATTTCAGATATGTGGCGAATTTTACATTTCTTACTCTATACAGGAAGCAATAGGTTGAAACATTGCTTCACAATTACTTTTACAATACTCCAGTGGGAGACTCTTCTAAAAGTGATAAGTTTTAGTGCTTATCCCCTTGAAACTGCTTATGTACAGAATAAATGCTAATCTTAAAAATATACTCAAACAAGAGGTAAAGCAAGAACCTGTGCTGTGGAACTATTAAAATAACAGTTCCACCAAAAAAAGCTAAAACACATTGCAACAAATAAACCTGTAAAGTGAATGTTTCCATGTATTTTATCTTGGTTCTAAATATATGGTTTTCTTTAGACTATTGTACACAAAAAGTTGAAATCAAAAGCTAATATTTGTTTCAAATGTTGATTTTCCATGGTAAATAGCATGTGGCAACCTACATGGTCAATAAAAAAACTTGCATGAGTGATCAGAATGTAGCTCGACCCAAGTTTTAAACAGTAAATGTATACAGTTGTCAAACTTTAAATGTCAACAGAAATGAAATCTTAGAGAATATCTTACATGCAGTAAAAATATAGATTTCAAAATAGTTTAGGATATTTTAGTAATAATTTTTAAAGATAACTTGTTAAAATCTATGAAATGATGGGAGTTGTTTTGCTGTTTGCTTAATTATTGACTAGCTTACACTACAAAGTATACTTTCTGAACAAAACCCAATATTCTGCTGTGGGAATGGTTAAAGTTGTTGTAAATATTATCACAAGTACATGTTTATATATCACGGGTAAACATGAAACCCTTACTCTTGAGCATACATTATTTACAACATCTTACTAATATTTCCACGGCTGTCTTCAATACACAGACAGCCAAAGATCACTGGATAATGAGACAACTTTACACAATATTACAAGATTCAAGATTAATAAAAATGCATCTTTATTGTCACAGCAATAAATACTTACAAAAATACTATGACAGTGAAACAATGAAAGATGATGTAACTGACAAAACAATTGTAAAATCTTAAATTTAGTAAGTTACAAAATTGGTGTAACAGCTCAATTACACTGAAGACAAGCGATCATATTCACAAAAGGCATTCATGAAAGACCACTCCAAAATTTTCTCAGCCTGTACATTTTCACCTTTACACTTGATTTGACTACTTGTTGATGTTTTTCTGTCTATCTATTTTGTGAATGTGACTGCAGTTGAATTCACATAGTATTAAAGTACAAATAAAAACAGTACAATACATTGTATAAAAACATCTGAATATTTGACTTAATTTTTACAAAATTATTGTTTTCCCATTGTTGTTCCACAGCTTTCTTATTTGAGAAAAGTTTAACATGTATCAATGTTCACTTTGTGTTTGTTACTGTGCCACTGACCGCCAATGCCTGATTACAATAGTGAGGATAAGTATTTAACTAACAAAAAGTTACATTACAATCAAATTTTATCATTTATGCTGTAGAAGTTATTCTTACATTTTTTTGTTTTAGTACTGTTAATACACTAACCAATTTGACAAGGTCACGAAATATAGTACAAACAGAATTATTTGTTCATTCTGTGTTGGGAGAACAATTGATGCTGCTGTAGGTTTCCGACTAGAAATCTATAATTAGAAGGCAGGTCAGTTACTATAGCCATAAGACACTTTTTAATTGAGAAGACTGACTACCTCATCTACTTGGTATATTAGCTATAAATATCTTACAAGTAATGGATTGTAATGGTATAACAGTAGCAAATTCATACAGAGCTGACACAGATATATGTAATTGGATGTCTCCACTCAAATATCCTGATACTGAACGGATGAATGACATTTTACAAAAACTCCCACTAGTGTAAAAATAATTGGAGCTTGCAAAATAAATATTTCCTACATAGGTATAAATTTAAATGTATTTTTGAATATTATCATAACAGGTTTTTTGAAGAGACATAATTCAAAAGAAATGAGCATCTGATGCTATAAATATATAAGTAGATATAAACCTTTTGACTAGACATGTGAAGAACAAATATATTTAAAGAAATATAAGACAATATAAAACCTGACACAAAGTTAAGTGATAGTTGAAGCAGTTTTCTACATTCAAGTAAATTCTTTATGACCAATACTGTATTCATTATAAATGAATAATCAAGGCCACAGTAAATGGCCTTGATGCAAATATTACTAATGTTTAGACTTTACATTGTCATGCAAGGTTTTGCCTGAAACCAATGTTCAAAGTTATGGCATTTAAAGCAGAACCCATTTGGTTCTGATTCACCCACATGTCATATTCTGATAACTTGAATCAACTGTATTAGGCTATAGTCTGTTGTAGTAACCAAAGTAATAAATCTCTATTATTCCAACACTTCATATTCATAATAATAACACCCAATGCCAAATACTGAATATGTTTACTAGGATATCATTCACTTTAAAAGTTTAAATGACCATTGCAACAGTTGACTGTCAGTTTCAAAATAATTACACCTCAAGCTCATACAAAAGCCTGGAACCACCATCCAAATTCAAAATTTGTATTTGGAATTCCAAATAGCATATATCAAATTTTGAATGTATTTGGAATTCCAAATAGCATATATCAAATTTTGAATTTGGATGGTGGTTCCAGGCCATTCCAAATATGTATTTCGAATTCCAAATAGCATACTTCAAATTCTGAATTTGGATGGCGGGTCCAGGCTTTCATAAGCTCAAAATAAACATCAATTAAGATTCAATCACAAATGTGTGTTTATGTGTGGTTTGTGATTATTTAATGAACTATCTTTATCACAGGGGAAATATAACAAACATATCAGTATAATATACTATGGAAACTTAATTAAGGCAGCACCTTTAAAGTTTTTCCAACCAAATGAGAAGTTTAAAATCTGTAAATATTGGACATCTGCAGTCACTGTCCATGTATATCTTTCAATGTGGCACTGAATATGCCAAGTTTTACAAAACAAAGCTATGAAGCTATTATTGATTAACTCCAATGCACCTCATCTACAAACTAGAGGAATGGTTTTGCTAACAAAAGCGAAGCATCCCTGAAAGTTTAAAATGCTTTGTGGTTTTAATAAGCATGCTGTAAAGCTAAGAATGCACAAAGCTGCGCCGTATGCTTTCCCAATACCTCTTAATACATTCTGAAGCTATAAAAGCAATGATAAAGGAGATATAAGGCAAAAACTCCAAAGCAGCTATTTATGACCCCAGTTTGACCCATAAGGGGGGGGTCGGGGGATAAAACTGACCGGTTATTTAGGCTCTCCACATATGCTTTCCCAATACCTCTTAATACATTCTGAAGCTATAAAAGCAATGATAAAGGAGATATAAGGCAAAAACTCCAAAGCAGTTATTTATGACCCCAGTTTGACCCATAAGGGGGGGTCGGGGGATAAAACTGACCAGTTATTTAGGCTCTCCACATATGCTTTCCCAATACCTCTTAATACATTCTGAAGGTATAAAAGCAACAATAAAGGAGATATAAGGCAAAAACTCAAAATCAGCTATTTTATGACCCCAGTTTGACCCATAAGGAGGGGCTGGGGGTAAAACTGACCGGCTATTTAGACTCTCCACATATGCTTTCCCAATACCTCTTAATACATTCTGAAGGTATAAAAGCAACAATAAAGGAGATATAAGGCAAAACTCCAAAGCAACTATTTATGACCCCAGTTTGATCCATAAGGGGGGGTCGGGGGATAAAACTGACTGGCTATTTAGATTCTCCACATATACTTTCCTAATACCTCTTAATACATTCTGAAGCTATAAAAGCAACGATAAAGGAGATATATGGCAAAAACTCCAAAGCAGCTATTTATGACCCCAGTTTGGCCCATAAGGGGGGTCGGGGGGTAAAACTGACCAGCTGTTTAGACTCTGCACATATGCTTTCCCAATACCTCTTAATACATTCTGAAGGTATAAAAGCAACAATAAAGGAGATATAAGGCAAAAACTCAAAATCAGCTATTTTATTACCCCAGTTTGACCCATAAGGAGGGGCAGGGTGTAAAACTGACCGGCTATTTAGACTCTCCACATATGCTTTCCCAACACCTCTTAATATATTCTGAAGGTATAAAAGCAACAATAAAGGAGATATAAGGCAAAACTCCAAAGTAATTATTTTATGACCCCAGTTTGACCCATAAGGGGGGGCCGTGGGGTAAAACTGGCTATTTAGACTCTCCACATATGGTTTCCTATTACCTCCCAGTACATTTTATGGCTCTAAATACAATACTTAAGAAGATAATAGGGGGGTTGACCTAAATTTAAGGCTTTCAGATTGGAAGGTGTCAGAAAATCACTCATAAATGAGACATTTTTCAAGGGATTGCTCCCAAAATCTAATCAGCTCGCGTTTTCGATAGTATGAACAGGTGTGTCAAATTATAAGGCTGTGTAGCAAGTTGTTTTTCCTGAACTGCGATGACGGGGGGTGTACTTGAAAAAAATTGTTTGATCATGTGACCTTCATAAAGATCAAAGGTCAAATTTAAGCATGCAGAAAAATTTTCCCATGCCTAATGCGGCGGCGGTGAGGAAACTCCTGGTGTGCTGCTGTTTTAACCCCCCTCCCCTATTAGGCCATATTTTGCACATAGTTGGAGTATTTACACCACTTTTAACAAACTAAGTTATTTCATTAAATTTTTTGTTTACTATTGCCATAAACTGCATTTGAATCCACAACCACTGAAGTGACAGCGAGCCAGTGAATGAAGATCTAGAAAAGTTCGAAAAAAGGAAAATAAAACATTAGCTTATTTTACAATCAGACTGTAAGTTCATGACAAAGAAGTCTTTTTTACTGAATCTGTCCCTCACTTCCTGTGTCATTGTAGAACTGTCTTCCCATCAGTAACCATCATTCAGTAATGAATAATATCTACCTTGAACATGAAACCTTCAGTAATAATGACAAAAATAACAGGATAGGGGGAAAAGTACTGAATAGAAATGTGTCAAGGTTCCCTATTGAGACCATACTTAAGCCATGACTTGTCACTTCATGAACATATATTTTCTTGGGATTTGATTTTCAAGAACACATTTGCAGCACTCTACACTCAGTGAGAATGAAACCTTGAAAACTTATCCTCTTATGACACCAATAAAGTCGGATTAGATAATGAGAAGTAGAATTCCTACTTACTGTAAATTACAAAATATAGGCTATCTTCAATGGAATTAATGCCTTGTTGGAATAAATGGTAGGTGTTAAGGAGTCCTGAACACAATTTTAGGACTACTTGTAATGCCTGGTTCAGTTAATGCCTATTTTATTAGACTTGGGATAAATTATTATGTTTGGGTTGTACCTTGGTGAGTTTTGAAGAGAGCAACATGCAGTAAAAGTATCTTTACCATTGCTGAAAGGTTGCTTGTATTAATTTCAGTCAAAATGATATACTGTATGAAACAATTCTAAGCAACAGTAGATTCAAATTTGGTCAGTAATTACAATCACATTATAAATGCATAAAAGTGTACTCTCCTAATGGTATTGTTAACAGGCTCTACAGCCCTAATTATTATTTGTCATACACAATGGCATGTGTAATGTGCCACACTGAAACTACTTCTGACTTTCTACCAGTAAATGCCTACCTTCCAGTCAATGCCCATTTCTTTGAAGTCAAGGACAAATACTTCTATATGTCTGCAAAAGGGAGTTTGCTGTTATTTTCTGGTTTACGATAAAATGGTCAATAATAAAGACAGTTAAAATGTAAGACTTTGAAACAAATGTAACAAAACATACTTCAATTTTTAATTATATTGCGTAACATGTTACAACCTTAGTCAAGAAGAATCTAATCTAAAGCTGTTAGTTTAATTAAATTCAGGATATTAACCACTTCAGGGGTATTTACTGGTAGAATGCCAGTAGTATTAGTAGTTTATAATACTTACATATTTTGATACCAAAAATTGCAAACCATATTTCAAACAAAACTTCCCCATTAAAAACTTGCACGCCAATTGAGCGAATATGTACAACTATCGTATGAATGTAGTTGATCACATTTAGTTTTCGGCTTTTAGCTATTTCTCACTGGTAACCCCAAATATTTATCTATGGTTCCTTTTTCACAACCCTTAACTTTAATGAAATGAACTACCTTTTTGGTATCTTTGACATATTTGATATTTTTTGTATATATCAATATTTTGAGTATAACTGTACTCCACTGCTTGTGTATACTTATAGTCTAGTCAGTTGTAATACAAGTACATGTGTCACACTATTTATTATTTAACACAAAGCGAAAAAAAAACAGTTCTTTCAGACGAAGACAGGACTGGTGCGTTTCCATTGTGTATAGTGATATGTGCAGAAAATAACATTATTGCCACACACCTGCAGGCTATTTATGTAGACCATTTCTGGCTGTTAACAAGTAATCAGGCAGTGTTAAGTCTTTCAATTTAGGAACAAATTCAAATGGAATTCTAATGTGATATTTATAGCATTTGTAATCTCTGCCAAAAGCAGATTCTAAGGTCCCATGACTTCACAAATATGATTCCAATAAAATCAGATATCTGGGGACATGGAAAGTGTTGGCAATGAATGTTATATAATTTCACAGAATCTCAGTATTTTGGGTGACTTTTTAACATGGGCATATAAATATATATCATATAGCTAAGTAATGTTACAAATGGCAACAAAATTCCATGAGATTTGCAACCTTCCATTTTATTTATTTTATGTTGAGTGTCCAGACACTTCTATTCATGAAATTAAATGATAGAAAGTCAAACTTGGCATGTTATGTCCCTTGAATAACTAAGGTATATAGAGCAGGTGATGTAAATACGCCATTGGGTGTAAATTCGCCACATTTTGGTTGTTGTCAATTTTACAGAACAAATATGGAAAACATGTCATAATTTTGTTAAATATAAATAGAAAGAATACATATCTATTGTACTACAAGATTTTATTGTCCAACTTTTAATATTTTTACTGTTTTAAGTATATTTTTTGAAAAATGCATTTTACAAGTGACTTTAAAGAGTGTAAATTGTTCAATTTTTAACAAATACCAACAAACACTTCAAACTTCTCTAGGACAAACTTTTGGAAAGTTACATCAATGTTAATAATAATTTGTGGATAGAAAAGATGTAAAATAATCATTTAGCTTAAATTTTTCACGGTATGTTAGGTACTATGCTTGAAAAAATTTTTTTCCAAAAAAATGGCAAATTTAGATACATTTTCATAAATAATAGATATTTTTGTATAAAATAATAATAGCTGCCGCAGTGGACCTATGTCCAGGTGAGTTAATTTTTTTCTAGTTTTGGATAATGCAGGGTTTGGCCATATTTATTAAAACAAAAAATTGAAAAAAATTGTGGCTTGATGTAGCAGTCTAGCATAATAAAAAGTGCAAAAAAACTGGCAAATTTACATCACTTACTCCAGTGTATTAGAGCTGAGTAATTGAAGCCCAAACTTCTTAACTATTCAGCCACTTTGGCCTCTCCGGAATATGTGGATCATGTTTAGGATGTGAAACATTCCAAATGCTTAGAGGTTGTTATACTTTAAAGTTATACATATAAATATTATTCAAAGTACGGACAATCAGAAAATAATGGTTTAGTAGTTCCACACAAATGTGGACACACTGTATAGCCCATTAAAAAAGCTCTATTTTAACTTGCTTTTAGAAAATAATGGTTTATGTATACGTATAAGGTGCTAATACTCATCTGCAGGTAACACATCATCTAAAATTAAACTCTGCTATGGGAAAAATGATAATAAATTAATAATATATACAGTAGACTCTTTTCAACTAGAACCTTCAGTATACACAGGCTAATAACACTTGATCCTTTGCAAAGCATTCAATCGGACCTCTGTGACACTGGTTCTACTTCTATAGAGTCTACTGTATATTGTGTAAGTATATGTATGTGTATATACAAATGACACAGGCTTTACAAATCTCAGGACTACTAAGGCAGTTGGAATATATCCAGATCTCTGTCTTCAGAATATATCCAAGTCTCTGTCTTTGACTGGAATGTGTTCATCTTCATCTACTCCATCTTCTGACCCTGTGTGGTGCATTTCCTGCGGTGCCACCTTTTTGGAGCGCCTCTTCCTTGCAGAGCTCTTCCTGGAAGAGCTTGTACTTGGTCTGGAGGTTGGTGTGCTTGTCCTAGAAGAAGAGTCTCCTCCTTGGCTAGAATCATGAGAGGATGCCTTCTCTATCATCTGTCTGGTTGTTGCAGAGGCGGCAGCAGCAGCAGTCATAGTAGTAGAAGAGTTCGGTGCAGCTGCAGGGCCTTGGCTTGATGTATTTTGAGCAGAAGAAACAGATGAGCTTTTTGAAGAAGAGGAGACATTAGTGGAGTAGGAGTGGTTATTGTGTTGTGTCTTCTGTGGAGATGAAGGCACAGAACCAGTTGGTGATGTTGCAGACTGCAGGTTGCCGCTAGTAACACTACTGTTGCAGCTGCTTGGACCCGAAGTCAATCCAGAATTGCTGGATGCTGAGGAATGCCCCCTGGAGCTGAGACTTGGGGTATGTGAGGAATATGGGGAGCTCTGAGGGGTAAACAGTTTTAATATCCCAGTGATTTGCTCATCTATCTTGTTCATTTTTGAATTGAGGTTTTCTATTTCTTCTTTAATCTCCAGCTTAATATCATATAAGGAAGCTATGAGATGTTGCTCTGTTGGGGAAAGTGGCGAGGAGTTTGGTAAGTGGGCACCTATAGCCACATTAACATCTCTCACAGTGAGTGGGGCACTGTCCTGAATAGGATCAAGTTTTCCTGTATCTCTCACTTCAACCATTAACAAGTTGGACTTGTCCACCTTGGTCTCCTCTTCTGCCACCTCTTCAATAGTATCTTGCTTATTCCCAAGCAGTTTTCCCCATTTACTTGTTTTGGGTTTAGCAGAAAATGGTGCTGTTGTTGTCTGAATGTTATTCATTTGGATGTTATTGGCAGATGGTGTGTTGTTTGTATTTGTTGCATTTGTTGCCCCAGCTAAGAACTTGCCCCATTTGGCTTTGCCACTGAGAGGAGTACTTTGCGAGTTCTCATTCACACTTGTGAGTTTTGTGGATACTGCTGAGCTGTTGTTCGATGTGTTGATGTTGTTCTGTACAATGTCACCTGTAGTAGACAAGAATCATGGATTACAGCATCTCACAGTAAAACAATTTTTATGTTTGATAGTACCTAATAATTTTGTATCACATTGCCAACCTATTCCTCACTTATTACGTAAATTTAACAAACGCCTTGTGTTTTTTACTATCTGGAATGGTATTCACAAAACAGATTCATGAAAGATCACTGAAAAATAAGCTGAAGTTTACAGCATTTTCTACTCATCATAAGCAATTTTTATTATTTGCTAATCACTATTGTGATTATGGCCTCTGCTGTACAATTATTGGTATTTAAAGGACATTTAGGTCAAGCCTTAGTGGTATCCGAGGCCTCATTAACTTAATAAACTGAATGTATTTAAATAACATGATTGCACAGAATTTGGTGTCCAAGATTAGGTTTCTTTTATCAATTCCAGATTGTACAACATAAATGGGAGACAAACTAATTGCCGAAATTGTTTTCGTTATTTTTTGAAAGAGTAAGTGGTGTAATGCATACCTTTTTCAGCATCAACAGAGATATTATTTTTATTGTCATGGCTGATTTTGCGGAAACGTGAGATGAGTTTCCGTACTGGGTGGTCACTTGACAGTTCCATGGGAGGATCATTTTTACGTTTTTCAGCCAATTCTTTCTCTCTCTTAACATCAGCCACTTTTCTGAATATCATCTGCAAGTAACATAACATCACAGTAAGAAAAGTCATATCAACAACAGTAAGAAAAATGCATCACTGGGAAATAAATTTTTAAAGTAAGACAAAATCAATCAAATTTGTGTTAATTTTGAATCAGAAAAGATCGGAGCATTTAATGTTGTCACAAAATTCACAAATGTATTTCATCAAGGGTGAATATCACATAATGTGATGAATTTCGCATTTTTACCCAATGTAATCTTTAATTGCAAATACTGAACAAGTTTGATTAAAGGTTAACAGAGAAAATAAAATGTATTTCTATGGTATACATGTATATTCCCTTGATATTTATTAGGAATCTTGTTTAAATCTTCAATTTGAAAAAAAAAAAGTTTGTCTGACCAATCCACAGAAACATTTTTATGGTGTCGATTAGTCAGAATACTAAGTTCTCCATATTGTAAGCAATAAATAATGGATTGGTTATATCAGAAATTTGCAATACTTTTTAATTAGCAATTGGGACTGCCAAATGAAAGTATAATAATTACATTTCCTTTAAATGAAACAAGGGGTTTACACCCTTCATTTACATGATTGTGACATCTTTAAAGTCACTCCATGAAGAAAACTTGGAAGAAATTTCATATGACTCCAGCATCAAAATTCAGGTTAGATTTCTACAGATCCACACCTGAACACAAGTCAACTAATCAAATTATCCACGGAAAATCTATATGTTTCACAGACAAGAAATAAAACATTATTTTCACCATTATTTTACAGCTACAATTCTGGTACTCACTCTATGTCTCAGGTTATATGTCAGTGTGAGATTCCTTGCAAAAGAGTTGGCAAATGCATGGTAGAAGTCTAACACTTCCAGCAGTCTGTCCCTTTTGATGATATGCAGATCACAGTAGGTCAATGCCCGCACATTCGCTGTAGACTGGCCAATAGTCGGCTCTTTCCAGAATTGATCACCAAACACATCCCCCTTGCCTAGAAAACACATTAAATATACATTATTGATAATCATATTGATTTTTAAAGAAGTTTGATACGTATTATTATTATTAATAATATTATTATTATTGACATGTTTGAAGGATGTTTATGATGATATAGAGTAAGAAATCTAAAATTCGCCAGGAATCTAAAATTCGCCACCTGTAAAACCTTAGTTAATTTTATGAAGAAAATGATGTTTTTGTCTAAAAATTGGTATTTCTCAGTTCAAAAAGCCTTAATTTACTATACATTCAACAAATCTCACCACAATTCATTTATTTTATTACTATTTTCACATGTGGCGAATTTCAGATATGTGGCGAATTTTAGATTTCTTACTCTAGCAATGGTGAATATCAAATCTTAAATGTTGAAATGTAAAAATAACTGAACCATGGTGTGTTGTTAAGGATTGTTAGAGTAAATGGAAAGTATAATTAACATGATAAATCAAAATAACAATAAAAGATACAAAAGTCTCTCATCATATCATAAACCAGTGGATAAATATCACATTCAAAGGTGAAAATATCATATTTACCCACACTATTTTTTTGGATAGAAAAAACATGAAACATATTTCCGGAAGTTGATTGCAAAAGAAAATGCATTATTACACATAATAAATAATATTAATTATAGATATGTCTTTGCAAAAACATTTTTTTTTCACATTTAATGAAACAGGGATAAAGGATATCAGTTGCAGGTTTCTGACTTGTGTTTCTAACCACTCAATCTTTAATACTACATCAATCAAACTCTGATGTTGTCATTTAAGCCTGGACAAGAATAGGCAAAAACCATATTATTTAATTTCTATAGAAGGTTCTTTTAATGACAGCTTTTTAAAAAGGTTTTTTAATCTCTTTCATTTTAACAAAACATGTTCACATTAAATACTGCTTGTTTGATTTTGTAAAATATATTTTGTAACACAAGCTGTGCATTGAAAGGATTAGTGTAATAAATAACTAATTGTGTCATAGAAATTCACTCTGCTGAACCAATAAAACTGAAATTATACACCAGAAATTTTTAACAAAACATGACACATTGTCCTTTGTTAATTCTCTTGTATTAAAACTCAATTTAAAAGGCAACTACTTGCGACCAAAATAACATCAAATTTTATCGATCTGTAGAGCTAAAACATAACTAATCAAAAGCTGGTAAGTTTTGTTGCTTTAGTACCTCACCAAGCAAGGTTATATTTAACTAAGCATTTGTTTTTAATTTGCATGTAAAAATTATAGTTAAATAATATTGATTGTGATATTCAAGATTAAATTTTGTCCTCTATCTGACTGAAATGCGGAAATGAAAATGTTTATTGAGATTTTTAAGGCAAAAAACACCTGTTAGTGAAGGAAATATATGTACTGTCCCAGTTTTCTTTTTTAACCCATAACACATAATATTGAACTTTCTTATTCTAAATTTTTTTTCTTATTGTAAGGATTTTTCTGAAAAATAGATACTTTTTAAGAATAAGAATTTTTCATAATTACCACAGTTTTTTCATAAACAAAATCTATATGATAGTCACCAAGAAACAATACACAGCTGTGTGTAGAATTCTCAAAACTACAAATTTTTCTTGGAAATTACTTTACTTAATGATAAAAGTTTTAATAATTCTTAGGATAAGACGGTGCGTTAATATCGGACCAGATAATGCAATTTTGTAAAGCCGAGTCACCAGGTGTGAATAGTCATGAAGAATTCAATGTTTTATAGGATTCAAGTTTTATTGGATTCCAGGCAGTATTTTTGCAGATACACTGCAAAATAAAAGAAAAAAAGTAATCAATGTGATGACCCCAGTTTGACCATGAGGGTGGCTTTGGAGAAAATTTGTTTCGGTTTTGTAATCTCAGGCCTTGGTTTCCTATCACCTAACAATATATTTCAAACTCTAATTGCAACAATAAAGGAGATATTAGGCAATAAGTGAAAATTTTACCCCTTTAGGGTCATAGAATTGGCCTTGCAGAAGCAAAGCAGAAGAAATAAACTATATGACCCAAGATTGACCTTGAGCGGGCTTGAATGGCAAATTTGATGGGATTTTTGGAATCCTATTACCATTCCAAAACTGTAAATCCAAAGATAAAGGAGATATTTGAAATTTTACAACTCTCTTCATGTATGCAACATACCAGACACCTTATTTGGTTGATTTTAAAGTAATCAAAACATGAGCATGCCTCTTTAGAAGGTATAGGCAGATAATTTTTGCATATCCATCGGGTCCTAAATTTAGCTGAAGTTGCTCTATTTCATAGTGCTTCCAAAATAAATGTGTTTTTGTGTTTTATGCAGAGATTTAAGTTGGCCACTGAAATGGCGTGAGAATGCTTTTAGGAAATCGGCTAGATTGCTTAGTTTATCCTCTGGGGCCAAAATTTGGCCCAAATTGCTTTATCTTGCACAGTTTCTGAGATAAATGCATTTTTGCTTTTTATTCAGAAATTCAAAATGGCCGCCAAAATGGCGGGAGAGCACTTTCTGGCAAAAGGGGCAGATGATTTTGAGCAAATTTGGCTGAAATCACTCTATCTTACAATGTTGCTAACATATGAAGGATTTTGCCCATTTGAGACTTAAGGTGGCCATAAGTTCTTTATTATTGAGAATTTAAGGTCACCTTAAAATATGGATGTTCCTTTGGTCACCCTTAACATGAATTAAAAACAAAATGTTGATCTATTTTTGAGTTATCACATACTCAAGGAAATTTCTACGGTGGCGGCAATGGCGGCGTGACGGAGCTGGACCCAGTATATCCCCAACTTTTGTCTGGGTATATAATAATGAGTTATTATCTCAGCCAGGGTGTGTTCATTTGTCTGTCTGTTTCTTTGTGTTTCTAATTATACTCCAAAAGTAATGAACAGATCTTCATAAAGTTTTTTATGTTGGTAGGACCAGGACAACAGAAGTAAATAATTAAATTTTAGCAAAGATTCAGATATTCTGGATAGAAAAAAAATCCAATTTTTGGAAAAAAAAACCCTTGTGTTGATGTGTACTCTTCCAGTACTTTCTAGTTGAATATGTTTTCGGATTGTTGCACCTTAGACTATGTCAGATGATTGAGATTAAGTATTATAAAATTCCATATTATATTAGATTATTTCAGCCTAACTCAAGCAAAATATATATAAGTAAGAGGCCCACGGGCACTAAAAATGATTTATAAATAAAATTTTATTTACCATTTCTGTGAAATATGTTCATGCTCTCTGGGTAGAAAATATTAAAGTATAATTTTTGTAATGACATGACACTATGCCAAATGTTTATGTATGTGAAACTTTCATTGGATTCACCACATGTAACCTGTACCACAAAGATGAAATGCAAAACAAAAAAGTAAGTGTAATATTTTGCTTTATTCATAATTTTAGCTTATGTTTTCTGCAAGCCATTAATAAAATGATTCATTTGTATGTAAATTCTTATAGTTTCTCCTATGTTTTTACAGATGGTTTTTACAATGTTATATTTAAAACTCAATGCTTGGTTTAGGATTCTTTTCTCTGAGTGAATGTTAGTCATATTTTATTATTTATTTGTTTGCTAATGTTATTACAACATTCAAAAGTACTAGTATATTATGTATATTTTTGTCAAACTGCATGTATTCTAATTTATTAACATTTAAATAGAAGTGATACATTCCATGATATCTGGGAAGTCATTCTTAAGTGGATTAACATCTTGAATAATGTGGATAAAACCTTATGCATGTACTTTGGTGCGAATATTTGTTATGAGCAAAGACAAGTCACTTTACAGTATATGTACAGCTCTAGTGGAGAACAAAATGACTGTAATGTTCTCGAGTCATTTAGAGTGAGGGGGGTGGAGTTTTGATCCCTTTATTATTACTCTCTAACATGCAACCCCACCATTCCATAAACCAGGAGGCTATTCACTTCATCATCGGTGGAAAGAGCACTATGTAAACTGCCTGGAAGTTCTCTGACAAAAAACTCCCCTTTTCCCCTGAATCGATTGGTTTTAGTATTTTGCCCTGATGACAATCTGCAGAGGTAAAGTCATCCAATGAGTTTCTGCAAAAGGCCATCTCAAATTGTACTTTCAAGATATGTTTAACACTTAAATATAAGATTTGCTGCATGTTTTCATTTAACCTAACATGATATAAAATCACATTTCATTTTTGCAATAAGAAAATAATTATAATCGAATGCAAATGTAAGCAGGTGTTTTTGCTTCTTTAAAAATTATTTCTATGTTGCTTCCATTTGAGTTCAATCTTAGTTTAAGTTTTTGTTTCTTCACACATTACAGTCTGTGGATTACCAGTAAGCATAAGGACTTAATCCCACCACTTAACCTGACATTTATCAATTACTGCGGGGCATCATTTTTACTCATATCACCCACGCCAAACCCATAAGAAGACAGTATATAAATATCTTCCTACAATTTTCCAAAAATATATATTACACCACACTGAATAATCTGTTTAACCTTTTTATACAACCTTGTAAAATTGCTGAATCATGTGAGCTTTGAAATTTTCATCTGCATTAATGACAGCCATACATCAATTAGGCCATTAATGATCTTGTAAGAAATCCAGCTATTGGTGGAAGGCTGTTTACCTTTGGATGAAATATTGAATTCTGATACTCAAGCGAGGTGTGACCAATTATTCCTTTTAGCTTGTCATACAGAACAAACAAATCGTCAGCACTACTCTCAACAATTCACTGCTTTCAGCCACTTTCAAGTCACATTTTACTACCTGAGTTTTGGGCCTAAACGGAGAGAGACCTCAGTTTATACACAAATCTTGCACAGTTTCATTATGAACCAATAATCCGTGTATTTATGACTGACTAAAACAGACACTTAATCGTATAAATAACTTATATTTGTTTACTTCCACAATTATTAATTAACTACATACAGCTTTTATAACTGTTAATAAAAGAAAGACTGAGTTTCTATAGAGAAAAAAATGACTTAATTGTAAGCTGAGGCTTAAATCAAATGGCCTCCAATCCATTAGGATATGACCAGTGGAAAATAATTACCAGCTTATTCCCAGCAAACTATGATACATTAATTTGGCATCAGAATACAAGCAAGCATAAATCGATGTGCACTGTTAAGTGTCAGTCCATTCTGTCTTTATCATCACTAGCCCAATTCAAGGCCCCAAAAAACCCAGTGGAAATCACTACTATAGCTTTATAGGTGTATATAGCCAAGTACTGTTGAAAGTGATTGGAACAAAAACTAAACAGGTTATCGATTCAACCATAAGTGATCTTATGCCGAGTTGCAAAGAAGAACTATTGTGCCACATATTTACAATAAAATAATTTATATGAAGGGCAAACATGAGTGTTTAATAGCACAGAAAGCAACCCTGCAATATTAATAAGTGATTATGATCATAACTTCTCAGTTGATCGCATTTATAAAAATTATTGTCAAGTGACCCTAAAACCTTCCTTTATAATTAAACAGCCTTTATTATATATCTGATTCAGATCACTTTGACATAAGAATTTTTCCCATGTTTTATTTTTAAGCATGGGACATTTTTAAATTTCTGATTCTTTCTTAGTGACATTTTTAGGATAATTTATTTTAAATATTCCAAAGTTTTGGTGAATTCTGCTACAGGTTGCTTAATTTTAAGGAGAGGTCACAGTGATAAATTGCTGTGGAAAATTTGTTAGTTTCTCCAAACTCTAAATGATAATTATAAACTTGGTGGCAAGACAAAGAGTATCTGACAATGCTGAAGTTGGCTTTTCAGGTAAATCAAGGCTACATTTGATAAACACAGTGGTTGCTTTTGTCACAATGTGATCCAGTTTTCAGCTGTTCCTCAACATTTATATTAATTTTCAGCTTAACGAATCACAATTTGTCCAGAAGCAATGACAGAAAAGAATCGAGAAAAAATGGGGGATACAGTAATTTGGAAATGTCTCCCACATGATGTGAGTTTTGTTTTTCAAGAGTTCAGGTAGAAGCTGAAAAACCTTGAAAGATTGATTTGTGAGTAATCAATTAGTTCTGCTTTGCCAGTGCCATGGCAAGCTCTGTTACTTAGTTTATTTCCTATACAGGTGTAAATAATCCTCTTGATAATTTATAAAATGTCTACCAAAAGTAATTTGATTTTTTTTTTCAAATAATAAGCAGGAGACTGAGATTAAAAATCTGATCACCTAATTTCAAAATAACAGTGTGACAGTTTTACTGTAATTAATTGAATCTCTTGCAATAGTTAAGCAAAAATTGTGAAATTGATGACTTCTGTTTTTTATTATCTTAAAAAGCATCAAATGAAACAAAAATATAATCTGATTAGTTAAAAGGTTTATGAGAAAGTGTTAGAAACTTTCTGGCAAGTAAACGTTTTTATTCCAAAACAAATGAAAAAAGATATTACATGCACCTGGACCTTGTGCAAAAACTTTGTGTGACTGGTCTTTTTCAAGTAAGGTAAATTTAGGGCTTTTACTTGCACAGAGGAGGGAAGAGTTATATTTAACCTCTGATGCAATTAATAAGTAAAAAAGTACTCCCACATTTCAACCACAATATAGAATTACATATGCCAAAGAAAATGACAGTCTGTGTATCATTCTCAAATTTAGAGTGTAATTCTGTACTTAATCTTTGTCCAAATGGATACTGTAAGACAGTAAACAAAAGTAGATTCTGGCAGTTGTATAAAATTGCATATAAATGGGTCATTATCAAGTAAGTCAAAGGTTGAACAGCTTTTAATTTGGGGGTAAACCTTTTCAACTAAAATTAATGCTTAAAGATAGATTTTTTAATAAAATGGTGTGTTGAATAACATATTCCAGAATAATATCACATTGAAAGTGTAACATTTAGAAAACATACCATGTGATCTTCTTAAAGTGGTCTATCTCAATGTATTGGCAGTCTTAAACATGTATGATCATGTGTTCTTTTCAAAGTGGTCTTTTACTTCATATTGACTGCCCAAATGTACTGAAGCCTTTTCGGTTGTTTTTGTTTGTTAATGGGTATTCAATATTAGCTCTGTTATTGCACCTTCCATTACCCAAATATTCCATGTTACAATCTTGTGCCCATTCTCTCAAAGTTACACTTTTGTGAACCTTCTCAATCACGTGATTACAATGTTCTAATAGAGATATGTTTGGTTAACAGAAATTCTGATATATATTTTAGATGAAGATACACGACCACTTACTGAGTATGGCAACCACTTCATCATCTTGCACTACTTCCAGTGAACCAGACACAATAAAACAGAGAGCGTCCAGTGACTCCCCCTGGTGAAACAGCATGTCACCAGGAGCACTGTGACTCATGCTGAAATGCATGGCCAGTGCCCGTAGGCAGCCATCACTGGCAAGCCGGAAGGCTGGGTGCTCGTTGAACACTTTTCTGTTCAAGTGAACACAGATATCTGCTTTCATGTCTTTTGGAGCATAATTGAGAACCTGAAAATAGAAAGGGATTATTAGGAATAAATAAGCTATTTGAAGTTATAAAAATAGAGTTAGAAATGAAAAATTCACCACAGTATATGAAATTTACCACTGGGGGCACGCCTTCATTAATAAGACAAAATAATCAAAATTTATACAAATATTGCATTAGGGAAGATTAGGTTGTAATGCAGTCACAAAATCCACAAATGTATAAAAATTTACATCAGTAAAGAAATTATAGGGCATTTCTTCATTGGTGAATTTTACATAAATCAATGAAAACAGTTATTTTAATTCTAACTGCACTTTTATAGTGCTTAATCTCTATCTTATAGACATACTCTAAGGGGCATCCTACAGAAAAGCAGAGATCCATAATCAATTAACCAGAGACAATACAGGGCTCAGCGACATGGAGAAACACTGTTGGAAGCCCCCAAAATATCTGTAAGCTTTAGCAAAGCAATAAGAGAAGAAAGAACTGACTGAATGTACATCACTGGGCAGATCATTCCATATCACTGAAGCATCATATGCAAAGCTGTGACCAAAATGTTTGGTTGACTATACTGACGTGGCAAAGTGTGAGACATCAAGCACCACACCATCTGTGATTATTTCATATAGTATATACCAAATGCATTATGCAAATGACTGAATAACTGAAATTCACAAAGAACTTTTAACAGGAAAGATTCCTATTAATTCTCTATCCACTCTCCATGATCAGTTTGTTTCCTACCTTAGCTGTATCAATGCCTTTAGTGATTGCCCATGTGGAAACTACATAGTCCATAACACGTTCACTCAGGGCCCTGGGCACATCGTGAAGCTTCATGAATTCCCGTACACTGTTCAGCATCTCATGGTAGCGGCCTGTAGTGCTGTACATCTGCTGGAATATGGTGGTCACATTACCAAAGATGGTAGCATAGAGCAGGGCTGAAAGAAAAGGAAGTAAAAAAATACATATCTAATATTACTGCTAAGATATGTGGGTCACCTTGCCAAAACTTGGGGCATACATCTAAACTGAAGGAAAGAAGAAACACAGAATGTCTGAAGCATCACTATAATTGCTGATGAAAGTACTGGTTGTTGCATAACCTGAGATTGAGTCATAACAGGTAGAATTGATAGCAGAAACTGGATGTGTCCATCACTATTAATTATACTAATCAGTGTTACTGCTAGAATACACTGGCTATTTTGAAAATATATCACATAGCACATCTTTATAAAGATTATCTTTCTATTTTACTACATTTTCTAAACAGCCTCTTAGGGGACAAGGAAATGATTGTGAAAATATTTTGTCTTTTTTTATATTATCTTAGCCCAACTGACCTTTAAATAAAGATTGGGTAACAGATGATAAAAGGTCCTCACTGAAGATTAAAAGTTTTTAACATGATAGTTGTCATTATCTCAAGAAATAGTATCAGTTTTCGTGAAACTTTATATTACCTTGATCACACAAGACACCTTCTTGGGGTAACAACTTTATATTAATCTCAATCAAGAGGTTATGTTTTGTCTGGATTTGTTTGTCCATCTGCCTGTTGGTTTGTTTATCTATGTTTGTGATAACACCAATAAACATATCTTTCTGAAATTTTGGTGTGGGTAGAGCCTGCCCAAGGAATAATATATTCTGGACATATAACAATCCTGAATTTTTAGAAATGTGCCCAAGTGTAAGACTGAACTCTATGAGTGCTTTCTTGTTTGACATAAAACACTTTCTATTTCATGTGATAGTATTTCATCTTGGAGTAACAACAGACATCTTAAGTTACAAATACTCGATATCTTTCGAGTCACATAATATTGTATTGTGTTGTGTATCTATACTCAGCGCAATATCTCTATATACTACAGGACTCAAAGCTCTGTTTAACCAATCCGACTGCACAGGTACAGCCTCAACTCACAAGTAACTGACATTCCCCTAACTGGAAGATAGAGGCTCAAGGATGACCATTTATCAATGTCCTTGAGGTTCTTTAGCCTGGGGATAGGACCCAATGACAGAGGACCGCCATTTTAAGTGGTCATCCGAGCCACTATGTATCTGCCTGTACCTGGGTTTGAACCCACATCATCTGAGTTCCTAGACAAGTGTGTTACCCGCTAGGCCACAGTGGTGATAATAAGATAATATCTTGACATATTGATAGAATCAAATTTGTTCTTTTAGTTCTTGCTAATTCCTTTCTTTATCATAATTTTTATCTTCACTTGCTTGTCACAATGTTTTTATTACCACTGCTTATTGTGTGTATCATGTCTTTTGTTGCTGCACACCTATCAATAGATGACTCGCCCACAATGAATTCTGGATATGTAATTGCTGTAAGTAATAGACTGTACAGATGATTTGGTTTAGCCACTGTAAATTGCATGCTGATTTCTGAGGGACACAGGTGCAGAGCTGCACCACTAATTTGCTGTTGTCTTGTGGGTTTCCCATGCTTCATTATTGATTTCTCCCCGCCTGCGGTATTTAGGTTATGATACCGTGGAACAATGGCAAAAAGGAGGGCATCATGATAAAGAGCAACGTTTGATGTTGCAGAACAAGGGACTCCTTTTATTCACTTGTGCATGATCTTCTCTTGATTTGCACAATTAATTATTCACTTCACTGATTTGTGATCCTTTATACAGTTCTACTGAATAACCAGTAGACAGCGAATATTTTTTTTATTCAAGATTTAGCCAGTAGAAGAAAAGAAAAAGATCATTAAGAACCATAACGAGGGTTTGATTTTTATGACATACTTACGATAAACTATATCTAGCGTTAAGTAAATAAGAGTTCAAACAAACGGTTGGCCAAATATGCATGAAGAAATTGTCCTGCTTATTTATTATCTATAGATGTTTGTGTTTTTGATAATTTTTTTAAAAATTTACTTGCCAAAATTGTCCAACTTCTATTATTATCTGTAAGATGTTCAACGTTTTCAGAGGTTTTTACTTTCTTTTACATTAAAATTTTATATCTTAATAACTGAAAGAAAGTAAAATTTTATTATGCAATTTTCAACCATAAAGGTATAAAAATTAAACCTGACTCTTTTAAATGTTAAGTAATGAAGTCTGATAGTAATTGGTATCATCTTGTGAATATTACTGTACCAAATCTGATGAAAACAAAAGAATGTCATTAGCATTTCAGTATTACCCAATCCGGCATTAAATAACAGCCATTTGAAGTTTCAGCTAAGTATTTCAACTTTTTACAGACACCCTTGTATTTTATACTTTGGCCATAAATACTGCAACATCACATTTTAGATTAGATAATGGCTATAGCCATGTCAATTTGTATTTTTATTTGAACATTATCTAAGTTGTATTTGTTGATACCCAGCATTAACAAGCTTAGTTCAATTTGTAGACAGATGGATCAGTGGCTATTTAGGGGCTCTCAATGAAATATTAATGCAGTGAGATTTGACAAATGACACATGCTATCCACTAATGCTGGGATGGCTCCTTCTTGGACTGTCAAAGAGCTGATGCCGGGAATTCATCTTTTGTAGCTACCAGACAAAATTTCTATCATTGCCTCCTTAACACACTTTGTTCATATCCATAAATGTACAATGATAACAATATTTTTTTCACAAACATTGAGGAATAAAAGGGAACCAGTATAAGTCAAAATAAGATGTAAGTAGAAGCAGTTTTGATGTTCCCACAATAGAAAACTTCTGTAATTACAGACTCCTACAACTAACAACTTTTCCTTAAAATTTGTTCCAAAGCCAATTTTAAATGCAATGATTCAGTTGACTGAGAAAAGTATTTTTAAGATGTGCCCTATTATTTGTAATAAGTAGAAGTATAGTATTTCCTTGACATTCAACTTAACAGTGTTCAATAGTTAATGTGTTGGTACAAAATTGACTGAATTTAAATTAAAACAAGAGTACTTGGATAGCACAAACCTCTGCCAAGGCACATATTAATAAATGGGGAATAATTCTAATTCTAATAGTACTTTTATAGCGCTTAATCTCTATCTAATGATAGACTCTAAGACGCAGAAAGCCAAAATCAGAGATCGTAATCGTTAAATCAGGGACATTGCAGGGGTCGACACCACGGAGAGACAAGATGATAATCATAATAATAATAAAGTACATGGGAAATTAAGATTATTTTTATATCCAGATGGTGCCAACACTTAGAACTGTATGTAACATAATCCAGAACCATGTGTAATGCATATCTATAACTCTTTAACCTGTCACCTTTCTTAGATAAGAAGAACTCCAGGTTCCTGGTAAAGTATTTTTGGATCCCTTATATATAAATATATATGTAGTCAGTTGTCTACTTGTTTTCTAAGTTGAATACACTTGGTAAAATCTAAATCTTTGTGTTCCTACAACTCAGGTTATGACACAGTTCTTTCTAAAAATTTAACAGGATCTAAGTTGGACGAACATACATTTTCTAATTTTTTTCCCATAAAACTCCAACCTTTAGTATTTGCATATTCCTGCTAACAGTCAAACAGACAAACAAATGGTCATGAGAATAATACTTCTCTGGTAGAGTCAAAAGATGTTAATGTTATAGCAATTTAACTTTCTATGCAAACAACCTGCAGTATTTAATCTTTCATTTGTGACATTCTTTTCTCTTCATCTAATGTGTTACAAAGTGTATCTACAGATGTCCCTGCAGAACTGAATGTTTCAGTTTCTTGCAACATATTTATGACCATATTTGGTCAATATTTACTTATTTAATGGGGCCGGAACTTGTCCTTAATTATTGTTAAAATCCAGCAAAATAAGATTTTTTTTAAATATGAATATCCATACATTATTAAAACTAAAGGTTGACTGGGTGGTTGTGAGTACAATGTCCTCAGTTGCCGAGTGACAGATGGAGAGGTGATCAACACCACACACACAGTTGTTAAACCCATTATGAAAAGACCACTGAGCACTGCAAAACATGTAGCTACCACAACAATGCTGTGCAGTAATATTCACACAATGAGGACCCATCTATATGATGTCTAATTTATGCCCTACGTATATCTCACTGTAATAAAAAATATAAAATCTATTCCTGGATTATATAATAAAAATATTCCCTCAAAAATTGAATACAATACAAAAACCTTGGGTTTCAGGTTACCTTTGCCTTTGTTTAAATTTTATGAACAATAGGACATAAATAACAGGGTAACAAATACAGTCTGTCCACAGCAGAATATTTTAGTGGCATGACATTTTGGGGTTTTACTAAATTTATTTTTCCTAAATTTAAGGTTTTTTTATAGATACTGTCATTATCTCAAGAGAGCTTTCCTGTCAAATCATTTTCATTCTATAAGAAGTCGATAATGTCACTGATCAAAGTTATACAAACACTCATTTGCACAAATATATAAAGAAGTAGTTTTGTGCTTTAACATTAAGTTCTCTGGACAGAATAAGTAATTTCCTTTTTACTCTCATTTCATGTGTGATAAATGGAGCCCTGAATAAGGGAACAGGAACCACTTTCAGTTATTACTTGTGTCAGCCATTTACAACAGTAATGTTTCTCTGTCACACACACTCAAAGCAATGTGCTTCATAAAATAACTTCCAAACGGGAAATCCCGTACAGCAGACTCTCTGTGTAACTAGAACCTACAGTATACACATGGCTAACATTCACTTGTATCTACAAAAATATAGTATCTGTTATGTTTTAACCTCAGAAGTGCATTTATATTTAAATTCAACATATGCTGGTTCTAGTTATTGAGTCTGCCATTTGTATATAATATCCACTTTGTACATTCTTCATCTTACTTTAGCCCCAAAGGTTTCAAATTTCCCCATTGTGATGATATGTTATAAAATAAACACTAGCTGTTATACACATCCTCATTTAATGTTTCTTGCTATTTTACTACTCTTTTTAATACACATATAGGTAAGAATTATTTATATTTAACATAGAATATATATTGTGAACAAGGCTTTCAGAATTATATGTGTTATTGAAGGGGCAAATGGAAAAGCAGTGTATACTAGTTGGTCAAGTTTCCATTCTTTAAAGCATGAAGCAGTTTGGCAAACCGCATACAACTTTCCCACTTAAAGTCAAGACTGAATTCAAACCCATGACCTGATGGGTGGGAGATCGGTATGTTACCCACTACACCATTGTGACCACCTGAATTTGTGTTATAAATAAAGTAGAACTTACAGCCAAATATCATCATGCAGATGGTAAAAGCTTTCTCCATCTCTGTGTTTGAAGCCACATTGCCAAAGCCAACTGATGTCATGCATGACAGAGTATAATACAAAGAAGTTGCATAGGATTCCCCTGAAATGAAAATAATATGTGTCATTCAGAGATGTACTGAAAGATTTACATGAAATTGATCTTGTATAGGAATCTTATAGATTATGTTTACCCTCAAAATATGTTTAAGTTTAAGATTTGTTTATTGCTGCTGTCCACATGTGTACATATCATAGTATACACCTAGCCATAACTGCTATACTTATGTCAGTGAATAAATACATGGGTTGGGGGGGGGGGGGTATAACCAATGGAAACTAACTCTGCAAAATTTACTTCTGACTGGATGTTATGAAAACTGAAGTGACTTTTTTTAAACAAAACATACCCCTATTAATTTGGTTTTTAAAACCAAATCACCCCAATGCTCCAAATATCAAACCAAAAGGCAGAGAAATGCGACCTAATTGTTTAGAAGAAATCCCAAATAATCTTTCATAAAGAATGAATGCTAGAGAAACACCATTACAGTGGAATCCCTTTAAGTTGAACTATGATAACTCTAATTTTCTTGAAATAAATGCCAGATATTGAGGGCCTTTTCCTTTGAAATTTACGCGATTACATAGAAATCCTTGTTTTGTGGAAGTATTGTCTGTTCCATCAGCAGAATTCATTTTTTTTATTTATTAATAATAATCAAAATATACAGTAAATCTGTAAAATTCACCACAGTATGTGATATTCATCACAGGCAGTATCCCTCTCAATCATTAAAATAGAAACAAAAATTATGGAAACTCTACATCAGGTAGACAAGATAAGCAGACTAAAATGGTCACAAAAATCACACATTTGATTCAAATTTTCTGTCATTTGAAGGAGTTTAACTCAGTGAGAAATTTAAGATATATTGGGAAAAATTCTCACCAACATCTGGTCCTCCTATTATTGTTGTTGTTCCTGACTCATTCTTGACCACAAACTCTTTCCCTATCTCCCTGGAGAGCTTGAAGAGCCAGCCATAGGTGATATTCCTGCGTGCATCACTGTCACCGATTGTGTACCAAATACAGGCGAACCAGTGGGCGATGAGTGCAAACATGAGAATGAGCAGAATGAGCACTGCAGCACCATACTCGATGTAATGGTCCAGTTTACGTGCTACCCTGCCCAGGCGGAGTAATCGCACGACTTTGAGAGCACTAAAGAGGCTACTGATACCCTAGAGAGGAAGTAAATATAAAAAGTGACTGGATTAGTTCAAGCTGTCCAATTGCAGTAGACTCTGTTTAAAAGTAGAAATACCAAATATTTTGTCGGGATTGAGATTGATTTTATTTCTTTGTGGATCAAAGAATTGATGGTGAACATATTTAGATCAAGATTCAATATATATATCCATGTGGGACATAAAGGGTCATGACAAAAATATTACAATTTAATGGGTTTTTTTGGCAGTAAATACAATGGCATGGAAGAAATTTTTTCAATAACCCTTTAGTGTTACAGGTTTTAAACTAAGAGTTGTTTACTGGCTATGAAGCATGGTAACAGTTTTGATAATTAATTTGGGATAGGCAGGGAAGTGTTTTTAGTAGGTTAGTTAAGAAAATTAAATTTTAGTGGGATTTAGCCAAAAGTAGAACCATGCCATTTTCAATAAAGACTTTCCTACTGACACAGAAGTCTACTGCAATAAATAAGTCTCACAACATTATAAACATGTGTATACTCTACAGTGCAAGTAAAAAAGCAAGCTAACTTTTGTGACGTGCAGATTTTATACCTTATATATAATGTAAGTAAACTCGCAGCATGCAATATTCAAACAGCTCAGATTTCCATGGATTCAGGCAATTAGTTTTTTCACTTATTCATCCTTTAAAATTGTAGTGCAGATATTTTTTTAGCTTTATAAAGTTAATTTTTCAATTTAACCTCCAAAAACACTGTTTTATTATATTTCAAAATATAGAATGATATAGCAAAATAAATATCTCAAAAAGTTAAGGAAAGGTTCTGTAGGAGATATAAATTTTAGTTTCACATATTTTTCATAAATTACATTGACAAAATAACTTTTTAAAAGCAACTATCAAATTTATAAAAGAATATTTAAGGAAAAGAAAAAAAAAGAAATGAATCAAAACATATGCCTAATTCAACTAAGTCATGATTTTAACAAAAGCAATTGATTTTAACTGTTCATGCAGTGTTAAAAAGCAACAAAACTGGGCAACCTTTAAGAAGACATTGTTTCCTTTCCCTTTTAGCAATATTTTACTAGCTTTAACATTGATCAAACTAAACAATTATGTAGAGATATTTGTGGGACTTACTTCATCAACATAATTAAAAGCATTGAAAACATCATAGGGCAGACAAGAGAGAAGGTCTATAACAAACCAACTCTTCAAATAGTTCATGCGTATAATTTTAGGCTCAGATATCACTTCCCCAGAAGGTCCTACAAAAGTGGTGTGAAAGTTCAGTATAATGTCTATGAAGAATATCACATCGACTATGCTATCTACGACTAGGAGTGCCACATCATCCATAGTTTTCCTCTTAAAGGCTGCTGTGTAAGGGACCATAATGGAGGTGTAAAAAGTGAGCACAAGTATCAGCCAATCCCATGTGGACTTGAATACAGAGTAATGCAGGATGATATGGCCTGGAGTTTTAGGCGCCTCCTGTCTGTACTGGGGTAAGGCATCTGAGTACAGATTCATAATCTAAAAATACAGGTGAAGGCATGCTTTAAGTTTTAAAAAAGAATTTTAAAAAGTACAGAAGAACCCTTTTAAGTAGAGACTCTGTTGAATAGAAATACATATTAGGACCTGCACCGAGGACCTTTCCCCCATTGACAATGACCCAGGAATTTTTTGATAAAGTCAGCATGTTCAGTCTGATTAGTAGAGATTCGACTTAAACGGGTTCAGCTGTATATATAGACAAACACACATTGCCTACTGCTTCTTTTTGACTACTCACATCATTTTCATCTTGAAAGGCATCGAAGACATCATAAGGAAGGCAGGAAAGTAGGTCAATGATGAACCAACTTTTCAGGTAATTCATGCGTATTATTTTGGGGTCAGAGACTACTTCCCCCTGTGCTCCCACAAAGGTGGTATGAAAGTTGAGGATTATGTCAATAAAAAAGATCACATCGACCACACTATCTACGACTAATAAAGGCACTGCGTCCATGGTTTTGCTTTTGAAAGCTGCATTGTAAGGAACTGTTATGGAGGTGTAAAACGTAAGCACTAGAATCATCCAGTCCCAGGTGGCTTTGAATACGGAGTAATGAAGAATGATGTGAGGGGGGGTCTTGGGAGCTTCCTGTTTGTATTCAGGCAGGGTCTCTGAGTTCAAGTTTAAAATCTGAAAGGAATAAAGAAAATAAACAGGAAAAACACAGACAGAAAAAGAGAGACAACATGAATAAGTAAATAATAAAGCCACATTGAATCAAAATGTTACAAAATTTTTCATGAGTCACCGATGTGGATTCTTTGTGCTATTTATTTGTCGAAAACTTTACCATAAAGCCAAAACAAAAAGGTTGAACATTGTATTGGATGGTCAATGATGACCTGGCATAAATTAATATAATATTCCTCCAAACATTATGAGCTTTGACAAATCAATAAAATTTGTTTCCCTTATTACATATGTTCATGAAATTTCATGAAAAAAAATTTTTGTCCACATCCATGACATAAAGTGATTTTTTTTTAAATACTGTAGAATAAGACAAATCAGGTTAGATTTAACAACACTGTTGTGAAATTTGAAACTTTATTGGAAGATTACATAGAAACCACACACATAATACACACACAAAATTAATAATCTTTTCAGGAAAAGACATACAGCACAATACACACAGGATATTTTGCTTGTATTAATCAGATTTTGAATGTGTAAGTATTGAAAAGGATAAATAGCTTTAGAATTTTTTAAAGCCGCTTGTTTCATTTATTTTGATTGACGTAATAGGGGATCCTGACATTTGCTTATTGGCACAATGTTTTCTTTTCATAAATCATTTTGATATCAACTTAACAATTGGTTTATCTCACCATGAAAGTATTAGTTCTGTTTGAACTTGACAATTTGTTCATCTGTATATGGAAGTATTGGTACTGTATGAGCTTTGGTGTATCTGAATATGGGAGCAGTACTACTGATGCATCATAAACTAACCAAGGTGTTAAACAGGAGGTAATTTATCCCCAGTGTCACTCGATTGATATCTTAATGAAGTTGCCTCTGAATTAAAAGATATGATACATTGAGTTATCCTTGGGGACATGCAATGAAGTATTTTACTCTATGCTGATGATATTATTTTGGTAGTGAAAATGATCAAATCTCCAAAAGAATGCTTGACCATGTTACCCCATGGAATCAAGGATGGCAAATGAAAATAAGTGCAGACAAAATAAAGATAGGTCATCTTAGAAATAACAGGAAATCAATACCGGTAACTGCTTTTGATTTTAACATTTAGATATTTCCCTAAAATGCTGTCTAATACCTGACAATACTTAGGAATTATATTTGATGAATTCTTGACTTTTGATTCCTGTGTAAAAACTTTAAAAAATTCAACTGGTAGAGCTGTAATCACAGTTCTATCAAAATGTAAGTATGTTAAGCACATAGGATACAATAAACAAAGTTGCATGAAACAGGTGTTTTTACAAATACTTTCAACATGTACTAGAATAGAGCAATAAGATACTTTTCAGGGGTACATAAAAATGCACCAATTCAAGCCTTACAAGTAGATATAGGTTGGCTTATTAATAAATGCAGATTTTGTTTATATATGCTTTCAAATTTTGGAACAGGTTACATAAGCTGCAATTCATAAAGATGCTCCAAAACTTGAAATATTGCAGGTACCTTCATCAAATTTGTACAAAGATACGGCAGTATATCTGGGGGTTACAGAGTATTTCACTGTCATTTTGCTGTTTTAGAAACAAAAAGAGACAAAGGGGGTTAAAGATCAGAGCACTGCTGACAAATATCACAAAAACAACATGAAAATCACATACAAATCACATTAATAGTACAGTTCTCTTTCAGTTCAGTGGTGTTGCAAAGACAATACGAGAAGACCAATTTTCTGTTCAGGTTATGAAAACATTTGCAAACAAAACACTCTATCCATCAGCACAAGGCCAGGTATACATTGACACAGTCACAAACACATCACTTCTATGGCTCTTTTTAATACTATGCCAGTTAAAACCTTTTGTGTTAAAACTACTTATCCAATCATTGTGGGAGGCACTGGATGTTTTGCAGAGAGCATAATCATGTTTCAGTTTGGGCATCTGAAGAAATCTTAAAACATTTTGCAAAATGTCTTTGACCTATTCAGTCATCTGTTGACCTTCAGTAGAAAAGGTGAAAAAGAAGGGTGTTTTGTTAAAACTACACACACCAAAGTCAGGAAATCCATAAAGTACTTGTTTTTCATGCTCAACAACACTTTCATGATGGTAACAGTACTGTCCCAATTAATCTGGCAACAAATTATGACATTTAAAGTAAATTGTCACAAGGAGATTTTTACACATATTGCTTTTCAACAGGGGGATCAGATGACTTTAGTTTTTAAAATTAATTGGTCTTTTGAAGTAAAAGGCTCATTATAATACAGCATCATTTCAGTACCGGTTATCAGCCTTGATACTACAGAAAGAACTTATAGACAACATGTATATGTATTTCTTTGTACAGTTAAAATTAGTTTGTGTAAAAATACAAAAAAGTGACACGTATATAGTACAGCGTCTACAGTCAACAGTTATGGCTAGACATTTTTCCTTTGTTGAAAATACACATAAATTCAGATAACCATCACATTATGAAAAAGAACTCCAGAACAGAGACCCATGCCTTAAATAAGGATCTAAAGCAAAATTCAAGGTATTAAGGGCTTATGAAAAACTAAATGTTGGTCTTTACCCTGTATAAGGATCAGAAAGTTAATCAAGGTAAACATTTTTGCTTCAACATTATATAATAATGCCACATTATGATGACAAGACCATGAAAAACTCTTCACTTTATAGTCCCAAGCCATTGTTTCACAGATACTTTCAAACAAATATACAGTACTTCTTGGATGATAAATTTAGGAAAACTGAGCTAATTTGTAATTTTTGAACCAGATGTTTGTCATTTTTGTCCCATTTACAAATATTGATGTAATGGTTCACAGCTGACCTAAATGACTGGAGAGTAGGCATATAGGCTCTACAATGATCTTTTTTTTCTTTTTGATATTTTTGATTTGCCAATTTAAATCAGCTCCTGAATTTGAGAAAAAAGAAATTCAACAAGGCTTCACATCAAAAGCTGGAGATTAATATGTAAAATGTTTTACATATAAATATATATTATGAATAAGACACCATCAAACATTTGGAACAGTAGTAGAGTCAAGCTGAAGATTGATTTTTTCTACATCCAACTTATACAGAACCCCAATTAGCGCATTGTCATTTTTATATCATATAAAAGTCATGATGATGAGAACATCTTGAGCACCACTGTGATCACTAGACAATGTCATGAGCACCACTTAGAATGTGGAGATCACCAGAAGATCTTACATAATTAAGTAATGATCACCAGATGATGTTTTGATCACTGATTTTCTTGCAGTAAGCAGGAGATAATGTGGCAATAAAGTAATCATCAGGTAATGATGACAAAATAAGGGATGAAGTGATCACCAATTATTCACCAGATGATCTTATTATCACTACTTCATCTGGTACTCACCAGATCATCAGGTGAGCACAAGATCATCTGCTGATTACCATATCATCTGGTGATCATAGAAAAAATAAGCTGTGAGCACAACGCCATCTGGTGATCATCACATATTATGTCATGATCAACAAATGCTCTGATGGTCACCAGATGATGTGGTGAGTATCAGATCAAGTAGTGATCACCTCATCATCTGATGAGCACAAGATTATCTGGTGATCACTGTTTCATCTCTTGATTACTCGATACTCAGTCATGCACACTAGATAATAAGAGTAAAGCAGGGGACGATCTCATGATCACAAGATTGTTTAATGCGCTCAATTTGGTACATGCATATATATGTCATGGTAGAAAGTAGAATTTCAAATTCTACCAGTAGAAAGTCCAATTGGAGTTTCTACCAGTAGAAAGTCCGATTTGACTTTCTACCAAGATAAACTTGGTAGAAAGTCCAATTGGAGTTTCTACCGGTAGAAACTCCAATCCAGGAGATTTGAGTATTGCCTTGGAGTCCGAAATTTGATAAACTTGGTTGATATTCCAGGCTCAGTGATTTAGGTATTGCTATGTGTATCAGAATGTAATCTTTGTAGAAACTCAATATAACCTTGAAAGAAACTCCAACTGAAACACAAAAAGTGGGCCTTCTATACATATAAATCTGTCACTTAAGCAAGGTGCAGCTTTCACAAATTAAGAAAACGCATATTAAATAAAATATTTTACTGTAACACACCATTTTTCAAGGGAAATCTGTAACATGCACATTAATAACTGATGTAAGATTTAAGTGCCCTATAACAAGTACTATACAAAGTACACTTTTAGTCAATTAAATTATGACAGCAGTCACTCCTTACATGGCATTTAGTTGAGCAATTAACACCTATGCTTCTAGCATCATTTATTTATTACAACTGCCCAGTTGGTTTCTGCATGTAAAGCTTGTAGTGCTGTTACCTCATCCAGAGTTTTAACATCTAGATTGGAATATCATCCAAGTTTTAGATTTCGGACCCCAGGGAAATATCCATATCTCCTAGATTGGACTTTCTGCCAGTAAAAACTCCAATTGGAATTTCTACCAAGTTTCTACTGGTAGAAACTCCAATTGGACTTTCTACCAGTAGAATTTGAAATTCTACCAGATTGGACTTTCTACTATGACATATATATGTTATAATATTCTATCACAGGATCAGTAAACTTATTATCTAGGTAATTCAAAATAAGTATGTAAATTTATTGATAAAGTCATCAATTAAAAAAATATATTATTTCTTGTATGGCTCTGCTATTGTAAAAGTAATATATATCAGTGTTAAAAGTGTTAAAACTGAATAAGCACAAAGGAAACTGATCAAATTAAACAAAATAATTTAATATATTCTGCTATTAATTGTTTTCAAAAATGATTCTGCTCATCAATAATATATCAAATTTATGGGTTTGTGACATGTTCTGTGACTTTGAAAGAAATTAAATGCATTGAACAGCCCTTCAATCTTAATTATCAAAGAACGTGAGATTCAAAACCATAAAGACAGAACCCAGATTTTCAATCCTTTTAAAAATTATCAAATAGCATTGGGGTTTAGAGTTTCCTGTCCTTTGTAACATAAAACAGACCATAACAGACAACAAACAGAGCTCACAAACTATGAACAAGGCTATCACTAATGATGATCTACTTGTTTTGTTTCATATTTTTTTTTTTTTTTGAGTTTGCTCTTTTTTCCTTTTGCTAGGTGCATTGTATACCGGACAAAAATGACCTTTTTTGTCTTCATAAAGGATCATGTCAAGATAATTTGTGACAAGTTCCCATGCAAAGGCTTTTGGTAAAGGTTGTATTGAGGTGGATTTTAATTTAATCAGAGTGCAAATGTGTCTTGTCAGAGTATTTCCTGGAAAACAAAAATGTCACAGTTGGTAGATCCTCCCTCTTATAGCACATGCATCTTTCAATGACTTCATTTGTAAGATATACTGCCTTGTCACATATTAGCAGTTCTATTGTCAGTACAATCTAATAACTAAAAACTCAGGGAGGCATTAAAATATATCCTAAATATTTTGGTCAAAAAAGCATTCATCTTGGCATAATGTAAATGCCAAAATGTGCAATTTTGTCAAAAAAATGCTAATTTTTCCAAAATATAAGACACAGAAGTATATTTCTATTATTCCATGTACACAAAAATATTGCATCCATGTGTATATGTCAGGAGGACAAAAGCAATGGAACAAATTACATTTTGATTTATTCTGCCACAGGCCTTATTTTTAAAGTTGACAAATAACTTGACAAATGCACCAAATTTCATCATATTTACAGGTAATTTAACAAAGAGTAAATGTACTAAAATATACTGCATAATGCATTATAGTTTATATATTATTATATCATGATTACAAGTATTTTGAACAAAGATGAACACACAGTGTAATTAACCTTTTTTCGGTATATTCTTTGTACACTGTATAATTTGGTAAAATTGCACTTCTTCACAATTTCATCTGCAGTGGAGAAGCAAATGCAAGGTACTTAGCATCTTTCCAGGGACTTGTAGTTTGACCTTGTATTTTACCATAAAACTACAGGAAACCAGATCCTCATATTTATCCTTGCTATGTACACAAGCATATCTTCACAGCATCTTTGACAGTGCTGAGAAGCAACTTTGGGTTCTTATTATGTCCTAGTCACATTACAGGTGGTATTGCCTAGGTTGGTAAGTGTTTAACATGCATCATTCAGCCATGCATAGTCATATTTCTGTCAGTAAAATCTGCACACTGTGGCATTACCTTCTTTCTATTGCCACCAACACAGATATTTTGAATGGTTAAATTTTTTTACCATAACTGCCAGATGTGTATTCACGTGTGTAGCTGTTAAATATTTGTGGTAATGTTTTGTGACATCGTATCTTACTGTATGTTTTCTATACATTTCTTTGTTCAAATGTGGTCATTGTCTTCCCCAAATTCTGATTCTCTTCTGTAACAAATCTTTAGCTAGAGGTGTGTTGGGGGGGGTTACATTAGTTACATAACACCTAGAAATACCACCTGTTCTGTGTGACCGAGGCATAAAATTCACTCTTTTTCAAAGAAACAATTTTAAAAATTTGAAGAGTCGATCTACATATGCATGTTTTTTATCTATGATATTTATACAAACTTATAACATTGTCACATATTCTTTGGTAAAGCGTGGTCATCGAGGTACTTACATTTGCAATCTGTGAGGTTTTTGTAGTGGGGGCAACACTGAGGTTCGGTACATGTGAAGAGAACTGCATTAGCACGGACCTGTTTCTGGTGACTGATCTTGCCAAACGGGCAAACTTACTCAGACCTACAAAAGTGACAATATTTATAAGTATATACAGCCTGACGCTTTGAACAGAATCATGTTAAGTAGCATTTTCCTTAAGGAGAAGGTAACACCAGAGCTTTCAAGGGCTTTTTCTATTGAAATGTATCTTTTACAAAAGCGAAAGGAAAATTTAAGCTTTATTTTGTTTTCTATGGTCATAAACTGTGAAAAGTTAATTTAATAAATTCTATATTTTGTAAGAAGAGTAGTTTTAAAGGAGATATAAGGCAAAAACACAAAATCTGCTCTTTTATGACCCCAGTTTGACCCATAAGAGGGGGTCAGAGTGTAAATATGACTGGCTATCTAGACTCTCCACATATGAAATCCATTCTAAAGCTGTAAAAGCAATAATAAAGGAGATATAAGACAAAAGGATCAAATCTGCTATATTATGACCCCAGTTTGATCCATAAGGAGGGGGGGGGGGGGGGGTTAGGGGGTAAATCTCACCTG
Source organism: Sabellastarte sp. h YS-2021 (assembly GCA_964017235.1). Classification (NCBI taxonomy): domain Eukaryota; kingdom Metazoa; phylum Annelida; class Polychaeta; order Sabellida; family Sabellidae; genus Sabellastarte; species Sabellastarte sp. h YS-2021. The sequence continues at coordinate 109,403,276 of OZ024928.1, read as the reverse complement.
CTATCTAGACTCTTCAAAAAAGGTTTCCCAATACCTTTTAACACATTCTAAAGCTGTAAAACCAATAATAAAGGAGATATAAGGCAAAATGTCAATGACCCCAGTTTGGCCCGTACAGGGGGGTCGGGGGGGGGGGGGGGAATTTGACTTGATTTCTAGACTCTACATATATGGTTTCCTACTACCTTCCAATACATTTTATGGCTCTTAATGCAATACTTAAGAAGATAATAGGGGGTTCACATGAATTTTAAGCTTTCTGGTTGGTAGCTGTGAGAAAATCGCTCATAAATCAGTCAATTTTCATCAGATCGCTCCCAATATGTAATCAGCTTGTGTTGTTGATAGTATAAACATGTGTCTAAAATTACAAGCCTCTGCGGTTGGTAGATTTTTCTGGGCAGTGATGACGGGCAGGTGTACCCCAAAAAACTATTTTTTGATCATGTGACCTTGATAAAGATCAAAGGTCAAATTTAAGCATGTGGAAAAATTTTCCCACGCCTAAGGTGTATAACTGCCAAATATGTTTAAAAAGCTTCCAATAATAAGGGAGATATTCAAGGGAGACCATAATGCGGCTGTGGCAGTGGCGATGGCAGCTGGTGAGGAAACTGAAGCGAAAAACAAATAAGCGTCCTATTTCAGGGACGCTTAATTATTTAAGCTGAAGTATAAATTCACAAAGAAGATTGAGAAAAAACAGTAAGGAAAAATACTCAATTGATTCACAAGTACTTACTTTTAATTAATATGGTTTCTATTGTTTTTTTATCTCTGTATGATAAAAATAACATTTTCTGAATAATTGGTGGTTATTTTTTAATCACCATTGATTGTTCTGAACTCCCTGATTAATTTGGACAGCTTGAAAAGGATGAAACAAAGGAACACACACGTTTAATGCTAATTTTTACATGGCCATTCTTTGGATTACATAAATAATACACTACAAACTCTATTTTCTCCAGATAATTTGTTTGGAGTCTGAAAAATTAATCTAATTTTAGACAAGTAGAAAAAAAGTTCACAAAATCAGATAATATTTAAATGACAAAAGTTTAGATGATAAAGGTTTTCCTTTAAATTCTTGTAAATATACCACCTAGCAATGAACTGGTTTTCTAATCTATTATATGTAGCAATTTTTGTTCAAAATGTTTTTTTAGTTTTCTTTGTAAACAACAAATTTTCAGCAAATAAACATTTTTTGAAAACATTAAAATATGGATTTTCTTGTCACCATCAGCAGGAAATTTACTGGACAGAATGGTTTGTCTATTATTACCATAAATGTCTAAATATTTTCTTTGTGTTTGGGAAAAAGTTGATACCTATTTTAGATCAAATCTGTTGCTAAATACTTCTTTTGTTGTTTTATATTGTTCCATAGTTGTTCAATATTTATGCATTAACATAATTAATATTCTGTACTTTTAGGGTTTTGTAAAAAGTGCTTAGATTGTTGGAAGATGTTTTTATTTTATTTACGTACTTGTTAGTGACTGGTAACAGGTAAAGGACCTTATATTAAAGCCAAACAAGACTATTGTAACAAAAAGTTTAAAAAACACCCAGTATAGATCACTGACCAGACATTTCTATTTTTAAAAGAAGTATGCTGGATACGATTATTGTTTAAAATAAGAATTCTTTTCAACCAGTAACAGCATGTGAGCTTATTGTAGTAACCTTATGCCCTAAATCTATGAATATTATTATCTGTTTTGATACCAGTTATGACAGAATTTATTTTGATCATTATTGATAGGATTTCTGTCCTAATCACCTAATCAAAAAAGGTGTGACAAAATAGGATCACCTTGTTTGACTGTGTGAAATGAAAGTTTTCAAGATAAAAGAATTTTTTTTTTGGCTGTTTGCCATATTTGAACCATTGTAATCCAACTCATACCAATTTTTCCTAAATTTTATTGTCAGATGCTCTAAGGGTCTGCTTTTTCATCAAACAGAAGTTATTAATTGTATTAGGGACTATTTTATTCAAGTACATTATTTTTTTAAAAGACCTTGTTTTTTTGTCATTCTTCCCCATTTCACAGCTGTTGCAAATTCTTTTGTTTCTGAAACATGTCCTGGCCAATTGCAAAATTTATGTCTTTCAAGTTTTCAAAAATACAAGGTTATAAGCATGAACATCAAACTTGAAGTTTCTGTCTTCTATAATGCAATTTATTAGTACCATGAAATTGGGGAGTTTTTATAGGATATTATTAAATCTTCAAGAACCCCCCAATGATAAAGCTGTATGGCAAGAATTCTATTTCAGTTATTTAATGAGCATTTCTGTGCCTTATTTCACATTGGTTTAATGTTAAGTATACGAGAAGAGACCAAAAGGATATTTAATTGGATTGCTTTTCCTCCATGAGAAGGAAATTTTGTCAGGGTGACAAACCAACTTGCTTCCAGTGGTTTACAGTTAAGACTAACTAGTTGACACCGCTTCCTTCCGCCTCCTTCCAATACATATCCTCATATAACCTCAAATAATGTGTTGGGAAAGAACAATATTAAACCCCATGTAAATTAAATCATTTAAGTAACAAAACAACATTTTTCTACATATACTCTGCCTATATCACCTTTAAATTCTATAATGTATTTACACAAGTATAAGAATCTCTAACAACTTTGTAGTTTAGAGTCAGTGTTCTTCTTCTGCCATTTTGTGCAGAACAATGCTGCTTCAGCATTTTGAATACTTACCATTTGGATTGATCTTGTCATTGACATCATCGATAGGCTGCTTGAGTGCAGTGATGTCTTTGAATGTCAGCAAGAACAGAACAACTACATCTTTTTCATTCTTCACAGGTGCAATGTGAAGAAGCAGCCACAGAGGTGTTCCTACAAATTTACAAAAATGCCTTTGAAGATCTTAAGGTCAAAGATGATGATGGTTTTCATCAGTTTCAAAAGCTAAGGTCATATCTGGACAAGTCCTCAGGGAATGCCACATGATGCCTGGAGCTGAAATGAATCCCACAATCACAGAGATGAGAGCCAACAGATATGGAACTTGTTAACCACTCAGCCTGACAGGTCAGAGGGAACCTAAAGGAGTCAGTGTGTCTCTTACTCTCAGAATTTTAAGAATTGAACGTGTTTGTCTGGAAACTTAAACCAACACATTTATGGATTATCTACAACTACCTGAATGTTTCTTCATTGTAAATAACATAGTAACGATGAACTACGGTCATGTGGGGAAAAAGTAGAAAAAAATAACATTTCATTAATTTAATTTTCATAATAATAGTTTACAAAAATAAGGGATGTATAGTGCAGCAAAATGAAAATAACAACTTTGGTTGATCAAAGAAAAGTTACAGCAAATGTGTACTGCGCAATACATTCTATGTTGCAAAACAATCCTTGCTGGTAACACTTGTCCCTATTATTTTCCCAAAACAATGCTGTTAACCTTCCAATGCCCTTTTTCATCACTTAGAATGTAACTAGCCTAATTTAATTTTGATAGAAAAGTAAATATGGTATATATTTTATTATTATTATTATTCTCTTCAGGTTATGTGTGCTTTATATCTACATATCTGCACAATGAAGAGCACCTATGCAGGATATGGCTAGTCAATGAGGGTGAAGTGTTTTCCAATTAATTAAAGTCAACTACACTTTCATGTCGCATGTCACTAGAGTGTACCTCAACACAGTGCACATGGAGTCCAATATTAACAATACAAACTGATTGGCAAATGATATCCTCATATCTCAAATAAAGGTGTGTCAAAAATGTTGTTTTGATTCAGACAAAAAAAAATAAAAGTAAATATAATTTGTGTGGTATCTAGGTTACCCTGATCATTTTCCCAGGAAATGCCAAATTGATATTGAATGTGAATTAGATTTCAATAGCAATTTATAAAATGGGATAGACTAGTATGCATTGGTCTATTATAGTGCCAGACTGCCAGTTGTGACTTACAAAGCTTATAATCTACTGTATAGTGAATAAAGAGTGTTAAATTATTTTTGAATATTATATGTCTTTGGTAGTAAGTTGAAATCAGGTTTACTAAGAGCATTTCTTAAAAGATTCAAAGAGAAATATAACAGTAAAATTTAAATTCATAACTTGGGATCAATTAATATTTTGCATTAATGGTACAACAAAACAATACGCAAAAGCACATGCCTGAAAATACCTCTTGGAAAAATGCCTTCTGTATATTGTGTATCCTGGAAAAAGCTACTTCCTGAGAAATGAAAAGCAAGCAATTTATTTCATAATGCTGGAGAGTTGTTTTTTTTTCAAATTCTTTGCATTTCCTAAAATATACAAGGTAACGTAAGTTCACTTTCATCCTGGGAGTTAATTTCAAATAATATGAGTTTACAGTGTTCCTCTCTGTATTTAACAGCTACCCTTTTGAAATATTCTTGAAACCCGTTCTAATTTGAAATTGTGTTGATGCAAAAGTAATCTTTTTAGTGGCTTATAGTATGTATCATCAGTAAATTGCAATCCAGATTATGCCACATGAAAGATGTTTATTGCAAATGCATGCAAAGAGTGATATAATTGTAAGAGCAGTTACTCTGTCAGATATACTCAAGACCAAGTCTAAATTGGAATGATGTTATTACCTGTTATTAGTACTTCCTTGCCACCAGTTATCGCTGGGTACCAATTATCACCAAACAGAATTCTAATCGACACAACTTGACCATTTGGTAATTGGTAACAAGGCAGTACACATTTGCTATGATTTTTTTAAATATCAAAGATAGAATTTCCTTTGTCTTATTGCCCCTACCAAGGAGGTTATATAAATGGCAGCATGCATTTGTCTGTCTGTCTGTCTGTGTTAATAACTCAAAAGTTATGGACAGATTTTGATGAAATTTTCAGAAAATATCGACAATGACACAAGGAACAGATGGTTAGATTTTGGTGGGTAATCCAGATCAGTATCTGGATCCAGGAATGTTTTTAAAGGCTTTTTCATCATTGCACTTCTAAGAAAGTTGGAACGTGCTGGGGTTTGGCAGAACTATGCCTTCTCTGTGTACTCTTGTTACATTGTTTTATATACTTATTTTTTTCAGGAGGCATGATTTCAAAGAGGTATTTTTTTCCCGGAGACACTTTTTCCTGGATTAGAGAGTGGCAGAACACACATCCTATGACCTGCCTTCGGGATTGCATTCTGTACAGCAAAGGATATCCCTTCTATTATAAACTGCAGACATATTTTCCCCATTAAGAATTGTAGGCACATAAAAGGCTATGGAAAAGTAGAAATCCTGGAGCATGTTAAGTGAAGCACATAGAGAGTAACCCCTCAGCAAACAAGGTAGGGCATTGATAGATTTATTGGTATGAAACACAACATGTCTGTGTCTGTATAGAAGAGTGTAGCATGCTGTGTGGGGGACAGGGTAAATGTTAATGGCTACCTCAGGTAATGCCATCGCTAATGACATTACAATGCTAGGTTGTTTGTGGATAAAAGCAAACAAGAGAGAAAGAAGGCTCTCTGTGAAACTGGTAGCTTGCTGACATGGTGTCTCAATTTGAACATTCAATTTACATTTTTAACTGCATGAACTCTGTAATACATTCATTTAGTAAAGTTTGACAGAATAATAGTGTGTTCATTGTAAAATTATTCATCAAGTTCTTCAATTCTTGAAAAATAACGTCAATATAAAACTAGATTGGGCCAACTCGGCGCCAACATATCCCCAGACAGGTCATCACTCACGCCACAGGTTTTGATCGGGAATTTTTTAAAGCATAATTACCCATTATTATATGAACTTCAGCACATCAATCTACTCTGTTTGTATCTTCCCAAGAAGATGGTGTATCCCCAGACGCCGAATACATAACTCAAATTATATTTTCAATCTTCCTGCAATGATAACTCTAAACCTATTTTCAAAGTATTTATTAATAAATGATTGATGATTGAATGTCCATTCTAAAATAATAATCCCAAAATAGCATATCTCTTTCTATATTTGTTGACAAATAAAATATTATTTTTAACTCAACATCATACTTTTCAATCTTCCTGCAATGATAACTCTTAACCTAATTTCAAAGTATTTAAATGATTGATGATTGAATGTCCATTCTAAAATTCATAATCCCAAAAGCGCATATCTGTTTCTATATTTGTTCACAAATAAAATATTATTTAAAAAAAAATTATTTATATTATTATTTTATTATATTATTTATAGAATTTGTAAATTGTTTTCAGTTATTCATTTCCTCTATTCCTATATATGTGGTCCATATATATGCAACCTAAATATGTGACACAATCTCAGTTCTGACTCCCCTTTGTGTTATATGATGAAGCCCACCACCTCCTACCCCACCCCTCTCCCCTTCTCCACACCTCTCTCACTATTACACAAGATCTGCAACCCCATTGAGTTCTTTGTTTCTCATTTGATATCACTAAATACCTTTGTTTATTTAGTGTCACTCAATATAGCTGGAGGTCCCAGAGGTGGGTGGGGGATGTGGGTTGGGACTACAGCATAAATGGTAAACAAACAATCTGATATATATCAAAGGGGTAATGAAATACAAAAAGAATTGAGAATTTTAAGTATGTGATTATCAACTGAAATGAGTTCATAACTGTAGGAGCTGTGTCAAAATTAACTGAGGCAAGTTGAATAAAACTGGGCTAGTTGAGGGTTAAAAATCCCCTAGTTTTACTAATAAGGATATACTTTTATTAATATTGGGACTTAAAGCTCACCAGAAAATAACAGTGTCCATTTTGCCTACTTGAATATGTTTAACCAGTTTCATTTTAAAGAGTTAAAAACTCAGCAAGCAGAGGTACAACACACAAAAATAAGTTCTTAAAAGACTAAGATAGCCATAACATCATTAATATTCAAAATTTAAAGAGACAGGCACTTCCTTTTAAAAATTCAAAGATTTCAGCTCTATGACCCACATAGTTTGACAGTTACAGGGCTTTAAAGTGGCATAATGTCCATAAATTGGGTTTCTGTGGGCATTTTACAATTGTTAAAGAGACCTTAGCAATTAAACTACAGATCTGAAACTTTTTGGGGGACATACATAACAAACAAAAATTAGATATAATACAGTTTAAGACTTGTCACACTAAGCATTTCCAAATTACAGGGCAAAATACAGTAGAAAATGTCAAAAAAGGTCACTTGGATGAGTGTCTATGGTCGTCATACACAGGTTCAATGTCTACTACAGGCCTTGATGTTCGGTACATGGAAAAAGAAGACGCTTAATAATGTATTCCTAGTTGAGATTTCAGCCCTGTCAGTCACATAGTTTAACAGTCACAGGGCTGAAAAGTGGCAAAAAGTCCAAATATTGGGTCTCTGTGGGCCTTTTAGAGACCTCAATGTGACCTTCAAATTGAAGCTTCAGACTTAAAATCTTTCACAATCAGAGATTATACATAGAATGTATATCTAATATAGTTTGAAACTTCTCAGACTTACCATTCCAAGTTACAAGGCAAAATATGTAAAAAATGTCTAAAAAGGGTCACTCGGGTGAGTATCTATGGTCGTCATACACAGGTTAAATATCTACTAAAGGCCTTGATGTTCAGCACATGTAAAAAGAACATAATAATATATTCCCAGATGAGATTTCAGCTCTATCAGTCACATAGTTTAACAGTCACAGGGCTTAAAAGTGGCAAAAAGTCCAAATATTGGGTCTCTGTGGGCCTTTTAGAGACCTCAATGTGAACTTTAAATCAAAGCTTCAGATTTAAAATCTTTCACAATCAAAGGTTACACATAGAATGTATATCTAATACAGTTTGAAACTTCTCAAGACTTACCATTTCCAAGTTACAGGGAAAAATATGTGAAAAATGTCTAAAAAGGGTCACTCGGGTGGGTGTTATGGTCCTCACACACAGGTTAAATGTCTACTTAAAGCCTTTATTTCTGGCACATGTAAAAATGACATAATGATATATTCCCAGGTGAGATTTCAGCTCTATCAGTAACATAGTTTAACAGTCACAGGGCTTAAAAGTGGCAAAAAGGCAAAATATCGGGTCTCTGTGGGCCTTTTAGAGACCTCAATGTGACCTTCAAATCAAAGCTTCAGACTAAAAATCTTTCACATTCAAAGGTTACACATAGAATGTATATCTAATACAGTTTGAAACTTCTCAGACTTACCATTTCCAAGTTACAGGGAAAAATATGTGAAAAATGTCTTATAAGGGTCACTCGGGTGGGTGTTTATGGTCCTCACACACAGGTTAAATGTCTATTAAAGGCCTAAATTTTGGGGCAGATATAAGAAAACACATAGATATATTCTCAGATGATATTTAACTTAGATGAGAGACATAGTTTGAAAGCTACAGTGCTCGAAAGTGGCAAAAAGTGCATAAATTGGGTCTCTGTGGGCACTTTTGAGACCTTAAGTCGACCCCTTTGGGTAAACCTACAGCCCTAAAATTTTCTACAGACAAGGATTACATATCAAAGTTATACCTAGTGCAGTTTGAGACTCATCAGAGTTACCACTTCCAAATTATAGGGCAAAATATGTGAAAAATATAGCAAAAAATCCCTAAGTGGGGGTCTTTATGGGCCTCAAACACAATTTTCTCCTCAACTTAAAGTCATGATTTTCGGCACATGTACTAAGAACATATTAATGTGTTCTCAGGTGAAATTTCAGCCAGCTGAGCATCATAGTTTGTGACCTAGAGGGCTCTTAGTGGCCAAAAGTGCAATTTCTGACCTTAAGGTGGCCATAAGTTCTCTTTTATTGGGAGTTTAAGGTCACCTTAAAATAGGGATCTTCCTTTGGACACCCTTAACATGTGTACCAAGTTTGAAAAAAAAATATTAATTTGTTTTTGTGTTATCGCGTCCACAAGGAAATTTCTACGGCGGCGGCGGCGGCGGCGGCGGCGGCGGCGCGACGGACCTGAATCCAATATATCCCCGACTTTCGTCTGGGGATATAATTATTAACATGACCCACAGGAGAAAAAACTGAAGCCTTTGTATTATATCTACCTTGTTAATACAAATAAATTCTGATACCCTATTATAGGCAGACACTTTAGCTGCAAACATTCTTAATTATGCATGGAGAAAAATTACAAGAAAATTATCATTTTGCTTATTGTATATTCTGCCAAAATATGACATAATATCTTAGCTTTAGAGTTGAACAATGTCATCTGACAAAAGCCTTTGGCAAATTCAAATACGTACTTTAACAATGTAGTCTATCTTGAATTTTGAGGACAATTCACACAAAGTATAGCTTTACTGTAACATATTCATCTGTTTCCTTTTCAATCTGTTAATTAGGAAGAATAAAGCATATCTTTATTGTTCCTACACTTTTCAGTATTGCAGAATATATTGTTTTTCAACTGTTTATTTTCTTTACAAAGTGAAAGCAAATGGCTTGATTATTCAAAAGAATATTGTTTTACCATGTTTTACCCTTACAGTCTTATCCAAGGAAAATGCCTGGAGAAAAATAATGGCTAATCTGTTTTGACAAAAATAAGAAAAACTGACATTTTTCCACCAGGTCATTTATGCATGACAATTTTTTTCAATGCAATGGGGCTTCTGGGAATAACAGAACTTTCAACAACTCTATAAATTATAAGAGCCACAATTTATGATGCCCTACAGCTGAAAAACATAGTACATACATCAATTACATTTAGATCAGTAATGTAGTAAACAAATGAATGGACAATCCAGGTATCTTGTAGTTTGTTGACATTTACACCTTTTCTTTGCTATCAACGAGACCAAAACATTAAACAAAATCAAAGGCTTAGTGAAAAACATACTGCAGGCTTTTGATGTGACGCTGTTCTTTGATACAAGTGACGTAGATGAAGCAGAGCACCTTAGTTACCCCCTGGAGGCTGTCATCTGATCACAACAAATATCGGGTATGACAAGGCAAGGACATATCCCCTCCTCACCCCATGTGATATAAATAGTATCTTGTGTAATTTGATCCTAATGGTAAGTGCACTTGAGCTTTATAACTGTTAACAGACGTATACAGTCAAGGCAGTGTAATCCATATTATCTGAAAATCTTATAAAACCAAATCTTTCCAATGTCTTTTATAATTCAAGGTCAGTGTAGTTAGAGATCTGATGAGTGCTAATAGTTTGTCTTGTGTAAATCTGCATAACTGGTACCAATTGTGAGGTCCCAGCAACTCTGTATTGTGGGTGGAAGATTGTCATAACTGGAATACCAGTATATCATATCTGTGGGAATCAAAGGCTCTAGTTATACAGTTATACAGAGCCTACTGTACCTGGTATCTTTAGAGTCTGAAGATTTATCAATGATTAATTCACCAGCTGTACATTTAAGTGGCTTTGTTTTGATTTGTAGACAAGTGATTACCAGTGTGAGGCTTCCTGTTGCACATACTAAAAAAGACAATAAAATTAATTTGCTCTTACAAATTATCTAAAAGGTAACATGTACCTGAGTAAGAGGCTTAAATTTTGGGCAACTTGTGGGGACAGTCAATGTAAAACTCCATTATCAACTTTTGCAGTAACTATAATTCTAATTCCAGTAAACTTTTATAGCACTTAATCTCTGGTTGAAATCAGTCTCTACTTGCAACAGCCACAAAAAACATTCAGATCAGTTGGTACGGAAAAAAGGTCAACACTACAAAAACACAGGCTTAGCAAAGAGTGTATAGAGGATATGGCTTGAAATACAGGTAAGACCGAAGTTTCTTCTTGAATGAGACAATAGAGGATTTCGAAGCATGAAACTCATCAGGCAATCCATTCCACACACTTGATGCATCAAAAGCAAAACTGCAGCCAAATTGCTTTTCTGGTTTATGAAATGGAGGAACAAAACTGTGGAACTACAAAAGGTTTACCTTCACCTCAACACCTAGTACTGAACAGACTAGTTTAATGGGAAAGATAAGTGTCAAAGTTGTTACAGTAACCAGTTTGAAGAAACTTGTAAACCAGTGAGAAATGCTCTAGATGCTATGGTTTTCTATTGATATATTTTGTAATATTAAGGTTGGATATTCTAATTACCATTGTATCATTACCATTTCTCTCTGTACAGGTAATGTCTATTATCTTTCTATTAAGGATTTAGCTTCAGATAAAAGAATGAGGTCACAGAGCATAATAAATACTGTATTAATTGCTTACTCTTTGGATATAATTTTCCATTTGAATTACTGCTTGATTACAAATTATTATTTTTTTCCTAAATTGATCCCCATACAACAAAAATGTTGTGCATTTTCATTCATTCGTATAACCTTTATTTCATGTTCATTTTATTCTATTTTTTTTTCTTTTTCTTCCAGTTTTCTATTCTGATAAAAAGCAATATATATGGCTGTAAACTATTTCTCAGTCTAGTCATCCTGTTAATTTCAGTAGAAAGTAAAGAATGGAGTTGTCATTTATGAAAACAATGAAAGACACCAGCCTCTGTCCTACAGCAAAGCAGTATTGATGGGTTAGCATCAAATAGATGAAATAGTTTTGTACTTAGTTCCTTGTCAGGGAAATTGGACACTGTATCAGCTTGGCTGAGCATACCATAGACTCTGTTTCTGCTCTATTAATTGATGAATGTATATGTATGGAGTAAAGCCTTCAACATTTGCTCGTAAAATCACTGACATATAGTGTTACAGTCGAACATTAAGTATTGGTGTATAAACGGTTAAATCTAGACCCTACTTTATCCACAGAAAGAAGCATATTTGACAATCATCTCAATCATCTGTCAATATGGAATCTGCTTCGTTGATGACCTGTTTCAAACATCAAGCTTAAAACACATTTATTCAAAAAGGTTTTTGCCCCTCAATATCCTTTATCTCCCAGTGGCACCTTTAACTCCATGGTTAAGGGCCTGTCTTTGGCCAATGGTTGTAAGATTTAGAGACAAAACTTTTTATTTGATGCTCGTTGAAATTTTGCTGGTAGAATAAGTCAGTGCTGTATATGACTAAATAATATCAGCATTTTTTTCACATTTTTGTCATTTGCCACCTGAATGTTGATTTCATGCAGCTTTCATGTTTACAGAATTTTAGCCAAAAAATTCCATCTAAAGTATATACACAACCTCTGAGAACTGAGGACTGGGTTCAACATCCAGGGACATGAATGCTCCTTCCTTTGGGGCCTGCACCTACTTCTCTCCAAGAACTACTTCAACCACACAAAAATGCAAGATTACTACACTCATCAAGTAAACATTTGCTGACAGTCCCAAAGTCCAAGTTGAAAACGTTTGGAGATCGTGCTTTTTCTGTTTGTGGACCAAAGGTTTGGAATGATTTGCCTAACCATGTAAAAACATCAACATCTAGCAGTGATTTTATGAAGAAGTTAAAAACTCACTTCTTCAATTGTGCCTTTAAACAATAAATAGTTATGTAGATATCCAGGCTGTAAAGCGCATTGTATACTGTTTGTAGATTTTGTGCTATAGAAAAACATTTATTATTATTATTATTATTTATTATTAAAGAAATATAAATTTATGTACTAGTTCTTAGTGACACCATTTAGGTAACCTCCTCTTCTGTGATTTTATTCATACTGATACTGTTATCCTGTGGTGGATGAAAAATTTTCAACTTGAGGTATGGTAGATGTAAATCCATTTACCTGTTCAGTTACAAGGAGTTCCTTTCTGGGTCAGGCACCCATTAAGTCAAGTTCACTTACTGATAAGCATGCTAGCCACAACTATATTAATACACAAGTTCTTGCTTAGCTTGGTCCTTTAGGTGACAAATTAAAAATAGTAGTAAAAAGAAGTGAAGAAAAAATAACAATTTGTTCCAGGTAAAAACTAGTCAAAGAAAAACATCTCACCCTAAAGCCCATTCACAGGCGTCATTTATAAATGTTATGATAGAATTCACTACTATTCAAACTTGGAGTATGTAAAGTTTTAAAAAGCACTGGGGTTAAATCCACAAAGGTGACCCTTTTTGAAAATTCCAGCAAGAAAATGTGGCAATCATTTTAAGCTTTGCGTTCATGTACATACGTCAACCACTGTGAACAGAATATACAGTAGACTGAGAATGGATATAAGCACAAGGGGGGGGGGGGGGGGGGGGGGGGGGGGGGGGGGGGGTCAGGACTATACATCATCAAATCCTGTATTGGAGGTAACAGTTACACAGAGTCCATTAGATTATGATTAAAACAATACTCACTGTTCTTTTTATAGAGTAGGACCTCCAGTTGCATCTGTTCCTGGTTCTCCAGTGAGTCGTTGATGCGTGACATGGTGTCCTTGTCTGTGAGTTCCCCACACATAAAGCCACATGTGCTACCTTTCTGCATCACCTCTGCACGGTTGTAGCCTGAGAGCTTGCAGAAACCCTCGTTGCAGTAGACTATGGGGTAGTCCACAATGCGGGCATTGGCCAACAGGAAGCTACTGTCTGCTGGGACACATAAAGTAGAGGGAACAGACTTAGTATGGAATACTATAGAACTGCTGCTTAATATGGTAAACTTTACAATTATCAATTTACCAAAACACATGTAATACCAGCATAATATGGACTACTTTAAGCTGGTCGACATGTACAACATAGGGAACCAGCTTAATAGGAAATACATCTGAACTATTGGGGCATGTGAGACAGGACACAATTCAGTGAACATGGGACATTTTTAAGCTGGTTGGCATGTCAAACACTGGGAACCAGCTTGACGTGGAATCCTTTTGAACCGGGCCCTCAACTCGTTTAATGTATAATACTATGGTGTCCAAAAAAAAAATCTCACAACGCTAAACGCTAAAACGCTAAACTCAGTTACTAATTTAACAGATTAATATTTTATGTTTTGGATGTCGTTCCATGAAAATATTGTTTAGATAAAAGAAAACATTAACATGATACAATTGGGAATTTGAGGGATCATATTGGCGCTTTGTAAAATCTGGGAAAAATTTTCTGCAAACTAAAGTTCTTCTCTAAATTTCCCACCCAACAAACACAATGCCTTTGATTTGCTAGTTTTCAGACAGAGCTCTTGTACCACAGACGTTAATGTGGTCACTCCATGATAAAGTTAATTCTAGTATGCTCATCATGTTCCCTGCACCTTGATTAGCCTAATCTCTGTCAACCTGGATAGCAGATAAATCCACAATCATTTAAACTTAGTTTAGCCCGTGGAATAGAAATGAAGATACATGCTGGATATGTGACATTATTACCTTCACACATTAACCTGGAGTTACTGGGTAGAATTTCTAACATAAAGGCAGGCAGTTTTACAGTACTCATAGTGCAGGAGCTCGTGTCTGGACTGACTTTGATTTTAAATTTGGGTATAAATGCTAAATCCTGGAATGCTACACGTCTCTACATAAATACACCACCCAGAAGTAGGCCCCAAAGAATGGAACATTGGAAAGTCTAATTCTTAATGAAATCCCCTTCATGCAAACACACAATATTGAACTAGTAGGGTTTTAATCATACTTTTTTTCATTCTTATTTATTTTAAACTGTTATTTTATCTAAGGTACAGTAATTGTGTTATTTATCACGGCGTATGAATGCGATGAAACTTAGAGTTATGAAACTTTAAGCTGAAGAGTGTGTGAAACTTGAATGAAAGTTAAGATTGGCTGAAACTCAAAAAATCAGCACTACATTCAGAAGGACTTCCTAATGACGCTTTTCCATTTCTGCAATATATTATAAACCTTCCCAGCAGGCACAGGTCCAATTCTTGACATCATGTTTTGGTCATGTTAGTATATGACATCAAGTAACTCTCACTCGGACATGATTTAAGGTGGTCACGTCATCTGACACAAATCTGACATCCCGTTTATGTGACATGACATGACTTTATGTGAATAACATACCTATAATATCAACTAGATGTCAAAATGATTACCAGACCTAACGTAATAGTATTATCCTATTCAGTGACATAAACTTGACACCATCCCAACATGACTCTGTGTAGTCATGTAAAATGATGAAAATATGATGTTGGAATAATATGATGTGACATGATATTCTACTCAGACATTGTTTCTGACATCTTAGTGATATTAATATGATGTCACTTTGTTGAGACATTTAAAGTGGAGTATCATCATGTCATTTGAGATCAGATTAACATTAGTAGTCTATAAAATTATGATTTCACTTTTGATAAATATTACAAAATCATCATGTGGATGTCTAAATCATGCCTAAGTCGGAATAATTTATCTAGTCTGTGTTAAGTCAAAGTTGGGTTTTCCATCCTGTAAAACAGCCAGGGTTATTAGGAGAGGCCCTCAGCTTTTTCACATGAGTAGGGGCAAATCCAGGCAGAGGTGACAGCCTGTGATTAGATACAGGACCTACTAACCAACTTGGCCTCTAGCCTGTGTGGATATTACTTTGACAAAAATAATTAATTTTTGGTATAGACAAAACAATCATGTTTAAAACTGTAACTAAAATGCTGTGTTGGAGCAAAAATCTTCAAGAAATAGGTTGATTTCATAAACTAATGTACACTTTAGTATTTGCAACCAAGCCAAATATTGAATAAATAAAGTAATATCTTTAGAAAAAAGTGCTTCAAATATTCAAACTTTTGTACCCATAATTTGTATCTTTACACATAGTATAAGTTTTTCAACTTCTTTACACATGACATTCATTATTTTCTACCATGGAATAATCTGTATAGTACATGGAAATGACTTATGGCTGTGTCAGGTAAGTGTACACAAATGGCAGTTGTATGTTGGGAGTTTAAGCAATTTAACATAATATTAATGTGAAAACAAGAATTGTTTAAACCAAATTTGTATTACTAAAAATTGGTTTGAGCACTTACGAAATGATGTCAATCAGATTTTTAAATCAGTACATCAAATTGATATCAGTTTCTGATGTCATATAGACATGAAGTCAATCCAAATTAAGTCATCCTACTGATGTCTCATGCTGATATCAAATTTATAATCGGCTACTAGATGTCATTTTTATGGCTTTTTCATATGTCAAATAGACTAGGCTACTAAAGATCTATTTGACATCTAGCATATGCTGTCATTTCGAATTTCAAATAAGCATGAGTTTTGGATGTCATACCCAGTGTCTTTTTGATTTCTTTTTGATATCCTATTGCCTGCTCCCAATCACCAATATACTGGGATCAGGAGGTAAATCTTCATTCTATAGGAATGACATTAAAACCATAGCGTACAGAGATCACGTACGAAAAATACAGAACTTCTCAATAGGTTTACAGCACTCAGGAGTCCATCGGAAACAGTTTATGAGAAATTCAAAATGTTTGAATTTGTAATAAACCTTTCCCGATCCTTGAATCCTGCATTTTCACAATTGGGAACTTGGTTTACAATACATCACTGAAATGCAACAGGCCGCTTAGGAGAAGCCCAATCAGTCTGATACATGGGACTTTCAGGTATTATGTAAATGGGCAAGTAAGTGTCTAATATTTGAAAATAATGGATTGTTGACCGGGCTTTTGTTTATGAGGTCCCAAAGGGATTGGGTCAACAGTCCATTATTTTCAAATAGTTGACACTTGTGAGGCTATTAAACTATTTAAATAACACACCTTCCTTAATTTGTAATTGCTAAGATCCCAGTAAACATTAACATATTTTAAAATGGTTAAAACATTTACAAATGGTTTATTAATACTGAAATTTTAAAAAACATTTTATAAACATTCTCTATAGAAACAATTTTGAAAAGATTTAATAAATGTTTATAAAATAACTGAAGAAGCTAGACTTGACTGAAAACATTTTGAAAACATTTATGAAATAGCTAAAGAAATGAAGGCTGTGCTGGAAATGTTTTTTTTTTCAAACACTGATCATGAAATGTTGGATAAACAGTACACAGAAAAGGCTTAGACAAATTCTTGACGATGTTTTCTGAATGCTTGTTCTGAAAATGTTTTTAAAACATATAATAGGAACTATTTTTTCATACCCATCATTTTTTAAAAACGTTTTTGAAATTTTTTCTGTCAAATGTTTTTGAAAACATTCCGTTACAAACGTTTTTTAAACCCATATTTTCAGAATACTTATATGTTTACCTTTGAACATTTCCAAACAAAGATGTCGGTGAGCAATAATAAGGGATTTTAAAGGACTTTTTCAAAAAAAAATTGCTTCCCATACAATCCCTAAAAGTAAGAACTGAATGGGGCACAATTTTTAAGCCACTATCATAAAAATAATATTTTCATAAGTGAGCAACTTTAAAAGACGTTGAATTTGACCTCTGACCCCTGTATGATGGAGACATTATTATGTTCATCAGCAACATTTTTCTGACATTTGTCATTACACCTTTAATAAACGGTTCACATAAAAGATTTTGAAACATTCTATTATAAATGGTTTTCTTAACCATTATTTTTTAACCTTTGCAAAACGTTACCTTTCAAACATTTGAAAACCCAAAAAGGTTTACTAGGAATGCTGTTTAACAACATTACTTTTCATTTCTATATTTCAAGTAGATGAAATTCTGGGTTTTATGATCATTTAGTAGAAATAAATGTGAAGGGTTTCTTTGGAAATATGTAAAATAGCCTCCATATATGGTAGTAATCATTGAGTGGAACAACAGGCCATTAATAAATTGTATTTTACTTGTTTTGATGCAGTTCTTTTTCCTATAAAATACCTGGATGGTATTTTTATGTTCAACTGGTTGTTATTTTTTTCATATGAACGACATCTAAAAGTAAGAAGTTAATACTAGTAAACCAAGCATCAATAAATTAGCTCTTTTAATTAATCATATCCGTTAACCCTTTTATCCACTAGAAGCTATAATTTAAACATACAATGACATTTTATCAATATCGTTTTCACAACCATTGCTTTTACCTGATTAAACATCAATTGTCGGGCTTCTAAAAGAATATTTTTAAAAAATTATTTGGATGTACTAGTTATACGAGATAGTCCATGTAATAGCTAAAAAAAATAGGTATGAAACCAGGCACCAGTCAATATAAAAACCTCAACTTTTAACTTGCGATTTCTCCGCCATTTCTTGATGGATTTCAATCGAACAAAATCTATCAGTACTGTACAAATATCTTTCTAATATTGATATAACATATTTCTGGCTGACGTAATTATATATGAACCACCACTTGTTGATGAATTTCTAATTCTAATTATCTATGGTAAATGGCGCCGTATAATATAAGCAAATATATCCAAGTCTGCGTGGAAAATAAAATGTTGACTTTGTTGATTCAATGGTGTGAAATAAATTGAGGAAGCATGGAAAGGTCAACTATAAAAAGCTTGTGTCTAAACATCAAGTTTGAATCAAAAGTTATTAACGACAAAATACACATTTATTAACGACAAAATACACATTTAGTGAAGACCTTGTTAAAATAATGTAGGATTGTTATGGTTGGAAGAGCCTCTTTTTGTTTTCAGTTATTTCTGACATATTTTAATTTTAATTCTCGAGTCATTGAAAGATGTGTTCATTTTCTTAAAACTTATACGCTTTAAAACTTTAACTGAATTTATTTAAAGATGGTTATCTATTCCTAAAAAAAAAAAGTTTGCAAGACAATGTCTTTCATCTAATGTTTGCTAATTTAATTAAAACCTATGCAAAATAATATTTGAAAT
The DNA here is from genome assembly GCA_964017235.1 of Sabellastarte sp. h YS-2021. Lineage (NCBI taxonomy): Eukaryota > Metazoa > Annelida > Polychaeta > Sabellida > Sabellidae > Sabellastarte > Sabellastarte sp. h YS-2021. Next base: position 109,384,541 of record OZ024928.1, on the reverse strand, counting down.
TTCTCTTGAAAAGTACTTCAGTGAGTGCAAATCTTAAAATACCAATACTTCAGTATCATTGAAATGAAATGAAACATAATTTGTGTACATGTATTTCTATACTTGTATTGTTTTTTAATACGATTTGATAATTGTAGTCTGAATTTATTAAAATATTTATTATAAAACAATATAACACGTTCACTTCATTATCCCAATATTAAATTTAAATTTTCAAAATATTTTTATTGATTACAAAGAAAAAATTTTTGTGTTCAAAGCAATATTTACATATTTAATAAACACTCAACGTAAAATAAAAAAATACGCACATAAATTATCCAAAGTACTAATAATTAAATTGCACAATTTTTGTCGTGAAACAAGGCGTAAGGATACACACATTCAGCTAAGTGAAAGGGTTTCCATGTTAATCAATAACTGATTCCAAATATAGCCATGTCTTGCGGCAAAGGATGGTGCGTCTACATCAATTGTGGATTTGTCAAGTGAGTCATTGTAAGTAATGAAATATGAGCAGGTGTAATAACACCATGACAACCTGTGTCTGTTTGTCCGGAGACTCTTTCATGTTTACTTGCGTGTAATTCATCTCTTGCTTTTTAATTCTTATGTCAACTGACAAAATCGCCCATATATTTCCATCTTTTTGTAGCTTCTGTATCATCAACTTCTATTCCAAAAATAAAACACTGAAGAGATGCAGATGGCTTCATCCTAAAGCTTATTTTCCTGGTAATACAAATGTGGTTGGTTTTTAGATTATGGAAGCTCCGGACTGCCAATTTTTTTTTTATTTTTATAACTTGAATATACCAGTTAGTAACTGGAATATGTGAGTTAATAACTGGAATATACCAGTTACTAACTTGAATATACAATTTAACTAACTTTAATGTACCAGTTAGCTAACTTGAATACACAAGAATATATGAGTTCGCTAACTGGAAAAAACAAGTTAGCTAACTTGAATATTCAAGTTAATAACTAGAATATACAAGTAACTGGAATATACCAGTTACCTAACTGGAATATATGAGTTAGCTAACTGGAATATACGAGTCAGCTTACTGGAATATACAAGTTAATAACTGAAATGTATGACTTAGTAACTGGACTATACCAGTTAGCTAACTGGAATATACGAGTTAACTAACTTGAATATATGAGTTAGCTAACTGGAATATACAAGTTACTAACTTGAATATACAAGTTGTCTAAGTGGAATATACAAATTAGTAACTGGAATATACGAGTTAGCTACCTGGTATATTCAAGTTATTAACTTGTATATTCCAGTTACTAACTCGAATATTCCAGTTACTAACTCATATATTAAAAGTAGTAACTTTTATTCCAGTTAGCTAACTCATATATTCAAGTTAGCTAATTTATATAGTTTCCAGTTACTAACTCGAATATTCCAGTTACTGACACATATATTAAAAGTAGTAACTTTTATTCCAGTTAGCTAACTCATATATTCAAGTTAGCTAATTCATATAGTTAGTTAGTTAACTGGTATATTCAAGTTAGGTATCTGGTATATTCAAGTTAGTTACTAGTACTTTCAAGTTACAAACTCGGATATCTCAGATATTAACTCGAATATTCAAGTTAACTAACTGGTATATTCAAGTTAGTAAAATAAAAAAACTTTGACAGTCCAGAGCTTCCGTATGAGATATATCTCTGTCCAGAATATATATTTAGACTAGTGATGTTAAGATACAGGAATAGACTATGCACTTTATGTTATACTACTTGTAATTCAAAATTAATTGAATCTGAATTTCATCACATATGTATATCCAGTAAATCTGAGATAATAAGAAAAAAATATTTTGTGCAGTTTGGTGCAAAATTGTCAGATTTTGAAACATCAGATAATGAAAGAAAGTCCTTTATTTTATGAAAAACCATCAAAAGATTCTTAGTAATTTTATTGTGGAACTATGGCAGTACAGAAAAAAGATGACTTATAAGCCGTAAGGGGCTGGGTGTTAAATTTATTAATTTGTTTAACTGTAATATACCAGTTAGCTTACTGTAATATACCAGTTAGCTAACTTGAATATACCAGTTAGTAACTGGAATATACGACTTACTAACTTGAATATTCCAGTTTACTAACTTGAATATATGAGCTAACTAACTTAAATATACGAGTTAACTAACTTGAATATACCAGTTAGTCACTTATTAACTCCAGTTATTAACTAATATATTCTAGTTATTAACTGGTATATTCGTGTTAACTAAGTGGTATAGTCAAGTTAATAAAATAAACAAAAATTGGCAGTCCAGAGCTTCCATATCAAATAACAAGTTGTCATTGTATTATTTATTTATTTATTGTTCTTAAAGTCCATAGTTTTTTAAGCGAAATCTCTAGCGAGGCTCATGCTTCAAGGAATCTAGGAATCGCTGAAGTTAAGCAGCAATGGGATATGTTAGTACTGGGATGGGTGACCGTTTGAGTTCTAGACCAGCTATGGGATGTGTCTGAGTTGGAATTTCTTTTTGTCGCCAGACTTTCATAAATTCCAGTGCACTACTCATGACTCTGATGGCTGTGCAGAAAGACTTTTTGGCCTTGTTGTTTCAGGGAGATAAATTTTAATTTCGCTTTTTATGTCTTAGAAGCCATTTTTCAAGAGTCAACAAAGCCTAATGGTCTCTAGGGTATCATTTATCTTATTTTTCTTTTGACAGTAAAATGCAGAGACGGTGGAGAATCACACTGCCCACAGCATTATTCTTTGTGACGTGTACATAAATTAAGAGAAATTTTCCACCTACATGTTAGGATGTTTATTTGAGGAGTCACAGAGGGATTGGGCAATTCCTAATGACATTTACTCCATCACACAGTGGCTGACTGTTTGACAGGGTGGGTATTTAATCACTAATTTGTAATCTCTGTAGCTTTGAGGTTTAAATCCAGCTACTGTGAGATGCACTGAAGCTTTTATCCCAATAATATCTTAGCTTTTGAAGGACAAGTAAAACCCATGTCTAACTTTCAAACATGGGTTGTAGCATTTCCTGACTCAGAGCATGGATCAGCTTTTAGGGTGAAATGTAATTGCATAATGTATTGTGCACCACATAGGTGTCTTGGTCGTTGTATATATATATATATGCCTTTGTATAATGAAACTTCCTATAACCAGGAGATTGGGTTCTATTTCCAAACAAGTTCCACATACACCTCAAAGAAAATGTAACAATATTTCTGGTTTACATATGCTTATGCCTGTATTTACAGTGATTCTACCAATAAAGGGTGTGCTCAAACAAGTCACAAAAGAGAGATTGGAGCCCCAACTGTGAAACCCAAATATCACCTGTTACATAGCTATTATACTTGAAAGAAATCAGATATCCTAATGATCTATAGACACTTCCGGTTGCCATGGTTTTAAAAACACTGGTAGCACAATGTGGCTGCCATAGAAGTAATAGAATTGATGCTGGTCTGTCATTACAAAGTAAATTACCTACAGCCCACCCATAGCTCTTAATAGAGAGAGAAGCAGCTGTATCTGCAGGACCTTAAACCCCTTTCACACTTCTCTCATAATCTGCCCCACTGTATCCACGTTTGGAAATCCGTCCTTTAAAGTCTAACATAGTGTCACATCAGTTGTAGTGTGTGGGATACACCTTTCTTAGGAAGGAAAAACAAAAGTTGCCTCAAGTATTATAAATAGATTTTTGGTCTATTGTCTCATTTTCTGCACTTTTTTCGGTACTTTAAGGATCCCTTGCTCCTACCGTGTCCATGATTTGCATTAGTGATGCATTCTGACATGTTAGGAAGTATGCATAACTGTCATTCTGTAGTAATAGAACTTAAAATTAGAAAAAAAATGACACGTTTAGTCAGTTTTACATACTTTGGTGACTCGTTTGGTGTACCTTGTTCAGATAGCTGATCTAAAACAGATTTATTATTCTGGAGAAGACATCTGTTCCAGCTCAGTTTTCTTTACCAAATTTTACAATATAATCATAGTATTTTATGTTTTCAGTGTGAACCTACAATTTTGAGTGACACTTTCAAATAACATTTAAATTGAAATGGCTTTTTAGGATTTTGCTTTATTCATAAATGATTTGCCAATGACAATTGCCACAACTTGTTTTTCACTAATCCCTGAAGGAGTCCGTCTTTTGGTGTTCATAACTCAAAAATGAAAAGAAAAAAGATGGTTGGATCCAGAACTAGATCTCTATGGCAAATCAAGATTTTTTATATGTGTTTTTCAGCACTTCCAGTGGGCGAGGGGTTGTGCATTTTTTTAGGCATTGCATTTCAAGGGACCAGTTTTTTCTACTCTCTCCAAAATTAAAGACGTAAACATTAGACAATTCTACCCTTGTATAAACTTATTCCTTGTGTAAAATTATATGTATTATTATAACTCATATTGCTGGATAACTAACATCCCAGCTATGATTTTGCTCAAGAAAACACAGACGAGCAAAGTAAGCAAGGTGTATTACCTTTAACTTTTAATCGGAAAATATTTAAGTGTATTTTAATATTATTTTACACCCCTCCTTCCCTGCTAAACCTTGTGGCTCTTTTTTTTATTAAGACTGTTACTCGCCTTTTATTTGTCAGTATTAAATAACTTGTTGTTACCATACTTTTGATATTTAAAAAAATAGAGCCTTTTAATTCTTCGATGCCATATCAAACGTTTCTTGTTGTCAGTTTGATATATGTTTTATAAAAAAATGTTGTTAGTAGTTTACTGTGCATTGTAAAGATCTGCAGTTTTCATAGCTGTATAATTATCCAACTTCAACCATGGCTTAAGAAATGAGTGAGACATATTGTACCGTAACATAATGATCTTTTTCATGTCTCAGCGGGCTTGTCGTTAGCAACTTTGGGATCTAATTCAACAGACTGTCACCTCTGTAAAAGTCCCACAAGTGGCAATGCCGAGGATCTGTCCCAATATCACCCTGACCGTTTTATTTATTTTTTATTTATTTATTTGGGGTTTTATGTTGCTTTTAACAGTGTACAGGTCATATTACGATGGGTAGTTGGAAGGGCAGAGGAAACCAGTACATACAGTTCGTTAGGGTTCTGTACTGTAAACTGCCGACCAACGGCAAGCAACTACCAGCTTTCCCACTTGAGGCCATGCTGGGAATCGAACACCCGGAGGCGAGGTGGGAGGCGAGAGTGTTACCACTCTGCCACCGTGGCCCCCACCCTGACTGTTGAACAGGAGGTAAAACACTAACCTTCACCATCTTGTCTCATAGTAAACCAAGTACCCACTATTCTGAAACACTGAAAATAAGGTCAACAGGTTTCAGAAGATTTGAAAGAAAAATAGATACCCCAGGGACGGTTATTCTCCGAACTTGCAGATTCTAAAGCACAACAAGGCAGGGATATCCAATAAATCATAAGTCCATAATTATAAATCATTTCCAGAAAGGTTGACATGTATGGTCAGTACGTGACAGTAGGTTCTAGGTGTGGAAAGTAACCTGGAAAATAAGGTTTTAATATGCTACGACTTCTCGGGTCTAGATCATCACAAAGTTTGGTTAAACTTACTGTAGATCTGTGTTTAATTGATGTTGGCATTCGTGCCACTTTTTTCTGGTTTGTAATTGTTATGGTAACTTTCCATAATTGATACTCTGTTTTCACTTGATAGATTTCATTGCATCTGTGGCTATATGTATTCAAAATGTTCATGAATTTAACATGTCTGCACTGACAATTGTGCAAATGTTTTATTGGATAGAATGCTCTGTCATGAATAATTCCCAACTGAGCTCAGATACATTAATCAACTCGGAGCAATGGAGCTGTAGAAACTCTCAATTGAATTAGTTTTCGCAAGTTTAAAAGAGTTTATTATCCACCATACCACCTATTTGACTTTATTTCACTATCTTTGGAAAAAATGACTAATATGTTTTTAAACAGACATATGTCGTGACAGAACTTAAAATTTGACAGAATTTTAAATTCTGTCAACAGAACATAAAATTCTAAGTTCTGTCTACAGGATTTTAAATATATATTTGTTTTCTGTATTTCCGGGTACCCTTACTTTGCATAATAAGGGTTACAGATTCTCCAATAAGAGCAATCTTCGTATTATTAGGTATTTCAACACCTATGTCAGCTATAAATATATTATAAACATCATCACCACCGCTAGGAAGGTATTCTTTTCATGATCGTTTATTTTTCTGTCTGGTTGGAACTTCATGAAAAAGAGATCAGAAGATGAGTCTTGGTTTTTTCCATAGGGCTTCTGCTCGTTTTTGTTACATTAAAATCTATACACAGATGACGGAGTAATCTCAAGTCAAAACTTTAAGTTTTATATTCACTGGTACCACTGGTTTCACAGCTATTTCTTGCATTATTTTGTTAAATATGGACTTATTTTACTAATTGTCCATACAAAACGGTGGATGATAAAATAGAACATCTCACATTAGATATATATGAAGAATATATCACCAATAAAAATGAAGAATACAACATTGGTGCTATACACTTGCGTATTGTCATCTTCATTCGTCATACATTTTTTATTGTATATATCATTCATGAAGTTTTCATACTTATATTCTTGGTATATGGATATTTATTTATTTATTTGGGCCTTTATGTCATTTTCAACGCCGTATAGGCCATATCACGACAGGTAGTTTTATAGGAAGCGGAAACCAATACATACAGTTGGTAAAGGTTCTGTACTGCAAATTGCTAGCCATCGATAAGCAACTACCAACTTCCCACATAGAGTCTGGGGTTTGAACAGCAGACCTCAGAGGTGGGAGGCGAGTGTGTGACCACTGCTCTACCGTGGCTCCTGGTATATGGTTAGGCTAAAATATCTGAATGCTGTCCTTTTGGTTTTATTTCACAGTGTACCAAACAATCCCTGTGTCAATTTTACCAATTCTGAATCAAGTGAATTTGTCTATCATATAACCCCAAATAAGAGAACCAGCCATAACAGTTTCGCCTTAAAACAAATAATGTAAAATATACAATATATAGATTTAGTTTTCAAATTACTTTACACAAATTATTTATATATTTTTAAACCTACACTACAGATGCATCACTAAGTATTAACTACAAAATATTTGCTTGAGATTATTTTCCTTTGATTATGTCAAATGGTACTCATTTGATATCCTTTCTATTATTTTAAGACTATGCCAACCATATTTGTTCACACCAGTGATCTGAGTACTAAGTTCTGTATCTCAGATAATCATTTGACCCTCAGACCTTTGGTCATGGGTTTAACCCATAACAACATTTTAACATACTGATGCCTTGCCCCAATATAACTCAAGCTGTTAAAGGGGACGTAAAAATGAAACTTTGATTTTGCAAATTTATGCAGAAAATTTGATTTGATGAGTTGAAAAAAATGACTAATTATGATTAAACAATTGTATTAAATACTATCCATTGGTAATAGTGGAAAAATGTTTGATACTAAAGAAATTTGTCTTGCAAACTCAATCTTTGTATTTGTTGTTGGGGGGGGGGGGGGGGGGCTTTGGGGACTGTCGGTTGCAGTGTCAAGGCACTGCAGATGTCAGTCCTCAGGACCCCTCTAATAATGTTGGGATGTGTCTATTGTTAGGGTACCAGTCTACTTTACACAGGTTGTTTGTGTTGTTTATGGGTTACCTAGTTCCTTAATGTTACAAGAATTCTCAGTTATATTAACCAACAATCATGTAGAGTTCAAGTACATCTATGGCTCAAAAAACTTCTCACACTTTAAATCTCGCAATCTGATTGTCTTTGGAAAGAATCTTTGTGCGGTTGTTTGTTTCCTTTTCAAAATCTTTGGGGTGTCATTTTTCTTGTGATTTTTGATACAAAGAGGATCCCCATGACAACCAGGTCTGAGCTGAAATGTCAGGGCATTTTAAGATATGGTGAAAAAAGTGAGTATTCCCAACGGCAAACCAGACATCAAAGCGCTGTGTGTTCCTGTACTGGGGAGATGTGTGTCCCAAAGTGGTACTGTATACAACCCCCACCTAGCGTAAAACAATGACAATTTGCTCTTATCTAAATTTGCTATACTTACAGGGAAACGTTTTAATGCAAACAGTGTCTGACAATGCAGAAGCTCTCGCACATGAGTAGTCATGTAAAAACCATAAAACCAGTTCTGGATAAGCAATTCGGATCCGGATCCAGACCATATCTTTGAAGAGGACTGAGCCACAGTGAGGCCCACCTTTAGCGACAATATTTTGTCAAACTCTGCCCCAAAACTTTTGTCCTCCTATGCAATTTGGACCAGCAGTTTGTCCCCCGGTAATTTACCTACACCTTAATAAATTGTTATAGGGTATGAAAGAATGTTACTTAGTATGTTTTCCCTGAAGTTATCATTGGTTTATTCCCCCTGGTATCCCATGTTAGACAAAAGGTTAACAATGTGTGATGTAATGTCGCTTTCCGCAGTTATAATCATGCTAGGACAGACCTTTGGTCAATCTCACATGTTGCCATGAATTTAAAGACACCGCTAGAGGTGATAACCTAGTGATTAAATGTAGTAGAAAAGCTCCTGGCAATTCTTAAGGAAAAGTATTCTAATTTTTAGAAAACATGGGAACCATTATAATTGAGTAACACCTCTTTTTGACATGATTATTTCTGTTGAATGTTTTCTATGAAATCTGTGCTTAATTGTACTGTTATTTATTTTTTGTATATTTCTGCTATATCATACTTAAAGGTGGTTAAAAAGAGATCAATAAAGATAAAAACAGTCAACGCCCCTCCAATTCACAGCTGAGTATTTCAGAATTTTGTACACAATATCCTTCCAACACTCATCTGTAATATTTTTTATATATTTCCCGTATTATCGATTTTCTTGGTCTTACTGTAATAATTATATATATATACACCATACTTGTTTCTTATGTAAGTATTTTTACACGTGCAAATGTCTCTTCTTTTCTGAGATTTTGTCATTCAACCCTACTAATTAGCAACCTGTCAAACAATAACAATGTTATCACCATTTTTGGTAAGGGTTTCTGTGTACTCCTGTGTAAAGAAAGAAAAAACCCATATCAGTATACTCCCTTCAGGAGTAGGAAATCACGTCCTTAAGATCATAACGGGATCCTAGTCTTTGAGGATCTTAGCTTTCCAAATCACACCTCCATATTAACACCAGATATCAATTTGGAGATGTGTTAATTAAGTGTCTGTGATTTATTGTTGACCCTTGACAGCTAAACAAATATTTTGCATAGAGGTTAGCTTTCGCTCATTTGGGGCGAGGATATTTTGTACCTTATTTTAGTACCCATTTCATTGGTGTGAAATTAGTGTCCTGTGTGAAAACAGTGGCCAAATCCTATGGTGGCAAAATCAATGTTGGCAAAATAGATCTACTAAAAACCATCCTCAAAACTGCAAGAAAAAAACAACAAAAAGCATAATAAAACCTCACTTTTTATAGAACTCCTTCAACTTTTACTTATTTTAAGAATTACTTTAGTTTTCATGCAAAAAGAGTATGTCACCTTTTTTACATTTAATTTAAAATAAACTATTTCACTTTGTGCAATTTTATTGTTATGGAATTTCATATAAGTGATTCTGGTTTGGAGAAAGTTTTTCAGTTTGGGGTATTTCATCAATAAAGGTAAATATCTCTTTTGTTGGATCAGTTTATTTTCAAGAAACTCATTTTTAAAAAAAATTAGATTTTGATGGAAGTCTTTTCGGAGAAGCCTCATACACTGTCCATATACCAAGAGTCAGTTTTTAATTTTAATCCACTATTTCCAGTTATTCTTTTCAAGGAGTAAACTTAGTGTTACATGAATAGCTGCCTCTTTCAGAAAAGAGTATTAGTCATCTATAAAGGCATCGAACATCATGTATATATATACAAATGAACTGGCTCTTGCCTATTCTACTGCTATTTTCATTTTTGTTGTGTTATTGTTATTTGGGTTGTTTCATACAGGTGATTGAATAGATGAATGTACTTTTTTTATTTCTCACTACTGTATTTTATTTTGGGTATTATTGCAGCAATAGAAATCATAATTGAAATAACCGACTAAACCTGTTCAAAAGTCATATCTAGAAATTTATAGTCTGGCGTTTTATGTCCCCTGCAATTTTTAAATCTGTAATGGTATAGTAATGCTACAAATTTGAAATCCTGCCAAATTTTCTTCAGAGAACTTCAAGTTAGATGTTTATAAAAAAGCATTAATGTAAAAGGGGGTTATCAACTGGGGTTAGACGTTCAGGAGAAAGTACAACCCTGCCATAGTGGGCTTGGTACTCAGGGTAATTTGAAAGTTATGATAGGTAACTTCCATAACTGATTCATTAAATAAAAAAAAATGAACAATTTGTTGTAGCCTAATATCTAGACCTCGGAGTAATACCTCCAATACTAGGATTTGACGTTGGGATGTCAAAGACTCCAATTGGTTATGTCATCCATTTTTGCCATCAGTTGAAACTCTTATGTCAGAATTTCAAATCGTGATCAAATTATCCATCACAAATTTACCACATCTAGTTGTTTTGAAGTGTACACTTTATGACATGGTTAAATGTCCAGTCTGGTAGAATTTCAAATTTTCCTGACATAGTAAAACATATCGAGTATAGAAGTCAATGTTACACAAACATAATAATGTTTAGGTAATTTAAACACCCAATCAAAGTTTTGAACATTTAGTTTTGCTACTTTCTATTTAAATGATTCAGTATGATGGATCAATTTTATTAGTCCAGTCCTTCGCAAGTTAGATAGTAATCTTAGAATTGATTATGGATCAGAAAACACGATTATATGAGTTGTTTAAGTTGCATTTGCAAAAAAAAAAAAAAAAAACAAAAAAAAAACACCATCAAAATGAGAAGTAAAGATGGAAAAGAAAACGAAAATTGTTGCATCTTACAGGGAAAGTATGAAAATAGTTGCTGTTTGAATTGTAAGAAAGGGTTAAAAAGGCATACTGGTGCACATTCAAGTGCAAAAAAAAGCTCTAGAGATTTGTAGTATTATATAAAATCCATTTCTCTAGTAATTGCAAGACAAGACATGTATGACACCCTGGTATGGGGCCATAAAAAGGCATGATTTCGTATAATTCCTCTAAGTTCATCTTCTATAAGAAAAAGGCCCAAGGTGTATGACATGAGTAAATGAGTAAAACTGGATTTTCTACCAGTACAATGTAAAATTCTACCAGATTGGACTTTCTACCATGACAGAAAAATATGTCTATGTTCAAAAATGGAGAAAATTGAAAAAAAAAACATGTGTCTTAACAGTAGTGGTTGCTTCACACTGAAACTTTGACCACTCACCGATAGTTAAACTATCAAACATAACTCCCAGATTTGATGACGTTTCATTCAAATGTAAAAGATACGGGACAGGTGTACGGAACTTAAGTTGTATTAAAAGATTTGTATTTCTATCATTAGCCAAGTCATGTTACACATGTATTTTTAGTAACCTATAAATTGTTTATATCACTTAGCCAGTGAGTCAGAAGTGGGATTCATTACATTATTTCGGGTGCCGGCTCGAATGTACCCCCCCCCCCCCCCCCCCCATTTATTAATAAAATTAAGCAAATTATGATGATTGTCTTTATCATACTATTGTACTGCCTATGACGGTCGAGGTTCTTTACAATGTTACATTGAAAGACCGTTTCTATATAAATAAGGTGATTATCCGATCCAATTTGCCATTTTCTTTTCAGAAAGACAGTAATTGTAGTTAAAACATTAGACACAGCACTTTAGTCCTCAGCAATTGAAATACTGGAAATTTGTGCATAAACATATTATATTTCCAGTAAACCCATTTTCATTTAACATGATTGAGATGCTTTTTATTTCAATTTCTTCTTCATTTTCCATAAAGTAATGCTGATAAGCTCAAGCAACATTGGTACTTAAACAAGATACTGGAATGCTTAATGTGTTGATGCAAGTGGATAATGGGATTAGACCATTGAAACACCCATGACGTCTATAGCTTACAACATGAAACCACATTCGATTAACAAATCTTCTTTTCTTTTTTTCCTTTTTTGGGGGGGTGGGGGGGGGGGTGGGGTGGGGGTGGGGGGGGTGGGGGGGTGGGGGGGGTGAGGTGGGGTTTGGGGAGGGGTGGTTACACAAAGACATGCGTCACATGACGGGTACTGGAGCTGCAGTCTTACAAGGTATTTTATATTTCATGGTTTCGTGTGGTTTACAAAATATTTGTTTCTTTTATTTCTGTATACTAATTTACGTTTTTATTGTGAGTAATAATAAAAAGATTTTGATATGATTATATACATGTTTTTTCTGAACACAACTAGCTTGTAACCCGAGAACTGTAGTAAGTCATTTATATATTTTTTTTTCTGTGATTAAAAAAATTGTACTCTCAGGTGAAATCTATAATTTTGCTAATTATTAATGCACATGAAAGTTTTAAATGTCAGTCTTAGATACCAAGAGATTTAAGATGAACAAAAAACCGTTTCTCTAGACATTTGAGTGTCTGCCTAGAATCGTTGAGACATATCAGACAGTGAACATAACGACCCCTCTGCTCAGGCAATAACCTGGTTTCTTAATGGCACTATGTCTGGTTTCTGTCTGTTCCACAACAGCCAGATGCAGAGGATTCTTGTTTGCCAGGACTTCCTTAAAGACTTAACTGTCACTTGGATAACCATGAGTTTCAGATAATCGACAGTATGGCTGTAGTATTGTATTTTTATATTACCTGATTTCTGAGTCTGATTATTTAAAAATAATATATTGTATTCCGTCATCTATTTATCCTATTTGTATATTTTGTAATTGTAATTTTTAAACTTTTACAACGTATGTCATTGACAATGGTGTTGAGGTCTACTTGTTGTTAAAGTTGTCATTTAGTATGTAGCTTGAATTTTCATGAAATTTTCTGATAAACCTATTTATTTCTGTCAATGTGTAACAACATTTGAAATCATTGTAAATCTATAATATATATTTCTGTATTGAAAAGTTTGTGCCAAACATTCAAATTACAATGCCATTCACAGTAACGTGTATTTATTCAACACTGACATTATCAAGATATGATTTGTAACAAGACTTAATCACTTCAGTGGAGATTTTTTGAGAAAATGTGACACAGATAATGTTCTGTGTCACATATTTTTAATATCTGACCTTTCATATCCCCTAAACCCAGAAAAAAACTACATATAACATTAAAAATGAATCAGCTTACAGATGTGACAAGATTTCTTCAATTCTTAACAGCAATGAGAACATAAATGTCATAAAAACTAACTTATGGTAGAGGTGTCTCCGCTGTTATCTCCAATTTGAAGAAGCAGTCATTTTTACAACACCATCCATCATATTATATTTTCATAAAAACCAAAACACTTACGCGTGCCATTAGATCTCCGAATGATGTTTTCCAGAAAGGTATTCTGTGGGGCAACTAGTCCCCTCCTTGAAGGCATGGCGAGCCCTCTTACCTTATACCAGTATTACTGAGAAAAAAAAAAAGAAATGGACGGCAGTAAATTACTGCCCCAATAATTCTTTCCACTGGGGTCAGTAGTCCCCTTTTGAGTCTTTATTGTTTATCCTGGATCTGTAAGAGCAACCATGGTAATCCACCTTCTTTAGATTTTTGCTATATAGTTTCACAGGCCAAATATATCCAGATGAAGTTATAATATCCATATCCGGTTGTATCTCAATCTTGATTCTCCATTATGACCCAAAGTACACTATATTACCCATGTCCCACAGGTGTTTACTTTTGTTTACTGGTATAAATCAGGATATTTTTTCTGTGTTTTTTTCAGTGATTCGTTGAATAGTATTTTATCTACACACACCTTATCATTTTGAATATTCATATAAGAAGAGAACCAGTGTTTTAAAAATTATAAATTTTTTCTTCGTGTATTGTATGTGTATCCAATAGATATATTAAATTTATTTTATTAGATCCATAAACTGTACAAACAACTGTATAAAGAATATATCCAAATGCTTGTGTTGCCTTTTCACTTTTCTTACATTCCCAATGTTGTCATCAGTCGATTGTTGCTTGATACATTTTTCATGTGATGTTGATTTACCTGTTTGGAGCATGCGTAGTGGTGGTGCCTATGGATGAATAGAAGTGGAGGGTGTTTGGAGTCCCCCTCCTCCCCATTTTTGTCCATGCTGTACCTGCTTTAACAACCCCACTGTATAGATCGGTTCAATACTGCTAAATTATTGCGCATGCTGGCTACTGTTTTCCCGTGATTTACCCCAACAATGTGGTGGTGGGGCTGTCAGGAGGGGGGGGGGGGGGGGGGCCTTGTAACACTCCTCTACATTCTGCTGAAAACACTAATATCCTAAATAGGTGTAATAATAATGATGATAATTGGAAGAACAATTTGGTGTCTTATTTTGGAAAGGAGAATTAGCTGGGTGGCAAGGAAATAAGACACAATACCAAGAAACAAGAAACCAGCCAGGGGAAATATAGAGAGAGAAGAATCTTGGTGCTGACATGTTTGTTAAAAATTACATACAAATGCATGAGAGTTCTTGTTTGTTTATTCAATGTTGTTTCCTTTGCCAGAAACCCCCCCCCCCCCTCGGTAAATTGTGTCAAATATAAAAAGGCTTAGTTAACCAGTTAACCAGTTCATGCGTTATGTATAGTATGAGTAAGTAAATACATTTGTTGTGTTACCTTGCTCTATTCATGTATTGCTCCATTATTTTAATTTTTTTTACAATTTTGTAACAGGGTTAAATATTACACAAAATCCGTATCCTGACAATTTCACACACAAGTCTCGGCAATAGAAAGGTATGGTAAGTTTTCAAGCAGACAAACAATTTTATGGATACTCCATATCACCCTTGAACAGTTGGGTAAAACGAACCTGCTATTCTATCAATAGTTTATATGATTTTCAAGGATCATACAGTTCTATCAGATTATGTGCGTCCAGCTGAAACCCCGAAAACCCCAGCTGAGACCAGAAGGTCAGATTTGAGACAATGGGGCCCATATAAAAATTTAACACTTATGTTATAAGCGTTGAAAAACTATTGGTGTGAGCCTAAGCCAAAATATCATCATATTTCTAATATTTGTTTTAGATGTCAAGTGAAATAACACAGTATGATATAATTCGTACAAGTTACTTCAAATAAGAAGTTTGTTCGCCAAAATGTAGCCCTTTTAAAAATGACATATCCGTGAGTTACTGATGTTACTGGTTTTACTGTATTTCCGGGAGAAAATCTATTTATTCCTGCTTGTTATGGGGAGGGGCTTGAGGGGTTAATATGTGGTCTTTAGGTGGCCACTGACGCAAATCTACCATTGCTATGCCAGACTCCTTAACAGTTTATAGTTAGGTGTTACTGTCAATTAATTGTATTGATGATTTAATTCAGTCTTTGTTTTGCACATTTCCAGGTTACAGTGTAAATGGGGGATAGAATGAGGGTTTGCTATTGATGGGAGTTATTTTCTTACCCAAATTAAGTAATTCAGTAAGTGCTGGTCTGAATACTGATACCATACAGAAGATCCTTACTAATCATCATCATCATTAGTGCAATAATTGTACATATTGTTTGGAAATGCATTTTTTTTTAAACTTTGGCACAGCGGCTTAATATTGTGTTCAATTTGAAAACAAAAAATTATTTATATAGCTATGATATGTGGGCTTTATATATTACGACATTATGTAGTTATTATACTCGCATGTAATTATTGAAAGTACTTGCTAGCTAGCTTTAATTATGTGTAAAGAGCTAAACAAATCCTACCAGCCGTAGAACTGTTTTCCTCAAAAGTGAAGAGAAGAATTGTAGAATGGCCACTAAATGACACCACAAAGCCAGCAGCTTCCCAAATCCAATGAACACCGCTTATGTGATCATCTTAGCTACTATAAACACTTAACAGACCATCTGGAAACAGGGTCTAATGTGTTGTCCTGGGTTGCTGTTGTTGAATTTGTGAACATTTTCCCACGTCTAATACTGAGACGCCCTTGTTTCAATTCTTGGGGCATAGTTTTTTTGCGCTACCCCTGTTTCACTGCGACGAGTTTCACTCACGACTGCTCCTACAATGTTGTCCCGAACATAGTCTTATAGATGGTGCAATTTATTTTTTCACTTGTGTAATCCCAGCTGCCTGTTGAAAATATTTATAAGATGCTCAAAAATCTTTACAAGTGAACTTTTCTCTACCAGGTACTCAACTTGGCAGTCTCAAGGGAATTATGACTAATCTTTAATGTGCTTTGGCTTATCTTTGGCTATTACAACCGAACCTTTGGGGCAACGGCCTATCTTGTACACTTTTCTGTAGCTTATTGGTCTGATACCAAGAGAACATTAGTCACAGGAGGATCCCTGATCTCTGCACAGGGGTTACCAAGGCTTAATCGTATAAGTGATCTTTATCAATGGAGGCAGACTAGCAGTCTTTGGCAAATTGTGATCATTTCTGTTGCGGGACAAATCTGTTCACTTGGTAAAAATCATATGGTTTATCATTTTTCTGGCCAATTGTTGCAGGATCAGCCATAGCAGCTCTCAGGGTTTAAATTCACCTAGATCCTATCATTAGCCCTAACAGTGGAACAGTAGTATAAGGAAGTCAAGGATATTTTGAAATTTCACAAACCCTCCACATGTTAAAAGTAAATAAAATACTGCTGTTAACAATATAAGTAGATATATACTCATTCATTTACATCGACTTTGTAAACGTGGATGTACTGTAAAAACTATTATTTTTCCCATATCAAGCATTAAAATTCACAACTCCAGATCCTACATTTTATGTAGACCATATAATCAGAACTACATGCCTGATAAATCAATGTTGGAGATGAAGGAACAGCAGGAATATATGGGAAACCTAGTCCGGCTATATTTAGTCCAAGCCATTCTGGATTTGCAGAGAGTACTGTTACTTCAGGGACTTTTACATGCCTGTTGCAGTCCTGAGATACAGGCTGGCCCATTAATCTGATTATCTGTGACCACTCTGAAAGACATGAAAGGAAGCAGTTGTTAACATTTATGAGTTGTCAATAAGGGACATGGACTTCTGATTGAGATAAAATACAACAGAGACTCTGCAAGTCACTAGGGAAGGATTAACCATGTTTTGTGTAGGTTCATAGGAAAATTCTGTATTGCTTGTACTTTGGCAGCCAAAACGAGTGGCTTGGTTTTGTTGCCTACCCAGATACATAAACTTTGTTTAAAAAAAGGGATATCCCCAGCAAACTAAATAACTTATACGGTGCACAAATGATTCTAAAGCACCTTATGTTATGTCTTTTGCTGGGGATTAAGCTGTCTAGGAGTTTTAATTAAAATTTAAACGACAACCACTACAACAATGTTATCCAATTTGTTAAGTCACTTTAAGGGTTGTGCACTAAAATAACGTTAGTAAATATTAAGCATTTGTAACCTTAAAAGGGTGAAAGGATTGCCTTAATATTTCGATTTATATATTTGATAATGTATATAAAGTACCCTTGGATTTATTTTTTCATGTAATTTATATATCAGTCCCCTTTTCAGACTTATTCAAAGTTTTGATTTTAAATGGCATTTTATTACATGTACTTGATTTTTTTTCTTTTTTTTTTTGGGGGGGGGGGGGGGGGGTTCAATATCGCTTTTAATATATGGTAAGGATCACGATAGGGCCATCAGTCAAATAATGCAGATTATATGGTCATAACATTACACTGTAACTGCTAGAAACCTTGAACTTTCTAATTCAAGGCCAAGTTAGAGGCTTGAACCCTCAATCTCAGAGGTGGGAAGTGAGTTAGTTTCAAATGCAGTTACCGATCTCTCTAACTGATAGGTCAAAAAGTTACAGTATTTTTTATACTCATTTTAACAGCTAAGCAAAAAGTGTGCCCCCAGTTGCTTGTAATGTTATACAGGAATCTAAAATTCTTTATGGCAATCCAGTAATCTATTCAATAGCCTCTCCTTAGTAATTATTTGTAAACATATAGTTTAGTTCACATTTCTGAAAAAAAAACTAGAATTTTATTTCAAACTATCCTGGAGACATTGTTTGGACCAGTTATTGAACCAATCTTAAGTTACACTCTAAATCCATAGAATTTTCAAACCACAGGTGTTACTGTCTTTTATTTTTTCTCACCATAGATTTTCCTCATCAATGAATGAGGTTATTTTAAACATGTGTAAGTTATATCTCATGGTGAGATTCACTTTTTAAAATGAGGAAAGGCTATCGGGTTTTATAAGTCTCAGGATGGTTATGTTATGTCCTTTCCTCTCTTCTTGCTTGCTTTTCACTTCTTTGTACTCCATATTATCTGGGAAACCCATGCAAAGCTTTTCTCGTGGGGATTAACAATATAATACTCGTGCTACGCACTCATATAATATTGTCATATTCATGCATGATATATACATATACATTTTTTGTATACATATACATGTCATTCGGGAAATTTTCCTATTATCAATGAACCTGTGACATCATTGCGGATTCCTTTACGAAAGACATCGAGTGAGGAATAATAGTTTGGCAAATAGAGAGGCAAAATAGTTTTTACAAAAGTTAAAGTTTATTATCTATATGTGATTATTTATAACACTTTTATAAGTTTTGCCTATGACTTTTAATAAATGAATGAGGCACAAATAGTTGTAGTGAAAAAAACATTGTCCAAATCCCTGTTTCAGTCTGTTTTGATTTATTTTTTCTTCCCCCCACCCCCTACCTGTACCCTTGACACAGCCTTGCAAATTATTTTCGCTTCATATATATTTTAAGACACATGTCAGCTGAACACAGGATGTTGTTGTTGTAACCCTGATAAATCTTTCTTAATTATCCCTATTTTTTGTCCCTGAATTTGTCCTCAAGGCTCCACTTTAACCAACGTTTCCCAGAGTAAAGCTACAAATTTCTGAAAAGGTTTATGTTCTATTATGAATGTTTCTTGAAACCAAAAACGCAAATATGTTAAGTGAGCATAAAAGTATCCAATTTCTTATGAAAAAGTATTCGTGTTCTTCTTAAAATCAATTTTGCAAATTGAGTTTTTTGTACACCAGCTTACATACTGAATATAAAGGCTGCTGTCTTATGTAGAAATATATGCTCTCTTTAATGCCCCATTCACATTACAGGTGGGTTTTCAGAGGCGGATCCAGCTTTTATGTAAGGTGGGGGTTCACATTGAGTAAGGTGGGGGTTCACATCGAGTAAGGTGGGGGTTCACATTGAGTAAGGCGGGGGTTCACATCAGACATATTATAACTAAGGGGGTCGGGGGGCATCCCCCCTGGAAAAAAATTAATTTTTGGTAAAAATAGAGATAAAAAATATTTCCTGTAAATTTAACACCACTGTCAAGAAATAATTTTGTACTTTGGGTTGAACCCCTTTACATTATTTTTCAAGGGGGGGGGGGGGTTCGAACCCCCTGAACCCCCCCCCCCCCCCCCCCTGGATCCGCTAGTGGTATACCCCGCAATAGTAGTCGTTTGGCAAAGCATCCCTGTCCTTCAACTACTGTCTGATGTCCATATGTGAACTTGGGACACAGTGGCGAACATCCAGTTCCTTAAACCGCCTTTGGAAATTTTTAAAGTTTAATGTTTAACATTTCCGCCTCTGAATTTGGAACCATGAGCATGCACAGACGAAATTTTCATATGGTAACTGAAGGTGTGGTCCTCAGTTTATATAAGCTTGTGACACGTTAGTACGATTGCAATATTATGTGAGTGGTGGTAAGTGGAAGTTGTCTCTCGGTGACACAAGTTTATACTACCCTGATCCTATTGCCATCCTAGTGTTATTTACATCAACACGTATGGATACACCAAACCTTGGAAGATATGAGGAGTCCTGGGAGGCGGTTCCGCCGCCAAGTAAAACTTCTAACCACAGGGTATACTGCCTTCAGTATGAATAAGGCATTAGATTTATAAGAGTGCATTGTGAAAGTAACGAGGTAACAAAGATAGGTCCGAAGTGAGCAGAAATTTGCAACAAAAAGTTTGAGAGGAATTGAACAGGCAAAAGAGAGAAAGATTGAAGAAAATTTCTGTAACATATTTCAAAATATTTTATTGTCAGTGCATGTGTAACAATAACAAAATACTGGTCATTTTTTCATTGATCCCAAAACCCATCATCTTCAAAGACATTAGTAAGTGAACCACTTCCGTAAGTCTGATGGTGATTTTGAAAAGCCCCGGGGTTAGATGTTGTTGAAGGTTCACATTGTAGATATTGCTTGCTATGGTTACTGAGAATGTCTGTACTTGATGAAGAAGACTTCTGACAAATTCCCTGGATTTCTGCACTGTCCTCCTCTTCAGATGAAGCTGTCCTTGCACCAGACCTTGCAGGAGGCTCAGGTAAGGTTGACACTACCTTATCTAAGCATTCATCCTGGTTCCAGGGCAAAGAAACTCTATGTTGATTTCGCCTGACACCTAGACAGACATATATACCATTCATGACACAACATATTTGACCGATTTTGTTATCTTATATATACAATTTTCTAATTAATAACTCACATATATATGTGTATATACAACTAATTTCTATATATGACTTTGCAATTCATATATACCACTTAGTAACTCTTAAATTCTATTTGCCATCAGGTCACATATACAAATTTTTATCTTGTATATACAATTTAATAACTCATACATATATATGGCTTACTTATAGTCATATATACAACTTACTGAATCGTATATACTAGTTGTTAAGTCATATATTCGAGTTATTAAGTCAAATATAAAAGTTACTAAATCGTATATACAAGTTATTAAGTCATATATATGAGTTATTAAGTAGAATACATGAGATGCTAAGTTGTGTATATGAGTTATTATCTGTTTTCAGTTGAGGTGAACATTAAATATCCTATGTTGATCACAAAAAATTATCATGACAGCAAATTAGACACATTTAGATTCAAAATATTTATTAACATCATTAAATAATAAAAAAAATACAAACCTTCCCAAATGTACTGAGTTGTAAAGTATATGCCAAGTTAGAAATTGTGTTTATTGCTGCATAATTGCAGTCTGTCACTATAGATATTCCTGAATAAGTCTTCAACAAACCTTTACAAGGTGATGAACATCTTTCCACTTCTTCATCAGGACACTGAAGAGCTCCATCTGTATCCATCCTGGGTGACTCCCCATGCCCAGAACTGCTGTCGACTCTTTCACTCTCTTCATTCTGTAACCAAGCAGATCCACTTTCACTGGAGATACTGAGTTTATCGTCTTCGCTGCCATATTCCCCTTTAACATCACTGGCAGGGGAAACAGACCGTCCCAGTAGTAGAGGCATGTCATGGTTCACTTGTTGTCTCTCACTGGTGGTGCTTGTTTGATACTTGTATTGCAAAGTATTGCCCTCTTCAACTTCTGTTACTTTGTCTTCATCTGTGTCTGGTTCAATCTGGTTCAGCAAAGTATTCAACACTGGTGCCTTGGTTTTGGGGCTTTTTTTGAAAGAGAGCTGAGTACTCTCAGATAAGAAATTGGAAGAACTACATTCCCCTTTCTTGATATTGAATTCTAGTTCATCTGGGTGATACCGTGACTTGATACTTGGCACAGCAAAGCTTTGCCTTTTGCTTTTCTCTTCCCTTAGGAATGAAAATAAGTTATCGATATACTTCATATCAGCCTCTGCAGAATAGCTTGAATTATTCGATGGAATATTTGTTGCAAATGCCACATAATTTGACATGTCTTCTTTTGATTGTGGACTGACTTTATCAAACTTCTGCTTTATCCTTTCTTGTGTATCCTTTACCTTGATTGGAGTGTAAGGGAAAAATCTGACCATTTTGCCTGTATGCATGTCAATTTTAAAGATAACATTTCCCCTTTCACTGATGACCGGAATATTCTTTGAAAAAGCTTGATTTATATGTGCTTCAGGTCTGTTTCTTTCTGTTTCCACCGACAAGTCAGGATATGATCCCAATACATGTGCATCAGTTGCTGTCAGATAATCACTGGAATCAACACTCGGAGATTTCTGATATGGCATTTTATCTACAATAAATAATTAAAACATGTGTTTTCTTTTGTTAATTAATCTATTAATTTTACGTCAAGGGATATACATTTTTGTAGGGGAATCAGTACTTTTCAGCAAATGCTTTGTTTTCCAGTTGTATGATTTATGTTAATAGTGTACCCCAATATTTTGCTATATATAAGTTAATTCAAATTCCTCCTTAATTATTAAATCATTTCTCAAAACAGTTGTTGATCGTTTGCCAAAATTCATTACAAATACCATACAAACTGTGAAAACTGTGCATTAAAGTCAGTAGATCAAGCAACAACACCACTAGTTAACAGAAGCCATTGTTGTAAAGTTTCAGATTTTGCTTAGCTTACTAGTTCTTGTCCATTGATACAGTGTATAGTAGCTTGACCTGTACTGTTGTTTACCAACCTAATTTATATTGATAATCCTACATTACCTGACACAGTGTTGGTTCTAATTCTAATTCTACAGTTTTGCCTGACCTTCTGTGTGTGTTTTTTTTTTTTTTTTTTTTTTTTTGGGGGGGGGGGGGGGGGGGGGGGGGTATTCGCTGTTTATGTGTTAGAAGACAAAAAATTGATAAAGGTCAAAAAAAGATGGGTATGAAAACCATTTATAATAGGTTATCAAAACATTTAATTAATTACCGTTTATTAAATGTTTAATGACAAATGTTAGAAAAACATTACAAATGAACAAGGTCTCAAATAATTACAAGGTCTCAAAAATATTACTTTGGCACTGCTTAGCAATTTTACCCTTAATTGTGGTCAGAGGTGTTTTTAGTTTGCTCACTAATGAAAATATTATTTTTATGTCTAAAATTGTAAAATGGTGGCTTAAAAACTGTGCCCCATTCAATTCTTACTTATACTTACTTTTAGTCATTGCATGTAAAGTAATTTTCGACAAAGTCCTCAAAAATCTCACATTATTGCTCACCGCTATCTTTGTTTGCAAATGTTTGAAGGTAAATGTCTTATTAGCATTACAAAAATATGGGTACAGAAAATTTTTGTGATAGAATGTTGTCAAAACAACTGATAGAAAATGTTTCAAAAATGTTTTAAAATGATGGGTATGAAAAGCAGTTGCAAACATTAGAGCAAACATTGGTAAAACATTGTCAACAAATGTTGTTTAAGCCAACCTAACTGATTGTGATAATCCTACTTGACCTGACACCGTTTTTATGTATATACCATTGTATTACACATTTTAAGATGAATGTTTGAAAAAATTTTGCAGCAAAACCTTAATTTCTTTAGCTATTTTATAAATGTTTAAAATACGTTTCCAGTTAAACCTCAGTTTCTGAGTTATTTTTTGAGTCATTTCTAAAGTTATTTTCTAAACATTTTGTAAATGTTTTCAGCCAAAACATTTGCATACAGAATGTTTTTCAAACATTTTTAAACATTACAATGTAAACGTTTATTTTTAAATATTACAATGTAAACATTTATTTGGAAATGTTTTGTAACCCAAAAGATATGGTTTAAATTGGGTTTAAAAATATTTTCTAAACATTTAAAAAAAACATTTTTAATGTTTACTTGGATGAACTTTTTTTGCCTGTAAGATGAATGACTGGCTTTATAATATATACACCTGATAGTGACCTATCATTTCAATGTCAGGACTTCAACTCCTGATGGTCTGGGATGGTTGTGATGTCCTGTCAAAATATTCCATATGTTAATAACGTTTGAGTGGTCATCTCTGTCCTAACTCCTTGGGTTTAATGCTGTCCACTTGTATTGGCCCTTTGACTTATATTTTTGGTTATCCAACCCACCTTTCCATACTGTTTATATTACAACTGATATTTCTGAAAGTAAAGAAATTTGGACTAATCTTCCCAGCTGCCATAACTAATTGGGGTTACTCTGCTGTGATTTGTTGTTAATGCCACTGTTGAGGTGGTTGCCTACTCCAGGAAGCCAAAAAAAGTGGAAAATCAAAGCAGCTTTCTGATTGGACGAGTAGCTCTTCCTTTAGGTACTCATCTGGATGCTCTGCTGCTAGGTTGCCATATCTTTTACCCATTAATTTGTCTAAATCTGGTGATTCCTGCTGCATGGTGGACAATATGACCTGGAATCTTCTCACTAGAATACCAAGAGCATTTTGCATTATCCTTCTTTGTATGGGTATTCTGTTTGTATTTACCAATCTCCACTCCTCTTCTTCAGAATGGTTTAATGAGCCATTTCTTCAGTGAAAAGCCTCAACCCTTTCCGGGATGTAGTTAGTTGGGGACATCAGGATTGAGAGGTTGTGGCGTGGAAAGCCTTGCATCATCCTATAACTCCAGCTGGTTAAATATCAGCACTCAGCATCAACCAGTATCTGCATGACTGACAGTATCTGTCTAAATCTGGTGATTCCTGCTGCATGGTGGACAACATGACCTGGAATCTTCTCACTAGAATACCAAGAGCATTTTGCATGATCCTTCTCTGTATGGGTATTCTGTTTGTATTTACCAATCTCCAGTCCTCTTCTTCAGAATGGTTTAATGAGCCATTTCTTCAGTGAAAAGCCTCAACCCTTTCCGGGATGTAGTTAGTTGGGGACATCAGGATTGAGAGGTTGTGGCGTGGAAAGCCTTGCATCATCCTATAACTCCAGCTGGTTAAATATCTTTTTAAAGCATCTTTCCAGGAACCTCTGGAAATAATGTTGACTGATATGAACTTGTACTCAGCATCAACCAGTATCTGCATGACTGGGGAATCAGAATTTTGTTTCCCCATGTCTGAGACATATTATGACCATATGCTTTCATTTTATGGTTCCAAGGAGATGTGTGACATTCCATCTGTTCTTGAATACGGCATCTTTGGCCATCCAGTCCTGTGGAGTGGTGGGGCAAATCTCACACTCTTCCTTGCATTCTTCAATGATGGCCTCCCATACCTTCATGGAGAATTTATGTATGCTTGATATACCAAAAAGGAAGCTTTACTGCAAGCGGCTGTTATTTTCTCTGGTGGAAAGGTGACTTAAGTATCTGATTGCATGACTTGCCAATTTGCGACCGACACTGTCTTCTGAGTGAAGGAATCTTACTCCATCCTTCATTTCAAAAAGTTCTGGAATGATACTGAGAGATTCCATGTATGACTGTGCATCACTCCTCTCCAAGTCTGGCTGGAGTGGGCAATAGTGCCCATGTACCTCTCTTTCCCGGGGTCTTTGTCCTAACCTAGGTTTTGCTCTCCTACGTCAATGTTCTTGTTTGCCTGTCATTGCCTGAATCTGTCTGAACCTTTCAATCCTTGCATGATAGCCTCCATTTGTATTTTCATGTGTATATGTACCAATGCCCCTTTCCATCTTTTCACTGACAGGGCAGGTCTTAGGGTCAATCGTTTTACTTTGACCAATCTTTTTTGGAGGGGGTCCTGTTTTCCCTGCCATGTTCAACTTCTCATTCACAGAACTAGGCGATCTGGTACACTAAAAGAAGACTCAGATGTGATGAGTCTGGCTGCAGCGTCCCCCAGAGTGATATTTGAAATATTCTAGAATCCCCAAACTTATATTTATTCATTGTTCTAAAAAGCCTTCAATGGAGTCATACATTATGATCGAAAAAAAATCTACTCTAGCTTATCATTTTTGTCATATACATCTTTCCAGTCCATCTGGGGAAAAAAATAGAAACATGTATAGATGGGTCGTTTGAAACACATTTTTTTCTATTTACATTGAAATAAAGTGTCTTAAAAAATGTTATTTTGTTTACAGTAGGGACTGAAGCCCATCTACAAATGGTCATTATTTACATAAAAAGTGCCCACATTAAAAATAGAGCAAGATGGGGTGCTTATTTCTATAAATCTTAATAAAAATGAATTTTAGATGAACCTTTTGAACACCTATTTACGTCATTCATATCAAGATTATGCTTCACCAAAAACTAACAGTGGTATTGTGTTATTTTTGTGGACATTAATTCTAAAACAGCCTCAATACCTTGGAATGGAGTTAATCTTGTTGGTGACAGCTTTAATTGTTGTGTCATTTTCTTTTTGAGTTTAGGGCAGTCCTCATGGGTTTTAGTGAACCTCTCATATACCTCTCTAGCAAAACACTTGTGACAGACAGGCGCAGGAGAGAGACCATCCAAAAATACTGCTGTACAGGTGCCACACAGATAGTGATAAGTGCAGTCTGCCGTCACAAAATCTGCTGAACAGTCCTTTCTGCACAAGTCACAGTTCATTGTAGCTCAATACACATGACAGCTAACGTACGGTACATTAATTTGTTTGTACAATTTTAAAGTCATGTATCGTATCGCTTCTCCGTCGTCTCAGTAACCTTCCTGACGTGTTTACTTTTCCCCGTCATACGCCATAGGAAATCTGTTATGTGACGTAGAGGCATTTATTTTACGTCACAGTAACACATGTGTTTTGGGATTTATCTGAATGGGACACCTGCCAAGTAACCAGTATATTAATTTGCTGCCGTATTTATAATTGATTTATAGTTATGTGGCAATTCAGAAAAAACCCTAATCGACACATATAGAAGTACACAATAAATTTAAATTTTATGCAATTTGGATCACTGGTACAAAAATTACTCTGTTTTTTTTTCTGTCTCAGTATCCTCAACAACCTATAAAACAATTTCATTTCTCATAAAAAATAATGTGTCCAATGATAACAGCATGACGTGCATGCATGAGTACATCACAGAAATGCACCCACAATATTCTGGATTGTACAAGTACCTTTTTAAATAAGCATATTATAATCACAATTAATAATTTTTCCATGGTGTGTACTGCATGCTGGAAATTTTTTGTTGCTGGAAATCTTACTTAAACTCTGTTAGCATTCTCTCGCGAGACTTTTTCCTCTCGACTGACATTTGGTACATACGGAGCCCTGGAAGGGACATAGAACTGTTTTCCTTGCATTTTTTTATCTCGATACCACAAGATAGTAAGTCATTCCAACAAGACAGGAAGTCATTCCCACAAGTTAGTAAGTCGTTACCACAAGATACTAACTCGTTCCCACAAGTTAGCAAAGTCATTACCACAAGATACTAACTTGTTCCCACAAGTTAGCAAAGTCGTTCCCACAAGATACTAACTCGTTCCCACAAGTTAGCAAAGTCATTATCACAAGATACTAACTCATTCCCACAACTTAACAAAGTTGTTACCACAAGATACTAAGTCGTTCCCACAAGATAACAAGTTGTTCCCACAAGATAGCAAGCCATTCCCTTAAGTTTTACTAAGTCATGCTTTGATGCCAATGTACAGGAAATTTCTTTGTCTATGATACCTAACTTATATAGAGGTCACCCATCTACTAGCATACCATTCAAGTTTACATATCCCTGTAGGCCTGGTTATCATTTTATAAATTTTAATGGTTATTCTTCTAAGTTACCTAATGAGTGACCTTCAGAGGTCATCTACTTATTGTTACAGGTATACTGCAATACTGTCTTTTAGAGATTTAATACTAATTGCGTTACAGTGTCTATATGTGGCACCTAAGGGGGAACCAAGGTAATGGGTATAAAGAAGGGGTTGAGAATGATAAGACTATGCAATTTACTGTATGAAAAGTCTATGCAATTTGCAGCACAGCAAACACAAGTTTTGCTTCATCCAGGTACATAGCTTGTATGAGAATCCAGTGGAGATACTGCAAGGTATGCTGTGCCAAAAAGCACCCAGTCCAATGTAACATACTGAAATATCTTAGGACCAAGGAAAGTGCCATAAAACAGGCATTTTGCTATCTTGCTATCTTGTGGGAATGACTTGGTAACTTGTGGTAACAACTTTGCTAACTTGTGGGAACGAGTTAGTTTCTTGTGGTAACAACTTTGCTAACTTGTGGGAACGAGTTAGTATCTTGTGGTAACGACTTTCTAACTTGTGGGAACGACTTGGTATCTTGTGGTAACAACTTTGCTAACTTGTGGGAACGAGTTAGTATCTTGTGGTAACGACTTTCTAACTTGTGGGAACGACTTGGTATCTTGTGGTAACAACTTTGCTAACTTGTGGGAACGAGTTAGTATCTTGTGGTAACGACTTTGCTAACTTGTGGGAACAAGTTAGTATCTTGTGGTAACAGCTTTCTAACTTGTGGGAACGACTTTCTAACTTGTGGCAACAACTTGGTAACTTGTGGGAACAACTTGCTATCTTGTGGGAACGACTTGCTAACTTGTGGTAACAACATTCTAACTTGTGGGAACGACTTTCTAACTTGTGGGAACAACTTGCTATCTTGTGGGAACGACTTGCTAACTTGTGGGAATGACTTTCTAACTTGTGGTAATGAGTTGTCAACTTGTGGTAATGAGTTGTTAACTTGTGGTAATGAGTTGCTCACTCGTGGCCACAACTTCTTATCTTGTGGGAACGAGATAAAAAATGCCAAGAAAACAGTTCTATGTCCCTTCCTGGGCTCCGTAGGTACGCCTTTTTCACACATACAAATATTTAAAAATATTTTTGTTTTTTATTATTATTATTTTATTTTTTTTCTATGGAAAGATCCGAGATTTTATGTCCCGTTCAACAGTCAGAGTAATATTCGGGCAGGTTCTCAGCTTATCACTTGTAAGAGTCGAACCGACAAAGAGGTACCAGCTCTTTTATTTATCACACCTCATAAAATTTATTTATCACACCTCAGTTTTGGCAAGGCATTGTGTAGGTTATTATAGGAATAGAGAGAGATGAGAGTAAATTTAAAAGGAATAATAAATTAATAATGGATCCACGCCCCCGATATATAAAATTTAATAGCCTCTCCCTATTTTGAAGTCAACCTCACCATGAGATAACTTAAGAGAGTTAATCCACAGCATATTTCTATATGACCCACCAACATAGGGATATTTTAGTCATAATGCTCATTTCATTCCTGTGGGGAAAATGTTGGCTGGGTAAAAGTTTAAAGTTGTCATTTAAACTTTTAATGTTATATGCACAGAATACAGGTTTGGGAACTGTGCAATTTAAACTTTTCAAAGAACTCTTTAGTGGCGTAATGGTTTGCAAGTCTGGGATGTAATCACAGGCTGTCTCCTCTGTGTGGGTTCGACTCCCCTTAAGTGGCAATATTGTGGGCATATCCAAATAAGACCCTGGCTGTTGAAGGACGTAAAACCCTAATTTTAAGAACATTAAGACAGGTTTATCTTAATTCAGACTGTGGTAAATTCTCGAGCCTCATGTATCTCTGTAATTTATCACTATTTACATAACCTACTGGTATCTCATTAAATGCTTCTGATGTGTAGATAAGCAAAGCCTAAACAAGATTCACAACTTCTGGGGCCGATTTCACAAATGGACTTAGACTTAGTCAAGTTGTTTGCTAAGTCAGGGAGTTAAATCTTAGACTTTGGTCTCAGCTAGGTCTGGGACTTAATTTAGTCTGGTCTGGATTTCACAAATGTTGACTTAGCTAAGTCAAATAACCGCAGTGATTTTCCGTGTCATGTGACCTTTTATATCTATTCAAAATACACTATTGGTGACATATATCCTTCATTTGATGTGTTTTATCAAAGGATAAGTGCTGGTTTGAAATGGAAATCCTTGTTACCACATATAAACTCCCCAAGGGCTACTTTAATTAGGTGTTCTGTATAATTATACTTTATTTACAGCCATCACTTTTAAAGTGGAGGAAAGTTTATGGCGGCCACATTTAAGTCCTCTTTAAGAAATTTAAGCCCACTACCTACCAAACTTAAAGTTAAGTCCACTGACTTAGCAATTTCATGGACTTAACTGCTTTGAGAAATCCACGAAGTCTAAGACCAAGGGCTTGGCATGCTGTTGACAAAATTGAAGACCAACCTTTGTGAAATTGGCCCCTGATCTCCTCGATGAGAAAAAAAAAACTCGTTGGTCTGCAACGAAATAATCATTTCTGTCGACTTTAACCACATAGCGGGATGCCACTAAATTTCAGTTTTAGTCTTCCGTCCATAAAAACAAGGCGGTGTATACAAACTTGGCGGGTGGTGTATTTATTGATCAAAATGGCAATGAAAATGCGCAGCAAGATTGTGTCTGCATTCAAGATGCATGGTTTAACGCTACGCAGGTAAATTTCTGTCCATCTGCGATGGTCTTTCAATAAGTCTGTGTACAAAAATGTTGTGTGGGCGATAATTAAAGGTTTGTCAAAATAAATGGAAGTTGTACGTCGGTCCGTTATAGATCTCCGAACTTTTTTACTGTATGGAATTCTACTCGCATTAAACGGCGATAGCGGCGACGGGAAGGGGGTTTGTAGGGGTGGGAAGCGGCGATGAGGTGGGGGTGGTGGGCAGTTGGCCAACAGTGATTGTCCAAGGCAAGCGGCGATAGCCAGTACGTTGTTTTATTGTGAAGTATTGCTAGAAAAAAAACCCACCTGGAGCCTTACTCATGTTTCCTCATATGATATAGCAAGAGGCGTATTGCCATGATGTATTTTATTTGCAAAATATTGCTAGAAAACCCCAGCCAGAGCCTCTAGATGTCTTTTGTTATAAAATATTTTAGAGAACTCCATCTGGAGCCTCAACTCTCCTCATTACCATGATGGGATCTCTTTCCTTTTACAAAACATTGCTTGGAACCAGACTTGGGGTCAAATACTATCAAAAGTATGCAAATACTTTTCAATTTTTCAAACGCAGTGGTTAAATCACGGGACATCCCGATATGTAAATTACTGGCTAAATGTCGGGAAATAATTTCATTGGTTGATTTTTTATGTTAGTTTTCCGGGAAATCTGTGACTTCATATATTCTTATCAATGTTAATGAGTTGGTGCTACTGCCGTGAGTTCTCGAGTTTAAGGTACCGGTATTTAGTCTACAGATTGAAGCTTCCATTTTATGAAATATTGTTAGAAAATCCCAGGAAATATATGACCTCATATCTTCTCATGAATATTAATGAGTTGGTGCTACTGATGTGTGTTCTCGAGTTTAAGGTATTTGATCTTCATTGAAGCTTCCATTTTATAAAATATTGTTAGAAAAAGACATGAAATCCGTGACCTCATAGCTTCTCATGAATATTAATGAGTTGGTGCTACTGGCGTGAGTTCTCGAGTTTAAAGTATTTGATCTTCTTTGAGGATTTCATTTAATTTGTAAAATATTACTACACGGCATCCTGTGATATAAAGCACTTCCATGTTCTCACAATTTAGCACTTCCCGACATATAGCCAATATGTTACATTCTAATTCTAATAGTACTTTTATAGCGCTTAATCTCTATCTAATGATAGACTCTAAGACGCAGAAAGCCAAAATCAGAGATCGTAATCGTTAAATCAGGGACATTGCAGGGGTCGACACCACGGAGAGACAAAATGAAAAACTAGGGGTGATCTAGGGTGGGTAAGCTTTTTCAAAGAGGTAAGTTTTCAACTTTTTTCTGAATGAGGAGAGAGATTTAGCTGAGCGTACATCATCAGGAAGATCATTCCAAATTCTTGGGGCATCGTATGCAAAGCTAAGGCCAAAATGCTTTTTAGACTTATATATTGAAGCACAATGTGGGACCTCAAGCAGCACACCATCAGATTGACTTCTGCGTGTTCTATACACACTATGCCTGGGTTTAAGGAAAGGTTCAAAGTATTTTGGATGGCCACTATGTAGAAACTTGTACACCAACAGGGCTGTCTTGAAGACAGAGCGATGCAAGACAGGCAGCCAATGAAGACTCTTTCTTACAGGAGTGATATGTGAGTATTTGGTGGTATTAGCCACAATTCTTGCAAGACTGTTCTGAACACATTGGAGCCTCCGAATGTCTAGAGCAGAGAGACCTCTGAACAAGGAATTGCAGTAGTCAAGACGACTTCCCACCAAGGCATTTGCAGCTAAAAGAGCAGCTTCACGTGTAAGATATCCTCTGAGTCGCTTTAAATCCCTGATATGAACAAAACTAGCCTTACAGGTATTCCTGACATGGCAAGAGAAGGAAAAATCAGAGTCAAACCAGACACCTAAGTTCTTAATTGCATCAACAGGTGAAAGGAGGTTGCCAAGTATATTAACTGGGAAAAATTTCCTGAGTTTTGTGCGGACATTTCTTGAGCCAAACAGAATAAATTCTGTCTTGTCTGGATTTAGTTTAAGCTTATTTGCAGAAAGCCACTTTCTGACATCATCCAAGCAGTTTTTCAGTCTATCAAAGGCCTGAGTGGCATGGTTATGTGTGAGATGAACATATAACTGTGTGTCGTCTGCATAAAAGTGGAAACATATGCCAGGATGATTTTGAATAACTTTACTGAGGGGGGTAGTGTATAATGAGAACAAGATCGGCCCCAGGACAGAGCCCTGGGGCACACCGTACAATAGCCTTTTAGCATCGGATAAAACAGAACCAATCTTGATGCACTGATAGCGGTCACAGAGGTACGACTTGAACCAGTTCAGAACCACACCTCCAACACCAAACCAGGAACTCAAACACTCAATAAGCGTACCATGATCAATGGTGTCAAATGCTGCTGATTGGTCCAAGAGAACAACAGCAGTAGCTTCACCTCTAGCAAGAGCAAGGTGGACTTCATTTTTAATAGACAGTAGTGCAGTTTCGGTCGAGTGACCTTGCTTATAGGCTGATTGACTGACATTTTCAAGTCCGTTACAGGCAACATGGTCATTTAACTGCGAAGCAACTACACGCTCAACAAGTTTGGAGATGAAACTCAAGCCAGAGACAGGTCGGTAGTTTTTTAATTCATCCGGTGGTAGTGAAGACTTTTTAATCAGAGGAGAGACAATAGCCTTTTTTAAACCACCCGGGACAGCACCTTCAGTTAGAGAACAGTTGACAAGTTTAGTAACTGAGGGGAGGAGAATATCCAAACATTCTTTAACTAGGAAAGTAGGCCATGGATCGAGGAGGCAAGATTTGGTAGGTGACTTGGTAATTACTTTCCGTACTTCATCCTCAGAAACTGCTTTAAAAAGGTCAAATTTGGGTACATCTGAAGGAGCAGGAAGAGTGAAGGAGTCAGTGTTAGTAAAGGAGTCCCTGATTTTTCTGATTTTATCTGAGAAAAAAGTGACAAAACGATTGGCAAGGCATATCTGAGAGGCGTGAGAGGGGAGTACCTTCTCAGGAACAGAGTGCAGGACTGAGCGTAGAATCTGCCACAGTTTCTTAGAATCGTGAGCATTGTCACTAATGAGGTTCCTGAAATAGTTGGTCTTATCCTTAGTAATTATGGCGTTGCACCTAGCAATTTGTTTACGGAGTCTAGCCCTATTTTGTGGGGACTTGTCTTTCCGCCAGAACCGTTCAAATTGACGCCTGACTGCTTTGGCCTGCAAGTACGTGTCTGATAGCCAACCTGCAGCACCTTTGGTGAAGGTACGAGTGACCAGAGGAGCGTGTTTATCGAGCAAGTTACTCAGATCCCTTGTGTATTGGTCATGAAGTGCACTAACGGTACTGCCAGGACTTGCAACAAATGAACACTTTTCGAGATCACAGATCAGACTCTGCATGTTTATCTTATGATACCTTCGAAAGGTGATTGTGTTTGACTTGGGTGCAGTGGGACTGGCAAAATCAAGCTGACCATGAACAACAGCGTGATCAGAAAAAAATCCACCGACTCGTACGTTGGAAACAACCTTACATATCGGGACGTCCCGGGACATAACCTTGCCGTTTTTCAAATGCTAATGCAAATACGTTTACTTTCTTCAAATACAAATGCAAACACTATTCAAAAGTATTTCAAATACTTTTTCAAATACTTTAAGTTTTATATGTTAGTATACATGAATACATTAAATGTGAAAAGTATAATGCACATTAAGTAGGCATTAAAAATGACAAAACACACAAAATAAATTTTAAATGTTCTCTAGACACAAAATAATAGAAATTTGCTATAAATAATGTCACTTTGTGAAAACAGGTAGTGAAAATAGCAGAAGTGTACCATTACTTCCCTTAAAACATAGTGTTGATAAGTACAATTGTTTTTTATTTAAAAAATATCTGTATAAAAAAATGCATTAATTTACAGTGTTCAAAAAGATTGTATTTTTGAATTATTTCATGAACTTCTAAGATATTTAGTTTCAGATAAAGTAATTTCTTAATGAAGGACTGAACTTTATGATTTACATTCCAGTTACATTTATAAGAAATGCTTAAAATATTAACCTTTAAGTGAGGGGATTAGTGGTTGCTTTTGTGGAGCCACTGGGTTCAGTAGAACAATACTTGTACCTCACACAATACTTTGCTTGACTAACGTTTGGCTTAATCATTCCTGACATCTTGTATCTTTCCAGTAAACTTTTACTGAATGTTTTTGTGTCTATGTATTGTTGCACAAATCCACAATGATGGGATTGCCAGTTGTAATCTGCGTTTGTATAAGCAGGACAATGGGTTGGTTTAATCATTCCTGACATCTTGAATCTTCCCAGTAAACTTTTACTGAATGTTTTTGTGTATGTATTTTTGCACAAATCCACAATGATGGGATTGCCAGTTATAATCTGTTTTTGTATAAGCAGGACAATGGGTTGGTTTTAGACTTGTTTATGTTAATTGCAATTATTATATCACTTTAAGAGATCAGTCTTTGACAAAATGTTTCTTTATCAGCTAAATATCTTCAAAGAGGCATGTTTATAATATTAGTAATTTCTAATAAGTCAATAAGATAAAATATTTTTAACTTATTACTTTTATAAAAGTACTTATAAAAATCTAAATCAAACTGAGTTCACTGATACATAACATTAATATTAATTAGTGAAAAGAATAACTTTGCAAAAAAAATGAAAAAGCTGCAAATAAAGTCACTTGCAAAATAAAATGTATTTGAAAGTATTTGAAAATTTTTTCAAATGCAAATGCATTTATATATATTTTATTTATTCAAGTGACAAGTGTTATATGATTACAAAAATATTACAAAGATGAAACATAACACAAAAAAGAACACCCAGCCTGCAAGGCTTATTAGTCAATAATATAGAACAGAGGTACTTTTATATGTGGTGACATGATGTTGAAGTTAAATATTTTTAAAACAACACACTCTAAAGGATTTTGTACATTATAAGTTTTCATATAACAATTGTTGACGCTTTGAAAAAGCTTTTTGAATATAATTCCCTAAAAGTATTGGGCAATCCACAAGTATTTGAAGTTTTTCAAGCTCGCCTTTACTGTCAAAATCTGCATATTGCTTTGTAATTTTGTGGTACATTATGTGACGTCAATCATGATATTTTTCATAGCAAACTAGAAAATAGAGCTGGTCTTTTACATTATCACTATGACAAATTTTACGTACTCGTCGATCTCTGCTTTTTGTACTAAATCTGCCAGTTTCTACATGTAGAGGCAAACACCTCAATTGTGCAATGCAAGATCTTAAACTAAGGCTTAGATTTTGAGTGACATACTTTTCAGGCAAGTAAGAGTTCTTTAATTTTTGATAGAAAAATAGTTTTGGCTTTATATGTAAGTTGTCTCTCCAGTGGGTTTCATTCATAGCCGAGTTTTATCTCTAAAAAATTGAGGTCAGACAAGTTTTTTGTTTCATAATTTTGTTGTAAACCGCATTCTGTTAGAATCTGCTTCACAGAATTACACCAGGTGTTCAACCCCAAATCATATTCCCAGTTAAAGATTACCTTAGTAATTCTGTCATCATCCATATTGATAATTCTATTCCACAATCTTATCATTTCTAACTTCTGTCTGTTACGATGATTTGACCAACCCAGTTTCCCTATTCTGAATTTTTTCTGACATTTGACCATTACTATAAGCTCCCCACGTGAATGAATTGGATGACCTGAGGAGGGGTAGTCTCCTCTTTTGCCAGGCTTGTTTTCTCAATGTTGTTGAAACTCATGTCTTTACCGTGGCGATGGTGGTGTGGCAGGGTATTTGGTTGTAGTTTGTTGACCATTACCAGGTGGTTTGCTGGGTGCGGATGCCTCATCATTTGGAATCTGCAAAGAAGAAACAAAGTATAAATTAGTTAAAGAGGGGGGATGGGTACCTGGGAAGTAATACATGGTGTAGTTGGGGTGTCTTCTTGGTTCGGCAATCTTCTGGGCATTTTCACATCAGTGAGATGGCCGTGTTGATTGACTTCTGTAGTTTGGATCCTTGGTATATGTTGAGTGCTTTCTTCTGGCATTTTGTGAGATATTCTCTGATTGGTGGGATTCATAGTAGAGCATGTAGTGGCTCACCTGGTTCCCTGTAAGGTGCCCAAACTATGGTTCTGAGGCATTTGTTTTGAATCACTTGTAGCTTCTTCATATACTTAGGTTGATGTAGTCCCAGGTGGTATCCAATTTCCATGATGGGGCGAATGAGGCTCAGGTAGATGGGTCTGAGTGTCTGTTTGGTTGCCCCCCAGTTCCTTATCTCTATTAGCTTTGTGATTCTGGGTGCTATTTTTTTGTTTTATTGTTTCCAGGTTCGACATCATATTGACCCTTGGATCCAGTGTGGCGCCTAGGGGTGAGGCCTTGTCGGTGGTTTCGATTTGGTTCCTTCCCATTGTTATTTTAGGTTTCTGTTTCATTTGTGGTCTGAACAGGATCAGTTGTGTCTTTTTGCTGTTCAGTTTGATAAACCATTTTTGGCACCGTTCTTCCAGCGTGTTGATCTGCCTCTGCAAGATTCTTTGTAGGTAATTCTTGTTTTTGTGGTATGTGTATAATCCTATGTCGTCTGGGTATTGTGTGCATTTGATTGGTTCACTCATGGGGATGTCATTCACATACAGAAGGAACAGCAGTGGGCTTAGTATGCTGCCTTGTGGGGTCCCTGCCTCTAGTTTGACTTTATGTGATGTGTCGTTTCCTACTTTGACTTGTATGTTTCTGTCTTGTAGGATTGATGATATGATGCGTAGAAGTATTGGCGGTAAGTTCATGTTATGTAGTTTCTTGCGCAGGCCGTTGTGCCACATGACATCGAATGCTTTCTCTACGTCAATTAGTAGGAGAGCTGTAATTTCTTCTTGTTTTTTGCTGCATTGGTGTAGTTTCCTAAGGTGTAGATATGTTCGTTGGCCCCTTTCTTTGGTAGGTAGGTACGCTGCCAGGTGTTGATTATCTTGTGTTCATCTATGAATGTGTGAATTCGTGTGGTGATAAGTTTCTCAAAGGTTTTGCCCAGACAGTTTAGGAGGCTGATTGGTCTATAGCTTCCTGGGTTGTTTCTTGGCTTGTTAGGTTTTAGTAGCATTTTCCCGGTAGCAATTTTCCACTCTTTATGGAAGTATCCTCTTGAGAAGCAGGTGTTGTAAATGTTCAGCAGGTGCTCCTTGGCTCCATCTGGTAATTCCTTGATGGCTTTGTAAGGTATGGTGTCTTCCCCAGGGGCTGATTTGTAGTTCATGGTTTTGAGCACATTTGTAAGATCTGCTGATATGAAAGGAAGGCAGTACTATCATCTAGGGTCTGTGGCGTTTGTGTTTGGTTGAAAAGGTGTACTTGCTCTCGGGCCCAGGTGTCGACTTCTTGTTTGTGTTGGTGGTCCATGACTATGTCTTTGTGAGTTTGGTGGACTGACTGTAGGTGGTTGGTAAAGATGGTTGCATTTTC
Source organism: Sabellastarte sp. h YS-2021 (assembly GCA_964017235.1). NCBI lineage: Eukaryota > Metazoa > Annelida > Polychaeta > Sabellida > Sabellidae > Sabellastarte > Sabellastarte sp. h YS-2021. Next base: position 109,346,706 of record OZ024928.1, on the reverse strand, counting down.
TTTGTTATTTGTTTTTTTTGTTGTTACCTGTGGTGGGGTCCTTGAGGGTGACATGTTTTCTTTATTTTGATTCTGTCTTGAGTGTGTTGTGGAAGGTTTGCCAGAACTTTTTGCTGTTACTGGGGTTCATCCCGGCTATTTCTCATTGAATTCTGTGGTCTTTTTCTTGCGTTAGTTCGTGTGCTATTTCTTTCCTTATGTCATTCAGCTGGGTTCTGATCTGTGGAATGTTGGGGTGATCTTTGGCCTGGTGCTGTAAGGTGTGTTTCAGCTTGATTTTCTGTGGTATTTTTGATGATACTCTGTGGAGGCCCTGATGTTGTTTTTTGGTTGGACAGCTGTTCCAGAGGTGTTTTGCTGTTTCCTTGGAAAAACTGGTGATGTGACTGTCTATTTGTTCCTGAGACGCCGAGGCAGGTAGTGGGCCTAGGTATAGGCAAGCTTGTTTCATATTGCTTTTGAAATTCTCCCAGTTACACTTGGATATTATTTTCTGGCTTGTGAATCATAAGTTGTGATTGGGTGGTCGGTGACGCTGGTCTTCAGATTTAGGATGATCGGTGAGTGATAATGTTTTCCATCTACTGGTGCGTCTGTGATTTGTATTTAGAGGAAGTCCCTGGAGGCTATGTATTCTGTTGTGAGTGCTAGATCTATGGTGGTGATTCTTTTGTTGTGGTGTTGGTTATGAGCTGTGAAGATGTTTGGTTGGTTGAGGACTGTTAGATTGAAGTCGTTGCATAGTTCCACTACTTCCTTTCCCCTTTTGTTTGGTCTCATCAGGTTGTCCCACTGGCTATGGTGTGCGTTGAAGTCTCCCAGGATTATGCAGTGTTGGTATTCTTTGAGTAGCTCCCTGAGTGTATCCTGTGCGGGTTTTATACTTTGAGCAGTAGCTGCTTACGATGCACATTAGTTTTCTGTTGATTTGTAGTGTAATGGCACAAAGGTCATCCTCAGGCAATTCTATCTCTCTGCAGTCTATGTAGTCTTTGACCAGGATGGCACATCCTCCTCCTGATTTTGTCTTGCACTCTTTTCTGGTGGCTAGGGTATAACCTGATATTTCAAACTTGATATTGGCTGAGGCTTTTCTCTCATTTAGGCACATAATGTCTATGTTGTTGTCTCTTAGGAATAGGTCCAGGTCTGTAGATTTGTTTTCAAAGCTGTTCAGGTTCCAATGTCCAATCTTCTTCATGATTTAGTGTTTGTGGAGGCTGTAGGTTGTGACTTTGGTAGCTTGTGTCTTCTTGGTTTTATTGTTTTCTGATGTAGTTTGTGATTGGGATGTGCTGGAAATCGCTCTTATAGAAGTCATTGATGTGTTTCGTGACTATGGTTGCAATGGGAAGAGTGTCGCATGTGATGCCAGTGTGCTCAGTGAGGGCTTCTGTGATGGTGGCTGTTAGGGTCAGGGCAAGTTTGATGCATTCGATTTCATCTGCTGCTTTGGTGGAGGCCTGGGCTTGTGTGAGTGTGGTGGTCTTCTTGTTCTTCACTGCCTCCTGTTCCTTGTAGGTTCATGGGCGGTCTCCTTTGCAGTTTGCACATTTTTTGTTGGCGTCTTTGCAGTCTTTGGATCTGTGGCTCTCACTGCAGTGATGACATACATCCGATTTGCATCGCATTCCTTTGTCGTGGCCAAAGCTTTGGCACTTGAAGCATTTTGTTGGTTCCTTGGCTGGTTTGAACGGTTCGCACCTGAATCTTTCTTTGTCAACGATGATCCCCCGCTCTAGGTACTTCGTCTGGGTGTCAGCATCTGGGCAAAGGACTTTCACTTTGTTGATACTGTTCCCTGTCTTGGCAGACATCAATCTCCTGATGGGGTGTTTTTCCTCAAGGTCTGACATGTTCCAGCTGGTGGGGATCTTCTTTTTGATTACTGGGAAGTGCTTGTTGTTGCTTGTCGCTCTGGTGTCCCTGATGGTTATCTCAGTGGTGGTTCTTTTGATGGTTTCTCTGGTCTTCTCGTCTGGGGCATAGATCAGGAAGGTGCCCGCCTTTGTCCTTGATATCTTGTAGGTGTTTCCTAGGTTTAGGATCTTTCCAACTTCAGTGGGGGAGGTGCACTCGTTCAGCATCGTTCCTTCTGCTACCAGAGGTCTTGGATGCTTGGCTTTTGGCTTCTCAGTGTGTTGGGTAGCAGTGGGTTTGTTTCTTTCTGGTGTTTTCTTCCTTGTCACTAGGGTGAAGCCTTCATCATCAGTCAGTCGTTTCTTCAGTACTGTAGCAAAGTCTGGGCTGTTTGAGTTGGATCTTATACGTTTCATTGGGGTGGCCTTTTTTACAGGGGTTGGTGGTGTCCTTCTGCCCATGGTCTCGGTTGCAGTGGTGGCTTCAACTGTAAGTGTCTCCCTGCTGGTGGCCCTGGTTTCTGTCGTTGGTTCAGACACTGGAAGTGTTGGTGGGTTGGGTGTCTGTGTGCTTCCAGTGGTTTCATCATCCATTGTCTCTATCTCGCTCTCAGGGTGGGTTGTTGATTTCATGGGCACCTTGTTTTTGCTTGATTTCTTGGGTTTCTTTTTCTTGTCACTGGATTTCTTGGGTGGGGGGGATTTTTTCTTGAACTTCTTGGCTGGGTTTTCATCCTCCATGGTTAGAACCATTACTATAGGCTCCCCAAAACCCCTGCTCCATAATCTAAGACTGTGGCAACACAGGCATTATATAACTTTGTATAGGTATTATACCCCATATTTTTCATGCCTTTAAATTTGCCAATGATGCAAATACTTTTCATTTGAAAACTTCAAATGCAAATGTAAATACTTTTGAAAAGTATTTAAAATGCATTTAAATGCAAATGCATTTGCATTTGACCCCATGTCTGCTTGGAACCCCCCACCTTCGCCCACACATCTTACTACTTTTGATTTCTTTCATTATTTCTGGATGGATTTTAATAAAATAAAAATGAGCAGAAGCAGTGTTCATATTCCAAAAATAATTGCAAAAGTTCAGAACATGTTAACACTTGTACTTCAAAGAGTCAATTTATGTATTTGTGAGTTGATGGTAGTGAGTTTCTGTGGTAGCTTGTTGAATGTAAGTTAGATGATATGGTGGGATCCTTGCCTATTCCTGGAATAATGTAGTGAAGAGCTTGAATTTGTGAATGTGTGGCTTCTAAGTTGAACATAGTTACTGCCTTGACGGTTATTGATGGAGTGTACTAAATTAAAGGTTACTCCAGGTAAGTTTTTGCAATATATATCTAAAAATACTAATTATCCAAAGTTAGTGTAAGAGATAAAGTTGAACAGTAACCAAGTGCATGATCAAAATATTCCATTTTGCAAGTAGAGTGAAATGTTTTTATTTCATTTAGTGAGGCTTCAAAGTATCTCCAGGAGGTTCTGCAGCCTGTAGCAGAACCACAAAGAGAAACCTGCATAGAACGTCTTCTAGAGGCCATCCAAAAACAACCTTGTAAGTTGAATATCTGGTTAAATTGGGATCACACCAACTGGCTGTACAACCTGCTCTTTGCAGTCAGTCACAAGAAATTCAAGTTTGCCATAACTTTTATGTTAGACTAAGGTGGGAATATCAAATATTCAAGACTGACTGCACAGGGATATGTTCCTAGAAGATCGTACTTGATTAATTGGTTAAATTGGGTGACTTAACTAATTGGTTAAATAACAGCCCCTATGGATCATCAGACAGTCCAGACAAGACAAATGACTGAACTTTGATATTTCTCTTGTGGTTGTACTAAAAATTTTGCAATTTGCTGAATTGTTGAGAAGGTCACCATTTACAGAAATTAAAAATGTCCACATTTCTTCTGTTGTTTTGGCCTTTCTGTTTGTGAAGAGTCCTATTTAGTAAAAGTTATGAAGTATTTCTAATCTCTACATTCTGATTTATTTCACAGGAAAATTGAATATTATTATTAACAGCAGTATTATAAGAGTAATGATTGCTCACAAGAGGAAAAATGATAATTCCCACAAAAACAAGATCTTTCAAAATTTCTGGCGATCTGACACACAAACCAAAATAGTGGTCGTAAAGAGGTATACCAAAGTCCATATTGCTATATGACATGATTTTCACCCTTATGAATGAGCTTTTAAAGTGGGGAACGGTAAAGGCATGCCAGTGGTTCGCCAAGATATATCAAACCTGCAATTCACAACCCACTGGCCATATAACTCATACTTTTCCCTGTTAAAAAGGTGACTGGCCACTAAGTGGTGGTTGTATGCCGGTTGTCACAAGATTACACCAATGGAGCATGAGTGTTTTTTCTTTGCATTTCCCTTTAATATTATTCAATGAATTCTGACTGTCATTTATTCAGTGAACTCAGGGTGTGGAGTTTACTCAAATCAATGCATATGCATGATTAATGCTGAAAAACAAAGATCAGATCAGATTATTTGTTTGCCAGTAATACAAGAGTGTTTGACAAAAACAAATATTTTTGGTAAATTTTAAATACTTGTAAAATCCATACATTCAAGTTGCATTTCTTACAAATGTTTTCATAAAAATGCAAACTTTGTCTCATAAGAAATTCTTGGGTACCAACTCTCTAAAAGTTTCAATTTTTAAAATGGAATACAGTAGATTTGGTATAAGTAGAACTGCCATAAGTAGAATATTGCCATAAGTAGTAGTTTCTAAGTCCCAACAATTATTAGTGCAAAATAAAAGGATAACTAGAAGTTTTGACTTACAGAAAGTTGCCATAACTAGAACCTAATGTGATGCACAAAGTGTTACTTTTCAATGGGAATAACAAGGTATAAGTAGAACCTATAAATTTTGTGTATACAGAAATGTAAATATCTAAGAAAGAGGTGACAAAATAGTACCATTATGACACTCTTTGCCTGATTCCTCACTTTTGTGTTATTAAGTCTGAACACCAAGCAAATAAATTTCACAGTAGAGTGATCACACAAGTGTTAATTATTGCAAGAGACTTAAATTACATAGTGTCTCTAGTACTTCATATATTTCTCAAAGTGGGTATAACTAGAAGTTGCCATAAGTAGAAGTAAATGGCTGACATTTTGCAACTTCGACTTAGACCAAATCCACTGTATTATTAACTGCAGTTAATAGTGAAGCTTAGCTCTTGTTTATAAAGGTGTATGTTTTTCAAATTTCCATGTGTAATGATGAATATCTGTTTTATGTGAAAATATGAGGTTTTGTATTAGAAACAAACTAGTAGAAACATTGAAAAAGACACCAGATATTTGAATATTTTGCATATTCAAATGGTGATTTTGCTATTTGTTTTCAGCCTTATTTGTGAGCAGTGTGTTGTTTTATTCAGTGCAGACCACAATGATTGACAGGGCTGTGTGTGAGAGTGCAGTGCAGGAATGTAATGAGGATGAAGATGATGACAAGTAAATATTTACAGAATAAAATATCATTTTAAGTTGTATCATGATTTTAAACTTTATTTTCTTTAAAGCTTGAAGACTTAATATACTTATATCTCAACTAAAACCAGATGAAATGGCAGAAACATTTTATCCTTTATGAACTAGAATCCACTCCATTCCACATTCTTATCTGAGCGACTTTAATGTCAGACTTCTGCATGTGTCTTTGCAAAAATATTAATAGAAGCTATATATTCTTAAAATAGAGGTGTTGTTTTTGTGTGATAAGAAAAGTTAGCAAAAATGTTTCAAATATAACAGCTAAAAAGCTGCACACTTTTCTAATAGGCTAGAAGTAAGTACAACAATCATATATATTAATGTTGTGTCTGCACTGTCTGAAGGCGGTATTACTTTCGAGTACTCTGGATAACACACAGATGAATACAGCATAATACAATTGTCAGGCTAAATATAGATAAAAATTGTTTAAGAATCATAAATAAATTACTTTTGAATGGCTTCAGTCATACCTTTACATATAAACTATAAAACGACAATTTCAGCCTTCTCCTTTTTCAGAAAACATTTGTCATGGCAACTGTTGGGTTTTTTTTTTTTTTTTTAGATTTGTAAATTTGTGGGTAATTTGCAGTCCAAACACCTGGACAGATTTTTCCAAATTTTCAGGATATAATTATCACAGGAGGAACTAGAGTTGATTAAAATTCTGACAGCATCTGTTGCCATGGCAACACTTTTTTCTGTTTTTAGACATTTAATTTTCTGGGTGCTCTACAAGCCAAACCTCTGCATTTTATACCAATTTTTTTCAACATGTTTATCCAAACTTAAACAAGAGATGACAAAGTTTGGGGCAACATCTGGAAATAACTGTTTCCATGGCAACACTTTTCTCTTTTTATGTCAGCTGACTTGTCAGTCAGCTGACATTATGTCATCACTCTGCGGCGTGGGCGTCCGCGTCCGCGTGAACAACTTCTTCTCCAAAACTACAAGGCCTAGAGACATGCTGTTTTTTTAAAAGATACCTTATCTATCGAGGATGAAAAATTGTTCAAGGCATGCAAATCTGTCTGTTCGTCTGTTTGCTAGAGACATTACAAGGGGGGTACCCCCACCAAAAGTGTGAAAATTTCAACTTTTTATCACAATTTTCTCAGTGACTATTGCAGGGATTTCTCTCATATCTTGCATATATGTACTAGGCCAGAGGTAGATTCTCTTGTGTGAGTATGAGACCTGGATCTGTCTTACTTTTTTTTAAATAAATTTTTTTAATAATTTTTAATGCATTAAAATTCATGAAATCATGCACTAAATCACTTATAACTTCAAAAGTGTTGCATTTACAGCATTTTGTGAAAATATGTTGTTCAGCTACTTTTTTCATAGCTACAATATGGTGAGTAAGTTGGGTGTCTGTCTCAATAGCTAAGTGAGTAATAGCTACTTTTGGGCTTTTCAGTAACTCCCATTATGAGTAAAATCACTTGTAACTTAAAAACTATTGCATTTAGAGAATTTCGTATAAATATGTTATTCAGCTACTTTTGGGCCAGCTATAACATAGTGAAATTTCAGACCTGTAGCTCATGGCATAGCTGAGTAATAGCTACTTTTAGGTTATCACTGTTGAGTAAATCGCTTATAACTTGAAAACTATTGCATTTAGAGAATTTCGTATAAATATGTTATTCAGTTACATTTGGGTCAGCTATAACATAGTAAAATTTCAGACCTGTAGCTCATGGCATAGCTGAGTAATAGCTACTTTTAGGTTATCACTGTTGAGTAAATCACTTATAACTTGAAAAGTGTTGCATTTAGAGCATTTTGTTAAAATATGTTATTCAGCTACTTTTTTCATAGCTACAATATGGTGAGTAAGTTGGGTGTCTGTCTCAATAGCTAAGTGAGTAATAGCTACTTTTGGGCTTTTCAGTAACTTCCATCATGAGTAAAATCACTTGTAACTTAAAAACTATTGCATTTAGAGAATTTCGTATAAATATGTTATTCAGCTACTTTTGGGCCAGCTATAACATAGTAAAATTTCAGACCTGTAGCTCATGGCATAGCTGAGTAATAGCTACTTTTAGGTTATCACTGTTGAGTAAATCACTTATAACTTGAAAACTATTGCATTTAGAGTATTTTGTTTCAATATGTTATTCACCTATTTTGGGGTCAGCTATAACATAGTGAAGTTTCAGACCTGTGGCTCATTTCATAGCTGAGTAATAGCTACTTTGAAGTTCTCACTGTTGAGTAAATCAGTTATAATTGGAAAACTATTGCATTTACAGAAATTTGTGCAAATATGTTATTCAGGTACTTTTGGGTCAGCTATAACATAGTGAAATTATAGACCTATAGCTCATGGCACAACTGAGCAATAGCTATTCTCAGGTACTGACTGTTGAGTAAATCAGCTATAACTTGAAAAATATTGCATTTGGAGTATTTTGTTAAAATATATTGTTCACCTACTTTTGGGTCAGCTATAACGTAGTGAAATTACAGACCTATAGCTCATGGCATAGCGGAGCAATAGCTATTTTCAGGTTCTCACTATTGAGTAAATCAGTTGTAGCTTGAAAACTATTGCATTTACAGTAGTTTGCTTAAATATGTTGTTCACCTACTTTTGGGTTAGCTATAACATAGTAAAATTTCAGACATGTAGCTCATTGCATAGCTGAGTAATAGTTCCTTTGAGGTTCTCACTGTTGAGTAAATCAGTTGTAACTTGAAAACTATTACATTTAGAGTAATTTGTTAAATATGTTATTCACAGAATTTTTGGTCAGCTATAACATAGTGAAATTGCAGACCTCTATGTCATGGCATAGCTGAGCAATAGCTACTTTCAGGTTCTCACTGTTGAGTAAATCATTGTATCCACTGGATAGCCGCAGTGTGTAGAGAGAGATTTCACCATTACTGCTCTGATGAAAAAAAGTATTATAGCTAGCTTTCTTAAGTTTGCAGTATATATTAATAACCATAAAATGTTGTCTGGGAATATTTTTGGCCTCATTTTGAGAAACAAGATGGCCGCCACAGGTGTTTTTTGTCAGTCATGAAAAGTGCTTATATCTCCCTTATTATTGATCCTAGAGGTTTGGGATGATCAACCAACCTGTAGGAAATCATGGGGTGGGAATCTTTTGGTGTGGTCAGATTTGACCTTCAATGACCCCTCCTTCAAGGTCAAACAAGGATAGCCAAACTTAAAAGTGCTTATAACTCGCTTATTATTGGTCCCAGAGGTTTGGGATGGTAAACAGACAGGAAATCATGGGCTGTGAATCTGTTGATATGGTCCGATTTGACCTTGGAACCCTCCTTCAAGGTCAAATGAGGATAGCGAAAATTGAAAGTGCCTACAACTCGCTTATTATTGGTGACAGAGATAGGAAATCATTGGCTCGGAATCTTTTGGTATGGTCAGATTTGACCTTTGGACCCCTCCTTCAAGGTCAAATGAGGACAGCCAAGCTTAAAAGTGCTTATAACTCATTTATAATTGGTCCTAGAGGTTTGGAATGGTAAACCATAGGAAATCATGGGCTGGGAATGTATTTGTGTGGTTAGATTTGACCTTGGACCCCTTCTTCAAGGTCGAACGAGGATATTGCATTTGTAGTATTTCTTTAAATATGTTTTAACCTATTTTTTACACTTAAACAATTACCTTGTTATTTTCCTTCATAATACCATTTACAGGGCACAACTTTTTTATCCTTTTCTTCTGTCAGCTTCGGAATTTCTTTCGAACTTGCTGTTCAGTTACCATTTACTGTATTTCTGTACAGCCCTTTTCCTGATAATTATTCTGTCCTCTAATCACCTTCACAAATCAAAAACACTCAGTCAGCTGACACAGTGCCCGTTCACGGGCACTCTCCTCTTGTTAAGACTTGTAGTTTTGTGTGTACTCTACAGTCTAACTTGTACATGGATTTTTGTCAAATTCTCTTGTTACATTAAACGAACAGGCAATTTCCCAAAAGTTTCTGATACTCCAATTATACCTTTATGTTTTATTCTTTTATTTTTTTTGTTTCATTACTCATTAGAGCACACTTATACATAATAATCATCAGTTTTTTCCTTTGCGAGCATTTTGTTTCTTTTCTCTGTTGTTGCTTTTGTTTATTATTTACATGCTATACTTGTTTTTTAGGGAGAAAACTTTGACTGTGATTGATACATTTAGTGTTCCTAGATTTGTGTACAACAATGACAGAAAGAAATTCTTACCGTATGTATCAGTGAAAAATCTTTTGTTTCAAGAGGGTAATTATTATAAATGAATACTGACCAGTTTAATGTTCATATGCGTTCATCACTGTTCAACTTGAACATGTAGAGAACGAAATTTGAAATTCACCACATCATGAAAGGTACACAAATGAGGAAAACCCACTTTTATTTTTTATTACTTGTGGGAAAGTCTTTACACATTTATGATTTTAGTGACCACATTAGACCTTTGATCTTACCTAATACAAAATTGATTTACATTTCGATTATTTTGTCTTACGTTTAAAGGGATCCACCTAGTGGTGAAGATAATAGACTGTAGTAAATTTCACCTTTTAGGACTTAGTCTCAACAATTTGGTGGTTCTTTAACTTCAGCATATCATAATGACTATAAAGACAAACAAGATTTACAACAGATAGCTCTTCATCTGAAATAAGAACCAATGTAAATTGATTTTTGCTAAAAATATAAGGTATAAGTGCAATTGGGTCGTAACTAGCACCAGATCTTGGTATTTGGTATTGGAGGTTCTAATTATAGCTACATACAGTGTACTGTACTTTATTTTACAGGAAAGACAACGCAGGACCTCTGCCATTGTTTTGTGAGGCTGAAAATAAAGCAAAAGTATTTAGAGAACGTTACACAATATTGTACCAGGTACTTTGAGTGGTGATGCATGTTATTTAGGGGCCTTATGTACATATAGAGCCTTTAATTGAAACAGTTTGAACTGCAGTAGCGACTTTTAAAATTTTAATGAATACAAATGTGTCCTTATTATAAAACCCCTTTTATACTTGGTGATTTAGTCAAAGCTAACTTATTTAGCAATCAAGTAAAAAATATTTCATTTAGTCTAGATTAAAAGAAATGTGAAATCAACATTGTAACTTATCCATAACATTGTAATAATATTTACAACTACTTCCTGCTTAAATAGAGTTTGTATGTCAACAACCAAAAATGTGCAAAATTATACAAAATATGCATAGTTTTGCTGTTGTGATGCATCATTATGATTTCCAGTTGTAATTAATTTATCTATATATTTTTAAGAGAACAGCCAGACATGAGCTATTTGCTCCTCCTGCATTAGGATCTCATCCACACGAACAGAGCAAAAAGTTTCAGGTGACACAATTACTGTATGATTGTATCAAAAAATGGATTTCGCTTCGTTACGCCGCCACCGCTGCTGCAGTGTGAGGAGAGATTTCACCGTTACCGCTCTAACGAAAAAAATATTACATCTAGTCTTCTCAAATTTGCAGGATATATTCATAAGGGCATTAGAGATCTCAAATTCGCAGGATATGTTCATCATTACAAAATCTTGACTAGAAATACTTTGGGCCTCATTTTGAAAAAAACAAGATGGCCACCACGGGCGTTTATTTGTCAGTAATGGAAAGTGCTTATGTCTCGCTTATTATTGGTCCTAGAAGTTTGGGATGTAAAGCCAACCTACAGGAAATCATGGGCTGCGAATCTTCTGATGTGGTCACATTTGACTTTGGGTCCCTCTTTCAAGGTCACACGAGGATAGCCAAGCTGAAAAGTGCTTATAATTCGCTTATTATTGGTCCTAGAGGTTGGCAATGTGAAACCAACCTATAGGAAATCATGAGCTGGAAATCTTCTGATGTGGTCAGATTTGACCTTGGGCCCCTCCTTCAAGGTTAAATGAGGAAAGCCAAACTTAAAAGTGCTTATAACTCAATTCAAATGCTGTTTATCTTCAACTTCTTCTTTTCTATCTATTAGAGTAAGAAATCTAAAATTCGCCACATATCTGAAATTCGCCACATGTGAAAATACTAATAAAATAAATGAATTGTGGTGAGATTTGTTGACTGTATAGTAAATTAAGGCTTTTTGAACTGAAAAATACCAATTTTTGGACAAAAACATCATTTTCTTCATAAAACTAACTAAGGTTTTAGAGGTGGCGAATTTTAGATTCCTGGCGAATTTTAGATTTCTTACTCTACTTGTCCTTTTACGGTGGATACTTCTTGCATCTGGCCACAGATGCGTCCTTGTTCTAGTTGAATGGTCTTATTGACTAAAATGCATTGGTGTCAATTGCTTTTGTCACTATGACCTGTTTTATTAAAATTTGCCAGCTTATTTTGATTTGCCCAAATGGTATCAAAGTGGGAGAATTATCCGGGCTCCAATGTGGCTACTAGAATAATAGTAAGAATTATAGAAATATAGAGAAATATAGAGAAATTCTAGGAACATCTTTTAAGGTGCTGGTACATGAAAAGAAATATGAATTTTTGGCTGCAGTTGTACTGTTGCCTATCCTGACTTTTTCATATTTTTACAGGTGCGCAGATAGGTATATGTATATAGTGAGGTAACATATCAGTGATTCCTTTATTATTTCATCCTTGGCTTCTTGTGATTCAGTGATTATGTAGTTTTTATTATGTCAGCTGACTTGTCAGTCAGCTGACATTATGTCGTCACTCTGCGGCGTGGGCGTACGCGTCCACGCGTCCGCGTGAACAACTTCTCCTCCAAAACTACAAGGCCTAGAGACGTGCTGTTTTTTTAAAAGATACCTTATCTATCGAGGATGAAAAATTGTTCAAGGCATGCAAATCTGTCTGTTCGTCTGTTTGCTAGAGACATTACAAGGGGGGTACCCCCACCAAAAGTGTGAAAATTTCAACACTTAATCACAATTTTCTCAGTGACTATTGCAGGGATTTCTCTCATATCTTGCATATATGTACTAGGCCACAGGTAGATTCTCTTGTGTGAGTATGAGACCTGGATCTGTCTTACTTTTTTTTTAATAAATTTTTTTAATAATTTTTAATGCATTAAAATTCATGAAATCATGCACAAAATCATTTATAACTTGAAAAGTGTTGCATTTAGAGCATTTTGTTAAAATATGTTATTCAGCTACTTTTTTCATAGCTACAATATGGTGAGTAAGTTGGGTGCCTGTCTCAATAGCTAAGTGAGTAATAGCTACTTTTGGGCTTTTCAGTAACTTCCATCATGAGTAAAATCACTTGTAACTTAAAAACTATTGCATTTAGAGAATTTCGTATAAATATGTTATTCAGCTACTTTTGGGTCAGCTATAACATAGTAAAATTTTAGACCTGTAGCTCATGGCATAGCTGAGTAATAGCTACTTTTAGGTTATCACTGTTGAGTAAATCGCTTATAACTTCAAAACTATTGCATTTAGAGAATTTCGTATAAACATGTTATTCAGCTACTTTTGGGTCAGCTATAACATAGTAAAATTTCAGACCTGTAGCTCATGGCATAGCTGAGTAATAGCTACTTTTAGGTTATCACTGTTGAGTAAATCGCTTATAACTTGGAAACTATTGCATTTACAGTATTTTGTTTCAATATGTTATTCACCTATTTTGGGATCAGCTATAACATAGTGAAGTTTCAGATCTGTGGCTCATTGCATAGCTGAGTAATAGCTACTTTGAAGTTCTCACTATTGAGTAAATCACTTGTAACTTAAAACCTATTGCATTTAGAGAATTTCGTATAAATATGTTATTCAGCTACTTTTGGGCCAGCTATAACATAGTGAAATTTCAGATCTGTATTTTGTTTCAATATGTTATTCACCTATTTTGGGATCAGCTATAACATAGTGAAGTTTCAGATCTGTGGCTCATTGCATAGCTGAGTAATAGCTACTTTGAAGTTCTCACTATTGAGTAAATCACTTGTAACTTAAAACCTATTGCATTTAGAGAATTTCGTATAAATATGTTATTCAGCTACTTTTGGGCCAGCTATAACATAGTGAAATTTCAGATCTGTAGGTCATGGCATAGCTGAGTAATAGCTACTTTTAGGTCATCACTATTGAGTAAATCAGTTGTAACTTGAAAACTATTGCATTTACAGTATTTTGCTTAAATATGTTGTTCACCTACTTTTGGGTCAGCTATAACATAGTAAAATTTCAGACCTGTAGCTCATTGCATAGCTGAGTAATAACTACTTTGAGGTTCTCACTATTGAGTAAATCAGTTGTAATTGCAAAACTATTGCATTTAGAGAATTTCGTATAAATATGTTATTCAGCTACTTTTGGGCCAGCTATAACATAGTAAAATTTCAGACCTGTAGCTCATTGCATAGCTGAGTAATAACTACTTTGAGGTTCTCACTATTGAGTAAATCAGTTGTAATTGCAAAACTATTGCATTTAGAGAATTTCGTATAAATATGTTATTCAGCTACTTTTGGGCCAGCTATAACATAGTGAAATTTCAGATCTGTAGGTCATGGCACAGCTGAGTAATAGCTACTTTGAAGTTCTCACTATTGAGTAAATCAGTTGTAATTGGAAAACTATTGCATTTACAGAATTTCGTATAAATATGTTATTCAGCTACTTTTGGGTCAGCTATAACATAGTGAAATTTCAGACCTGTAGCTCATGGCATAGCTGAGTAATAGCTACTTTTAGGTCATCACTATTGAGTAAATCAGTTGTAACTTCAAAACTATTGCATTTACAGTATTTTGCTTAAATATGTTGTTCACCTACTTTTGGGTCAGCTATAACATAGTAAAATTTCAGACCTGTAGCTCATTGCATAGCTGAGTAATAACTACTTTGAGGTTCTCACTATTGAGTAAATCAGTTGTAATTGCAAAACTATTGCATTTAGAGAATTTAGTATAAATATGTTATTCAGCTACTTTTGGGTCAGCTATAACATAGTAAAATTTCAGACCTGTAGCTCATGGCATAGCTGAGTAATAGCTACTTTTAGGTCATCACTATTGAGTAAATCAGTTGTAACTTGAAAACTATTGCATGTACAGTATTTTGCTTAAATATGTTGTTCACCTACTTTTGGGTCAGCTATAACACAGTAAAATTTCAGACCTGTAGCTCATGGCATAGCTGAGTAATAGTTACTTTGAGGTTATCACTGTTGAGTAAATCGCTTATAACTTGGAAATTATTGCATTTAGAGTATTTTGTTTCAATATGTTATTCACCTATTTTGGGGTCAGCTATAACATAGTGAAGTTCCAGACCTGTGACTCATTGCATAGCCGAGTAATAGCTACTTTGAAGTTCTCAATGTTGAGCAAATCACTTATAATTTGAAAGCTATTGCATTTAGAGAATTTAGTATAAATATGTTATTCAGCTACTTTTGGGTCAGCTATAACATAGTAAAATTTCAGACCTGTAGCTCATGGCATAGCTGAGTAATAGCTACTTTTAGGTTATCACTGTTGAGTAAATCACTTATAACTTGGAAACTATTGCATTTAGAGTATTTTGTTGCAATATGTTATTCACCTATTTTGGGGTCAGCTATAACATAGTGAAGTTCCAGACCTGTGGCTCATTGCATAGCTGAGTAATAGCTACTTTGAAGTTCTCACTGTTGAGTAAATCAGTTGTAATTGGAAAACTATTGCCTTTACAGAAATTTGTGCAAATATGTTATTCAGCTACTTTTGGGTCAGCTATAACATAGTGAAATTACAGACCTGTAGCTCATGGCACAACTGAGCAATAGCTATTCTCAGGCACTGACTGTTGAGTAAATCGGCTATAACTAAATATTGCATTTGGAGTATTTTGTTAAAATATATTGTTCACCTACTTTTGGGTTAGCTATAACATAGTGAAATTACAGACCTATAGCTCATGGCATAGCGGAGCAATAGCTATTTTCAGGTTCTCACTATTGAGTAAATCAGTTGTAACTTGAAAACTATTGCATTTACAGTATTTTGCTTAAATATGTTGTTCACCTACTTTTAGGTCAGCTATAACAGAGCAAAAATTCAGACATGTAGCTCATTGCATAGCTGAGTAATAGTTACTTTGAGGTTCTCACTCTTGAGTAAATCAGTAGTAACTTGAAAACTATTACATTTAGAGTATTTTGTTAAATATGTTTTTCACAGACGTTTTGGTCAGCTATAACATAGTGAAATTGCAGACCTCTATGTCATGGCATAGCTGAGCAATAGCTTCTTTCAGGTTCTCACTGTTGAGTAAATCATTGTATCCAACCTGTAGGAAATCATGGGCTGGGAATCTGTTAATATGGTCTGATTTGACCTTGGAACCCTCCTTCAAGGTCAAATGAGGATAGCCAAACATAAAAGTGCTTATAACTCGCTTATTATTGGTCCTACAGGTTTGGAATGAAAACCAACCTATAGAAAATCATGAGCTGGGAATTTTTTGGTGTGGTCGGATTTCACCTTGGACCCCTCCTTCAAGGTCAAATGAGGATAGCCAAACTTAAAAGTGCTTATAACTCGCTTATTATTGGTCCTAGAGGTTTGGAATGGAAAACCAACCTATAGAAAATCATGGGCTGGGAATCTTTTGGTGTGGTCAGATTTCACCTTAGACCCCTCCTTCCAGGTCAAACGAAGATAGCCAAACTTAAAGTGCTTATAACTCGCGTATTATTGGTCTTGGAGGTTTGGGATGGTAAACCAACATATAGGAAATCATGGGCTGGGATTCTTTTGGTGTGGTCAGATTTGACCTGGGACCCCTCCTTCAAGGTCAATTGAGGATAGCCAAACTTACAATTGCTTAGAACTCGCTTATTATTGGTCCTACAGGTTTGGGATGGTAAACAAGCTACAGGAAATCATGGGCTGGGAATTTTTTTGTGTGGTCGGATTTGACCTTGGACCCCTCCGTCAAGGTCAAACAAGGATAGGCAAACTTAAAAAGTGCCTATGACTGATTTATTATTGGTCCGAGAGGTTTGGGATGGTAAACCATCCTAAATTCTTTGGCTGGGAATCTTTTGGTATGGTCAGATTTGACCTTTGGACCCCTTCTTCATGGTCGAACGAGGATATTGCATTTATAGTATTTCTTTAAATATTTTTAACCTACTTTTTACACTTAAACAATTACCTTGTTACTTTATTTCATAATACCATTTGCAGGGCACAACTTTTTTGTCCTTTTTTTCTGTCAGCTTCGGAATATCTTTCGAACATGCTGTTCAGTTACCATTTACTGTATTTCTGTACAGCCCTTTCCCTGATAATTATGCTTTCCTCTCATTATCACCATCACAAATCAAAAACATTCAGTCAGCTGACACAGTGCCCGTTCACGGGCACTCTCCTCTTGTTGCGTTAATACATCCTATCCAATGGACAATAGCTTATCCGGTCGGCGCAGACCGGCCCGCCAAACGTCAGAAAAAGACGTCCTGTGTCTCCACCGGCAGGTCAGTCCCTAGTACTAGTGCACTCGCCAGGTGGCGTGTGGTACTTCCTTCCTGTCTAGACAGAGTGACGTCATGGCATCTTTTTCGTTTGGCGCGAACTAGTGTGGAAGCTTTTTCATAGCAGCCAGGAAATTTGTGTTTTTTTGTGAAATATTACAAGGATTTGAACTTTTATTTGCTTCTGGATTCTTCTAAGTGTGTAGGGCACGTTATGTCTTCACCAGGACAAAGAAGGGGCAGTTGCGGCCATGCAATGGCCAATTTTGATGGACATAGTTTCTGCGCGCGTTGTCGTGAGAAAGGGAAGGGAGAGGAACCGTGTGTGGCTAATAAAGACACTACTGACTGTAAGTTATGCAACTCCCTTACCCCTGAGCAGCTTTCACAGCTCGCTACTCCATCTTACAAGATAAAAAAGGAGAAAAGGGAATCTAAACGGTCTGAGTCTGCTAACCCTATGGATGACACCCTTGTTGACCCTTCTGCTGTTGAAGTTATTGGGGTTGTAGGTGATGCTCAGTCTTCTCAAGCTACCTCTGTTCCTCCGGAAAAGAAAGCAAAGAAACTTCCCTCCAAGTCTAAGAAGGTGGTTACCCCTTCTTCTGCGGATAGTAAGATCTCTGACTTAGACCAGAAATGGTCCGAACGTTTTAGTAGGATTGAAGCTCTCCTCTTGTCAAAGTCTTTTCAACCAAGTTTCTCTTCAGAGGTCCGTGTGTCCCCTACTCACACTCCACCTGCTGGTATACGAAAGGATTCAGAACCCTTCTTTCAACCTGTGAACTCTTCACCAGAAAATCGCACTGGCCCAGACATACATGCTTCAACGCATAAGTCGGCCGGTAAGCTGAAAACAGGAACAATTGACCAAGGACAACCATCTTCAGAGCGCACTGGCCCAGACACACATGCTTCACAGCATAAGTCGGCCGGTAAGCCAAAGTCGGATTTTCACCGACTCAGAACTTCTGCATCAGGGCGCACTGGTCCAGACATTGCTGAAAAGCACCAGTCGGCCGGTAAGCCTTCATCCGACCAACATCAAGCTGATAGTTTGCACTCCGACTCCGACCCAGCTGTCGCCAAGCCTCAGCCTTTTAGCAAACTGCTCTCCGACCGACCTCGCACCGACCGACCAGGCACCTCCTTTATTGCCGGTTCGGAGTCCCCTCCTCTTCAACTTTCTGAAAGAAGGGACAGCATCTCCAGCGTCGACTCTCAAGCTGATAGTGACATCTCCGACCGACCTCCGGTCCAGCTCTTTGTAGAGGAGGCTGACCTCTCTGAGGATCAGGACTTTATGGAAACCGACGAACCATCATCCGAAGAACAGACTTATAGGGAGACCATGAGTGGCATCCGTTCCTTCATGGGTTGGACCCATGTACCTGAGATGGATAGTTCTAACCCTTCGGACGATAACCCCTTTGCGGGTCCTAAAGCTCCTGCTCCGAATAAAATTTCAGTACAAATGCCCACAGAGGAGTGGCTTTGCAAGAAGTTGGGTAGACTCAATGTGACTCTCATTGAAGGTTATCCTTCACGAACCACTGAAGCTGGTCATCTGTCTATGGATCAATTTTTAAGGCCGGCCCGGTCTCAGAATAAATGGTACGGGCTTTACCCCGGACAGTCAACGGATCCTTCTGTAGTTTCATGCTGGAGTACCGGACCATCAAAACTGAACAGTAGTTTTAGTAGAATAGCAAGAAAGACTGGTTTGACTTCCATCCCACCGGCATCTCGCCGTATCTCACAGGACACTTTACGCAAATGGGAGAGAAGTGCAAGGGAGGCCTCTGTGATTTGTAATCAAGCGGCTAGTTTCAATCGCTGCCTTTTCAAGGTGCAGCAAGAGATGCAGTCACAGCTTAAAACTATCTGGGGGGAGTCAAAAGGCAAGGTTTCCAAGAAAATTTCAGAAGCCTCTGATGAATTACAGTTCCTCATGACCTTCAATAACAGCATCACGCAAGCCGCCGCAAAATCAATGGAGCACCTGACGGACTTCGTTTTCATCACCATGGGTAATTCAACCTTGGCCAGGCGGGACGCCTACCTTAGCCATCTTAAAAACGGTATAAAACCGGACACCTTTGCAGCCCTCAGAACTGCCCCTCTACAAGGTGGAACTTTATTTCCCGATGCCATTATCAAGAAGGCGGAGGAAGAGATTTCTCACTACGACAACAGGGGTCAGTCTGCATCCTTTGGCCGAAATAAACTCAGATATCACCCTTATGAAAGGTCGGAAACCAAGAAACAGGAGAGTCGGTCGGAGGGAAAGCAGGACAGGCCGGCATGGAAAAACATAGGACGTCGGCAGTTCAAGAGAGGCAGAGGACGTTCTACTAACTTCTCCTCCCGTGGTGTTAAGGGCCAGCAGTCATATAAATGACAGTCATTGTTTAACCCAGTGCCCAAAGAGACTGCTGGCCGGGAACAATGTAAAAGAACAGACTTTGAACTCTTTGACTGTAAACTTAAGTGTTGTAAAACTTGCCACTTCTGTCCCCGGGCATTCGCAAAAGAAAGGAGTAAGTCCCGGGGCAACAGATTGTCACTGTGTAAAGCAAGAATTAAAATATGTGAACAGTGTTTCTTGTGTCACTCAATTGTCTTGTGCCCCACTTGTAACAAATGTCAGAAATGTTGTCTCAAATACGCCTGTAGGGGCCAGACTTCAAAGCTTTTGGAAAATTTGGCTGGATCTGGGTGCCAGTCCCAGAGTAATTCAGATCCTAAAACAGGGTTACACCTTCCCTTCCGGATCCGGCCTCATCTCAGCAGATCTCCCACAGTAGTAAGCTGTTATGTCAATCCTCACAGGAACAGCTACCTGTTAGAGGCATTACATCAGCTTATGGTCAAAAACGCGGTAGAGGTAGTGCACAATCAGAATTCTCTAGGGTTTTTCAACCGACTGTTTTTGGTTCCCAAACCCAACAGCCAATGGAGGCCAATACTGGACCTGAGCAAGTTAAACCTTTTTCTCAAAGTGGAGAAATTCAAAATGGAAACACCGGAAACCATCAGAACATCCCTCCAGCAAGGGGAGTGGGTCACCTCAGTGGACTTCAAGGATGCTTACTTCCATATTCCGATACAGAACCAGTCCAGGAAATATCTCAGATTCCATGTCCAAGGTCAGACCTACCAATTCAGAGCGTTGCCTTTCGGACTGTCCACAGCACCCATGGAATTCACTATTTTAGTCAAGGAGGTGAAACTGATGGCCACGCGCAAGGGTATAAGGATCCACCAGTACCTAGACGACTGGTTGGTAAGAGCCAATTCATACCCTGTCTGTCGCCAGCATACGCAGATTCTAGTACAAATGTGTCAAGAACTAGGTTGGCTGGTAAACACAGAAAAATCGGAACTGGAACCCAAGCAAGTCTTCAACTTCGTAGGTTACCAGTTCGATCTCAGGACCGGCCGGGTCCGACCGACCCCGGACCGGTGGGAAAGCCTCCAAGACAAAATTCAGAACTTTTGTTACTACCGGCCTGTCCGGTCCGGCAATTCATGTCTCTGATAGGCCTGTTGACGGCCACAGAAAAACAGGTTCATTTAGGCCGTCTGCACATGAGACCCATTCAGTGGCACCTCAAAAACCATTGGAGGGTACCGGAATCTCTAGAAAAGATTATCCCTCTGCCCAGGTCCCTGCACCCACACTTGCAATGGTGGCTACAGGAGGGCAATGTTCTCCAAGGCCAACCTTTACACCCCATAAAGCATGCTCTGCAGATCTTTACAGACGCATCAAAAGAAGGATGGGGCGCTCACTTAAACGAGCGCACTGCAAGAGGGTCCTGGTCGGTACCGGAAAGCAAACTGCACATCAACTACCTCGAACTAAAGGCAGTCTTGCTAGCTTTAAAGGAGTTTCAGGATCTCTGCGTGGGCGAAATCGTCCTAGTAGCTACAGACAACACCACAGTGGTAGCGTACATAAACAAGGAAGGAGGCATGAAGTCGGTCCCCCTGTGTGCCCTCCTTTGGAGGATATTGACCTGGTGCTCCCAGAGACAGGTGACTCTCAAAGCCCGACATATTCCAGGCCATCTAAATGTGATAGCAGACAAGCTATCCAGGCTAGGTCAGACTATCCAAACAGAGTGGTCCCTCCTTCCGGAGGTCTTTCAAGAAATATGCAACAGGTGGCACCAGCCCCACGTAGATCTGTTTGCCACGAGGTTCAATCACAAACTGCCTCTATTTGTATCCCCAGTTCCGGACTCCCTAGCTTTTGTAGTAGATGCGCTCACTCTGCCATGGGAGGATCTGGATGCATATGCCTTTCCACCAACCCCCATATTGGGCAAGGTGGTGGAGAAGTTATTGAACTCTCCATGCAAGAGACTAATCCTCATTGCACCCGGGTGGCCCAACATGCCTTGGTTTTGGGACCTGGTGAACATGTCCAGTCAGGTCCCCCTCAGACTTCCAAATCTGCCCAATCTGTTGACACAGCCCTTCAATCAGATCCCTCACAGAAATCTGACAAACCTGAACCTTCATGCATGGCTCCTAGAGCCTCAGCAATCAGGAAACAGGGCTTCTCTGAGGCAGTGGCAACAAGAATTGAGGCTCCTCAAAGAAGATCAACCAGATCAGTCTATGAGGCAAAGTGGTCCATTTTTACAAAATGGTGCATCACTAATCAGGTGGACTTCAAGTCACCACCTTTGAAGTCGGTGGCTGATTTCCTACTTTACCTCTTTGAGGTCAAGAACCTACAGCCTAGCACCATTGATGGATACAGGTCTGCCATTGCTGATAAGTTGGGTAATGTTATACTCAATGTCAGTAAGGATGAGAATCTCACTCGTCTTCTGGACAGTTTCCATAGAGACAGACCCAAAGGGCGGAGGGGCATACCCTGCTGGAACCTTTCCTTGGTGCTACACCAGTTGACAAAGGCTCCTTTTGAACCTCTTAGGGAGGCGTCTCTGAAGCATCTGACTTTCAAGACCGTCTTCCTTCTGGCCCTGGGCTCTGGCAAAAGAAGAAGTGAGATCCATGCATGGCAACATAAGAACATCAGACATCAGTCGGACTGGTCTAAGGTGTCTCTGTTTCCATCTCCCAGTTTTCTTTCCAAGAACCAACTGGCCAAGGAGGGTCCGGAGAGTGTAGCCCCAGTGGTCATACCAGCCCTGGCTCCTACTCTGGATAGGTCCCTCAAGTCCGACAAGTCTCTTTGTCCGGTCAGAGCCTTGCGCTACTATTTGGACCGAACTTCAGGGATGCGGCAGGACAAAGATTTAGTGTTTGTCTCTTTCAAGAAAGGTTTCGACAAAGACATCTCACCTGCCACTATCTCCTCATGGATCAAGCAGACTGTGATCCTATGCTACGAGCTCTCTGATCACCGGGCCCACACCTTACATCAGGTCAAAGCTCATGATGTCAGGGCCTTTGCTGCTTCTAAGGCCTTCCAGTCGGGGGTCTCCTTAGAGCAGATCTTATCAGCCTGTCACTGGAAATCTCATAATACGTTCACTCAATTTTATCTGAAGGATGTGGCTTGGGCTGACTCAGAGCTCTACCATCTTGGCCCTGTGGTGGCTGCCCAGCAGGTCCACAAGCAGGCTAGTCTTTAGAGGAGTTTTTGTATATATGTATATAGTATTACACATCTGTATATATTGCAAGTAAATTAAATTTTTATAAGTTAATACCCTATCCAATGGACGCACAAGACCCTCCCAACCGACCCCGCTGTTCAGGTTACTAGGGGTCTATTAAGTTTAGACAACAAAAAAGATGCCATGACGTCACTCTGTCTAGACAGGAAGGAAGTACCACACGCCACCTGGCGAGTGCACTAGTACTAGGGACCGACCTGCCGGTGGAGACACAGGACGTCTTTTTCTGACGTTTGGCGGGCCGGTCTGCGCCGACCGGATAAGCTATTGTCCATTGGATAGGGTATTAACTTATAAAAATTTAATTTACTTATTAAATTTGCAAATTTGTGCTTTTATTGCAGTATTAGGTGTTTTACATATCGAATATTGTAATCCTTTCATGGTGGCTCTAGTTGGTAACCACCTCTATAGTGATTTATATAGTTTTTTTTACGTCACACCTAGTACCTTATCGGTTATATTGTGGTGGGTAGTTGAAAAGGCAGAGGAAACAAGTATGAACAGTTGGTCAAGGTTCTGTACTGTATAATATGTTGTAAAGTTGGTAGTAGTTGGCGGGTGTCATTTCAGGTTCTGAACCAGTTAGTAAGCACTGATTTCTTCCATCCACTCTGTACCTGCCATATGATCTATGTAGTGCACTGAAAGTGAGGTTAAACTAAAACCAATAAATTAATCTAGTCCTTTCATTATGTCCACATTTTGAAAATGCCATATTTTCAAAATATTCTTGTTAACTTTGAAGGGAATTTTGTTTGAATTTATGTCTAAGGCATTTCTTATACAGTTGACAGAATCTGTGTTTCTGTTTCTCAAAGCCATAATTCTTCTGTTTTTAAAATTTTATTATAAGTAAGAATACTGAAAGTCTATATGTTTTTCAGTTGCGACCAGTCGAGTACTTGCTTGGCAGCACAGCAAAGTTGGGTGACATCATTGTTCTAGGCATGCTCAGTCAAATGAAGGAAGTATGTGAGGTTTTAATGCTTCTCAGCAAAAATTGTTGAAAAAAATTAATGAAAGAAAAAGATAGTCGAAGCTATATTTTTATTTGTTGTTTTATTATATTGGCTAGAAGTGGGACCATTTTAAAAAATTAAAACTTGTTACCAGGGTTCAAAACTCACAAAATCTGATATTTTGAGTATCACTGACCTGGTGAAAATGAACCACAAGCATACATGAGCCAAAATTCACAATTGGACATGGCTTTTGTGAGATATTATTAAGTGTGTAAATGTCATTTTTACCAAATATAAAGTAGGCATGGGTTGGTCTCAAAAATTTGTACATTAGGAGGCTGCAAATGCAAAACCATCCAGATTCCGGGACTCTGTGTTTTAGTACCCCCAATGAAACAAATACCCTGTCAATGAAATCATAACAAAAGTCCTCATATGCGCAAAAATATCTTATAATATTGTTTAGTTTCTCTTGTTTAGTTTCGATTTTAACTTTTTGTTTCCTTATATGTGTTGACAAGCAAAATGGAGGTTATAAATTCTAACTTATTTACCAAATCATGACGGTTGTGCACAACAAATCGCCAAAAAAGGCTTGAAATGCACAAAGCTATGGGATAATGTAAATTCTTCAGATTTCTGGATTGTTTCCAATATTTTAAGTTTTCCTTAGATTATATGTGCTTACAAGCACAACGCTGGTTGTAAAATCCTGTCAAGGTATTTCAGTAAACTGTCAATACCAAGACACTGGCCACTCCTACCCAATGTCAGATTTTTTTTTTTTTTTTTTTTTTTTTGTGAAGCATCAGCCCTTAAAAAGTCTAAAAACATTTTCAACATTCTGGTTCCCAGGTGTTCTTTGCAGATTTAGGGGTTCAAAATGTAAAACCCAATATCAGTTTACTGTTCACCAAAGTGTTGGTATTCTCAGTTAAATAAAGGAAGGAATGGTAAATATTTGCATTTTAAGTAAATAAATGAAAATAATATTAAACAATAATTTTAATAATAGTTGTAGTGCTTAAACTAATAAAGTAAATAAATCAGTGCTTTATTTTACTGAATAAAGATACTTTCTATTTTTTTTAGTGAAATCTATTCTTAGCAAAGAATCTGTCTACCTATTTGAGCTGTTTCAGTGTTGGAAGTGTCCAAGTAATTCCCTGTTCTGTTTTAGTATAATATTGAGATGTCCTCAGTGACCTATTGTTAAGCAAGTTTTACATCTAATCACAGGTTGTCACCTTTGTTTGGTCTCCACTCCCGCAACTGGCAGGGTCTGTCCTAATATGAACTGTTGAACTGATCGTAAAACCTTAACTTTATAAGATTGAATATAGTAAGAAATGAGTATGAATGTAAAAATTGCACGTCTTGTTAACCAGTGCAAATTTGATTACATTTCTTGCAATGGAAATATGTATTTGGGATTTTGGTTTTCCTTTTTTACTCTGTGGTTGTATATTGTAGGGAAAGTGGTATCTAGAAGACAATACAGGGGCAGTCCAGTTGGATCTCTCAAAAGCTGTATCCTTTACAAGTTGACAGGCTTTTATGGATGTTTGAAGATTTCAAAGGGCTTTTTGAAGTGCAAGGAAAGGCTCAAATTCTCAAATATTGAGATTTTCATAGATACAGACAGGGTAGCATTGTGTAGAAGGTGATAAACCGGAAAAATATTGCCGACCGAAAGACACTGATCCGTTTACGTTTCGTTTTCTTTTCAAAACCGGTTTCCTCACATATTTATTATTTTAACATAAGTTTGCCAAAATATTCAAGTACAACAAATAGTTCATAGTATTTTGTTATATTCTATCAATATATCAGACAATTTGTCCTCAAAAGTCTTTAAAAAGCACATCGTGGTACATATATATATATATATATATAGGACTTACAGCTCATGTATACATTTGAAAACTTATGTCTTGGCCTTCACTAAATCAAACTCAGCTGGATTTTTGTCGAATTTTCCTTTTGGTAGCGGGTTCTAAAATTTGCATTTCAACCGCAACACTAAGGCAGCACCTTAGTGTCCCACTCCTCAGGTCCTTGGTTCAATTCCTGAAGTGAGAAAGGTGGTAGCTGTTTGCTGGTGCCTAATGCAGTTCGGTGCAAGAGCTTAACCTACTGGTGAGCACTGCTTTCTTCATCTTCTGAAATACCTGTCATGATATAACCTACAATGTGTTAACGGTACTATTAAACCCAAATCAATCAATCAGTGGGCAAAGACATAGAGTATCATAAAATACAGCTGGTGGAATATCAGTGGAAAGCTTGTCATTCCTTTACAAGTGTGTAGAATTTCCATACAGGACTGTTCACAGAGAACTGTTTTGTGCTGGCTGAGGGGACGTATGAGGACCAGCTCTTTCACATCAATGCATTGGGTTTCCCGCCCCCAGAAACCGCCAAAACCACCAGGTATGTCATTGCCAAGACCACCAGATATGTCAGTGCCCTGACCGTGGGGTATTGCCAAAACCACCAGATTTTTTCCATCATTCAAAATTCAAGAACTGTTTTATCCTGAAAATGCATAAATTGATGCCTTAATCACCAGTAAAATTTTTTATTCAGTCAGAGTGTATAAAAATCATCTTAACTTTTGTAAAATATTGCAATATTGCAATAAACATGAAAAATCACCCAAAAAAAACAAACAAAACAAGAACAAACAAACAAAACATGCAGATTTGTTGGTTATAAGTTGAGGATATCATGGTTGTGAAGTATATGTAAGTTACAGCAATTTCAAAAAAGAAAAAAATCCTCACTAATTCAACCTGGCCATGTTGAAAACATATATTGAAATATAAAAGCCTTATTTAACAATATTGAAATATCAGCATATTATAACGATACCTCATACCACGGTTTCATTGTTGTGAGTTTGTGTCTAGACTGCACCCGATAGTGTAGTCCTGAGCATAATCTTATTGTTTTGGACCATAATGATGGTGATCACAGATGCTAGTGGTCCTACGATTAGACGGAAAATCGATTCATCGTCCATTTAAAACTTTCGATGTAGAAAATCGATTCTCATTTTAAGAATCGATTGTGAATCGAAAGTAAGACTTATAAACCACCTAATTTTCCCTTTTTCTACAGATGTTTAACATTTTATTTTCATAACATTTGTTTACATTACCTGCCATGTTTCTTTCACTGGTATCTACTTCCTGTTGGTTACAACTAAAACTCAAAATTTCTGTAGGTATATAGAAGATCTTTTAATACAATAAACTAAGTTCAACCTAAATTAAATTTAACTTTCACTGCTTCACACACAACATGTATACTCCCTATAAATGGGGAATAACAACCTTGGCCATAAATCAAGTGGAGAGAGATCACACTACTGTAATACTTCAGCAGTCTGCCATGAATATTTTTGACAAATTTTGTTGAACAAGAAAACTAAAATGTTTACTACATTGCCATACTTAGAATTTTACAGTATCTAAGAAATTATAATTATATGAAATGAATAGGCCATGAAGATCTGCTTCAAAAAGGAAATTCATGGAATATTGTTTTCAGGATGAGAGAAATTTAACAGAATAATAGACAAATGCTTTACAGTAACATAAACAGGCAGAGAGAGAGTGAGGGGGATCTGACTTCGTTGAAGCTGGTGGGAGATACTTAGCCTTGCCACAGGCATTTATATGTATAAAGAAGGCACAACTGTTTGACTGCATTATAAGTATTTTTCATAATGTTCTCATACACTTACTTAGCCTAGCTTGCTAAGGAGACCTCCAGACTAGAAAGGCCTTTGATAAAGTGTGCATTATGGCAAAAATATTTCACGTTTGCATTATGGTTCAGACAGCCTGGAAGGCCAGGCTAGGAGATACTTTCAGTTTGAACTACACCTGTGTTGCTAACTGGGGAAGGTTTTAACTCAGGACACCCATGCACTGAAACACATACAAGTGCTAACCCAGTAAACATAACAAACGTTTATAAACGTTTATAAACCTAACTAGCAACGGTTTAGATTAGGTTTAAAATGATGGGTCCGTAAACGTTTGCCTATAAACGTTTATAAACATTTATGTATAAACGTTTATACATAAACGTTTATAAACGTTTATACACGTGTTTAAAATCTGGAGAAATATTTGTGTAAGTATATCTTGCTGTCTCACTGTTGTTTGAAGCCATCATTGTATTCTAAGTGGAGATACAAAAGTATATAATGTCACCAAATTATATACTTCTATATATCTACTTAGAATGTAATGATGGGTTCAAACAACAGTGATACCGCAAGATATTCTTACAAAAATATTTCTCCAGTTTCTCTCAAAATGGCTGTCATCCCAAATGAAAGTGAGGTTAAAGTATTTTTAACCCTTTGTAAAGGCTTTAAAATGTTTATAAACGTTTATAAACCAAACTAGTGTTGCTGAAACGTTTATAAACCCATAATATTGAATAATTGTCAATATTTAGGTTTATATTTGGTTTAAAAAACGTTTATAGGTTTACTAAACGTTTATAAACGTTTGTAATGTTTACTGGGTAAATACACTTGATAAAATAACTGCACCATCCATTTATCAATGATACACAACTATTTATGTCATATATATGCTGTTTTGAGAAATTTTCATCATATTATTCCTGAGATAAGAGTCAGATTTTCCAGACCCCATCCAATACACATAAACTTGAGTGACAATGCTGAAATACATGTTCACTTGTGCCAAACTGTTTCATATAACCTAGTATATATTACAAAACCTCAATATTGACCAGAAACAATAAAAGTCACTCTTCCATTTGATTAATGAAAATAGCATGTCTTTGAAAAGTGTCCTGAGTTAAAAATGGAAGGAAAATTCCATGAACACATGTCTATGTATTGTTTAGTTCCCAAAGAAGCATTTTATTCAGGATAATTTTCAGAAGCTGCTTGGCAGTCACTGTTCTTGACATATGATAATGATAAGCAGATATTCTATTCTTCTTTGTTGCATATATACAAAGTGTCCTGAGTTCACAACACGGGTGTACCACATGGTGATGTTGAACAAAAGGGGTTGAAATAGACTTGCACCAAGTCTTTGTATTTCTCATCCCACTAAATCTGACATAGATGAAAACATTATACATCCACTTAAGGAGGGAAAAATCCTTCTCTATGCTGAAACAGTACTTTTGTCAGCCCCACATTCTAGTATAAAGTCATACAGTCCTCATATAATACCTTAGAAAAAAGGACTTGAAGAAAGTCTAGGGTTGAAATATTGTTTATTTTAAGCATGATTGGTTGCTAATCTGCTGATGTTACATTCAAACACTGTAAATGATTTAGCTGATGAAAAGGGAGAATGAAAATAAATATTATTTTGTAACTGTTAAGGCCACCTTAATAGATTATTATATTATTGCTGATACACATACTTGTTGACTCTTCAACCTACTGGTTTCCTAACATACCCCCTTCCCTACCCCAAAATGTAAACAAATAACCTAGATTTTTTTCACCACTGACCTATCGGAAGACTACTGTTATTATATTTGGTAAAAAAGAATATTCTGTCTTTCTTACAAAGCAAGCAGAAAAACGATTATAATCGATAAGCGATTGCTCAGAGTTACCGATTAATCGATTCTGATTTTTTAGACCGATTCCTAACACTAACAGATGCTCATCAAAATGTTAGACATATTTAAAAACCTTTACGGGTGAGTATTTCAGTACTGCTTACTCATGACTGCTGTTATGATCAGTTATATGGCAGTTACGACTAATTAAGTACCACAACTAATCTTTCAGGTGCTACAACTTTTTTTGTTTTTTTGTTCTTTGCCTATGACTTATCCTGTATAGCCATTTGTGAAACTGAAGACCCATGAACATGTCCCAAGTGGAGATTAGTCAAAAGAGTCCCCCAATTATTGCACAAGGGTCGACAGGGTACAGGACAGTATCAGTTGTAGCAGCACTCCATAGTTAAAATTGGCTAGGTCTTATGAAAAATGGAACAGCGGTATTCTACACTTTAATAAATTTTGCAAGGAAATTCTGTATTTATACTTACACTTCAGGTCTTACTTTGGAAACATCAACTTCTTTGGTGGTTCATCCAATTTATGTGCAAAAGCTTCACAGAATTTAAGAAATCTGGAACAGGAAAATGAAGATGCCATGTTTGTGTTCCTTTCCGATGTGTGGTTAGACAGTCTCAAGGTAAAGGTGTAATGAAAGGTTTCAAAAGAAGTTTTTGCATTGATAATTACTGTAGTTTAGTGACTTGATATATCTGTTTCTTTGTCAGAACCAAGGGACAAATGATCAAGACAAATTTCAATTGTTTTATAGTCATTTTTGTCAAAGCTCTTTTTCAGTTGTTGCATCCAAGCAAAAAAGTTATCTGTAAGGGTTTTGCATCAATTTGCGATGCAAATTCTAACATTCTATATGTAAAAGAATGTCAAGAGAGATCAATGATTGGTGTTAAGGTTGTACTTTGGTTTAGTTATATTGTTAGTTATATTTTATTAGGGCATGTTAATGTTGTCTCATTTTGCTAGCCTGTGGTTTTAGTTGTACAGAATGAAATATGAAATTTGCCACATTGTTTGAAATTTACCAGAGAGGAAACTCCCTTCTATATTCTGGACTTGTGGCAAATTCCATCGACTTTTGTGAATTGTGGAATTCATCTCCTCCAACATTAAACTCTCACAAATTTTGATTTGTTTTGTCTTTTTAAAGTGGTAAAATTCGCAAACTGTTGAGAATAGGACTTTTCTTTCTCTTGGTGAAATTTAATGTCTCACATGTATGTGGGATCAGGGGTAAACAAAGCAGTCAAAAAAATAGATCCCCTAATAAAAATGTAAGAGCAAAATATATATTAATCTTATTTTAGACGTGATGTCACAAATTTGAATGCCTTGTGCTGTCACTTTCTATGTGATTATTAAAAACATTGTACAGACCCAGCATTCAGTGAAAGGAAATTTACAAAATGTAACTTTTCATTTTTTTCAAAGTAACATATCTGGTTTGTCTTTGAAACATTTCACAAATAAATGGACAGCTTACTTGTGTGGATGTTCTGTGACATCGTCTTGACTATATGTCAAGTCTTACCACCCCCACACATGCAGTCAGAACCTGTAGATGAGCATATTGTATGTCAAACAAGGCCGAAACAGTTCACCATTCTAACAATTTGGTTGAATTTTCTGCTTTTTAGCAACATGCTATGTACCATATTGTTCTTTACCTCCAGGTCAAATGCCCATGTAACTTTTTCAGTATTTCCTCAAACAGTCAATGTATTAGTTGATAGCTAATTCAAGAAGCTACCAAGTAACTAATTATTTCAGCCTTACTGTCAAAATGTATGTTTTTTCGGCAGGTGATGGAGAAGTTACGCACACTATTCACTGGGTATTCAGAAGTGCCGCCTACATGTTTTGTGTTCTCAGGAAACTATTTGTCCAAGTCCTATGGAGGCAAGCAGGCAAAAACTCTTAAAGGTGAGTTTTAATGATGCAACATTCTATTTTGTATGTTAATATTTTACTTATTGTACTGTAGTGTGTGTTAATAAATGAAAAACTAACAATAAAAACTGTGGCAATTACAAATGAAAATAGAAACTAGTGTTACTGGAATTCCAGTATCCTGCTGTTCTTTTGATTCTGGTACAAACAAGTGGAATGCACTTATGTTATGAAGACCTTGTCCTTGAAAAGGTCGACATAGTACTCACTCTATGTGGCTGATATTTCATCAAACCAACCAAAAACCTGTAAATTTATTCAAGTTTCTCACAAAGTTCATTTATTTGAAGTAAATATGTTGTTTACAAACTTTTGTGTAGCATTTCATATTACCTCCATGAGGATTTTATGTTTTTGGGTGTGTTTTGGTCTTTCTTAAAACAAAAGTAATAAAAGGGTCTTTCTGAATTTTTATGAGGATGTTCTTGCCTTATTTTTGCATGGGTGGGGCCTTGCCAGAGGAAGAAGTGTTTATATTTTGGGAAAGATCCAAGTCATATTCTGTATACCAAAAAAAAATCTCAAATTGTCTTAAATGTTCCCCACCCTCTGGGGTGGAGGTAAGTACTCTACAAGTGTTTTGTAGTTAATTAATATATGTCTAAAACTTGTTTTTGATTTTTGCACAACTAAAGAAGCAAAAGTCAAGTAAGGAACTTATTTGTATTTTATAAAAGGATAGGTGCCATGTTTAAACCAATATATTTTTAAATTTGCATTTTCACGTTATTTATTATTGTCAAAAAAAGGGAGCTTCAGGGTCCTGTACTCCAAATGATCTATTATTATATTATTTTAATGAGTTGTTAAGTACTCTTCAAAACTGTGTTAAAGTTAATGGTGTCCATAAGTTATTTCCTAGGTGAAACATAACCATTTGTGCTTTTGATATTCATGAATGATCCGTGGTATAAGATCTTTGCGAACTGTGTCTCCAGTTGCTTGCAATAGTAAATATGTTGTTCAGCCACAGCATGTGATATTCACCTGTGGGCCACCGACTTCAAATTATGGTATTTCTTCATTGGTAAATTTTATGTTTCTTGTAGTATTCTATGTTAGGTGTTTGTATATATTATTCATCGAGTAACTCGCCTTAGCAAGGGTCTCCTGTCACTGTGCAAGTGTAAATAAGCAGAGGAATTCTTAATGCGAAAGGTTCTCCAAGGAGTTGTGATTGGCTCTGCAGAAAAGGAGTTTTAAGGGGGATTTGACTATGTTATTCCAGTTAGAAGTTCTAATTTTATCAGAATGAAGTCACTTGTTTTACAGAATGTCTCCACAATTTGGCAGAACTACTGAGTGAATTTCCAGATATAGTCCAGAACAGCAGGTTTATATTTGTACCTGGTCCGCAAGACCCTGGACCAGCTCATATACTACCAAGGTATGCAGACTAGAAGACAAAATACATCGACACAATATGTGTCAGGTTTTTTCAACATTGGGCAAAATTATTTGTTGCAATGAATGTGACAGTGTGTGAATGTA
Organism: Sabellastarte sp. h YS-2021; assembly: GCA_964017235.1. Taxonomy (NCBI): domain Eukaryota; kingdom Metazoa; phylum Annelida; class Polychaeta; order Sabellida; family Sabellidae; genus Sabellastarte; species Sabellastarte sp. h YS-2021. The sequence goes on along the minus strand of OZ024928.1, from coordinate 109,314,145 downwards.
TCTGAAAATACCAGGCTGAGATTGATTTGAAATCCAGTGTGTAGTGGTCGGACTGGTTCTGAAAATAAAAACCGGTTTTCGCGGGCTTTCAAACCGAATGAAATTAGGGATTTTAAAAGTTTGCAGAGATATGGTAAAAAAATTTATGCAAGCGTACATGAGCTATATTGTCAAGAGGAAATATGCATTTGTGAGATATTTTGAAATTTATAAACTTCATTTACCATGAATATAAAGTGAAAATGTAAGTTGTTTCCTCTAATATAATGCCGTTTTCAATAACCAGTACTTAAATAGTCTTTGTGGATTTCATCATTTCTACCTAAATGAAACGAAATGCAGTATACTGGTTTACCATTCACACCACTACTAGTTTGGTGAATCAGTTATGGAAAAGATTATTTGGACAAAAAGTTTTCTGTATTTTTGAGTGCCAGTATAAAAATATTTCATTGAGAAATACGTACAGTACATAAATGGATTATAAAGTGGGCAAAAAACTAGGAAAACTAGGCAATCATTTTCTTTACCCTAATCTGGATTACAGATCTACATGTACAGAGTATTTTGGTACTTGGCATGGAACTGCGTGGGTTCACCTGTAACCACTTAATTACCCCACAGCCCTTAAGGGCTGCCAGGGTATTGTTTTCACCCATGGTGTCCGGATGGATGGGCGGGCGGCGGGAAAAAGTTTGTCCAGGCTGTATCTCAGAAACCGTAAGGTGTAGGAAGTTGATACTTGGTAGGGACATTGGTTAGGATGTGTAGGTGTGCAACATCATGGTCTGACCTTGATTTGACCTTTGACCTTGCCATAGTGACCTTGAGTTTGAAAATCTTGTCCAGGCTATATCTCGAAAACCGTAAGGTGTAGGAAGTTGATACTTGGTAGGGACATTGGTTACAGGGTGTAGGTGTGCAACGTCATGGTGTGACCTTGATTTGACCTTTGACCTTGCCGTAGTGACCTTGACCTCTAAAATCTTGTCTGGGCTATATCTCAGAAACCCTAAAGTGTAGGAAGTTGATATTTGGTAGGGACATTGGTTAGGGGGTGTAGGTGTGCAACATCATGGTCTGACCTTGATTTGACCTTGCTGTAGTGACCTTGACCTATAAAATCTTGTCCGGGCTATATCTCGGAAACTGTAAGGTGTAGGAAGTTAATGCTTGGTAGGGACATTGGTTAGGGGTTGTAGGTGTGCAGCATCATGGTGTGAACTTGATTTGACCTTTGACCATGTCGTAGTGACCTTGACCTTTAAAATCTTGTTGCACCTTTGGGTCTGTCTTTTGATGCAGATTAAGCACTGTTAAAGTCATCCTAGAATTTATTAAGAATTTTACTTTTATAACTTCCCATTGTAACAGATGGAATTTCATCAAGTGAGCCACAGATTTTGCTCCAACACCACACATAAGCATTCATTGAATGTATTACCAATTCTGTATGCATGGTAATATTCAAAACATCTAAACCATAATTCGGCCATGCAGATGTAGATAAAGCCTGTTGTAATGTTTAGTTTATTGGTTAATGCTGTCATCTTGTTATTGAATTATCTTGTTTTAATACTTCATCTTTACATGCATTATCTTTCTCTTAGACATTATTTTCTCTAAACGTTGTTTTGACCTTTATATAACTGACAGTGCTCTGAAAGTATCCTGAACTTTGTACTGATACAGTACTTCTATATCTCATGGTGTTAAAAATATTTCCCTAGGCTGTGGGGTACGGGCATCTCTGATGCTATTTTTATGTCAGCTGACTTGTCAGTCAGCTGACATTATGTCGTCACTCTGCGGCGTGGGCGTACGCGTACGCGTGAACAACTTCTCCTCCAAAACTACAAGGCCTAGAGACGTACTGTTTTTTTTAAAAGATACCTTATCTATCGAGGATGAAAAATTGTTCAAGGCATGCAAATCTGTCTGTTCGTCTGTTTGCTAGAGACATTACAAGGGGGGTACCCCCACCAAAAGTGTAAAAATTTCAACACTTAATCACAATTTTCTCAGTGACTATTGCAGGGATTTCCCTCATATCTTGCATATATGTACTAGGCCACAGGTAGATTCTCTTGTGTGAGTATGAGACCTGGATCTGTCTTACTTTTTTTTTAATAAATTTTTTTAATAATTTTTAATGCATTAAAATTCATGAAATCATGCACAAAATCATTTATAACTTGAAAAGTGTTGCATTTAGAGCATTTTGTTAAAATATGTTATTCAGCTACTTTTTGCATAGCTACAATATGGTGAGTAAGTTGGGTGCCTGTCTCAATAGCTAAGTGAGTAATAGCTACTTTTGGGCTTTTCAGTAACTTCCATCATGAGTAAAATCACTTGTAACTTAAAAACTATTGCATTTAGAGAATTTCGTATAAATATGTTATTCAGCTACTTTTGGGTCAGCTATAACATAGTGAAATTTCAGACCTGTAGCTCATGGCATAGCTGAGTAATAGCTACTTTTAGGTTATCACTGTTGAGTAAATCGCTTATAACTTGAAAACTATTGCATTTAGAGAATTTCGTATAAATATGTTATTCAGCTACTTTTGGGTCAGCTATAACATAGTAAAATTTCAGACCTGTAGCTCATGGCATAGCTGAGTAATAGCTACTTTTAGGTTATCACTGTTGAGTAAATCGCTTATAACTTGGAAACTATTGCATTTAGAGTATTTTGTTTCAATATGTTATTCACCTATTTTGGGATCAGCTATAACATAGTGAAGTTTCAGATCTGTGGCTCATTGCATAGCTGAGTAATAGCTACTTTGAAGTTCTCACTATTGAGTAAATTACTTGTAACTTAAAACCTATTGCATTTAGAGAATTTCGTATAAATATGTTATTCAGCTACTTTTGGGCCAGCTATAACATAGTGAAATTTCAGATCTGTAGGTCATGGCATAGCCGAGTAATAGCTACTTTGAAGTTCTCACTATTGAGTAAATCAGTTGTAATTGGAAAACTATTGCATTTACAGAATTTCGTATAAATATGTTATTCAGCTACTTTTGGGTCAGCTATAACATAGTAAAATTTCAGACCTGTAGCTCATGGCATAGCTGAGTAATAGCTACTTTTAGGTCATCACTATTGAGTAAATCGGTTGTAACTTGAAAACTATTGCATTTACAGTATTTTGCTTAAATATGTTGTTCACCTACTTTTGGGTCAGCTATAACATAGTAAAATTTCAGACCTGTAGCTCATTGCATAGCTGAGTAATAACTACTTTGAGGTTCTCACTATTGAGTAAATCAGTTGTAATTGCAAAACTATTGCATTTAGAGAATTTCGTATAAATATGTTATTCAGCTACTTTTGGGCCAGCTATAACATAGTGAAATTTCAGATCTGTAGGTCATGGCACAGCTGAGTAATAGCTACTTTGAAGTTCTCACTATTGAGTAAATCAGTTGTAATTGGAAAACTATTGCATTTAGAGAATTTAGTATAAATATGTTATTCAGCTACTTTTGGGTCAGCTATAACATAGTAAAATTTCAGACCTGTAGCTCATGGCATAGCTGAGTAATAGCTACTTTTAGGTCATCACTATTGAGTAAATCGGTTGTAACTTGAAAACTATTGCATTTACAGTATTTTGCTTAAATATGTTGTTCACCTACTTTTGGGTCAGCTATAACATAGTAAAATTTCAGACCTGTAGCTCATTGCATAGCTGAGTAATAACTACTTTGAGGTTCTCACTATTGAGTAAATCAGTTGTAATTGCAAAACTATTGCATTTAGAGAATTTAGTATAAATATGTTATTCAGCTACTTTTGGGTCAGCTATAACATAGTAAAATTTCAGACCTGTAGCTCATGGCATAGCTGAGTAATAGCTACTTTTAGGTCATCACTATTGAGTAAATCAGTTGTAACTTGAAAACTATTGCATGTACAGTATTTTGCTTAATATGTTGTTCACCTACTTTTGGGTCAGCTATAACATAGTAAAATTTCAGACCTGTAGCTCATGGCATAGCTGAGTAATAGCTACTTTGAGGTTATCACTGTTGAGTAAATCGCTTATAACTTGGAAATTATTGCATTTAGAGTATTTTGTTTCAATATGTTATTCACCTATTTTGGGGTCAGCTATAACATAGTGAAGTTCCAGACCTGTGACTCATTGCATAGCTGAGTAATAGCTACTTTGAAGTTCTCAATGTTGAGCAAATCACTTATAATTTGAAAACTATTGCATTTAGAGAATTTAGTATAAATATGTTATTCAGCTACTTTTGGGTCAGCTATAACATAGTAAAATTTCACACCTGTAGCTCATGGCATACCTGAGTAATAGCTACTTTTAGGTTATCACTGTTGAGTAAATCACTTATAACTTGGAAACTATTGCATTTAGAGTATTTTGTTGCATATGTTATTCACCTATTTTGGGGTCAGCTATAACATAGTGAAGTTCCAGACCTGTGGCTCATTGCATAGCTGAGTAATAGCTACTTTGAAGTTCTCACTGTTGAGTAAATCAGTTGTAATTGGAAAACTATTGCCTTTACAGAATTTTGTTTAAATATGTTATTCAGCTACTTTTGGGTCAGCTATAACATAGTGAAATTACAGACCTGTAGCTCATGGCACAACTGAGCAATAGCTATTCTCAGGCACTGACTGTTGAGTAAATCGGCTATAACTTGAAAAATATTGCATTTGGAGTATTTTGTTAAAATATATTGTTGACCTACTTTTGGGTTAGCTATAACATAGTGAAATTACAGACCTATAGCTCATGGCATAGCGGAGCAATAGCTATTTTCAGGTTCTCACTATTGAGTAAATCAGTTGTAACTTGGAAACTATGGCATTTACAGTATTTTGCTTAAATATGTTGTTCACCTACTTTTAGGTCAGCTATAACAGAGCAAAAATTCAGACATGTAGCTCATTGCATAGCTGAGTAATAGTTACTTTGAGGTTCTCACTCTTGAGTAAATCAGTAGTAACTTGAAAACTATTACATTTAGAGTATTTTGTTAAATATGTTATTCACAGACGTTTTGGTCAGCTATAACATAGTGAAATTGCAGACCTCTATGTCATGGCATAGCTGAGCAATAGCTTCTTTCAGGCTCTCACTGTTGAGTAAATCATTGTATCCAACCTGTAGGAAATCATGGGCTGGGAATCTGTTAATATGGTCCGATTTGACCTTGGAACCCTCCTTCAAGGTCAAATGAGGATAGCCAAACATAAAAGTGCTTATAACTCGCTTATTATTGGTCCTAGAGGTTTGGAATGAAAACCAACCTATAGAAAATCATGAGCTGGGAATTTTTTGGTGTGGTCGGATTTCACCTTGGACCCCTCCTTCAAGGTCAAATGAGGATAGCCAAACTTAAAAGTGCTTATAACTCGCTATTATTGGTCCTAGAGGTTTGGAATGGAAAACCAACCTATAGAAAATCATGGGCTGGGAATCTTTTGGTGTGGTCAGATTTCACCTTAGACCCCTCCTTCCAGGTCAAACGAAGATAGCCAAACTTAAAGTGCTTATAACTCGCGTATTATTGGTCTTGGAGGTTTGGGATGGTAAACCAACATATAGGAAATCATGGGCTGGGATTCTTTTGGTGTGGTCAGATTTGACCTGGGACCCCTCCTTCAAGGTCAATTGAGGATAGCCAAACTTACAATTGCTTAGAACTCGCTTATTATTGGTCCTACAGGTTTGGGATGGTAAACAAGCTACAGGAAATCATGGGCTGGGAATTTTTTTGTGTGGTCGGATTTCACCTTGGACCCCTCCGTCAAGGTCAAACAAGGATAGCCAAACTTAAAAAGTGCCTATGACTCACTTATTATTGGTCCGAGAGGTTTGGGATGGTAAACCATCCTAAATTCTTTGGCTGGGAATCTTTTGCTATGGTCAGATTTGACCTTTGGACCCCTTCTTTATGGTCGAACGAGGATATTGCATTTATAGTATTTCTTTAAATATTTTTAACCTACTTTTTACACTTAAACAATTACCTTGTTACTTTATTTCATAATATCATTTGCAGGGCACAACTTTTTTGTCCTTTTCTTCTGTCAGCTTCGGAATATCTTTTGAACATACTGTTCAGTTACCATTTACTGTATTTCTGTACTGCCCTTTCCCTGATAATTATGCTTTCCTCTCATTATCACCATCACAAATCAAAAACATTCAGTCAGCTGACACAGTGCCCGTTCACGGGCACTCTCCTCTTGTTTTTAAAATACCGGTCCCAGACTCCCATGGGTGATGTGACAAAATTTTTTGTAAAGGTTGGGAAAACCAGTTCAACTGGAAGTAAAGTGTGGTTGAGGTAAACCGTCTCTCTGCATTGAAGTGTGAAATAACTACTAAAGTAAGGGAAATTATGTTGCAAATAGATATAAAGCAATCACATTTGACTTATTATTGGGTTTTAATGTTTTAATAGATTTAAGTTACCTTGGACTGATGTATTGGCAATTTCTGGTCATTAATATAGTGGGGGCTTGTGAAAACATGGGTAATACAGAGCATAGCCCCAGTATTATGACTGTGTAGTGTAGTTCCGCCAGTCACTACCAGGCAAAACACTCAGAACAACTACTGACTGAAAAAATGTCTATTATCGGAAGTGATGACTCCTCATAGAAGTAAATGAGAAAGAGACAAAAGTGAATTAATTTTATTTAATGAACCCAGTAAACAGTAACTCTTGTGAGGTATTTTCGCTAGATTTCAGTGCTTTTGTTGAATTTTTATCCACAGATAGCAAACACATAAACCAGTGATGTCACCATTTCTTGTCTCCTACATCAACAACTACCAGTTAAGTACCTGTGAGTAGGGCTTCATTGTGTTATCACACAGAATATTTGCTGTCTGATACATAAAACATATGGTGACTTCTAACCCTTTGACCACCTTCAAAATTTTGGTTGAAATGGGCCTTTTTATTGGGCTACAATAGCTTACCATGTGGAACTGAATGCTTTCTCGGGAGGCCGCGGGCATCCAGCCAACGTCCAAGAAAAATAGACGTTTAGTACTGGCCAAATCCCATGCTGAGAGTGTACCATAGCAGTGTAATCCCGCATTTCATCCTTCTTCTCTCGTAAATTTAGACCATACCCCCTCACCTGGAATACAGCGGGGATGCATGGTGGGATGCTCTTCTGTTCCACATGGTAAGCTTGTAGCTTATAAAAGCTACCTTTAAGTAATTAAAATTTATTTAAGAATTTTGCTGGGTTTAACTTTGTTTTGGTCAGTTTCCTGGTGCTGCAATGATGTTTGTAGAAGTTTTCTTGTTTACTGCCCCGAATTCGAAATTCGAACTCTGCAAAAACGTTTAGAAATCACCAACATCACACCGCATCCTAGACTTGCTCACAAGTCTCTACTTTGGGTTTTTTTGAGACAATGAATGAGTGCATTTTATTACGCTACAATAGCTTACCATGTGGGACTTAATGCTGTTCTCGGGTTGCCACACCCGGGGCCAACGTCTTAGAAAAAAAGATCGTTCTTGTTAGCCACCGGATATACTGGTAGTTGTCGTCACGTGATAACTTCTGACCAATCGCCCTACTTTCTCGTTGGCCACGATTGACTGGTAGCAGTTTGTAAATATACAGACATTTTCATTTATTTCTCAGTCTTTACGTATTGTTGGAGGCTAATATTTGGATATTTCTTTTCATATATTTCATAGATTATCCTGTAAAATTATTAATTTCACAACTTAAGTATTTTCCTTACAATCCGCGTGTTTTGAGTTTTCTCGGTTCAGGCAATTCCAATTGTACGTCTTTTTATTGCGTTAAAATGTCTCTCCATCAAGCAAACAAAGACAAACCGAGAGCTCAGAAATGCCGCCATTTTTGCTTCAGTTTTGATAATCATAACTACTGCCCTACCTGTAGGGAGGCTGGCAAGGGAGATGACCCCTGTGTCACTTTTGAAGCACCCTGCCATATTTGCACGTCTCTCACTGATGAACAATTGCAAAAAAATTCAAAACAGGAAGCGGTACTTAAAAAAGCAAAAAGCGGAAACTAGTTCTAAAGATGAACTAGATCTCTTGGGTGAAGGCGATGGGGACTCTTTTACTGGTTCTAATGCAGACCTTGAGAGTGCTGCCGATAACCTCTTTACCTCACCCCCCCCCCCCCCCCCCCCCCCCCCCCCCCCCCCCCCCCCCCGTCCTCAACCTCTCGCCTTCAGTTCTTTATCATTAAAAACCCCAGCTAAAGCTGTCCCACCCACCCCAGGTACTGTTTTGCAAAACAAAATTCAAAGAAATCTAGAGAAATCCCTGGGTGATTCCTTAAATATACATATTCAGCAGCAAATGGGTTCCTTCCAGGCATCCATGTTAGAAGCATTTCAATCACTCCGAGAGGAGTTGGCAATTAAAAAGCCAGCCGAGGTTGATCCCTCGCCTCATGCTTCAAAAGCTGGTCCATCCAGCAACATTGCTGCTCATCTGGACCTACCCCCTCCGAGGTCTAGTACTAATGCTCAGTCCGAGGCAATGGATGTGGACGTTGGTCCAGCACTCCCTCCTCGACTAGTACTTAACCAATCTACCTCGGATCAGTACGTTGCCGCTTCTGAGGCTATACCGAAGGATTCCTCATACTCACACAAAAAACAAAGCCACAGGCAAACAGTAGCAGCGAGCTCTGCCTCGGATCAACTGGATGAGGATTCCGACGAACCTCAGATCCATCCTAGACCTAAGAAACACTCTGACAAGAGCAAGCATAAATCTAGGTCCAGATATGTGTCATCTTCAGAGGAAGATCACTCCCCTGTTGCTAGACACAGGTCTTCTAAGCCCTCTAGGGCTCAGCCCTCAGGCGCAGCCTCTGATCAAGACCTCCCACAACATGATCCAGACCCCCCTTATTATAGGGAAGTAGCCCTGTCTGACATTCCCTCCCAATACTCTGAAGAGGTAGACACCTTCAGGCGCATTCTTTCTCTCCCTGACCCCAGGGACTCTATGCCTAGGTCTTCAACTTCAGTGTTGGGTCTGGATGACGAAAAAGGCCGTCAAGAGCTCAGACCTAGAGGTCCTTCCTCTATCCTACCACTTAGCTCAGTTATCAAGGACGCCTTTGATAAATTTCAACATGATTTCAAAGCTGCCAATTTAGCTAAGGGCAAATATCTTAAGCCTCTTCCATCCACTTCGAAGTGGTATAAGGTTGGACAGCCCACTTTTCAAGACAAAATCCAGGAGTTGAATACGGACTTTGCTAAGATCTGTATTACTCCTAGACCTCCTGGGGCACCAATAGCCAAAGTCCCTCTGCCAGTTCTTAAGGAGCTGGAACATCAGGCTAGACAAAATATTTCAACCCTCAATTTCACCGCTGCCTTTGCCAAAACCTCTTCTTCTTGCAATGCTTCCTTGGAAAAGTGCCAACATAGCATCAAGTCAACTATCAAGAAGATAAAGTCTCAGATCCAGAAAGGTGCCAATCCTGAGAAAGCAGCAAAGCGCGGATATGAGGAAGTTGCTGAGTACTTGGATTTTTGGAACAAGACGGTTCTTGTTCAACATAGAGCTCTTACCTGTCTCAGCAAATCGCTAGCCCATATTCTCCAGAGGGAATTATATTCCATGGCTAATACCGGCTTGCTTAGGCGCGAAGCCGAAATGACTCTATTGCATCCCCAGCTAGGGGAAACGAGACGCCAAGAACTTAGGAACTCGTCCTTCTGGGACTCCTCCTTGTTCGAGTCTCAACTTGTAAAGGAAGGTGAGGACTTCCTTCTCAAAAAAGGCACCTCAAAAGATTCTCAGGGTTTCGCACCCTACCAGAATAAGCCCTTTCGTGGCCCCCACAAGAAAAGAGGCTCCTACAGGAAACGCCCCTATGGGGGCAATACCTCTCAAAGCAGTAACCAATCCTTTCCCTCGGGAAGAGGAAAATCCAACTTCAGAGGCTCCAGGGGTCGTTTTCGACCCCACAATAGGGGAAGGGGGTGTGGAAACCCCCCTTCTCAATGACTCCTCCAAAGCCTCACTCAGTCCACCAGTAGGAAGTCGCCTCCGTTCTTTCAAGAGAGACTGGCTAACAAACAAATGTTCTCAAAACGTGTTAAACATTATCACCAATGGCTACGTTCTGCCATTCCGTTCAAAGCCAAACTTGATCAGATTTCCTCTGATTCTATCAGAGTACAAGGCCCAACAAAAAGACCAAGCCTTGGCCACTTGTATCCAGTCTCTCTTGTCAAAGAACGCCATCGAAAGGGTGGAAAACGTAAAATCTCTCGGGTTTTACAGTCGCCTGTTCCTAGTACCCAAGCCTCACCAAAGGTGGAGGCCAGTCATAGACTTAAGCAGGCTCAACACTTTTCTACATGTAGAAAAGTTCAAAATGGAAACCCCGGAGTCCATCAGGACTTCCCTGGTCCCAGGGGAGTGGGTATCGTCGATAGACCTGTCAGACGCATACCTTCACATCCCCATCCATCCAAACTCAAGGAAGTACCTAAGGTTTTGCTACAAGGCCCAGGTGTTCCAGTTCACCTCCCTACCTTTCGGACTGGCCACAGCCCCCCAGGTCTTTACGATGATCGTAAAGGAAGTGAAACTAATGGCCCTCTCAAGAGGACTCAGAATTCACCAATACCTGGACGACTGGCTGATCAGGTCCCAGCCTCAGGAGGAATCTCAAAGGGACACACAGGCAGTGGTAGACCTAACCCAATCCTTGGGTTGGATAATCAACCAGGAAAAATCAGAACTGAAACCTACTCAGGTGTTTTCGTTCGTGGGCTACGAATACCACCTAGATTCAGCCCTTGTAAGACCCACTCACGAGAGATGGCTCAAACTTCAGGATTTGATCCTACGACTCAAGTCAAAACGTGTTTTGACTGCAAGATGTTTGATGTCTCTAATTGGGTTGCTAGCCTCAACGGAGAAAATGGTCCCGGAGGGACGCCTTCACATGAGGCCCTTTCAGTTTCATCTCAAGGAGCACTGGAGATATCCTCAGTCGCTGGACAACCTCCTTCCTTGGACAGAAGCCATTGTAGCCCACCTAGATTGGTGGCAAAACTCCTCAAATGTGATGAAAGTCGCAGACCTTCATCCCAAGGACCACAGTATCCAACTCTTTACCGACGCCTCAAACGAAGGTTGGGGCGCTCACTTAGATCAAAATTCTACAAAAGGGCTGTGGTCAGAGCGGGAAAAAAGGCTACACATAAATGTCCTGGAATTGAAGGCGGTCTCCCTGGCCCTTCGAGACTTCAAGGACCAGTGCCAGAATCAAACAGTGTTAGTTGCGACGGACAACTCAACAGTGGTAGCCTACATCAACAAGCAGGGGGGAACTCACTCAGCAGAGATGTGCGCTCTCCTGTGGAAAATCATGACCTGGTGCCATCACTACCATATAACATTGAAAGCCAGGCACATTCCAGGGTGTCTGAATGGGATGGCCGACCTCCTATCCAGGTCCAACCAAGTGCAGTCAACAGAATGGTCTCTGCACCCTCAGGTCTTCAAGCAAATCTGCCGAAAGTGGTTCACCCCTCATGTAGACTTATTAGCCACTCACCTGAATCACAAACTCCCTCTATATGTGTCTCCTATCCCAGACCCAAGGGCCTGGAACATAGATGCTCTGAACATAAACTGGACCAACCTCACGGCCTACGCCTACCCTCCTATGGCTCTCCTTCACAAGGTGATCCAAAAGATCAAGCAATGCCATTGCCTGATCATCGTGATAGCCCCAGGCTGGCCAGGGATGCCCTGGTTTTGGGACCTAGTGCAGCTCTCAACAGAGATCCCACTACAACTCCCAGTGTCAACGACCCTACTCAAACAGTCCCACGACTATGTGTTCCACAACAATCCACAACAGCTGAACCTCCACGCCTGGTGTCTAGGAGCGGACAACTCCAAGAACAAGGCTTCTCTGTGGAGGTGGCAGAGAGAATTGCTGCCCCTCAGCGGTCATCAACAAGGACCATCTACAGGTCAAAGTGGGCCCTATTTGAAAAATGGTGCAGAGAAAATTCGGTGGATTTCTCCACTCCATCTGTGAAACAAATCTCAGATTTTTTTATGTACCTGTACCAAGACTTAAACAGGCGCCCCTCGACCATTGATGGTTACAGGACTGCAATCGTTGACACTTTGGGCCCAACGGCCCAACACATTGCACACAATGCAGACCTTCATAGGTTACTCTCCAGTTTTCACAGGGATCGTCCTAAAAGTTCCAGAAATTTACCCAAGTGGAACCTTTCTGTTGTCCTTAACGAGCTCACCAAAGCACCATTTGAGCCCATGAAAGACTCAGACCTCAAACATCTTACTCTCAAAACTGCTTTCTTGCTAGCCGTGCCTCCGGCAAGCGCCGCAGCGAAATCCATGCCTGGGTCGCGAACAAAGTAGCTAATTTAGGCCAATGGGAAAAGGTGGCCTTGTTCCCTTCTTCTGATTTCATAGCCAAAAACCAACTAGCAAGAGAAGGTTCTCAAAGTGTGTCACCAGTGACTATCCCTGCTTTGACTACCATTGTAGATAGACAATTTAAGGAAGACAGGACCCTGTGTCCCGTGCGGGCCCTGAGGTTTTATTTGGACCGAACTAAAGACCTGAGAGGGTCTCGTTCTCTCCTTTTCATCTCCTTTAAGAAAGGACATACCTCAGACATCAGACCCGCTACACTCTCCTCATGGTTGAAACAAACCATCCTACTTTGTTACAAACAAGCAGATCAACAAGCCTTGGACTTGGTCCAAGTCAAAGCGCATGACATCCGGGCCTTCGCGGCCTCTAAGGCCTTTTACGGTGGAGTATCGGTGGACCAAATCATGCAAGCCTGTCACTGGAAAGCTCACAACACATTCACAAATTTTTACCTAAAAGACCTTACTTGGTCGGACACCGACAACAATATGTATCTGGGACCCGTGGTGGCAGCACAACAAGTCCTAGATCCTTCCCCTCAGACCAGTTGTCCTCGGAAAGAAAAAAAGGGGGAGGGGGGGGGGGGGCACATCCGCTACAACCAAGTCTTCAGGAGTCTCTCCCAGGATCTAGGTATTCCTTTACCTTCAAGATGTTACGGGTAAGGTCATTTTATTTTTTAATTATCAGGTAATTTCTATTAAGGACTTATTCAGTTGTCGTTAATCTCATATTTCAGGTTAAAAATTACATGAGATGCCCAACCACTGGGTTGGTCACTCACACGTGAAGGTCTACTAGGGACCCTTAGACCTCGAAGTGAGCACCGCTGCACTTCCGTCCTACTACCAAACATCTGGACAGTTTTAGCACTGTCCCTTTTTACTTAGGTTTTTTGGCTCATTACAGGCCCGATCTTCGGGATCGGGGCTCTGTAAAAGGGACTTAGACTGGCATTTCTGGCACTATTCTGTATATATTAATTCAAATCTTAGAAAAAATGACATATCTTCCAGTCTCAGCTGTAATCCCGCCACCGGGCGGTTGAATTCAGCATTAAGTCCCACATGGTAAGCTATTGTAGCGTAATAAAATTGAAAATTTTAATTACTTAAATGTAGCTTTTATAAGCTACAAGCTTACCATGTGGGACTTAGGAGAGTCCCACCCTGCCTCCCCGCTGTTTACAGCTGAGGGGTAGGTTTAATAAAAAATTTCAACAAGAAAGTAGGGCGATTGGTTAGAAGTTATCACGTGACGACAACTACCAGTATATCCGGTGGCTAACAAGAACGATCTTTTTTTCTAAGACGTTGGCCCCGGGTGTGGCAACCCGAGAACAGCATTAAGTCCCACATGGTAAGCTTGTAGCTTATAAAAGCTACATTTAAGTAATTAAAATTTTCAATTTTATAACAGTCTGGATTTTGCACTCTCAGTGGAAGTAGAGGGAAATGCTCTCATAGAATCATAGTGCACTAAAGAAGGACCTTGCACAAGGTCTGACCACATCCCAATGCGTCCTTTTTTCGCCAATCTATAAAATTTGCGTTTTGATTAAGAATATGGTGAAATTTATTTAAAATATCCATGGATTTTATATTTTAACCATATTTTTGACAGATTGACGTGATTTTATGTTAGATTTCTGTGTTTTTACTGGTTTTGAAAATGTTGGTTCGATGATGGAACTACATCGAAATTTTGCTAGCTGCTAGAAACACCAAACATTGAACCACAATTTCTAAGCGATTTCACAGCACTAGTTTCTACAAAAATTGTTCATGCAGACTGGAAATTTTCCCAGAAATTAATTTTGTAAGAATCCGTGCTTCTTAAAGGAATACCCATTAAAGATTTCCACTTATACACTAAATCCCAAATCCCCATATTTCATTACTTAAACAATACAAGTACATTGACCTTTCCACAAAGTGAAAATGCTGTACACGGTTGACATTATTGTAAATTGGATAATAAAGTTATCTTGTAGCCAAACTAAATTTAATCAAACCAGAAAAATAACACCTCATTATAACACTGATAATTTAGTGTCATATGACATTCTTGAATCTGTTTTTTTCATGTCGTTTTCTGGGTGATGAAAATAATATCTGGAGCATTGTATAATAATGGTAATTAGAAAACCCTGGATCCACGCTTTGACCCAGTATGAATTTTTCCACTGTGGAGGAAAAAAAACCTAATTATAGATGTGATGTTTGTTAATGAAAAAACAAAACAAAAACAAAAAACAAAACAAAAAAAGGCTTGAAGGTCGGTCAAGTGAGAATTTAACTAAACAAATGATTGTCAGTTGATCAGAAATTCTAGTTTTGTAAATATTTTCTGAGTTTAGTCAAGTTAAACTTGGAGGTGGGTAAAATATTTGTTTGATGACACCTCATGTAGCAAAAAGTCATTTCAACAAAGAACATGTTGAATTCAATAGTTATTCTTGAATATTTGTAGTGATGACACTACTCTTTAACTATTCCAGATCACAATAAATGAAGTCTATAGATTAACCCATACTTTTGAGCGATCACTTACAGTTTTAAAAACCCTTCTATAAACTAACACCTCTTGTTGGCTGAATGGTTTCTTACATCAGATAAATAGTCATTTGGTTCTCGCCTAAGTTGTAGTGGGGTCAGTTCTCAGCATCCATGACATTTCTAAATTTGCGGCAAAGATTGATTGATGCTGGTACATTGTCTCCTGTTAATTTTATTTAAACTTTTTAACCCAAAATGTACCTTGATATAAATATATAAATTTCCAGGAGCTTTAAAACTATTTTTTACAGTTTATATTGGTAAAATGATGAAATTGTCAGAGCTTTATATTTTGTTTATGTTTACTGCATATTTGAAAAAATTAGCTCTGTGTTATAGATATGAAGTGGTAAAAGTTTGCAAACAGTCAAACTTTATCAGCAACTCTAGAAATCCCTAATGTTATCAGTGCAGTATTTGGAAATCAGTATTAAGCTCTGACTTTGTTTAAATGTTTGAATATCAATTACTGGTTCAAACCCTACTCTACAATAACAGAGTCACGTCTAATCCCAGCCCAAGTCTGAATAACTCGCTGACACTTCAGAATTTCTTTTTACACACTAATTGGCTATTCATTTACCTTCAAAAGTGAAGATTAATCCACAGTTGACTTGTACACTTATACCTTTATGCTACAATTTTTTTCTACAAGATTTTTGTAAATTATATGTAGAACTTATAATAATAATACCTTCATTTTAAACATGGCAACAAATATACTCCAAAACCTGATTGGAAACTTGAATTGACTCCTTGTTTTGAGGAAATTTGTAAGTTTAACTGCAAATACTACATGTGTTCACAGACCTCATATCCCAGAATGCATCACAGAGGAGTTCCGGAATCGTGTTCCGGGGTCTGTGTTTACAAGTAACCCATGTCGAGTGCAGTACTGTACACAGGAAATTGTGATAATGAGGGAAGATCTGGTGATGAAAATGTGTAGAAACTGTGTCAGATTCCCTGCAGAGGGAGATATCCCCACCCATGTAAGTATATTTCTACCATTTTTAAGTGTATCACCATCTTTGTTAGTGCACCTCCATACATGCGAGTTTATCCCCACGCATGTAAATACATCATTACTAGGGGTGCGACCGAGCAGTCGACACTCGCCGAGCGAGGCGAATTTCACGAAAATTCGACCCCAATTCTTAGGGTCGATTACTCGTGTATATATAACAACCTATAGAACCAGTTACGTTTTTTAGTTAATTAAACATAAATAGCATACCTTACTTTCATTAAATCGCATAATCCACCATTTGTAACATAAAATTAATGATATTATGTGCTGACAATAGCTAATTCAAGCGTTTCAAAGCTTTTATCTTTATATTTTTTTCGTTTACGGGAGCCGCCATATTGGATGTCGTTTCCTGTTATGGTGGATACTAAATGTCGCGAGGGCTCGATGTCGAGTCGAGTTTTCATCTGCGAGTAATCGACCCGAATTATTTGTACTCGTCCCACCCCTAATCATTACCCATGTAAATGTATTCCCAGCCATGTAACCATGTTCCCAAACGTGTAAATATATCCCAATTATTTGAGTATATTGCTTCAGTGTATGTGCATTCCCTCCCATGTAAGTATATAAAAATAGCATCACAGATGCCCGTACCCCACATCCTGGGCAAATAGTTTTCAACACCATGAGATATAGAAATAATGAAACAGTACACAGATTGGGATATTTTCAGAGCAGTGTCAGTGTCCAAATAATATTCAAGTAGAGAAAATAACATCTAAGAGAAAGAAACTGTATGTAAAGATTAAGTATTCAAAAAGCACAATTCAGTTAACTAAAAATTATGAAGCTTTGAGACTTCTCTCATTTTGATATTCATTTGTATGGTTGAATTATGGTTTGCAAGTTTTGAATATTACCCATACATACAGATGTGGCAACACATGCTTTTATGTGGAGTTGGGGCAAAATCTGTGGCTCACTTGATGCAATACCATTGTACCTCATTACAATGGGAAGTTGCAAAACAGTGCTTAATCTACATCAAAAGACAACAAAAGGTGCAACAACCACGATTCAAGTAAAAGATATAAGAGAGATACAAGAGAGATAAAAAAGTATTAGATATCCCTGTAGAGAGATAAAATAGCATCAGATATACAAGATTAAAGGTCAAATCTAGGTCACACCATGATGTTACACACATATAACCCCCGACCAATGTCTCTACCAAATATCTACTTCTAACCACCTTATGGTTTCCGAAATATAGCCCAGACAAGATGTTATAGGTCAAGGTTACTACGGCAAGGTCAAAGCTCAAGTCAAGGTCACACCATGACGTGTTACATCTACACACCCTAGCCAATGTCCCTACCAAGTATCAACTTCCTACACCTTATGGTTTCCGAGATATAGCCCAGACAAGATTTTATAGGTCAAGGTCACTACAACAAGGTCAAAGGTCAAATCAAGGTTAGACCATGACATTGCACACCTACACCACCTAACCAATGTCCCTACCCAGTATCAACTTCCTACACCGTATGGTTGCCGAGATATAGCCTGGACAAGATTTTATAGGTCTAGGTCACTACAGCAAGGCCAAAGGTCAAATCAAGGTCACGTCATGATGTTGCACACCTACAACCCCTAACCAATGTCCCTACCAAGTACCAACTTCCTACACCATACAGTTTCTGAGAAATAGCCTGGACATGTTTTAGTCAAGGTCACTACAGAAAGGTCAAATCAAGGTCAGACCATGACGTTGCAAATTACCGTGAAAGCTAAAGAAATTTATTGTTATTCTAGAAATTTTAAGTAGAATTATTTTTAGGCGGGTTGCGTGTAACCAACCCGCCTATTAGATTGATGTATCTGACGTCCGTCTGTCCGTCCACATTTTCGTTTCTGGGCTCTAACTCATAAACTCTGTCCAATGGAATTCAAACTTGACAGGGACATAATCACCATCATAGCTAGGTTCCTTTCGAAATTGATGTAATTCCGTCTGTTCGCTTGTCCAGTTTTTTATGTCAGCTGACTTATCAGTCAGCTGACATTAGGTCATCACTCTGCGGCGTGGGCGTATGCATCCGCGTGAACAACTTCTTCTCCAAAACTACAAGGCCTAGAGACATGCTGTTTTTTTTAAAAGATACCTTATCTATCAAGGATGAAAAATTGTTCAAGGCATGCAAATCTGTCTGTTCGTCTGTTTGCTAGAGACATTACAAGGGGGGTACCCCCACCAAAAGTGTGAAAATTTCAACTTTTTATCACAATTTTCTCAGTGACTATTTCAGGGATTTCTCTCATATCTTGCATATATGTACTAGGCCAGAGGTAGATTCTCTTGTGTGAGTATGAGACCTGGATCTGTCTTACTTTTTTTTTAATAAATTTTTTTAATAATTTTTAATGCATTAAAATTCATGAAATCATGCACTAAATCACTTATAACTTCAAAAGTGTTGCATTTACAGCATTTTGTGAAAATATGTTGTTCAGTTACTTTTTTCATAGCTACAATATGGTGAGTAAGTTGGGTGTCTGTCTCAATAGCTAAGTGAGTAATAGCTACTTTTGGGCTTTTCAGTAACTTCCATTATGAGTAAAATCACTTGTAACTTAAAAACTATTGCATTTAGATAATTTCGTATAAATATGTTATTCAGCTACTTTTGGGCCAGCTATAACATAGTGAAATTTCAGACCTGTAGCTCATGGCATAGCTGAGTAATAGCTACTTTTAGGTTATCACTGTTGAGTAAATCGCTTATAACTTGAAAACTATTGCATTTAGAGAATTTCGTATAAATATGTTATTCAGCTACTTTTGGGTCAGCTATAACATAGTAAAATTTCAGACCTGTAGCTCATGGCATAGCTGAGTAATAGCTACTTTTAGGTTATCACTGTTGAGTAAATCACTTATAACTTGAAAAGTGTTGCATTTAGAGCATTTTGTTAAAATATGTTATTCAGCTACTTTTTTCATAGCTACAATATGGTAAGTTGGGTGTCTGTCTCAATAGCTAAGTGAGTAATAGCTACTTTTGGGCTTTTCAGTAACTTCCATCATGAGTAAAATCTCTTGTAACTTAAAAACTATTGCATTTAGAGAATTTCGTATAAATATGTTATTCAGCTACTTTTGGGCCAGCTATAACATAGTAAAATTTCAGACCTGTAGCTCATGGCATAGCTGAGTAATAGCTACTTTTAGGTTATCACTGTTGAGTAAATCACTTATAACTTGAAAACTATTGCATTTAGAGTATTTTGTTTCAATATGTTATTCACCTATTTTGGGGTCAGCTATAACACAGTGAAGTTTCAGACCTGTGGCTCATTTCATAGCTGAGTAATAGCTACTTTGAAGTTCTCACTGTTGAGTAAATCAGTTATAATTGGAAAACTATTGCATTTACAGAAATTTGTGCAAATATGTTATTCAGCTACTTTTGGGTCAGCTATAACATAGTGAAATTATAGACCTATAGCTCATGGCACAACTGAGCAATAGCTATTCTCAGGTACTGACTGTTGAGTAAATCAGCTATAACTTGAAAAATATTGTATTTGGAGTATTTTGTTAAAATATATTGTTCACCTACTTTTGGGTCAGCTATAACATAGTGAAATTACAGACCTATAGCTCATGGCATAGCGGAGCAATAGCTATTTTCAGGTTCTCACTATTGAGTAAATCAGTTGTAGCTTGAAAACTATTGCATTTACAGTAGTTTGCTTAAATATGTTGTTCACCTACTTTTGAGTTAGCTATAACATAGTAAAATTTCAGACATGTAGCTCATTGCATAGCTGAGTAATAGTTCCTTTGAGGTTCTCACTGTTGAGTAAATCAGTTGTAACTTGAAAACTATTACATTTAGAGTAATTTGTTAAATATGTTATTCACAGAATTTTTGGTCAACTATAACATAATGAAATTGCAGACCTCTATGTCATGGCATAGCTGAGCAATAGCTACTTTCAGGTTCTCACTGTTGAGTAAATCATGGAGAGTCATCTGTGGAGTAAATCATCCACTGGATAGCCGCAGTACGTAGATAGAGATTTCACCATTACTGCTCTGATGAAAAAAAATATTATAGCTAGCTTTCTTAAGTTTGCAGTATATATTAATAACCATAAAATGTTGTCTGGGAATATTTTTGGCCTCATTTTGAGAAACAAGATGGCCGCCACAGGTGTTTTTTGTCAGTCATGAAAAGTGCTTATATCTCCCTTATTATTGATCCTAGAGGTTTGGGATGATAAACCAACCTGTAGGAAATCATGGGGTGGGAATCTTTTGGTGTGGTCAGATTTGACCTTCAATGACCCCTCCTTCAAGGTCAAACAAGGATAGCCAAACTTAAAAGTGCTTATAACTCGCTTATTATTGGTCCCAGAGGTTTGGGATGGTAAAAAGACAGGAAATCATGGGCTGTGAATCTGTTGATATGGTCCGATTTGACCTTGGAACCCTCCTTCAAGGTCAAATGAGGATAGCGAAAATTGAAAGTGCCTACAACTCGCTTATTATTGGTGACAGAGATTTGGGATGCTAAACCATCCCATAGGAAATCATTGGCTCGGAATCTTTTGGTATGGTCAGATTTGACCTTTGGACCCCTCCTTCAAGGTCAAATGAGGACAGCCAAGCTTAAAAGTGCTTATAACTCATTTATAATTGGTCCTACAGGTTTGGAATGGTAAACCATAGGAAATCATGGGCTGGGAATGTATTTGTGTGGTTAGATTTGACCTTGGACCCCTTCTTCAAGGTCGAACGAGGATCTTTCATTTGTAGTATTTCTTTAAATATGTTTTAACCTATTTTTTACACTTAAACAATTACCTTGTTATTTTCCTTCATAATACCATTTACAGGGCACAACTTTTTT
This sequence comes from Sabellastarte sp. h YS-2021, assembly GCA_964017235.1. Lineage (NCBI taxonomy): Eukaryota > Metazoa > Annelida > Polychaeta > Sabellida > Sabellidae > Sabellastarte > Sabellastarte sp. h YS-2021. The sequence goes on along the minus strand of OZ024928.1, from coordinate 109,293,237 downwards.
ATCCTTTTCTTCTGTCAGCTTCGGAATTTCTTTCGAACTTGCTGTTCAGTTACCATTTACTGTATTTCTGTACAGCCCTTTTCCTGATAATTATTCTGTCCTCTAATCACCTTCACAAATCAAAAACACTCAGTCAGCTGACACAGTGCCCGTTCACGGGCACTCCCCTCTTGTTCTGTTTGTCTGTCAACATTTCCGTTTCCGGACACTAACTTGAAAACGCTTTGTTCAATCGAATTTAAAATTGACAGGGAGATAGATCACCATCATAGCTAGGTTCCTTTCAAAATTGGTGTAATTCCATTTGTTCGTTTGTCCATTTTTTGTCCGTTTGTCAACATTTCCGTTTCTGGATTCTGACTCAGAAACACTTTGTCCAATCGAATTCAAACTTCACAGGGAGATAGATCACCATCATAGCTAAGCTGCTTTCGAAATTAGTGTAATTCCGTCTGTTTGTCTGTTTTTTTGTCTGTTTGTCTGTCCGTCAACATTTCTGTTTCCGGACTCTAACTCAAAAGCACTTTGTTTAATCGAATTCAAACTTGACAGGAAGATAGATCACCATCATAGCTAGGTTCCTTTCAAAATTGGTGTAATTCTGTCTGTCCGTCAACATTTCTGTTTCTGGACTCTAACTCGAAAACACTTTTTCCAATCGAATTCAAACCGGACAGGGAGATAGATAACTATCACAGCTAAATTGTTTTGAAATTGGTGTAATTCTGTCTGTTCATTTGTCTGTCAACATTTCCGTTTCCGGGTTCTAACTAGAAAAGGCTTTTTTCAATCGAATTCAAACTTGACAGGGAGATAGATCACCATCATAGCTAGGACGGAATTGGTGTAATTCCATCCATTCGTTTGTCTGTTTATAGCATAGATACAATTATATAACCTAGATTACAAGTTTTACATTTCTTATTATGTGTAACATTCAACTTAACTGGGTGACCTAACATTTCTTTCCTTGTTTCTAAATTTAATTACAGCTAGCCTTATTGCTGCCTGTGCAACCCGTCTTTTGGGGCATTTCTGACCCTCTTGTTTTTATTTATGTTTGAAAAAAATAGTGTTAACTTTAAAATATTCAATTATAAATAATTGTGTATATATCATCACAGGTAAGCTTCAGATCAATGACCTGCTTACAAAGTACCAAATTTTGTTCATTTCTAAAGCCCGGTAAACTGATTTTTATTATGTAAACAGTCTTGATTCAATTATATCTAGACTTTATTAGATATAAGTTGTCAGAGAAAAGTCATTTTAAGTGTCACTCTATACTTATGTTTAAAGGAAAGAAAATTCAATTCAGGGCAATAATGAGGGGAAACCTATTTAATTGCAGTTATGGTCCATATCTAATAAGCAGTTTTCTAAACTTTCCTTTAATAAATCAATAGATTTCTCACGAATGTTGGGTTTGTTTATAACTACCCCACAGCCCTTAAGAGCTTTCAGGGTATTGTTTTCACCCATGGTGTCTGGATGGGTGGGGCGGGTGGCGGGAAAAAGTTTGTCCAGGCTGTATCTCAGAAACCGTAAGGTGTAGGAAGTTGATACTTGGTAGGGACATTGGTTAGGATGTGTAGGTGTGCAATGTCATGGTCTGATTTTGATTTGACCTTGCCGTAGTGACCTTGAGTTTGAAAATCTTGTCTGGACTATGTCTCGTAAACCGTAAGGTGTAGGAAGTTGATATTTGGTAGGGACATTGGTTAGGGGATGTAGGTGTGCAACGTCATGGTTGACCTTGGTTTGACCTTTGACCTTGCCGTAGTAACCTTGACCTATAAAATCTTGTCCGGGCTATATCTCGGAAACCTTAAGGTGTAGGAAGTTGATATGTGGTAGGGACATTGGTTAGGGGGTGTAGGTGTGCAACGTCATGGTCTGACCTTGATTTGACCTTGCTGTAGTGACCTTGACCTATAAAATCTTGTCCGGGCTATATCTCAGAAACCGTAAAGTGTAGGAAGTTGATACTTGGTAGGGACATTGGTTAGGGGGTGTAGGTGTGCACCGTCATGGTCTGAGCAGGATTTGACCTTGTCATAGTGACCTGGACCTATAAAATCTTGTCCGGGCTATATCTCGGAAACCGTAAGGTGTAGGAAGTTGATGCTTGGTAGGGACATTGGTTAGGGGTTGTAGGTGTGCAGCATCATGGTGTGACCTTGATTTGACCTTTGACCTTGTCGTAGTGACCTTGACCTTTAAAATCTTGTTGCACCTTTGGGTCTGTCTTGCGATACAAATTAAGTACTGTTAAAGTCATATTAGAATTTATTAAGAATTTTACTTTTATAACTTCCCATTGTAACAGATGGAATTTCATCAATTGAGCCACAAATTTTGCTCCAACACCACACATAAGCATTCATTGAATGTATTACCACTTCTGTATGCATGGTAATATTTAAAACATCTTAACCATAATTCGGCCATGCAGATGTAGATAAAGAGTGTTGTAATGTTTAGTTTACTGATTAATGCTGTCATCTTGTTTTGAACTTTATATAACTGACAGTGCTCTGAAAGTATCCTGAACTTTGTACTGATACAGTATCTCATGGTATTAAAAATATTTCCCTAGGCTGTGGGGTACAGGCATCTCTGATGCTATTTTGGTAGATTCTAAAACTCAGAAACACTGTTATTCTTACTGGAATGAAATATAACTCATCCCAGAAAGTGTTTCATGTATATTGGCAAACAGTGGAGTAAAAAAGTTAATTATGGGTCAATCATAGGTCGGAAAAATGGATTAATAATCGACTATGAAAATTGAGGCAATTCCACTCACTATTATCTACTATATGTACAAATCCAGGTAGCTTTGATCTGTGTATTAAGTTATGTGGCACTTGTTGTCAGTTACATGTTAGGATGTAAGTTTAGCATCACTTTTGACAGGAAAGAATGATTTAAAATGCTGACTGACCTCTCAACTGTGTAATTTATATTGTATTTTCACAGTTTGCTAAGACCGTGATAGGTCAGAGCCACCTGTGTCCGCTCCCGCTGCACGTTGCACCATTGTACTGGTCACATGATGCAGCACTGCGTCTTTACCCTTTACCTGACCTCATTGTTTGTGCAGACAAGTACGATCCCTTCTCAGAGAACCAGGCAGACTGTGCCATCGTAAACCCGGTGAGTGTCTTAAATATTTATACTTACCACTATAATTTAGCTCCCCAGGATTAAAAAATCGGCGTGGATTTAAGTTCATTGGAAAATGGAATATGCATTGTTGTTAAGTAGAGATTGGCCGGTATGAAAAACATGGATGTTTCCTCTTAACATCATTGCAATAAAAGTCCCCAAATGCACAAAATATGTGTTAAAAGTGTGTTGATTCTTCAGATTTCTGGTTTGTGTCCAATATTTCAAGTTTTCCTTCCATTATATGTGCTGACAAGTGAGACTAAGGTTATAAAGTGTCGTAACCAAAACTTGGCATTTCTGCTCAACGAAATTGCTATAATAGTCTGCAAATGCAGGAAAGTATGAGACAAAAGCTTATAATTATCTCCCGCCGGGCTTTAGCCCGGGAGGGATATTATAAAATGCATCCTGTGTGTGCGTGCGTTAGTGTGTCACGCAGATTTCTCCAAAACTGCTACAGCTACAGATTTTTTGTAAATTAATTGTCCTAATGAATTTTCATGTCCTTGAACATTTTTTTGGTTTTGTGGACTTAGGCCTAAAGATAAGTGAGTAATAGCAATTTTAGCTACTTTGAGTAAAGGACTCATAACTCGAAAAGTATTGCAGTTAGAGTTTTTTCTTGAAATATGTTGTTCAGCTACTTTGTCCTTAGCTATAAGATGGTACATAGTTTGGGGTTCTATTGCATGCCATAAGTGAGTAATAGCTATTTTCTCATTTGTAGCTAAATAACAGAAGAAGTAAATGTCAAATATCATCAAAAGTATTAAAATTAGGGAAATCTTTTCAAATATGTTGTACATCTACTTTTTGGTAAGCTATCACATGGTAAAGTTTCAGACCTGTTGCACCTTGGATAGCTGAGTAATAGCTACTTTGAAATTCTGACTGTTGAGTAAAGCCATTGTAACTCCAAAACTATTGCAGTTAGAGTATTTTAATAAAATATGTTGTTCAGCTACTTTGTCCTTAGCTATAAGATGGTAGAACATAGTTTGGGGTTCTATTGCATGCCATAAGTGAATAATAGCTATTTTCTTATTTGTAGCAAAATAATGAAAGAAGTAAATGTCAAATATCTTCAAAAGTATTAAAGTTAGGGAAATCTTTTCAAATATGTTATCCATCTACTTTTTGGTAAGCTCTCAAATAGTAAAGTTTCAGACCTATTGCATGTTGGATAACTGAGTAATAGCTACTTTGAAATTATGACTGTTGAGTAAAGCCATTGTAACTCCAAAACTATTGCAGTTACAGTATTTTCCTAAAATATGTTGTTCAGCTACTTTGTCCTTAACTGTAAGATGACACATAGCATGCCATAAGTGAGTAATAGCTATTTTGTATAGGTATGTTGTTCATATGTCTGAAAAGGTAAAAGGAACAAATGATTCAATTTTTGGAGTGATCCGGATCATTCTCTGGATCTTCTGGATCCATGAAATGTAATTTTAAAGACAGATAACTCAAAAACTTATGGCGAATTTCGATGAAATTTTCAGGATATGTCTGAAAAGGTGAAAGGAAGAAATGATTCAATTTTGGGAGTGATCCGGATCACTATCTGGATTTTCTGGATCTATAAAATGTAATTTTTAAAGACAGATAACTCAAAAACCTATGGACGGATTTCGATGAAATTTTGACGATATGTATTAAATGGTAAAAGGAAGAAATTATACGATTTTGGGAGTGATCCGGATCACTATCTGGATCTTCTGGATCCATGAAATGTAATTTTTAAAGACATAACTCAAAAACTTATGGACGGATTTTGATGAAATTTTCAGGATATGTCTGAAAAGGTGAAAGGAAGAAATGATTCAATTCTGGGATTGATCCAGATCACTATCTGGATCTTCTGGATCATGAAATGTAATTTTTAAAGACAGATAACTCAAAACTTATGGACAGGTTTCGATGACATTTTCAGGATATGTCTGAAAAGGTAAAAGGAAGAAATGATTTAATTTTTTGAGTGATCCGGATCACTGTCTGGAGCTTCTGGATCCATGAAATGTAATTTTAATGACAGATAACTCAAAAAAGTATGGATGGATTTCAATGAAATTTTCAGGATATGTCTGAAAAGGTAAAAGGAAGAAATGTTTCAATTTTGGGAGTGATCCGGATCACTATCTGGATCTTCTGGATCCATGAAATGTAATTTTTGAAGACAGATAACTTAAAAACTTATGGGCGGATTTTGAGGAAATTTTCAGGATATGCAAGATAAAGCAATTACAGTGATTTCAGTAAGTTATTCACTTACTTTTGGGTGGAAATGCCTTTTATCTTTAAAAATATTGAAATCAAACATTAAAGTGCCTCTTGCTTGTTGTCACTTCTACATGTGCCTCCATCTCACAAGAAAATTTATGTTCCACTATCTTTAGTACATCTAATTAATACGGCGGGAGATAATTGCATGTGTCAGAATGCTTGTTTCTTCAGATTTGGGTATGTTGTTAAAATTTCAACTCTCCCTTCCATTATATGTTGTGGCAAGTGAAATGGCGGTTTCAATATCTTATCATGGTTTTCAGTAAAATACTCTTAATACCAAGATGCGGGGCCTACCGAACCATCCCTAGTTGTAAGTCTGAGTTTTGCAGTTGTGGTGCATTGTGACTAGAATAGATTACCACTTGTAGTCAGGACACAAGCAACCGGCATCCTCTTTCAGAAACAAACTAAAAGACTAATTCTTTCAAACTTGCCTTTCCACTTTGCAAGCATCCTTCACGTGGTGAACCCTGTTTTTACCCCACAGCCTTTAAGGGCTGTGTGAGTATTGCTTTCACCCATGGCATCCAGATGGGTGGGCGGGCAGCGGGAAAAGGTTTGTCCAGGCTGTATCTCAGAAACTGTAAGGTCTGGGAAGGGACATTGATTGGGGGTGTTAGTGTGCAATGTCATGGTGTGACCTTGATTTGATCTTTGACCTTACCTGGTAACCTTGAGTTTAAAAATCTTGTCCGGCCTATAACTCAGAAACTGTAAAGTGTAGAAAGTTGATACTGGGCAAGGACATCAGTGGGGGATGCAGGTGTGCAACAGTGTGGTGTGACCTTGATTTAACCTTTGACCTTCATGTAGTGACCTTGATTTTAAGAACCTTGTCAGGGCCGTAACTCAGAAACCATAAAATGTAATAAATGGACACTTGGTAGAGACATTGGTTGGGGGGATGTAGGTGTGCATCATAATGATTTGGCCATGATTTGACTTTTGACCTTGTAGTAACCTTTCAAATCTTTTCCAGACTATATCTGTGAAACTGTAAGATGAAGGAGGTTGAAACTTGGTAGGGAGATTAGTCAGGGGTGTAGATTGCAACGTCATGATGTAGCCTTGATTTGACCTATGGTAGTGACCTTGACTTTTTAAATCTTGTCCAAGCTGTATCGAAAACTGAAAAGTGTAGAAAGGTGATACTTGGTAGGGACATTGGTTAGGGGGTGTAGGCATCCAATATCATGTGTGACCTTGATTTAACCTTTGACTTTGTAGTGACCTTGACCTATAAAGTCTTGTCCGGGCTTTATCTCGGCAACCATAAGGTGTAGGAAGTAGGTAAATCATAGAGACATTGGTTGGGAGTTGTAGGTGTGCAAAGTGATGGTGTGACCTTGATTTGACATTTGACCTTGCTGTAGTGACCTTGACCTATAAAATCTTGTCCAGGCAAGATATTGGAAACTGTAAAGTGTAGGAAGTTGATACTTGGTAGGGACATTGTTTAGGGGTTGTAGGTGTGTATCATCATGGTGTGACCTTTAATTTTGGCTCTGCCAAAGTGTGTTCACCTATTTGAGACATGTTTCTCTTTTGACAAAGCTATATGGATTGCTGCAACTGATTATTTACTTTTATATAATTGTGCTATTTTCATTGACAGCTGTTCTGAAATAAATAAATTTTACAGCTTTATAATTTTTAGTTTACTGATTAATGCTGTCATCTTGCTATTGAATTATCTTGTTTTAATACTTTATCTTTACATACATTTTCTTTCTCTTAGATGTTATTTTCTCTACTTAAACATTATTTGGAACTTTATATAACTGCCACTGCCCTGAAAGTTTCCAGATCGTTTTACTGTTTCACAAGTTCTATTTCTCATGGTGTTGAAAACTATTTCTCCAGGAGGTGGGGTATGGGCATCTCTGATACTATTTTCTTCTTTCATTTCTACTCTGAAACTCAAAATACACAGACATATGACACAGAGCCAGTTAACAGGCATTGATTGCTTGTTCAAAAATTTATTGGTCATTTTTATTGGTCATTTTCTCTGAGCCTGAGTCAGGCATATTTCAGAAATCTTTTTTTCAAAAAAGAAGTCAAACAAATATTACTTTCAATCAAAACAGGTCTGCTTAATTAGTAGGAAGGGTGCAACAATTTGAGCTATGATGTTTTTAGCTGTGGGTATATTTTAATTGACTCAAAGTCACTTTGATTAGCTTTGACAGTAAATATGATTTCCTCTATGGTTCTTTAAAAAAATAACACTGTGGCAGCTGACAAGAGTTTTCAAAGTCATGACTTCTCAGCTCTCTCTTTGTATAAGTGATCAATATGGCCTTCATGAACAATAGCAAAAGTAATGTTTTCATTGAGATCCCATTTAAAAGCTGAAAATAATGTGAATAAATAACCAATTTAAACCTTAGAAGTTGTGGAAAATAAGTTTCTACTTAAAAACAATTTTTGCACTATATTTCAACGCATGTGAAATGTACTATTTTGTTATATAAATTAATTGAAGAAAATGTCATGTATTGTTTTATGTTGCCATATTAAATTCTGTTTCAACTTACATTTCACAGAATTACAAATACAAATTGTAACATACTTAGAGATATCTGTACACAATTTTGCTGTTGTTAGTAGCCAGATGTTGTGCTCTCAATGGAACCTCAAAGTTTGCCATTTAAAGCATTAACCTTGGGAATGGGTGTTTACTGACAGTGGTTTAAACAAAAGGATGTTACTGTAAACAGATGTGGTGGGGCAAAATGGCCTTCATGTGGGTTATAATCGTCATAAATCCCATTTAGAGGTTTCTTAAAAGATAATGATTCTTGTGCCATCAGGTGGATATAATATATACACAGTAAATTGCTTGCAGAACAGGAAAAAATAAACCAGCTAAAATGTCGACAAGACCTTGATAAAACCTGTTCATAGATGCAGTCTTTCAAGGCAAACACCTCCTCACATTTTGCTCTCTTTCTGATAATATATAGCCTGGTGTAAGGTTCAATTCTTTAACCGAAAGCCTTTACAAACATTTACACAAAGTATTGGTATTGATAAAGAGTACTTGTACATGTTGGGAAATATTAGCTTGGCAGGACAGAGGTCTCTCTCTTAGCAGCATCTTGCTGTAAAAGCAAGTATCTGTAAGAGTACATAACTGCAAACTGAAAACATTTTTTTTTTAAATTGTAAAGAAACTGTGCCTAGGCCATAACCAATTACTGGGAGAAATGATTTGGGAATGTTTCATAGACAAAACAATTAGTCAGGAGTGGTTATGTTACTTATGTATGCTGGATCTGTGCTGATGTTATGATTGTGTTACTGGGAAAACATTAATTATACATACACGCAGAGCGTTAATGATTTTGATCAATAATTAATTTTCAGTTACTCACTTGCACAACATAATGCATTTAATGGATACACATCGCTTGTTTTGGCTTGGCCTTCGAAAGTTTATTGTGCATAAATTCTTGGAACCTCCTCCAAGTCCCAAAACCTCCAATATGACTTATTATTGCAATGATATAAAATCCTCTGTAACATTCCTGCACAAAAATGGTGAGCTGGACCACCACCAACATTTAATCATCCATTCCTTGTGTCATTGTCAACATTTGAAAATTTCCTCAGCACCAATTTCATATACCTCAGACTCAGAGTCAGAGGTTAATAACGTGTTAGCTCATCTGAATTAAGCATTCAACTAGGCATGCTTGCGTGAATACAGGAGAAATTCATGTGGAAGGGGACGTTGGCTTCACTGGTTCTGCCGGCTCCTGCATTTTCTATAACTTATAGGTCAGCCACCACTGAGCGGATTCTCTTCAAATTTAGCACGAGTGCAGTAAGCAGCCCTGGGAAACTCCCCTGAATATGGTGTCATGACATTTCAACCAATCACTGAAAGTCACATGACCAAAATAGTGTTTTAAAAGGGGTGCTTGTCCAGATGATAACGTAAAAAACACTTCACCTATTCAATTTGGCAAGTAGGTTTGTTTTATAGATGTCTTGAAATCATTAACTTTTGGAAGTTATCTGATACAAAATAGCCGACTTATTAAAGGCCACAATTTTTCTTAATGAAGAAAATGAAAAAAATCTTTAATATGTAAGAAACGGTGCAAGATAGAGCAATTTCAACGAAATTTTTTGGCCCGCAGGGTATTTGTAGACTCATACAGCACTTTTTCAAGAAATTTCAAGATGACCACCAACAGTAGTTGGATTTTTGCAAAAATGGAAAAACGTATTAAACTGATTAAAATAGTCATTTCAGCAAAATCATTAATGCACATTGGGACGCTTTGTTTTTGTTGTGCAAAAAAAAAAACAATTTCTTTTTCTCTTCCGGAGCAATACTCTAGTCAGAATTAAACTCACTTATTTCATAAGATGAAGTGAATATGCCACCTGCAGTTTTTTTATTTAAGAATATTTAAGCGTCCCACAAGGGACGCTTGTTTGTGTATGGGAGACCTTCAGGCTCCGCCGGCTCCGCATTTTGTTTTCCTTATAACTCTGTAACCGTTAGGCGGATTCTTTTCAAATTTGGCAGGTTTAGGCAGTAGCCTTGGGGAATTTTTTTGAATATGCTGCAGTGACATTTCAACCAATCAGAGAGGTCACATGACCAAAAATGTCTTTTTTCGATGGGGAAGCTTGTCCGGATGATAACTTGGAAGGAATTATATCAATTCACCTGAAACTTGGCAAATACATTCATTCTATTAAAATCTGGAAATCATTAGATTTTGGCATTGATTGGTTAAGAAATGGCCGAGTAATTAATGATTAATTAATCATTATGAATTTTCCAGATAAGGAAAACACAAAAATGCTTATATCTTGAAAACCGTGCTAGATAGAGCAATTTCGACAAAATTTTTGACCCGCAGGGTAACTCTGTAGAGTAGTTATCCCAATTTTCAAAAAATTTTTGTCTCGCCAAAAATGGCGGCCATTTTGAATTTTCGAAATTTTTTCGCAAAAATTGCAAAACATAAAAATGCTTATATCTCGAAAACCGTACTAGATAGAGCGATTTCGGCGAAATTTTTGACGCGCAGGGTATCTCTGCAGAGTAGCCATGCCTATTTTCAAAAAAATTTTGTCTCGCCAAAAATGGTGGCCATTTTGAATTTTCTAATTTTTCGCAAAAATGGCAAAATATAAAAATGCTTATATCTCGAAAACCCTGCTAGATAGAGCGATTTCGACAAAATTTTTGACGTACAGGGTATCTCTGCTGAGTAGCCATGCCAATTTTCAAAAAAATTTTGTCTCGCAAAAAATGGCGGCCATTTTGAATTTTCGAATTTTTTGCAAAAATTGCAAAACATAAAAATGCTTATATTACGAAAACCGTGCTAGATAGAGCGATTTCGACAAAATTTTTGACCCACAGGGTATCTCTGCTGAGTAGCCATGCCAATTTTCAAAAAAGTTTTACATAGAGCTACATAGAGCGATTTCGACGAAATTTTTGATCTTCAGGGTATCTCTGCAGAGCAGCTATCCCAAAGAGCTTTCACTCTGTGAAGTTTCAGACCCGTAGCTAATTATTCATCTACTCAAAATGAGTAAATGCTAATTATCTCTAAAACTATTGCGGATACCCAATTTTTATCAATTAACTCATTCATCTTCTTTTGGGAGAGCTTTCACATGGTGAAGCTTCAGACCCGTAGATAATTACTCACCTACTCAAAATGAGTAAATGCGAATTATCTCTTAAAAGTATTGCAGATAGCCAATTTTTCTCAAATAACTCATTCATCTACTTTTGGAAGAGCTTTCACATGGTGAAGTTTCAGACCCGTAGCTAATTACTCACCTACTCAAAATGAGTAAATGCTAATTATCTCAAAAACTATTGCAGATACCCAATTTTTATCAAGTAACTCATTCATGTACTTTTGGGAGAGCTTTCACATGGTGAAGCTTCAGACCCGTAGATAATTACTCACCTACTCAAAATGAGTAAATGCGAATTATCTCTTAAAAGTATTGCACATAGCCAATTTTTGTCAAATAACTCATTCACCTACTTTTGGGAGAGCTTTCACATGGTGAAGTTTCAGACCCATAGCTAATTACTCACCTACTCAAAATGAGTAAATGCGAATTATCTCTAAAAGTATTGCAGATAGCCAATTTTTCTCAAATAAATCATTCACCTACTTTTGGGAGAGCTTTCACTTGGTGAAGTTTCAGACCCATAGCTAATTACTCACCTACTCAAAATGAGTAAATGCAAATTATCTGTAAAGTATTGTGGATACCCAATTTTTATCAAATAACTCATTCATCTACTTTTGGGAGAACTTTCACTTGGTGAAGTTCCAGACCCGTAGGTAATTACTCACCTACTCAAAAGGAGTAAATGGGAATTATCTCTTAATAGTATTGCAGATAGCCAATTTTTCTCAAATAACTCATTCCCCTACTTTTGGAAGAGCTTTCACACACGAAAATGAAAAATTGTGAATATCTCGGAAAAGCTATTTCTTCTCCTTTAATGCTCGGCGGGAGATACACACCGCAGCAGTGGTCTTGTCAAAAATTTTTGTCTCCCCAAAAATGGTGGCCATTTTGAATTTTCAAAGTTTTTGCAAAACACAAAAATGCTTATATCTCGAAAACCGTGCTACATGGAGCGAACTCAACAAAATTTTTGACCTGCTGGGTATCTCTGCAGAGTAGCCATGCCAATTTTCAAAATATTTTTGTCTTGCCAAATATAGCGGACATTTTGAATTTTCGAATTTTTTGCAAAACACAAAAATGCTTATATCTTGAAAACCGTGCTAGATAGAGCAGACTGCGCTGACTTTGGTTGCCACAACAGTATAAGGCTAGAAACGAAGCATTTTCTTAATACTTTAGCACTCACCTTTATGTCCTTTTCGGGACGCTTTGTTTTTGCTATGCAAAAACATTATCTTTTTTTTTGCGAGCGATCCTCTGGTTTGTAATTGTTCCAAATTATCTTAACTATTGGAATCCCCTTCATGAAAAAATTACAAGAATCTAACTTTAATATTGTTTGATCAAATTTACACTAGTACCATAATAACACTGTGGACTGTTTTGTGAACTTTTGTCAGACTGAGATACTGGTTATACTATCTGTATCTCATTTCATTTTTATGTCAGCTGACTTGTCAGTCAGCTGACATTATGTCGTCACTCTGCGGCGTGGGCGTACGCGTCCGCGTCCGCGTCCGCGTGAACAACTTCTCCTCCAAAACTACAAGGCCTAGAGACGTGCTGTTTTTTTTAAAAGATACCTTATCTATCGAGGATGAAAAATTGTTCAAGGCATGCAAATCTGTCTGTTCGTCTGTTTGCTAGAGACATTACAAGGGGGGTACCCCCACCAAAAGTGTGAAAATTTCAACACTTAATCACAATTTTCTCAGTGACTATTGCAGGGATTTCTCTCATATCTTGCATATATGTACTAGGCCACAGGTAGATTCTCCTGTGTGAGTATGAGACCTGGATCTGTCTTACTTTTTTTTAATAAATTTTTTTAATAATTTTTAATGCATTAAAATTCATGAAATCATGCACAAAATCATTTATAACTTGAAAAGTGTTGCATTTAGAGCATTTTGTTAAAATATGTTATTCAGCTACTTTTTTCATAGCTACAATATGGTGAGTAAGTTGGGTGCCTGACTCAATAGCTAAGTGACTAATAGCTACTTTTGGGCTTTTCAGTAACTTCCATCATGAGTAAAATCACTTGTAACTTAAAAACTATTGCATTTAGAGAAATTCGTATAAATATGTTATTCAGCTACTTTTGGGTCAGCTATAACATAGTAAAATTTTAGACCTGTAGCTCATGGCATAGCTGAGTAATAGCTACTTTTAGGTTATCACTGTTGAGTAAATCGCTTATAACTTGAAAACTATTGCATTTAGAGAATTTCGTATAAATATGTTATTCAGCTACTTTTGGGTCAGCTATAACATAGTAAAATTTCAGACCTGTAGCTCATGGCATAGCTGAGTAATAGCTACTTTTAGGTTATCACTGTTGAGTAAATCGCTTATAACTTGGAAACTATTGCATTTACAGTATTTTGTTTCAATATGTTATTCACCTATTTTGGGATCAGCTATAACATAGTGAAGTTTCAGATCTGTGGCTCATTGCATAGCTGAGTAATAGCTACTTTGAAGTTCTCACTATTGAGTAAATCACTTGTAACTTAAAACCTATTGCATTTAGAGAATTTCGTATAAATATGTTATTCAGCTACTTTTGGGCCAGCTATAACATAGTGAAATTTCAGATCTGTAGGTCATGGCGTAGCTGAGTAATAGCTACTTTAAAGTTCTCACTATTGAGTAAATCAGTTGTAATTGGAAAACTATTGCATTTAGAGAATTTCGTATAAATATGTTATTCAGCTACTTTTGGGTCAGCTATAACATAGTAAAATTTCAGACCTGTAGCTCATGGCATAGCTGAGTAATAGCTACTTTTAGGTCATCACTATTGAGTAAATCAGTTGTAACTTCAAAACTATTGCATTTACAGTATTTTGCTTAAATATGTTGTTCACCTACTTTTGGGTCAGCTATAACATAGTGAAATTTCAGACCTGTAACTCATTGCATAGCTGAGTAATAGCTACTTTGAGGTTCTCACTATTGAGTAAATCAGTTGTAATTGCAAAACTATTGCATTTAGAGAATTTCGTATAAATATGTTATTTAGCTACTTTTGGGTCAGCTATAACATAGTAAAATTTCAGACCTGTAGCTCATGGCATAGCTGAGTAATAGCTACTTTTAGGTCATCACTATTGAGTAAATCAGTTGTAACTTGAAAACTATTGCATGTACAGTATTTTGCTTAAATATGTTGTTCACCTACTTTTGGGTCAGCTATAACATAGTAAAATTTCAGACCTGTAGCTCATGGCATAGCTGAGTAATAGCTACTTTGAGGTTATCACTGTTCAGTAAATCGCTTATAACTTGGAAATTATTGCATTTAGAGTATTTTGTTTCAATATGTTATTCACCTATTTTGGGGTCAGCTATAACATAGTGAAGTTCCAGACCTGTGACTCATTGCATAGCTGAGTAATAGCTACTTTGAAGTTCTCAATGTTGAGTAAATCACTTATAATTTGAAAACTATTGCATTTAGAGAATTTAGTATAAATATGTTATTCAGCTACTTTTGGGTCAGCTATAACATAGTAAAATTTCAGACCTGTAGCTCATGGCATAGCTGAGTAATAGCTACTTTTAGGTTATCACTGTTGAGTAAATCACTTATAACTTGGAAACTATTGCATTTACAGTATTTTGTTGCAATATGTTATTCACATATTTTGGGGTCAGCTATAACATAGTGAAGTTCCAGACCTGTGGCTCATTGCATAGCTGAGTAATAGCTACTTTGAAGTTCTCACTGTTGAGTAAATCAGTTGTAATTGGAAAACTATTGCCTTTACAGAAATTTGTGCAAATATGTTATTCAGCTACTTTTGGGTCAGCTATAACATAGTGAAATTACAGACCTGTAGCTCATGGCACAACTGAGCAATAGCTATTCTCAGGCACTGACTGTTGAGTAAATCGGCTATAACTTGAAAAATATTGCATTTGGAGTATTTTGTTAAAATATATTGTTCACCTACTTTTGGGTTAGCTATAACATAGTGAAATTACAGACCTATAGCTCATGGCATAGCGGAGCAATAGCTATTTTCAGGTTCTCACTATTGAGTAAATCAGTTGTAACTTGAAAACTATTGCATTTACAGTATTTTGCTTAAATATGTTGTTCACCTACTTTTAGGTCAGCTATAACAGAGCAAAAATTCAGACATGTAGCTCATTGCATAGCTGAGTAATAGTTACTTTGAGGTTCTCACTCTTGAGTAAATAAGTTGTAACTTGAAAACTATTACATTTAGAGTATTTTGTTAAATATGTTATTCACAGACGTTTTGGTCAGCTATAACATAGTGAAATTGCAGACCTCTATGTCATGGCATAGCTGAGCAATAGCTTCTTTCAGGTTCTCACTGTTGAGTAAATCATTGTATCCAACCTGTAGGAAATCATGGGCTGGGAATCTGTTAATATGGTCCGATTTGACCTTGGAACCCTCCTTCAAGGTCAAATGAGGATAGCCAAACATAAAAGTGCTTATAACTCGCTTATTATTGGTCCTAGAGGTTTGGAATGAAAACCAACCTATAGAAAATCATGAGCTGGGAATTTTTGGTGTGGTCGGATTTCACCTTGGACCCCTCCTTCAAGGTCAAATGAGGATAGCCAAACTTAAAAGTGCTTATAACTCGCTTATTATTGGTCCTAGAGGTTTGGAATGGAAAACCAACCTATAGAAAATCATGGGCTGGGAATCTTTTGGTGTGGTCGGATTTCACCTTAGACCCCTCCTTCCAGGTCAAACGAAGATAGCCAAACTTAAAGTGCTTATAACTCGCGTATTATTGGTCTTGGAGGTTTGGGATGGTAAACCAACATATAGGAAATCATGGGCTGGGATTCTTTTGGTGTGGTCAGATTTGACCTGGGACCCCTCCTTCAACGTCAATTGAGGATAGCCAAACTTACAATTGCTTATAACTCGCTTATTATTGGTCCTACAGGTTTGGGATGGTAAACAAGCTACAGGAAATCATGGGCTGGGAATTTTTTTGTGTGGTCGGATTTGACCTTAGACCCCTCCGTCAAGGTCAAACAAGGATAGCCAAACTTAAAAAGTGCCTATGACTCACTTATTATTGGTCCGAGAGGTTTGGGATGGTAAACCATCCTAAATTCTTTGGCTGGGAATCTTTTGGTATGGTCAGATTTGACCTTTGGATCCCTTCTTCATGGTCGAACGAGGATATTGCATTTATAGTATTTCTTTAAATATTTTTAACCTACTTTTTACACTTAAACAATTACCTTGTTACTTTATTTCATAATACCATTTGCAGGGCACAACTTTTTTGTCCTTTTCTTCTGTCAGCTTCGGAATATCTTTCGAACATGCTGTTCAGTTACCATTTACTGTATTTCTGTACAGCCCTTTCCCTGATAATTATGCTTTCCTCTCATTATCACCATCACAAATCAAAAACATTCAGTCAGCTGACACAGTGCCCGTTCACGGGCACTCTCCTCTTGTTTAGATTGAGAGCTATATTAGTTATGTTAGATTAGATCTAGCTTTATTCTTTCGATTTATTATATATAAAATGAACCAATCTTTTATATCATATTATCACTACAGAAAATTTTTACTGGTTATTTGGCATGTGATAAAAACCATATTTATTATGTACAGCCCACTTATTATTAAAATAGGTAAAAAACACAACTTAATTGTTGATAGAGTCAACCTTACTCAAGCGCAAAATGGTATGAGCCACAGTCCACTAGATAAAAAGATTCATCATCCAAAAAAGCTTTGAATAAAATGTGCATGAAATATTCCCAGAATGTAACATATTTCATTTAAGTTGACCTTAATTATTTGCAAAGAAGAGAGTCAGCTAAGAATCTTATGTGTAGTAAATTCCAGAAATATTGCCCAGGTTTGAATCACTTCATTTAAGTGGGTCCAAGTGAATAACACCTGGATGAACAATTTGGATCATTATTATTTACAAAATGATTTTCAACTGTGCACCTTGATTCTGAATTATGCAGCAGTGTTCTTCATTTCTATCCTACAATTTTGATTAACAGGTGATTTTCATTTTTCATTTATGATGAATTTGATATTGTACACATCAAATTATTAATTTTGTAGACTGTGGCTAGCCTTGCGTAAGGCTCAAATTTGCATATCTTTTCAAACATGCACACAGATATTTGGTATTCATAAAGTACTCGTACATGTTAAGAGATAGAACTGTATCAGACACTTAGCTGTATGCTGCTGTAAATGTCAGAACATGTATCAGTACATTAAAGAAACTGAAACTCCATTATCTGAACTGAAAACTTTTCCTAACTGCAAAGAAACCTGAGCCTTCTGCAAGGCTAGACTGTGGCACATGATAGTAGACATGTAATTTGGGTTTTTCACCCCACAGCCTTTAAGGCCTGTTCTGGTATTGTTGTCAACTTTTCACCCATGGCTTCCAGATGGCCTGGTGGGTGGTGGGAAAAAGCTTGTCCGGACTGTATCTCAGAAACTTCGAGGTGTAGGATGTTGTTATTTGGTAGGGACATTAGTTGGGGAAGAATATGCCACGTCATGGTATGTTGTCAATTTGACCTTGCTGTGTTGAGCTTGACCTTTACAATCTTGTCTGGGCTATATCTCGAAAACTGTAATATATAGAAGGTTGATACTTGGTAGGGACATTGGTTAGGGGGTGTATATATGCCATGTCATGGTGTGATCTTGATTTGACATTTTTGTTGACGTTGACCTTTAAGATCTTGTCTGTGTTATATCTTGGAAACTGTAATGTGTACAAGTTTGATACTTGGTAGGGACTTTGGTTAGGTGGTGTAGATGTGCAATGTCATGATGTGACCTTGATTTGATCTGTGACCTTGCTGTAGTTACCTTGACCTTTAAAATCTTGTCCAGGCTATGTTTTGAAAACTGTAAGGTGTACAAGTTTGATACTTGGTAGGGATATTGGTTAGGAGGTGGTGATGTGCAATATCATGCCAAGACTGTTTGCTCTGAAAATTTCTGCATCTTTGTTCTGTCTAATGTCTATATTTTATGGTGTTGAAAACTATTTCCCTGGCCTGCGGGGTATGGGTATCTCTGATTCTTTTTTTATGTATAAGTGCAAGTACTAGAAATGTGGGTTTGCAAATAATATTTATAATAATATGTTAAGTCAGGTTAATAGATCAGTAAGACTGTAGAACGGCAAAGTATATGTGCCATGTCTGAAGTCATTTAATTTTGAAAATGTCACAGCATTGTGGTTATAATCAATGTTGAATTAACGCTCTAATAAAAGGGAGTTCTGCAGTAAATTATTCATATTTTCTAATAAACAATTTGTTTAAATTAACTTGTTTAAATGATGCATGTAAATAATTAACACCCCAGGCCATATTTTACTAAAATACCGTATTGAGTTGGATGTGTTTGTGGCTGCTCTCCTTGAGAATTACATCCAAGGTTGGAGCTGTTTGCCAGAAATGACAAGGGCCTTGTTACATCAAGGACGCTTTACACTGAGCTTTAGCCAAACTTCTAATAATTAACATACACTGAAGAACACATCCAACGCAACAGGGCCTCCCAGTTCAGGAATAAAAAATAATCCATACTTAGTAGTACTTACCTTGTATGGTCTAATATAAATTATAGAAGAGATTATGAATGCATATAAAAATTCACTCAGCCTTTAGTATTTGTACAGTTTAAGTTTAGATTTAAAGTTTGATAGTTTTACAGAGGCTGAGAAGTCTGTCACTTTTTGTCCTGCATAAAAATAGATACTTACTTTTGATAAAGTTTGAAACCTTTCTGCAGAGGCCCAATCATTGCTTATTGCCTCACAATATCCTTGAATTGGAGTGTTGTGTAATGGTGAAAACCTTGAGCATTTATTTTTTCAGTGAATAGTTATACAATTTTTATTTACTTACTAACCTCCATTTATTAAGGTGTTAATGCTTTCAAGGAGGAATCCTGGCTAATTTGAATAGAGTGGTCTTTTTATTTTTTGAGATAATTAATGTTTGAAAAAAAGGAAGACGTTAATGTTCTTTCTTCTGTCCTGCAGTATCCTTGTGTTTTCCTTTTTTAAATTAATTAACCAAAATTACAGTAATAAGTACAAGTGAGGAAAGAGTCGCTGGAGATATTGTGTCTTAAGTTACAGTTTTCACTGCAGTAAATTAAGCAAAGTGGAGATCAGTGTCACTTAACATTGTCATTGAGAATTTCCAAGGACAGAATTGCAAGGAGGGAATTGAATTCTCTGACGTCCAACAGAACTTATTTTTAGTGTTTATAGTTATTTAAAATGCTAGATTGTAATTTATTATATTTATTAACATGGACTAACATTAACGTGTCATTGATGTTCATAAAGGGTGATATTTTTCTGATGTTGTATCTAAGTCTACTCCACTTTTCTTTCTCTGGATGGGTTTATTTCCAGCACTCAGATGTCTTTTAAATAGAAGAACATTATTAGTATGTGGATTTTTAATATTACAGGATGATATATTGGCAGGTGCTAGTAAGGTTAAGACCAGTATTTTGGTAATTTTACAGCAAAGCTTGTGAGAACCTTGACCTATGCTTCTCTCGTAGTAATACCTACAGCTTTGTTGGCTTATCTGATATTCGTGGCAGTTAAGATTTTGTCAATCCTGGTCACCCACTCATTTTTACCCCATAGAACTTAAGGGCTGTCGGGGTATTGTTTTCACCCATGGTATCCGGATCGGCGGGGAAAAGTTTGTCCGGGCTGTATCTCAGAAACCATAAGGTGTAGAAAGTTGATACTTGGTAGGGACATTGGTTAGGGGGTGCAGGTGTGCACTATCATGGTGTGACCTTGATTTGACCTTTGACCTTGCTGTAGTGACCTTGACCTATAAAATCTTATCTGGGCTATATCTCGGATACTGTAAGGTATAGGAAGTTGATACTTGGTAGGGACATTGGTTAGGGGTGTAGGTATGCATCATCATGGCGTGACCTTGATTTGACCTTTAACCTTGCCGTAGTGACCTTGACCTATAAAATCTTGTCCGGGCTATATCTCGGAAACCGTAAGGTGTAGGAAGTTGATACGTGGTAGGGACATTGGTTAGGGGGTGTAGGTGTGCAACGTCATAGCGTGACCTTGATTTGATCTTTGACCTTGCCATAGTGACCTTGACCTATAAAATCTTGTCTGGGCTATATCTCGGAAACTGTAAGGCGTAGGAAGTTGATGCTTGGTAGGGACATTGGTTAGGGGGTGTAGGTGTGCAACGTCATGGCGTTACCTTGATTTGACCTTTGACCTTGCCGTAGTGACCTGGACCAATAAAATCTTGTCCGGGCTATATCACGGAAACTGTAAGGCGTAGGAAGTTGATGCTTGGTAGGGACATTGGTTAAGGGGTGTAGGTGTGCAACGTCATGGTCTGACCTTGATTTGACCTTTGACCTTGCCCTAGTGACCATGACCTATAAAATCCTGTCCGGGCTATATCTCGGAAACTGTAAGGTTTAGGAAGTTGATACTTGGTAGGGACATTGGTTAGGAGGTGTAGGTGTGCAACATCATGGCGTGACCTTGATTTGACCTTTAACCTTGCCGTAGTGACCTTGACCTATAAAATCTTGTCCGGGCTATATCTCGGAAACCGTAAGGTGTAGGAAGTTGATACTTGGTAGAGACATTGGTTAGGGGGTGTAGGTGTGCAACGTCATGGTGTGACCTTGATTTGACCTTTGACCTTGCCGTAGTGACCTTGACCTATAAAATCTTGTCCGGGCTATATCTCGGATACTATAAGGTGTAGGAAGTTGATACTTGGTAGGGACATTGGTTAGGAGGTGTAGGTGTGCAACGCCATGGTGTGACCTTGATTTGACCTTTGACCTTGCCGTAGTGACCTAGACCTATAAAATCTTGTCCGGGCTATATCTCGGATACCGTAAGGTGTAGGAAGTTGATACTTGGTAGGGACATTGGTTAGGGGTTGTAGGTGTACAACGTCATGGCATGACCTTGATTTGACCTTGCCGTAGTGACCTTGACCTATAAAATCTTGTCCGGGGTATATCTCGGAAGCTGTAAGGCATAGGAAGTTGATGCTTGGTAGCGACATTGGTTAGGGGGTGTAGGTGTGCAACAACATGGCATGACCTTGATTTGACCTTTGACCTTGCTGTTGTGACCTTGACCTATAAAATCTTGTCCGGGGTATATCTCGGAAACCGTAAGGTGTAGGAAGGTGATACTGAGTGGGGACATTGGCTAAGGTGTGTAGATGTAAAACGTCATGGTGTGACCTTGATTTGATGTTTGACCTTGCCGTAGTGACCTTGACCTATAATGCCTTGTCTGGGCTATAATTTGGAAACCATAAGGTGTAGGAAGTTGGAATATTTGGTAGGGTCATTGGTCAAGGGTTATATGTGTGCAACGTCATGGTGTGACCTGGATTTGACCTTTGATCTTGCATATCTGATGCTATTTTATGTCTACGAGGATATCTGATACTATTTATCTCTCTTATATCTTTTTACTTGAATCTTGGTCGTTGCACCTTTGGGTGTCTGTTGGTGTAGATTAAGCACTGTTAAAGCCATATTAAAAATCATTAGCTGTTTTACTTTTGCAGCTTCCCATTGTAACAGATGGTATTGCATCAAGTGAGCGACAGGTTTTGCCCCAATTCCACATAAAAGCATGTATTGCAACATCTGTATGTATGAGTAATATTCAAAACATCCAAACAATAATTCGACCATACAAATGAAAATCAAAATGGGAGAAGTCTTAAAGCTTCATAATTTTTAGTTTACTGAATTGTCTTGTTTTAATACTTATTCTTTACATGCAATTTCATTCTCTTAGATGTTATTTTCTCTACTTAAACATTATTTGGACACTGCTCTGAAAGTATCCCTATCTGTGTACTGTTTCACTACTTCTGTATCTCATGGTGTTGAAAACTATTTTCCCAGGCTGTGGGGTACGGGCATCTCTAATGCTATTTTTTGTATTGCCTTTCTTTAACCTTAAAATTGGTATTTGTAAGCTTAAAATATATGTTTAGTATCAGTAATCAATGTTAATTACCACTGAATGTGAAGGCTGGAACCTTTAGTGCTTATATTTCTGCATTAAAGTATTACCACAGAGACACTGACTGAATCAGAAACTGTGTTGGAAAGGCTTTGACAAACAAGTATGGGTTGAGTTTTTCCCCCTGAAGGAGGTGACAGAGGAAAAAGACATGCCATCACAGGGTTCGCAATTACACCGTCCGAGTATGTTAAACATGCGGTATTTCAGATATGGACGCGAATTTCGGTTGTCAGTGCGTCCATCAGGACGCGATTATTATGTAGAAAATATTTCTGCTTTAGAAGCGAATTTCGGTTGGCTGGAAGTGTAGATATGCACGCAATATATATAACACTGAAGATAAGCTTTATATTTTAAAATTAAATGTTTTCGAGTAATTTCCTGGAGATTTCATGCATGACGAGATCCTTCCAAAACAGCCAGTGAGTGCTGGTGTTGTACACTAGCAAATCTACTCAAAACGTTATATATCAAAAGAAAGCCTGATCTCTGCACGGAAACAATCGAAACAACAAGCCAGGATGGTGAACTTTCGTGGGAGACGAACTATACTAAATCTCGGAAACTCTTGTTATAAAATCCCGGAAAGTCCATCGGAAAATAAAAGCTGTAACAAATATTCAATAGGGAATGCAACAAAAGAACTATATCTCTGGAACAAGCCAATGAATTATTATCAAACAAAAAGCAACAAAAACTACAAATATTTTTCTTTTCAAACAGTATAAATACCATATTTGTAGCTTAAATAAAATAATCATACAAAAAAAATTCACTCTAATTGCACTAAATTGAAGTTGGTTGACTGGAGTTCAGCTTTTAAAAATATTTTCAAAATTAATTTATTGACAGATACATATTATTTATCAGTAGAAAGGTAAATTGAACAATGCTTCTATATATTTAAATGTATCCAGAAATAAAGGAGAAAAAATATTATTTGTACCCCATTTTCACACAATGGTACCCAAATTTTGATGTGCCATAAGGTACAAGGTACCCACCATTTCATAACCCTAACGCAAACACTGGACTCAGAAAAAAAATATTGGGACTCCATTTTTTGGATGTCATGTAGTCCGTTGAACTCCATACTTTAGGGGTACTTCGCCAACCCCGCATCATCAGGCAATTCATTCTAGTGTAGGAACACTAGAAGTAAAATTGTGACAAAATCACTTTTTGGATTTGGGCAAGGATGGAGTTAACTGAGGAACCTCCAGAAACCTTCTATTCATTTTCAGGAAATCAGAAATGGACTGACCACTACTAGGATGACCACTACTGAGAAACTTGTTAAAAAGTGTAGCCATCTTATTCATGCAGTGGTATCACTTGTCCATAAGTGTCTCAGTACTGATTATGCTAGCTGTGGCTATGTATATGGAATAATGGTTATTGATTTGGTTTCTGGTGTTGCACCTTTAAAGTCTGCCATGGGCAGAGATTAAGCGCTATAAAAGTCTAAGATAGAATAAAATTGGGGTAGCCCTAGTGTACTTCATAAGTTACTGTGGTGAGTGACAATCCATAGAAGGGTGTTCTGAATGCATTGTAGTTTGTGTTGGTTGAAAATAAATAAAATTTCTATAACTGAAAAAGGAAATTGCAATAATTAAAACGACTGCTAACAAGAGCATTTGCAGCAAAGACAGCCCAATCAACCACTAGATTAAGCAGCTGAACAAAGGATTTCTTGCAGACATTGGTGTGGTTCACACTACAATCCGGGTTGACAAGGATTGGGGGTTGAAGCAGATTGAAGCAGATTCATCTCAATCCGAGTTGAGTGTCCACACTACAGGGTGTAATCTGGATTGAAAAGTCTCAAAAACTGGATACTGTAAAGCCACTAAATGTAGATTCATGTAATACATGTATATTGTTTAAATGACAAATATTTTTTTCATGTTGTTAAAAATCCCAATGTTTTGTTATCTATCACGAAGTTAAAAACTTTATTAAGTTATTTAAACTGAATTTTATATTTTAAAGATTGTGCTACTTTTTCAGCAACAGACCAATTACAACTGTTTAAGGTTTTCTACTTGTTAAACTACCCTACTACTATTATAAAAATCGAACATTTTATCACACAACAATCCATCCTAGTAGCCTTTGTGTTAGTTAGGGCTCCTAAGTAAGTCAGATGGTTACAGTACCAACACATTCAACCCTTGTCAACCCGGACTGAGAGGGTTCACACTACAAAGAGGGTTGAACCAATCTGCTTCAATCCACCTCTTGAGTGGGGTTGAGATTTACCCTTGTCAACCCAGATTGTGAGCATTCAGACTAGTCTCCAGTCTGGTTCAATCTGTGTCAACCCGGGTTCATTTCATAGTGTGAGCGCCCAGAAAGAGGGTTGAACCAATCTGCTTCAGTCTGCTTCAATCCACCTCTTGAGTGGGGTTGAGATTTACCCTTGTCAACCCGGATTGTGAGCGTTCAGACTAGTCTCCAATCTGGTTCCATCTGTGTCAACCTGGGTTCATTTCATTTTGTGAATGCCCAGATTGCACACAAGATCTGAATTGTAAGAAGAAAAGTGTAGAGTCAATACTAGTGGCCTCACACTGACTGCTCATAGATAAGAGATAAATTACTGTAATGCTGCTCTAGGCATAATACCAAACCAGAATGAAGAAAAGTACTATCCTATCAAGTATCACAGGCTGTAGACAAATAAAGAAGGGTGGGAGCAGTAGGCTAGTCACATGCTAGATAGAATTTTTACCTCCGCCAAGGAGGTTATGTTTTCACCTGGGTTTGTCTGTCCGTCTGTTTATTTGTGAACAACATAACTCAAAAACTTATGGACGGATTTTGATAAAATTTTCAGGATAGGTCTGAAATGGTAAAAGGAAGAAGTGATCAGATTTTGGGAGTGATTCGAATCACTGTCTGGATCCATGAAATTTAATTTTTAAAGAAAGATATCTCAAAAACTTATGGAGGGATTTTGATGCAATTTTCAGAATGTGTGAGAAATTGGTAAAGGAAGAAGTGATTAGATTTTGGGAGTGATCCGGATCACCGTGTGGATCTTCTGGATCCCTGAATTCTTTAAAGGAAGAAAATTCAAAAAGTTATAGACGGATTCCGATGAAATTTTCAGGACATGTCCAAAATGGGACAAGGAAGAAGTGATTATTGTCTGGATCTTCTGGATCCAAGTATTTTTTAAAGGAAGATAAAGCTCAAAAAGTTATGGATGGATTTAGATGAAATTTTCATTAAGTGTCTGAAATGGGACAAGGAACAAGCATAAAAAACAATATCAATGCTAATGGTAGGTTTTCAAAGCCCAGGAATTATTTTATGGAGTAGACACAGCGTTGGGGGACTGAGCTGCCTTGTTATACATATTTTACATAATTTTTATCCACTTTACCAAAAGTGCATAATTTTAGCTATATTGCAAGGATTTAGATAACCTTGTGATAAAATTGTGATTTCTCCACAAGTTTTAAGGATTTGATTAGTTGTCCATTCATGAGGTCATATATTTATTTTAGAAACATAAATACTGGGATTTTACACATGGATGGTTAAGGTGAATGCACTATTATGTAATATTGTGCAATATGTTGTTGATATTTTTTATATGTATCTCAAGTTATTGCCAATCCTCATCATGTCATGGAAATGCCAATGCCAACTTTATATTTTTCTTGACTTATCACCCAGGGTGTGTTACTGCAGATGATTTTGGTGTGCATATTTTATATACAGGAAACACAGTCTTAAGGTTGTTCACCTAAAGGGCACATAAATAATTTCTAGTACTCCAGAACATTTGTTTAGAATTGTATTTATTTATTTTCTGAGCATAACATTTTTGGGTAACAGTATGTATACTGCCCATTTCTTTTGCCATTAGTCTTCTAAGCAGATCTCTTTCTTTGTGTATATTGGTTGTCCAATAATTAAGTGGATAGAGAAAAATAAAGAGAAAAAAATGTGTTACAACCTTGGACAGTAATGTTAATAGGGAGATAAAGCATTCTATGTGGTAAGGTTATGGTCTTACTTAACTGTTCTAATTTTCAGACATTTTGGATCTGAAGCAAGGCCACTAGTTAAACATCTGATCTGAGTGGCAAACAGCTCGACATTGAAGCTTTTGTTTTTGTGTTGATATTTATCAAATATAGTGTGAAGAGTGCTAAATAGTGTATTGCCTAAATAGAGGCTAAAGTCATGGCTAAATTTATTATTCAATCCTTGAATACATTAGTGTTGTCAGTTTTAGTTTTGTAAAGTTTGAATTTTGTAATTGCTGGTAATAACTAGGAATGAAATAATTAGTTATCTTAAATTTCTAGAAGGAGATGCCAACCCAAAAATTGGTGAATTTATTATTTTTATTTAAATTTATTTTACTTATTTTTTTTCAAGGCTGTTAATATATTTTAAGGTTATATTTTTGATGTATTTACATTTTGTTTTTGTCCTGGAAAACTGCATTTGAGCCTAAAAATAGATATTGCTACTTTGTACCTTACAAATATGTTCATATATGGGATTTTAGGCAATATGGATTTATTTTAGACTGATGAATCATGGTCTACATGTTGTGAGAGAGTTGAGATTCACAATAAATTGTGAAGGTTACTTGTAAAATTGCCAGCTAATTGTTCTCTTCTTCTATAACACATACATCTAAAAGTAAAACAAAATATATCCTAATTATACAACTATTAAAAAAAATATAATGTTATCAACACCCGCTGCCAAGATGTGCAGTTGTTTGGGGAGAGTTTGTAAGAAAGAACTTAAGGCCCATTCACACTGTTCCGTTCATGATCTTGTCCTTATTGTTCCCGCAAATGGGCTTTGTATGTGGGTAGTGGGTAGTGCAGATCTAAAAATAAATGAATAAGTCATTCGGTACAAACTGCCCATCCCTCTGTAGTTCCCTTTCATATCTCCAGCATGTACAGTTTAGTGTAGCATGCCAAAACTTGTGGCAAGTTTTTCAAGCATTTAACAAATATCCATCACATGCTGGAAACGCTGTCTGTATTGTGTCAAATCCGTCCTACCTAAATACGAACCCTGACTTATTTACACTTAACGCAACACATGGATACTACTAAAACATGAAACTAAATAACTGGTTATTTTATGTACTTTTACCTAATTGTGCTGTCTCCATTGAGAGCTTATACTTCAGTAAATAATAATAATAATAATAATACCAATAGGTCATCAATATCTCATGGTGTCCAAAGCTAATTCCCCTGGCTATGGGGTACAGGCATCTCTGATGCTATATTCATTATTTTCACAGATATTAGATCTAGATATTTTATTTTGGATATATTTATTTTAATATTAACCAACATATTTGCTTTACTGCTTCCAGTGGGTAAGTACTAAAACCTGAATTCCCTGATTCAAGATTGTTACCGCCATAAGGATACCACAGCCTGATTTTTACTCCATGTCACACACCATATAAAAGAAGGCTGAAAAGTGTTTCAGTCTATATGCGCAAGCCGCATAAACATCAGAGACACAAGAAGTCCCTTGAATCTTATCTTGAAGTGATCTCCAGAAGTGCCAGCCTCGTTAGTGCTTGCCCTTAATAAAAGACATCCTTGATTTACAGGGGGCTGAGTAGTGTGGTGGTTACTGGTTAACACACTAATTTCTATCATCTGAGGTCATGGGTTTAAAGCTTTGCCTGGCGTAAAGAAGCAGTTGTTTGCTAAATTGCTAATGCCTGGTGGGTTACAGTGCAGATTGGTGATAAACTACTTATCTGCTTTCCTTTACTGTCATGATATGACAATAGAATGTGTTAAAATAATTGCCCATTCCCATTTGAATTTAGCTTCATGACCTCACCCTTTTTCTTCCATCATTGGACCTTGTATGTGGGTCGTGCATGTTTTATAATAAGCCATCCCATATATCTTTTGAGCTGGATAGTTAGAGTAAGAAACCTAAAATTTGCCAGAAATCTAAAATTCGCCATATTTAAAACCTTAGTTACCGTAAATGACCTATTTAGCGCATCCGCCCTTGTAACCGCACCCTATCTCTTTTCGAAGCAATATACTTGGCAACTTCTAGTGGGTGACCGATCAGACAGTGAAAGTGCACAATCGCGGTTGGTTATAAAAGATTACTAATGATCGATTATTCAGCTTAAATCTTACCTTTCTTAATTTTTCTCAATATCCACATATTTTCTATATAATTTACGTATTTTTACTTAATAAATTGACATTTTTATCAAGACTTTCGAGTTTGTTTTCATCTACCGCCATATTTACAAGAAGTGGGTATTTCTAAATGTCGAAACACCGTTTTTCTACTGGATTGACCGAAACTTCATCCCGGAAAGTGTTTCATGATGGGTGCGCTAAAAGGGACATTTTTTCCCAACAAATATTGAATAAAAATAGACTTTGCTTAGCGCACTGTGCGCTAAATAGGTCATTTACGGTAATTATATGAAGAAAAAAATGTGCTGTCTTAAATTTGGTATATTTCAGTTCAAAGAGCCTTAATTTACATTCAACAAGTTTCAGTTCAATTCATTTATTTTACTAGTATTTCCACATGTGGTAAATTTCAGATATGTGGCAAATTTTACATTCCTTACTCTGTGACATGAGAGTTTAAGCAATAAGCAGTGCCAATATTTTATAAATATTATCTGACTACTAGCCAGTGAAAATGAATTGACCTTGAGGTGTGTATGTGGTTGTGAGTTACTATTTAGGAAAGAATTTTGATAGTTCAGATGACAGATATTAGTGGAAATTTCAACCAATGATGTGAAGGCCTCAAAATTAAGCAAAGACAAAGATTCAGTTTTATTTCACTAACAGCTAAGCAGTGAGGACGGTGTAACGCCATATTTTACACCCCTGCCATATATTACACCCTCTCTTTGATCTTTTAGGGGGTGCATTATCTGGCAGCCATATTTTACACCCCCAACAATAGGGGATTAAGGGGGTGAAAAATATGGCTGCTACATAATGCACCCCCATCAAAAGTTACACCCCCTGTTGGGCCATACAAAGCAAATTAGTATTCTGTTAAATTGCAGTTGAGCTTGGGATTTAGTTATAACTTTATTTGTACTAAGATTGTTAAGTTTGGCATTGATGTTAAAGGAAAATATAACAATGCAGTATTCTTTGCAGACATGTATGAAAGAAAATATAGATTAATTATAATATAAATCAAGAAATAGTTATTAATCAGGTATCTGCTTCATTAGCTATTTATTGTGCTGTCAAGATGCTTTTGGTACTTTTTCATAATGAATTCCAAATTAACTATCAACCATTAAGATGGGTTGAATATGTTAGCCCACCTTCAGAGTATAGATTTCATAATGGTTCCAAATACATTTATTGTGAAAATTACACAAAAACGTTGACAAAAGTATGTTAGTAGAAATATTCTAAACCAGCTCAAATGACTCCTAATGGTTGCATTTTATATAGCCTTTTCCATATTTTAATATATCTCTATATTTATGTTAGAGCCCAAATTAGGAGACAGCCCATCATAAATGGGCTATAGCCCAACTAAGGATACAAAGTTGAGTAGCCAAGCTTAAGATATTTGATGTTAGTTTACAATGAACTCATATATAATGTATTACAAATTAAAGTTGTCAATTTTTTGTCAAAGTAACATTGAGTTTATCCATTATATTATTTTAATATTCTTTTAATTTGATTTTAACCATATCTAGGATAATCCCTTTACCTTTTGTTCTAGTATTCTCTTGAACTTGATTTGCTTGACTTCTCATTGACTAAAATCTGATAGGATTACTTGGGTATTGTCTAATCTATCAATTACACACAACAATAGCACCCGCAACAGAGACTTTAAAGGCATTCTAGGATTAAGCTTCATTGTGCTTATATAAATTTTGATGTTGATTTGTTTATCTATGGATTGGGACCATCTTCTTCTACACACTTTTCCCAAGTGAAACAAATCAACACCAACAGACTATTGAGACAATAGGCCAAAACCTGATTAAGAAGTCATACCAATAAAACACAAACAAATCAGCATAAGAGGAGTATTGAAATATATGGGGGCTTCTGGAAATGTAATTTGCTTAAGCTTCTGAAACAGAAAACTTTTGTTTAAGATAAAATTCACTGCATTTATATCAATGTCAAAAGTTGGGCTCCAACATATATGTTTGATGTAGAATTATTTGTGTTTTATTGAGATAACTTTTTAATCAGATATGTGCCTGTTGTCTCAGCAATCTATTGATGTTGATTTGTTTCACTTGGGGCAAGTTTCAAGCAGAAGTCTTACCTAATCCATAGTGAAACTAAGCAAAATCATTTCAAAACTTTAAACTCTCAATTGTGGGTGTTATTGATTGTGTCATTTTGCCTGAATTGACTCAAAAGTGAATCTGACAAAGTAGCATTGTGGTTCAATAATAGAAAGGATGATGGAACAGCAACTAGAGTTATTGAACTACCAGTATATACTGTATCTCAGAACATGATTATTGTAGGTTCAAGTAAGGCTTCAATGGTTATGAATATTAAAGATCTTAAATTGGGCTGTAGTATCCATACAAATTGGCCAGGGGGTGTAAAATATGGCAAGGGGGTGAAAGATATAGCAAGGGGTGAAAAATATGGCAGGTCCACTTGCCATATTTTACACCCCCATGCATTTTGTGTGGGGTGTAAAATCTGGCACTACAACGGTCTTGCTTAAGGCTCAAATTTGCATGACATCTTTTCAAACATGCCCGCAGATATTTTCTATTCATAATGGGATAAAGCACTCATACATCTTAAGAGATAACACTATATCAGACAATCTTACTCTTAGCTGTATGCTGCTGTAAAATTTCGTACATGTATGTGTACAACTGAAACTCCATTATCTGGACTGAAAACTTTCCCTAATTGCAAAGAAACTTGAGCCTTTAGCAAGGCTGGGGGGGGGGGGGGGGGGGAGCGGTCCTCAGTGGCCTAGTGGATTGCAAGTGTGGCATCTAATCACAGGCTGTCACTTCTGTCTGGGTTCGACTGACACAAGTGACATGGGTGAGGGCCTGTCCCAATATGACCCAGTCTGTTGTACGGGACATGAATCCTAACTTTGACCTTTTAACATCAAAGGTCATTTGATTTATTGATTTATTTGGGGTTTTACGTCGCTTTCAACACTGTACAGGTCATATCACGATTCACGACGGGTAGTTGGAAGGGCAGAGGAAACCAGTACATACAGTTCGTCAGGGTTCTGTACGGTAAACTACCGACCAACGGCAAGCAACTACCAGCTTTCCCACTTGAGGCTGTGCCGGGAATAGAACCCTGGCCTCAGAGGTGGGAGGCGTTACCACTCTGCCACCGTGGCCCCTAAGGTCATTTGAGGATGGACTCTCAGTGAATCCCACACCTTGCCATTAGTTGGATTTGAACCCTTGCCCACAGAGGTGAGAGGCAGGTGAGTGGCGAGGACTGTATTATTCAAGAGTCTTGTCTTTAGCTCCTTTCATATAATAATATAAGTCAAAGTTGGGTTTTATGTCCCGTTCAACAGCCAGGGTCATATTGGGAGTCCCAATTTAGGACAGGTCCTCAGCATTGCCATTTCTGGGACTCAAACCTCAGAGGTGACAGCCTATGATTAGATGCGGAACTTGCTAACCACTAGGTCACTGAAGACCTGATATAATAATATAAGAGTCATTGGTGAACATTGCTTTCAGTTTCAAACTTGGAAAAAGTTAAAGGTAGCACAGTAGCCAGGAATCAGATTGTAGAGGTTACACATATGTTCAGTTCATATAAATGAGAAAATAACAATTTATTGTGCACCCCATAATGAGCTTCTGAAATTTTGACTAGCTTCAAGAATTATGCTTATTTTATTTTAAAGAAATGTTGCATTTTACACTTCCTGCTTTTCATATTATCATAAAAACAAAAGTTTATTCTAGCCTTTTTGATATTGCTGTAGATTTTAAGGTGTTCTTGAAAATAGCCATGTTTTGGTTTGATTTACTTTGTTTCATGATAGCTGGTATTCCATTAGATTACTGGGAGGTGGAGGTAGGGCATTTAATATGTTGGTGGTGTTTATTCAGTAAAATACAGTAATAAGAATCAAACATTTTATTTCTTTTTCAGTTATTTTGGTTATATAACTACTTTCTCCTACAGGTTCATGCTCTGCTTTAGAAATTACCTTTTGATATTTTAGTTTTTACCAGTTTTTGCGTGAAACAAGTCAAAAGCTAAATGTAACGTTAGTTTACTGCAAGTAAATACCTAGGTTGATTCACTGTGTGTCAGTGACCTTGGTCCCTGAAAGAGGCCAGCAAAAGTTTTCTGCAAAAGTAAATTGAGAACTTTTTTCCTCTGGAAAAGAGGGGAGGGGGATAGAATATTGTGGGGGCTGTTGTGAGTAGTGGTGAGAGTAGATAATGCTAGTAATGTGTAAAAGCCTTCAAGGTTGTAGGACACTGTGCTCTTCTCCAAAAAATTGTCATGTCAAGGCTAACCTTGTCAGTGTTCCTACTCAATAATGTTGATTGTGTGCCAATAAATAGCCAAGTCATTTATCGCAAGTGAAATAATAGCAGTAGAAAGGGGAGGGATTGGATAAAGAGAGAGACTTCACAGAATACATTGTAAGTGTGGTTTGTATTGTGATTAGAACTGTATAGAGAGAGATCAAGTGAATGGAGATGTAATCGTCAGTTGCATACAGCAGTAAATGACAGATTACATAGCATTACATGTCTTTAAAGAATGGATATTATGCTGCCACTGTGATACATTGTGGGACCTCCTATCAATGGATGGACCAATGAAGATAAACATCCCCACAAAAGATTAAAGTGAGTCCCCTAAATATCACTTATTTTCATTACACAGACATATCAAGGAAGGGTGTTTTTGAGGGAGGGGGAGAAGGTTGAAATGAAGGAGAGTCTGATTATGTAGCCAAAGCAAGGAACAAAAAAAGAACACACAAAAAAATAGCAAAAAGGGCAGCTGAGTATCCTTGCGACCTTGTGAGGATTTTGCACTGAGGTGACACTTGCTGTGGAGCTTTATAACACGACCTTATTTTTCCAAACTTTTTATATGGCAAACCAACAACACTCAGACACACAGACAGGATCGTAATATTGAAAAGAAAAATATTATGTGTGCTTCTATGGTTTCATTTTTTTTCTCTTATTTTGATGCTTTTTTTTCTCAGTTCCAACAAGAGAGAGAAAGTTCTGCCTGCTGACTTTTTCCAAGCATTGACATTGGAAGTAGAGGAATATTTTTCATCATCTTTGTGATTTTTCCATATGTTTGTCTGCTGGTTTACAAAGGTTTTTGGCCAAACTGGCATTTCCAACCAAGTGTCAGTATTACAATAATTACTCTGGCACTAGCAGCAGTGGAGAGAAGTCTTCAGCTCTCATAGGAGTAGAAGAAGGAGAAGAAGGAGGCTTGGTTAAACTAGGAGTAGGAATAGTTTGTTCTACCCCACATCCCATGAAGAGAGAATGGCCAGTGGTGGAGCGGTGTGACAGCCGACACCTTGAGGGGACGGCCATCCTCCCCGCAACATCTTCAACATCATCAGTATCTGCTTCTTCATCATCATTGGCATCCTCCTCATATCTCTATCCAGCCCCCTATAGTGGGGATATGGGTCATCATCTGACCATGACTTACTACCATCCGGCCTTACACAGCCGCAGACCATTGCAGCTGCACTGTAACTGCCCCTACTCGCACTTGCCACATGATAGGACTATCTTGCACAGTATCCTCACAGGTAGGGGATATAAGTATGGATACGGGACAATATTTGATACACCTATTTTCTCAGAACATCATCTTCTCAATCATGGATATGGTACGCATGATGGTGACAGTGACATTTTCGCAGAGTATGAAGGTGTCAGTCATATGAAGTAAGTTTGATGGATGTATTCATTTAATAATTAAGGATACAGAGGAAAGACTAAGTTTTTTTTTTTAAATTTTGTTTGTCCATCGCAGTTGAACCCTGTTAATTTCAATATGTACATGTCTGGGATATACTTCTTCAAAACACCTGATATTTATTTCTACTGAAAGGAACTTCAACTGAATAGGGTTCTACTAAAAGGCTGAAGCTGAAACATAAGAACATGCTAAACATGGTATGTAGTTGAACAACTTAAACTGCTTCAAATAAACCTTGCTAACTAGAATCACTTTAATAGATATAAACAATGGGCTCTCAGATGCCCTTTTCAATTGAAATTTACCCTATAATCAGGAATTATTTGTCTGATCCAGTAAGATATATTTGAAGCCAATTCAGTGTTTTATTACATCATATAAAGTCTTACTTTGAGTCTCAGTTACAAGTTAAAATGTACCAGTCACATTGTTATTTTTTGAGTTATGTGTCCAATAATTCACTGAAAATGGGTTTCTGTAGCAGCCAATCAAGGGCATGAAATCAAGGACAATGTTCTTCATTTAAATAGTTTGTTGTTTATTCCTACATTTGATTTGATTTTGTACAAAGAATAATCAATAGGAGTCAATTTATTACTCTGATTATTTTAAATTGAATCTAAATCATTTGTATTATAATTATGCATGATACAAGTAGAAATTCTAGTCAAACTTTATCCTAACCAATAATCGACAATTTTTCCAGCTTCAGTATTGTCACAATCTCAACTGTGTCTGATATGTTTATGGAAATAACCTCTGTCTTGTGTCATTTCATGATCGATTGAATAGCTTTTCTCTGCTGAGTTTCACTATTGTGATTGTTGATATCATATGTCTTACTTGATATGTATTTCCCTATATTGACACCATGGTAAAATAATACTAAGTATACCCTGATCTTTAATTAAGTGTGGGCTGGATTTTAATAAAACTGAGATGATAGTAATGTTAATTAAATTTAAAAAGTTAAAAGGGGATTTTAAAAGGTTTGCAACGTTTTCCTTTATTACAGTTTATGATTGAATGGGAATATTCCCTGAAGAATGTCACTTTTGTGATTATTGATATCACATTGCATTTATGATGTCTTTCCCATATGTTCTTTGAAAAATGATGCATGTTTAGTTTAGCATGATGTTTGAGAAATCTGAGGCCCAGAAGTTCAAAAAGAGGATATAGTTCAGAGTTATATTTATGGGTATTTATGACAACTGATAACTCCACAATCATGGGTTTGTCCTTGAGAACTGGCACAAGACCATTGGCCCTTTAAATTGAACTTGATCTGAAATATGACACACAATGCTAGATTACAATCACCAGCTTAGAGGACATCAGCAGATGGATTACTGTAAAGCTAAAAAATTTGCCAGATTGAATTTTACTCATCCATTACTTTTCGCAAGTCTTCAGTGCAAGTATGAGTTTCTAGTTAATTGAGAAATTTGTATAAAGTTATGATGAAACTGAAGAATTTGATGTTTTGTATAAAAACAATTTAAACAGGGAGATGAAGTGTCTGATATGAACAAGTTAAGGCTTTTATAGTATTTCAAGGATATCATGTAAATTGAGTTCCATCAATAAGTTAACAAGGTGCCTGAAGTAAGTAAGATCAGGACAGGTATTAATATATGAGTCACTTCGATGGAAACTTAATGATGATATGTGACTAAAAATGTACAGAATATATTATCTTTATTTATACAAACAGTTAATTAAGTGAACTGGTTCATTCTTAGATTTATGAAGCACAACAGAAAATGTATTAAGTATTACCTAAAAGATTGAAGGCACATTAAGAAAAAAAACAGATTTTTTACTGTAAGGTGATAAGAATAAAAAAAAATAATGAGTAATATCTTTAAGAGGACAGAATGTGCTGATAATAATATCAAATATTTATACAGTTAGAAGATTAGTTGATGAGGTTCTGTAGATCTACAATAAGCAGCTATGATCAGTTCGTGCCACTAGGCCCACTACAGCAAAGACTTCTTTGTTGAATGATAACTGAACAAATAGTTCACCAGTATATCAGGTTAACAACCTATACATGTCCATTGACTGAATGAATTTTGAACATTGACAGTTTTATGTGCCACAGAATTTACCAGTAGAGATTAAGTACTTAAAATGTACAATTGGATTAGCTATGGGCAAGTGTGATATGTACCATTCCCTTTGTTTTCCTTTATTATTGGTCCCAGAGGCTTGAATGCCAAAACAGCTCAAAGGAAATCACAGATTGCTAATCTTTTGGCAATGTCAGACTTGACCTGTGACATTTCCTTCGAGGTCAAATGATATTCATATAAGTTATAAGATACCACCATTTCAGAAAGCCGTTATGTATTCCTCATTGTTGGTCCCAGAGGCTAAAGCCCATTGCACACTAGCGCGGTGTGGTGCGGCACAGCTAAATAAAATAGAAATAATGGCAGTAGTTCACTGCTTGTACATATGTGCGTCGCGGCAGCTAGCGGTGCGGCGCGGATTTTTCCATTTAGAAAATTTTCTATTTTTTTGAAAAACCGCGCGTTTTTTTCTCTGTTTTGCCCAAGTTTTCATAGATATTTGGATTTTCCACATATTTAAAATTGTAGTGTATCACAGAACTCTACACAAATATATTAATTGAAAAACAAAATGCAAGCACATAGGCTCATTGTGAAGGGATTAACTACAGGCAGATAGATGACAAAATATGGTGTGTGTCCATATAGTCACATAAAAAATTGAACTGAATGAGGATTGCAATTACCAGTTATTCTAAGGGGCCCACAGAACAATAGCCAGCATTATAAAAGGGATACTGGTCAAAGGCAAGGCCCTTCATTGTGGAGAGATTAAATGTAATTAAGGGTAGGATAGCTGTTAAAATGGGGATTGTGGAAATGTACTGTGGGGTATTGGATGTTTAATTATATGTGATTATGTTAACTATTCTAGTCAATTTTTCTGTACTTTAATAATATTTTATCATTTTACTGAAAACCGCTGGGGAAAATCGCCCAAATGTGCAAAGTAAAGAAAAATAGCCTACTCAGCATGCAGTAAAAATCGTATCGCGCCGCGTATATGTGCATTGGCCTTTAGAATGTCAACTCATCATCAGAGAAATTGTGGTCTGCCAATCATTTGGCAGCATCAGATTTAGCCTGTGTAGTCTCCCAAGATCAATTTATGTAAGCACACCTAAAAATTCTTACTATTTGTCCTTTTGGCTTGGAGCAACAAAATAATGAATGAAATTGGGGACTGAGAATCTTTTTGCCATGGCCAAGCTTAAACTCTGACCCTGCTTGAAGGTTTAACAGGCTCGCCTTGAAAGCTCTTTTATCTCCCTTATAGGGCATAGCGGATCCTGTACAAGTGGTACTTTTCAGTGGTCATTAATTTGAGCTATTTCCTCTCATAATTTTGGATTGTTAAAGCCTATTCCAAGTAAAGTTTAAACTGCCTATAAGTGAAAATTTGTGTAAGTGTATTTGTAAAATACACTTATATAATCATATCCTTGCATTGAAAGAAGTATTAAAATGGCAACAGAACAAATTGCTGAGCTTTAGCAGAGTTCTGTATTCATATATTATCCAAGTATGGTATTCTGGAGATACAGTTTTGAGGCAAAGATATCAACTCACTCTTTGTTTTTATTGATAAACTACTGGTTACCCCACAGCCCTTAAAGGCTGTCGGGGTATTGTTTTCACCCATGGTGTCAGGATGGGCGGGCGGCGGGAAAAAGTTTGTCCGGGCTGTCTCTCAGAAACTGTAAGGTGTAGTAAGGTGATACATGGTAGGGACATTGGTTAGGAGGTGTAAGTGTGCAACGTCATGGTCTCACCTTGATTTGACCTTTGACCTTGCCGTAGTGACCTTGAGTTTGAAAAACTTGTCCGGGCTATATCTCAGAAACCGTAAGGTGTAGGAAGTTGATACGTGGTAGGGACATTAATTAGGGGGTGTAGGTGTGCAACGTCATGGTCTGACCTTGATTTGACCTTTGACCTTGCTGTAGTGACCTTGACCTATAAAATCTTGTCTGGGCTATATCTCGGAAACCATAAGGTGTAGGAAGTTGTTACTTGGTAGGGACATTGGTTGAGGGCTGTAGATGTGCAACATCACAATGTGATCTTAGTTTGACCTTTGACCTTGTCATAGTGACCATGAGTTTTAAAATCTTGTTTGGGCTATTTCTTGGATTCCATAAGGTGTAGAAGGTTGAGACTTGGTAGTGACATTGATTAGGGGGTGTAGCTACATGGATCATGGTGTGACCTTTAACTTTGGCTCTGACAAGGTGTGTTCACCTGCCATATTTGAGACATCTTTCTGTTATGACAAAGATATATGAATTGCTGCAACTGATTATTATGATTATATATTTTAGTTGATTAATACTGCCATCTTGCTATTGGATTGTCTTGTTTTAATACTTTATCTTTACATATATTTTGTTTCTCTTACATGTTATTTTCTCTACCTAAACATTATTTGTAGCTTTATATAACTGACATTTCCTGAAAGTATCCAAATCTTTGTACTGTTTCACTACTTCTATATCTGATGTTGTTGAAAATTATTTCCCCAGGCTGTGGGGTATGGGCATCTCTGATGATATTTTATATGTATTAATAGTTTTACATCAAACATGAATAGGGTGTGTTATAGATGGTACATTTAACACATTTGGACTTAAAATGCATTTATCTAAAGATTTATGAAAACGTTTTCATTTTCTTTTCCTTGATTATATATTCTCATTAAAAAAAATGTTGGGACTTATCACAGTAATACATTTGAGTTATTAAATTATATTATTTCCGATGACTTAAATGTCAGGCTGCTAGCCAGTAATGAGAGAACTAGACAGAGTGTTTAAAATGTAGATAAGAGTTTTTATCAGTGCTGTAAAAGCTACCTCCTGGCAAGGATATTGACTGGGGATTCTCAAGGTGAACACCAATCAAACCTTGTCCTTGGTGCTTTTTTAAGACTCTAATATATTAGCTTTTGCAAAGTGAGACCTTTCTCACTTTTTTTTGGTTGTTTCCTGGAATGTTGTCTTGAGTGGGTTAGTTGACTATATAAATTCTATAATATCTAATTGTTGACAATTACTACAGTTGCTGCAAAGTATGAATATTTACATGGGATGCTTCTATTATATGTGGTTCAGCATACAGGGCCTTGTAGTGTAATTAATTTCTTCACAGTTACCAGTTTTGATCGTGTACCATAGGCTGCTTGTATTCATCATTGTGTAATTAGTGTCAGTATGACAGTACATGTATATATATTATGTACACATAAAACCCGATTCTTTTACCCTTTCTGGCCTTCAAGTATTTGAGTAACCTGTTTGAAATATTATAGTAATAATCCAACACTGGGTAGATTTTATGCAGTCTGATAAGGAGTTTAGAACCACAAAGGCAAAACAATAAATAACTTTGTTCACTAAAATAAATATGTTTTACTGAATATGTTTCCTAGGTGGAACTTTATACAGTTTATAATTAGGCAACTTTTGCTTCTCGAACAATGAGAATCACCAGGTTTTACCTCCCAGCTTCAGAAATTGTGGTACTTTTGTTGGTAAAGTGGAAGTTATACACAATTAGAACAAAAATTATGTGGATATTAGAGGTTTTGGTAATAGTGTCTCCTTGAAATTTAATTAGTAATCATCAAAATTTTCATTATTTTGAAAAATTGGTTAATCAGGTAAATTAGAACATAGTCAACTTAATCTTAATATGTTAATTGATAGCACCTACTTTGGCGAACATCTCTTAATTTTCTGAATGATTCTGATTCTTATTGAGTAGTTTATGTGAAGTTTGCCACAATATGTTGAAGTGAGTCTGAGAAACTCATTGAAATTGAGTTTTTCTTTATAAAATGTGGCAAATTTCTTATTGTGGCAAGTTTCACAGTTCTTACTGTATCCATATCAGAAAGGTTTCTGTCTGACCTTGTTAATCTCCATCACCCAATGGATTAGTTTATAAAGCAATGACAGAAATAACTACAAAAATAACCCAATGCAAACATCAGATCCTCTGTTTTTTGTTGTAATTGAATTTGTAGAGACACTGATACCTAGTACATAACTAATACAGTGCCACATTGTGTTTTTACTAGTGTCAGAAAGCCTTGAACTTTTATTGTGGGATAGACTTGTATTAAGAAGTTGTGCCTTGAATCTATAACACTGATTGGCCTTTTAGTCAAATTGATTAGAAAGTATGACATTGAGTAATGAATTGATATGAGGCAGCCTTGAGGTGGTAGTCTCTTCTAAACAGGCAAAAAAATTGCCTTCAGATAATTTGTTTTGGGGGAAAAAATATTTGTCTGTGTGGAATTTGGCTGAAGCATTTTTTTTTTTTTAGCTCTGTGATTTTACCATAAGTTATAACTTCCAGAGGATTGGCCTTAGAGAGGGTGCAGAAAAGCCAACCTTCAGTTTGATAGGTTGCCTTACATCTCTGGCTATGCATTTATTTGCCAACATAAACAGTCTAGGGAAAAAGTGTAAAGTTTTCCTTTAATTCATTCCCCTCCCCATGACCCTCCCTGTCATACCCCACTGAGTTTTTTGCTGTCAGTTGTCAGGTTGTGTTTTCTTTCATTTGATTACACATATATGTTGGTGTACAAGGTACTTGCAGTAAACTGGCTTTTCAACTCAGAACTATTTTCTTGAGTTATCAGGGTTGTGTGTACATACACTTATACACTGGAAAAAAGGAAAACATTCACTTTTGACTTGTTCTTTGAGTTTAGAGGACTATTGGAAAAAAAGAGACAAGTGATTATAAAACCTACATCAGTCAATATATCCAGAGTATATTTTAAGTAACCTTAATCCCACAATTCCTAACATTATTAGTATTCCAATTCCATCCTATTATTACAAACTGGACCAGAAGTGCTTGTATAGTGCAGACCTCCGCCAGGGAACATTTCTGAAAATTTGGGATTTTTGGGTATCCAAACCAAATATGTACACTGAAATGTATTGTGGGAAAAAAATAATTCATTCCTTACATCCATCAGGTTATGTTTTGGTGCATTTGTTTATCTGTTTGTGTTTGCAATTTCTGGAGATTACATTTCGATGCAATCCATCTCCAGATGTGACGCAGAGAATTCTACATTCAGAATATGGCTGGTGACGCTTGCACAATATCTTTGTGAATGTCAAATCCCAATGTCCAAATACAAAGAAGACGTTAGGGTTTTTAATATAAACACTGTCCTTGAAGCCGGGGTCAAAAATTCATATTAGATCCCTTGAAATATCCGTGATCTGTGATTTCCTGTGGTTGTTGAAACATGCAAAAACCATTCGAAAACACTCCAAACAAGGCATTTTTATAGACAATCTGTTTGACCTTGAAACAGGGGTCAAATGTGAAATTTCAAATCTGACCATTCTTAAAGATTTACAGCCCAGGTTTTGTTGTTGGTTATTTTCAGATTTCATATCCTTGTACCAAAAAAAAAAGCAAAAAAGCCATTTACTTATATTACTCGCTGTTAAAAATACAGAAAGCTATTTCTCATTTAGCTATTGTAATGGACCTCTAAACCAGGTAACCCCTTTTACGATGTAGACCTTGTCCTTGAACGCCCTTCGATACTCGTGATGATAAATGAGTTTTGTTACCTAGCGCACTGAGTTCCCCTTTGTGGGGAAGATATTGCAAAGCAGTAGATTAGATTAGATACCGTTAACGCTTCTCTTACATCCCATCGTACGTGTATACACACATAAGTGTGCTGCAAATATTGTTGAAAAATATGAATGTAGTCTGTTAGTGGGGTAGTAGAGATTTGCACATGCAAACAAGGTGTATTCTGCCAGCAACAGTGTCGCAACTTGAAGATCAAAGCACAAACTGCTACT
This sequence comes from Sabellastarte sp. h YS-2021, assembly GCA_964017235.1. Taxonomy (NCBI): domain Eukaryota; kingdom Metazoa; phylum Annelida; class Polychaeta; order Sabellida; family Sabellidae; genus Sabellastarte; species Sabellastarte sp. h YS-2021. The sequence goes on along the minus strand of OZ024928.1, from coordinate 109,251,073 downwards.
AGCTACAGGTCATACAGTGGATTTATATACATGCAAGGTACAGGTGAGTGTATCTTACAGGACGTGCAAACAATTTTAGTAAATGGGGAGAAACTACAACACTGGTAAGGAGAATGCACATGCCTAAGTCTCTCTTAAGTTACCCTTGAAGGAGGGGCCAAAGGTAAAATCTGATCACATCAAAAGATTCCTAGCCCATGATTTCCTATAGGTTGATTTGACATTGCAAACCTCTAGAACCAATAATAAGCAAGTTATAAGCACTTTTAAGTTTGGGTATCCTCGTTTGACCTTGAAGGAGGGGTCCAAGGTCAAATCTGACCACACCAAAAGATTCTCAGCCCGTGATTTCCTATAGGTTGGTTTACCATTCCAAACCTCTAGGACCAATAATAAGCGAGTTATAAGCAGTTTTAAGTTTGGCTATCTTTGTTTGACCTTGAAGGAGGGGTCCAAGGTCAAATCCTACCACACCAAACGATTCCCAGCCCATGATTTCCTATAGGTTTGTTTACCATCCCAAACCTCTAAGACCAATAATAAGGGAGATATAGGTACTTTTCATGACTGACAAAGAAACGCGTGTGGCGGCCATCTTGTTTTTCAAAATGAGGCCAAAAATATTCTCAGTCAAGATTTTATAATGAGGAACATATCCTGTGAATTTGAGATCTCTACCTAATACCTATAATACCCTTTGCTCTAGAGGGCCAACAAAAGTCCTTGTTTAAAGTTGAATAAATGTCCCTGGCGGCCATTTTGTTTTTCACAATGAGGCCAAAAATATTCCCAGGCAAGATTTTATGTTTATGAATATATCCTGCAAATTTGAGAAGCTAGCTATAATATTTTTTTTTTGTTAGAGCGGTAATGGTGAAATCTCTCTACATACTGCGGCAGCGGCGGCGGCATAACAAAGTCAAATCCATAGTATCCATAAAAATCCATAGTTTTTAGAAATGCTGCATCTAGTGGGCTTTGCACTCTACAAGTGATTTCTAGTCTCTTTTATATTTACAATATATCAGTATGTACAGCAAATACAATTCACCTTTGTACAAGTACACTGGTATAGTGTAAGTATCGTGTTTGTTTTGATAACACTTGGGTTCATGCATCAGTGTAATTTGAGCAACTTTATGAGGAACCTGAAATTCAGTCATTTTCCAGCACTTTTTCCCTGGACTGTAAAGAAACCAAAGCCCTAATTGTGGCATTACATGATATTGGTTAAAAAGATAGTTAAAAGAGTACTGATATTATACTTTAAACCTCTTGGACTTACAGTATCATAATCAGTCAATATTAGTTTTACACTTTTAAGGTCATATCAAAAAGGTAATTGAAGTGGTAGAGGAAAAATATCTACTGGTGTCCATGTTGTGCATTATTAAACATTGGGCACCAGCAAGTAATCACCAACTTTACCCACTTTAGGTCAGAGCCAGATTCAAACACACAGTGTCAGAGGTTAGAGGTGAGTATGTTACCCACTGCACAACAAAGTCCCTTCCTTAATCAACAAATAGGCTATTTGTAAATTGTTCATGTAAGAGAGACACATCCAGTGGTTTATCAATAACCAGAAGAATTACTTTCTGCTGACCCTTTCTTCATCACTACTTACAAGTATTCCAGAAGAGTTTGAACTTCTTGTCACCTGTTGACAGGAAGATAATAACATAGATCGTTGTAATAAACTGGTACATAGCAAATACGTTAAATTTGAGTTTATTCTTTAGGTTTTGATGCAAAGGCCATGGAATTTAATTAATGAGTCTATTGTATTCAGTATTATGTGCTTGAAGTGCTTCCATACAATGGATACTTCTAAATAGATAGTGTGAAGTCTAATGTTTTACATTGAAGGAATACTCAACTGAACTAGAATTGTATCCACCGGATGCTATCCGGTGGACACTATGGATTTCGCTTCATTACGCTGCCGCCGCAGTGTGTAGTGAGATTGCACTGTTACCACTCTAACGAAAAAAATATTATAGCTAGCCTTGTCAAATTTGTAGGATATATTCATAATATTCATAACCATAAAATCTGCCTGGGAATATTTTTGGCCTCATTTTGAAAAACAAGATGGCTGCTACGGGCGGTTTTTCGACTTTCAGCAAAGACTTTTATTGGCCCTCTAGAGCAAAGGGTGTTATAGGTAGAGATCTCAAATTTGCAGGGTATGTTCCTCATTACAAAGTCTTGCTGGGAATATTTATCACTTATTATTGGTCCTAGAGGTTTGGGATGGTAAACCAATCCATAGGAAATCCTGGGCTGGGAATCTTTTGATGTGGTCTGATTTGACCTTGGACCCTCCTTCAATGTCAAACAAGGATACCAGAACTCAAAAGTGCTTATAACTCGCTTATTTTTCGTTGGTTGGGATGGTTAACCAACCTATAGGAAATCCTGGGCTGGGAATCTTTTGATGTGGTCTGATTTGACCTTGGACCCCTCCTTCAATGTCAAACGAGGATAGCCAAACTTAAAAGTGCTTATAACTAATGCTTATTATTGGTCCTAGAGGTTTGGGATGGTAAACCAACCTATAGGAAATCATGGGCTGGGAATCTTTTGATGTGATCTGATTTGACCTTTGACCTCTCCTTCAAGGTCAACCGAGGATAGCCAAACTTAAAAGTGCTTATAACTTGCTTATTATTGGTCCTAGAGGTTTGCAATATGAAACCAACTTATAGGAGGTCATGGGCTGGGAATCTTCTGATGTTTTCAGATTTGACCTTGGGCCCCTCCTTCAAGGTGAGACGATGGTTCACTGGCTTTGGCGAGTTGTCTTTTCGGTGGATACAAATTTGCATCGGTTCGCCGATGTGTAGGTCTAGTTATAGGGTATGTGCTTTGTGGTTATTACCTCAAACAAACAAAAAATAATTTAATGAATCAATTTAAGTTATTTTAGTGTGTTGTGTGGACTGGGAAGATTCTGGTCATTCCTCCATTTGCATTATGATATATATGTCATTTGACAGCAGAATGGCAAATCTGAAGCATCATGAGACAAAGTATGATTAATTTATAGCTTTCAGTGGTTCATGACATTGGTCAAGGAAGTGTCTGTCGTCTGGTAATATACTCTGTGACAGTTTCAGATTTCATTTTGCACATGACAATTACAAATCTTTCCTGAGGCTCTACTTGTCCTTATTCCATCATGTTAGCACATTTACAGGAATACATTTGTGTAGGTGAACAAGGTAGACAAAAAGTAAGGGAACAGTTAACATTTGATAAATTTTCATTTATAGCATCATTATGAAAATTATATAGTATGTTGTTCTATGTTGATCTTTATGGTTTTGATTCAACAGAAACATTATTTTGTACTTTAAAATGGACAATAAATCGGGTAACGGAAGCGTTAATATTTTAAAAAAATTTCATTCATGACTTCACAATGAAAAATTTCAAATATTGTTCTTCGTAAATTTTCATGGCTTTGATGTAATAGAAAGCATCATTATGTAATTAAATTGTGGACAATATAGCAATTCCTCAGCCCTGAGTAAAAGAACAGTTAAGAAATTGTGCCCATCACAGGACCAAATACTGCTACATTTCAGGTTTTTAAGAGTGAGAGTTGCAGTCATTTTAAAAACCCAACTCATTTTGTGCCACTGTGGAGAGAGAGAGACAGCAAGTTAACTTTTACACATCCATCTTATTTCTCCATTTATCAAGCATTTTGTCTTATGTATGGAGACATGGGCTAACCAGACAGGAATTGTTAATGTATCACACACATTGCCTCGTATGACCACTTAGTAGAGTTGCCCAGTGTCATTGAGCTAGTGATCCCAAGTGGCTGACATAATGGATCTGTAGGAATCTGTGACTTATCACTGTGTTTCGAGTCAACGAAGATGAAGATTTGTGGACTTCAGTGCTAATTAAAACAGAAACAGGAATACCCTTGAAAAAGACAAATAACAGAAATAAATTTTCATTACTTCTAGTGTACAATGTAAATAAAAGCAGAACTTTAAGTAAAAAATTGGGTACAGCTTTCCAGAAATATTTTTTTTAAAATTAGGTGAAATTTTCCAGTGACTTAACTGGTTCGTAGTTTACATTGAACAAAGAATGATCACCTCCATTATGCACCGGTATCCTCCACCAGTTAATTTACCTTCAGAATGCAATATTAAATGCAAACACAAAACCTCCAATATCAAATATCAAAAGTTTAATTATTTGTATCGACAAACATAAAAACCCAAAATGTTGAACTGCTTTATACACTGGTGTCTTCCATGGTGACATAATTAAGTGCAAGTAAAATTAAACCCAAAATATCAAGTTACCTATTTTTTGTATTTAAGCTTGTGATACCTAGGTCCCATTATATGTACAATGTACAAGTATGCTGTCCAATGGTTGTGGTTCCATATATCCAAGAGGCTGTCAATTTATATGACAGATAATAACTCATTTACACTGCAACATATGCACAAGTTGAAATTCGATAAAATAATATTTTAAGTCAGCTGCACCCCCAATTTTTACCCCACAGCCCTTAAGGGCCTTTGACCTTGCCGTAGTGACCTTGACCTATAAAATCTTGTGCAGGCTATATCTCGGAAAGCGTAAGGTGTAGGAAGGTGATACTTGGTAGGGACATTGGTTAGGGGGTGTAGGTGTGCAACGTCATGGTCTGACCTTGATTTGACCTTTGACCTTGCTGTAGTGACCTTGACCTATAAAATATTGTCCGGGCTATATCTCGGAAACCGTAAGGTGTAGGAAGTTGATACTTGGTAGGGACATTGGTTAGGGAGTGTAGGTGTGCAACATCATGGCCTGACCTTGATTTAACCTTTGACCTTGCTGTAGTAACTTTGACCTATAAAATCTTGTCCGGGCTATATCTCAGAAACCGTGAGGTGTAGGAAGTTGATACTTACTCGGGACATTGGTTAGGGTGTGTAGGTGTGCAACGTCATGGTCTGACCTTGATTTGACCTTTGACCTCCAACACCACACATAAGCATTCATTGAATGTATTGCATGGTAATATTCAAAACATCCAAACCATAATTCGGCCATGCCAGATGTAGATAAAGAGTGTCATAATGTTTAGTTCACTGATTAATGCTGTCATCTTGTTATTGAATTGTCTTGTTTTAATACTTCATCTTTACATGCATTATCTTTCTCTTAGACATTATTTTCTCTATTTAAACATTGTTTGGACCTTTATATAACTGACAGTGCTCTGAAAGTATCCTGAACTTTGTACTGATACAGTACTTCTATATCTCATGGTATTAAAAAAATTTCTCTAGGCTGTGGGGTATGGGTATCTCTGCTATTTTATAAAAACACATTAGGTTCTTCACATACATTTGGAGTTCATTCCATCTAAAAACTTAAAAGCAGTAATACTTTGAAATTGTACATAATAGAAATAGAGTTGCAGACTTAAGTGAAGCATGAAACTTTTTGGGTAGTAGATGTAATTGCAACTTGTATCACATTGCTGGACACTGAACCATAATCACATTGAAAAGCTGTTGCATAGATTCGTTATTCTTATGTTTGCATGCATCTAACAATCACTGCCTAAATGACAAAATAGATATAACCATATGTGAATACAATTTTTCCTAAACCCAAATATTCAGTTACACAAAGGCCAAGATTTGGTTGGGCAAAGCAGGAATAAGGTTTGTATCACTTTGGACATTTTCATCATGGAGTCTGCAGAGTGCAGACCTAGTTTACAACTGTCTGGCTGAGGTGAATTGTGTGTCTGGGTTTGAGTGCCTGCTTTCTTCTAGCCTTGCTGAAGGCTCAAATTTCTTTGCAGTTAGGGAAAGTTTTCAGTTCAGATAATGGAGTTTCAGTTTCTATAATGTACTCGTACACATACTGACTATACAGCTAAGAGAAAGACTGTCTGACACAGTTCTTTCTCATGCCATGTATGAGTGCTTTATGACTACCAAATATCTGTGTGCATGTTTGAAAAGATATCATGCAAATTTGAGCCGTAAGCAAGGCTAGCTTTCTTCATTATTTTTTCAGTAAACTGCTACAAAGGCTTATTGAACTGTCTCTTGTTTATTGGCCTGATGAGGTTGTACAAAGGTTGTACTGATACTAGGAAACAAAAAGAGGTTTTACAGATAACTGGAAGCTATCAAAGATAATTACTGTCATACTGTGATATAATAGTGCCAAGGACTATTAGCAAAATGTTAGTATTGTTTGTCTTTTTGTTTTGCTCAAAATATGTAAAAAAACCTGTCAAATGCTATTAGTAACTTTTTAAATAATCTCCATGGAAGGTGGCATAACTGTTGTTTTGAGTTTGTCAAGCTACTGGACTCCCCGTGCAAGAGACTCATTCTGATTGCCCCGGGGTGGCCCAACATGCCTTGGTTTTGGGACTTGGTGAACATGTCCAGCCAGGTCCCCCTCAGCCTGCCCAGTCTGCTAACAGCCCTTCAAGCAGATCCCTCACAGAAATCTGGCAAATCTAAATCTCCATGCCTGGCTCCTAGAGCCACAAAAATCAAAGAACAGGGCTTCTCTGAGGCAGTGGTGGCAAGAATTGAGGCTCCTCAAAGAAGATCAACCAGATCAGTCTATGAGGCAAAGTGGACCATTTTTACAAAGTGGTGCGTCACCAATCAGGTGGACTTCAGGTCACCACCTGTAAAGTCGGTGGCTGACTTCCTAATGTACCTCTTTGAGGACAAGAAGTTACAGCCCAGCACCATTGATGGTTACAGGTCTGCCATTGCTGATAAACTAGGTGATACAACAGTCAATATCAGCAAAGATGATAATCTCACTTGTCTCTTGGAAAGTTTCCACAGAGATAGACCCAAAGGGCGGAGGGGAATACCCTCCTGGAACCTTTCCCTGGTACTACACCAGCTGACAAAGGCTCCTTTCAAACCTCTTAGGGAGGCATCTCTGAAGCATCTGACCTTCAAAATTGTCTTCCTTTTGGCCCTGGGCTCTGGCAAGAGAAGGAGTGAGATCCATGCATGGCAGCATAAGAACATCAGGCACCAGTCGGACTGGTCTAAGGTGTCTCTGTTTCCATCTCCCAGCTTTCTCTCCAAGAACCAGCTGGCCAAGGAGGGTCCAGAGAGTGTAGCCCCAGTGGTCATACCAGCCCTGGCTCCTACTCTGGATAGATCCCTCAAGTCTGATAGATCTCTTTGTCCAGTCAGAGCCTTGCGCTACTATTGGACAGGACTTCAGACATTAGGCAGGACAAACAATTAGTTTTTGTCTCCTTCAAGAAAGGCTTCGACAAAGACATCTCACCTGCCACTATCTCCTCATGGATCAAGCAGACTGTGATCCTATGCTATGAGCTCTCTGATCACCATGCCCACACCCTACATCAAGTCAAAGCTCATGATGTGAGGGCATTTGCTGCTTCTAAGGCCTTCCAGTCGGGAGTCTCCTTGGAGCAGATCTTATCAGCCTGCCACTGGAAATCTCATAATACCTTCACTCAATTCTATCTGAAGGATGTGGCTTGGGCTGACTCAGAGCTCTACCATCTTGGTCCTGTTGTGGCTGCTCAGCAGATCCACCAACAGACTGGTACCTAGAGGAGATCTGTACATATGTAAATAATTGTACATATTTGTATATATTGCACATATAGTAAAGGAGCAACACAAAAAAAAAAAAAAAATCTGGACGTGCTTCCTCCGGGAGATATAATTCTATGGGACTGAACTCATCCCTCTCTTCCCCTACCTCAGAGCAGGTCTGTTAAAAAAAGGGGGGGGGGCAAGGTCGACTCTGACGGTTCCATTCCGGATAACCGGATGATGTTATTTGACCATAGCCTTAAGGGTGTTTAACTTCAAGGTCTAACCAGGCTTAAAGGAATTGTCATTATTTCCAACATGAGTTCAAATTTTTTAGTCCCTAGTAACTTACCCGCCAACCAAGCGGTAGTTATTCAGCAATTGTCCATTGGATAGGATGTATTAACACAATAAAATTGCAAATTTAATAAGTAAATTAAATTTTTATAAGTTAATACTAGGGGTGAGACGGGGACAATATTTTTACTCCGGTTAATCCGCGGGAAATAACCGGACCGTAACCGGAGATCGTGAACATCCAAAAGCTTAATATTAGACCATTTCCTTGCAGTTTGCTTCGTTTTTTAAGGCAAAAATGATCATTTTGTCAAAAAAAGCAACACAAAATACAGTTAAACTGGATACTACTCAGTAGCAAAAAAGAGAGCACTTACCTGCAGACAGGAAATGAACTATGGTTGCTATGGAGATACAGTAAAGTTGATTACGGTAAATCCCCAAACAGGAAGTCCAGGTACTTAAGGTGTACTGAAGCTCAAGTTGTGATAAAATATGATAGATAATGGAGTTCTAGGGTAAGTAAAACACTTTTTATTGTTATATTTATTTTATTCAACACAATTTGTACCTTTTCTGTAAAGGAAGTATAGATTTTCGGTTTCCACGAACATTAAAATATACCCGGTAGTTTCATAGATTGTCACCGTCTTTCGGTGACCGGGCACCCTGTCACACCCCTAGTTAATACCCTATCCAATGGACACACAAGACCCTCCCACCGACCCTGCTATCAGCTTACTAGGGGTCTAATAGTTTTAGACAACGAAAAAGATGCTATGACGTCACGCTGTCTAGACAGGAAGGAAGTACGACACGCCATCTGGCGAGTGCACTAGTACTGGGCCGGCCTGGCCGGTGGAAACGCAGGACGTCTTTTTCGGACGTTTGGCGGGCCGGTCTGCGCCGACCGGATTAGCAATTGTCCATTGGATAGGATATTAACTTATAAAAATTTAATTTACTTATTAAATTTGCAATTTCTCGTGAAACCTGCATTTATTACTTTTAATTATTACTAAAGAATTCATCTACAGACACAAATGACATCACAATACATCATCACAAGTAAACACTGTAATTTCAGTGTTTTGAAGCATTTATGACTACAGAATATTTATCAAATTTTGTTTTTACCTGAAAAGAAACCAGTGTTAAAACTATTTCTCCAAGATATCCTGACAGATTTTAATAAGATTTAAATTCCTTCATATCGCGTCTTTTGACCATAAAGTTCACAAATCACACAAAGATATTTTGAACTCCTTCAGTCACTATGCCCCAGCACTCTTGAACTCTTTTCCTTTCCATGTAAGAAAATAGTTCCTCTGCTACATCGTTTGTGAAAAATCTTAAAACTTACCTTTAAGTCAAGTTTCCCTACTTAGTACTCTTCCCTCTGGTCACGTTCACAACTCTGGGTTAATGACCTAAATTGTCCCTCAACTATTACTATAAGTAATACTTTTCTTAACCTAGAACACTGCGTTCCCCATTGGGGGAAGATATTGCGCCAGCAAAGCAGTAGATTAGATCAGAGATTTTGCACACTTTGCCGAAATTTTACAGATATACCTACTCATCGCTATAATATTTGTCTAATATATATATATATATTCTGAAAATCTACAAAATCATGATTTTAAAATTGCAGTCACAATATCTTGGTTTTAAATTTTCCATGATGATCAAGGATGACGCCAGTAATTGTCCCCCTTGTTGCAGGACCTTGTGACACATTAATTTTCCTGTGTATAAACCACACCCAATGATATTGTATTATGATTTGCTTTTGGTGCCTCCCCATCAATAACATAACATTCAATCCCTGTATCGACTCGCTGTACAATACATGAATACACTTTGCTATTTTGTAATATCTCCAAAGTAACAGGTGACCAGGGTTCAGAGTGAGATCGGGGAAAATGTTGGCATAATTTAATGAGAGACACAAATATTGACGCGACAGGTTTTTTTTTTCGCCACTTAGCATAGCTGACATTGTTGAATCTGACACAAAATCTCAGTTTAAAACAAATCCTGGGCTGTTATATGAAATTACCTTAAGTTTAGCATAGATTGCACTTAGCCCAAATTTCCATTGATCTTTGATCTTTTATGAATACCATCTCTAGGATCTCTACATAAAAGCTTCACTTTGGGAACCCTATAATAGCTAAATTGAGTGAAACATAATATTGACCATGACATGTGACATTCTTAACATTACCCCTTTGAGACTAGTAAATCAGTGATATACCCCACGGAAAGCTTAGAGTAATACCCTGGATACTGTGTCTAAGTGCAAGTCATTGTTCACATATTTTCTTATGAAATGACAAACTTCTGTACAAGTGTGCATAGGTTTGGGTTTTTTGTAATGCACAAAGCACACTGAAGCAGAGAATTATCAGTTTTGCAGATCAAGGTTTCTAATGAGCTGATGTCAGAACCTGTTGTAGTGTAGTCTCCCTGTCTTGAAATAGGTTCAAGGCTCAGACTAAATAAAATGTCATTGTGCTGTAATAACCAGAGGCATCTTAAATTACTTTGAACCATTATATCATTTGCTTTGCTGCAATTATATAAATGATCTCAGTATTGTTTCTTAATAATCCATCTATGATAAGTACAGTAATTAATACACCATTAACTTGTGGACATGGGGTATTACTGGACAAGTATGAGGTGGAATCTCATACCTGATATACCCTTAATATCTTTGGTATTTCACTCTTGAAGTGAGTATTCTGATGTTGGGTACATATATAATCCTTAAATTGTGGAAAAGCAAGTATTGAAATGGGTTAGCAGTGAAGGATAAATACAGGGTAAATACAAACACCAAATAGTCTCAGGGTTGTGACAAAGTGCCCAACACTGGTATTCAGGAAAGGTCTTAGACTTAGCCCAGTCTTAGGCTTAAAAATAGTGTTAAAAAGTGTGGTTTGAGCTAATATTTGTTTCAAATCTGAATTCACTAAAGTGAGTTTTGTTTCAGCTTTTTTGAGAACACAATAAACTAATTGACATCAGCTGTCCAATAAAACAGCTTACAACGTAATGTTTTAAAATTTGCTGCCAAATTCAAGGTGATGTTAACAAATACAAATCAAATACCTTTTATCTGACGTCAATCTGCAAAAACCTTTTGTCTTCCAAATTTTGACATAAACATACCTTATTTATCCGTATAAATGCCCCCTCCCTATTAATCCCCCTCCCGCCTCATCTCAACCTTTACAAAGTTCATATTTCAGGGTTTCACATCCCTCTCAACAGCCACTAGCCTCGGGATTCCGAAAAAATACGCGTTTTAGTACTTTCCCTAATCGAATACCGCTTACAAGAAATAAAGAAAATCACAACAAGACATGGCAATTTTGATCATAGACACAATAAATCTTCCAATATTAGAACACCTAGAGTTATGCTGGTTTGAGCATATACACCTTTATTTTGTTGACCCATCGGACAATGCTGACACAACAATGGCACTTATTCTCCAATCACTGAAACTTACTCTCCCAATACACACTTGAACTGCAGTAAGAAGATCTTTCTTTAAAATTAAAGTAAATTTCCATCCATTGAATAGGTTACTTTTTATCTGGAAACCCTAGTTTAAGTATTTTCCTGAGATCCAAGGTATTGTTAGCTAATGTAATCATACTTTTATAGCACTGTATCTCTAGAATGTAGATTCTTAGAGGCAGAAATTTAATAATTTATTAAGCCATTAAATATTCATGGGCCATAAATAATTAAAAAATGGAAAACCCTGTTGAATAAAGGTTCCATATAATCTTAAATGTTAAGCATGTAATAGAACACAAAATTGTGAGATTTCATATTATATATAACTTTTAATAAAATATTCTGTGTACTTTATAATTTCAGGGGTCATTCCCACGCAATGACTGGTCCTTCAAAGTTTTCATGCCTGCAAGCAGACAAGTAGAGGACAGTCGGATTGATGACTAACAGTGAACGTGAATCCCGGTGATCTCATCACATTACAGAAAAACATCAGAATCCAGGAAAAACTAAAGAAATATCACCTCCATGTGCTGAGAAAAGTATCCTCTTCACTCACATTCACATGCAGTAGAACATAGCTACCAGATAGATTCAAATAGGGCTCACAGAGTGTCATCTGCATGTAGATATATAATACAAAAAAAGACCAAGTAACAGTAGTATTGGCTTAAAGCCCATATCATATGCACTAATTCACATAATAAAAGTAACAACATAGCTGCCGCATCATGGTATGGATTCATATTGGGCCAAGTTGCATGATGTAGTTGTAAATATTTATTACATTTATAACAAGGGCAAGTAAGAAATGACAAAATCAAAATAATGCAACACGAGGTTATTGCTCAAGAAGGAGAGTTTTAATGAATAAAGAAAAGGTAGTAATCATATATGTTTATAAAAAGTAACAAAAAAATAAAACAAAATCAACTCTTTGGTAAAAAAGTCATAATGTAATGATATGTCATCTTTGTATACTTTTTAATATAAGTAACAAGGTGGCTGTCATATGCTTACAGTAAAATAAACCTTGGGGGTTCACTTATTCTGAAGAGCTTACATTTCAGGGAATCGTTTTTTGTAATTAATCCCAAGAAATTTCCCCCTTTTTGATCAAAGAATCTATATTGTTTCCCAAATACTGTAAAGCATTGATTTTTGTTGCAGTTTTCACTCATGTAATAAGTTCACATTTTCACTTGCCAAAATCTTCCAGTATAGCGCACCTCTTGGGTGGTAAGTCCAGAAAAATATAATGAAGGGGGTGTGTGTTTGCATGAGCATGGGCAATAACAATAAACATGAGCATGGCAATAACAGGAGATGGAGAAATCAACAAATAACATAGCTCACAAAATGACACATAATGAATTCAGGTAAACAGTCTATGTGTGAAATCCCAGGTTTTGTTTGGAAAAATAATTACATGACCTCACAAATGGATAACCAGTCAAATATATTGTACCTAACACAGTCATTCTCAACCAATCAAAATCCTTGAAACTTCTCTTAGTCTTGGAGAAATCCCACTTTATTACATAGTTATACCGTATGTACTTTTTGCCATATGGTTAAAATTTTGGAAAAATTAAACTAGTGAAAATTCCGGAAAGTAAAATATATATGTAAATTCCTTAAACAACCTGGACATTGAGTGTTGTTGGAAAGGGTTGGTGTTTAAACATATTTTTGGGGGTGGGTGATATTGTGAACATACGTGCTATTGCAAACAACTTCAGTATTTTCCGAGATATCATGTCATTTTTGGTATTAAACGGTACACCATTGAAGTTTAGTAGCATAAAATTATCTAACATTGTTTTACTATATGTAGTAGCATAAACTATGAGTCGGTCTGTTCTGTATATTTATTTATTTACTATGAACATACTGTATAGATCATTGATTATGATGATGTTGTCATTATTTGAGTAAAATTATTGGGTGTCCCTTGAAAAAGGTGTTTACTTAGTTTGGGTATGCTTTTGTTGATGCCGTTGCCATATTTTGAAGTCACCATAATATCGCCTTTTATATTAACAATATGGAAAGAATTAATGGCAGGTAGAATTATCCTGCATCTTATACTGACATATATGATCACTTTTTACCCCACAGCCCTTAAGAGCTGTTGGGGTATTGTTTTCACCCATGGTGTCCGAATGGGAAAAAGTTTGTCCGGGCTGTATCTCAGAAACCGTAAGGTGTAGGAAGTTGATACTTGGTAGGGACATTGGTTAGTGGATGTAGGTGTGCAACATTATGGTGCGGCCTTGATTTGACCTTGACGTATAAAATCTTGTCCAGGGTTTCTCTCGGAAATGGTAAGGTGAAGGAAGTTGATACTTGGTAGGGACATTAGTTAGGGAGTGTAGGTATGCAATGTCATGGTCTGACCTTATTTGACCTTTCCATAGTGACCTTGACCTAAATAATTTTGTCTGGGCTATATCTTGGAAACGATAAGGTGTAGGAAGTTGTTACTTGGTAGGGACATTGGTTAGGGGGTGTATGTGTGCATCGTCATGGTGTGACCTTGATTTGACTTTGCCGTAGTGACCTTGACATTTAAAATCTTTCTGGTCTATATCTTGGAAACCGTAAGGTGTAGGACTTTGATACTTGGTAGGGATATTGATTAGGGGTTGTATGTTTGCAACATCGTGGTATGACTTTGATTTGACCTTGTCATAGTGACCATGAGTTTTAAAATCTTGTCTAGGCTATTTCTTGGATCCCATAAGATGCAGAAAGTTGACACTTGGTTGGGACATTGGTTAGGGAGTGTAGGTGTGCATCATGATGTGACCCTTTTGCTCTACCAAAGTGTGTTTACCTCCCACATTTGAGACATCTTCCTCTTATGACAAAGATATGGATTGCTGCAACTGATTATTATCTGCACTTTTACATAATTGTGCTACTTCCATGGACAGCTATTCTCCAATTAATAAATTCTACTGCTTCATATATTTTACTTTACTGAATAATGCTGTAATCTTGCTATTGGATTGTATTGTTTTAATACTTTATCTTTACATACATATTCTTTCTCTTAGATGTTATTTTCTCTACTTAAACATTATGTGGAGCTTAAAATAACTGACACTGCTCTATAAGTATCCAGATCTTTGTACTGTTTCACTAATTCTATATCTTATGGTGTTGAAAACTATTTCCCCAGGCTGTGGGGTACCGGCATCTCTGATGCTATTTTTCCCAATTGTTATTTCTTCTTTCCCTTTACATAACTTACACTCTTTTGGACGTCACCTGATAAGTAGTATTTTTCAATCTTTTCTATAATTGTGTCCCTTAATGTTTCCCCAAGCTGTGAAGTAAGGGCATGTCTGCTGCTGTTTTAATATTTCATCTCTCTCTACCGATACCTTAAATTCAGAGAAAACAGATATATATTTTGGAAGAGTGTTTCAGAAACCAATCGGATCGCTCCCCGTCATGGCCTTAAGTGGGAAAGCTGGTAGTTGCTTGCCGTTGGTCGGCAGTTTACAGTACACAACCCTAGCGAACTATATGTACTGGTTTCCTCTGCCCTTCCAACTACCTGTCGTGATATGACCTGTACAGTGTTGAAAGCGACGTAAAACCCCAAATAAATAAAACAGAAACCAATCATTTAAAAACATTTGCTAGAATAACACTGATCATTAGAAAAAGATTGAAAATAAGAATAATGCAATGCATTTTAAAAATTTAAGTTCAAATTCTTCACACAATTGTTCTTCCACATTATCAAATATAATATGTTTTAACTTTTTTTTTTTTTGTAATCCTTAAGCCTCGAGTGGAATACTATGTTTTGGCCTCACCATAAAAGCATTCTCTAGTTATGTTACAGTATTAAAGTAATAAATAATTTAGATGATTCATGTTTCTAGATCTAGATAGTATTTGGGTGGTGTATATGACCTTTCAAGAAGGAAAACTTTCCCCTTTAATCGTACAGTGGACTCTGTGTAACTAGCAGTTTCAGTATCCGCAAAGTTTTGTTTTAATAAGGGCTCATGTTAAGTTAGGCCTACAATAGTCCAGTATTTTGTGATATACAAGACCTCAAAACTAGGACTACTTTTGCAGAATCTATTGTATCCTACAACTAAAAATTTCTTCTAAATTAATTTTGTTATGTGTTGAGTTTTCTGTGTACGGACAAAACAACAAAAATAGTGTAGTATGTCATACCCATTTTGGAGATGCAAATTTTAACATATAGATACTGTTTAAGAGTTAATATATGTTTAAGAATGTATGTGAAACCCTTGTGAAATTGTGTGCAATAGCTTTTGTGAACCTTCTTCAGACAGTTTAGAAACTTGTAAATGTTAAATGTCTGTATACTCTGTATTAATTATGTGTAGAAATTATTAATTATGTTTAGAAATTCATTCAAAAGCTGTTCCCGAAAAATTATCTTGTACTTTGTTCTTTTAATGGATGCCACATTAGATCACAATAAATCCAGAACTTATGAATGTATTTTCCATTTATCAGTATTTATCAAAAAAAAATACAATTAGTTATGTAATACTGGTGTTTTAAATCTCGGCACTTTTGTAGTAAAATGTTTTTTTTCCTGCAATCAGTTTTAATTTTCAGTGGATGTTTATCAAGAGTTATATGTTTTCAACTTAATTCAATGTAGCAGATCATAAATTATTTCAGAATGTGAGAAATTATTTCATTGTGTAAGTATGAAACCTTAGAAAATTATAGTAATACAATTATCAATAGAATACACACTTCATGTGAAAGTTCTTTAAAAGGTTAAAACTGTAAATAGTAATAAAAGTGTCAGTGTAAAAGACTGGTAACATTGTTTTATGTAGCTATGTTTTTATAATAGGTATAAAGCCCATTGCACACTAGCGCGGCGCGGTGCAGCGCGGCTAAATAAAATAGAAATAATGGAAGTAGTTCACTGCTTATACATATGGGCGGCGCGGCAGTTAGCGGTGCGGCGTGGATTTTTCTATTTAGAAAATTTTCTAATTTTTTCAAATACCGCGCGGCTTTTTTTACTATTTTCCCCAAGTTTTCATTGATATTTAGATTCCCCACAGGTTAAATATGCCAGTCTATTACAGAACTTTATACAAATATATTAACTGGAAAACAAAATGCAAGCACACAGGCTCATTGTGAAGGGATTAACTACTATGGGAGAGATGACAAAATATGGTGGGTGTCCATATGGACACATAAGAAAGTTTAACTGAATGAGGATTGCAATTAATAGGAATTCTAAAATGGACACACTGGTCTAGGGTCTTGTTTCTGGAGGGATTATGTCCTTATAATAGACAGAGGGGTGTTATGTTAGGCCATGTTAGGTGTGTGACAATATTTGTAAACACAACACAGCCAGAAGTTTATAAATTGAAAGGGGGTGTAATCACCATTACTATAAAAGAGACACTGGTCAAAGGCCTTTCATTGTAATAAGATTAATTGCATGTAAGGGTAGGAGACTGTGGATATGTACTGTGGGGTATTGGCTTTTTAATTACATTTATGATTATTTTAACTATTCTATTCACTTTCACTCTAGTTAAAATATCTTGTCAATATACTGAAAACTGCTGGGAAAATCGCTCAAATGTGCAAGGTAAAGAAAATTCGTCTGCTCAGTATGCAGTAAAAATCGTACCGCGCCGCACCGCGCCGCGTATATGTGCAAGGGCCTTTAGTCAGTCACTTTTTGTGTGGGAAAATAGTGTTCTTCAGGTATCATATTATAACCATTTTTGATGTACTATTTTATTTTCATATTCTTTCAGGTTTTGTTTTTTTTCATTTTAGTTTTCAGTTGAAAAATATTCTGTCATTTCAAGTCAGATCTGTTAATGCCACACGTGTGGGAAGATGAACAAAGTAAAATTTAAAGAGCTTTTTCATGTGTGGAGGCATCACTATTTGGCTTTTTTTTGTGTGTCTCTTTGAAACCATTAACCTTGAGCAAGAGGCATAAAAGGAATATGTTGTGTTGTCCTTGTACATTGTTTTCATGGACTGTGGGAGGAAGTTTTCACAATTCTGAGATTGCACTGGAACTGCCAGGAATTAATTTCAACAACTGCCAAGTATGTTATTTCCACAATGTAGAGGGTCATTAGTTTTAATTCTGTTGAATGAAATGTCATAATATTCCCAGTTAGACCTTTACAGCCATAATATTAAATTCGTATTTACATAAATTCAAGTTTTTCCTCTGACCTTTGATCTAAAACATTTCTGCCATTTTCAAAACAGATAAAGGGGAAAAAAGGCTTATCTGTTTTTATATTCACCACAATGCAGAGTGGGTCGTTAACCTACCTCCAGATTGGAAAAAATAAAACTGTTCATGATCCATCGGTAAATTTGCAATTTCCAAGTAATGTTCTAATTGGTTTTTGAGACCTTTCGATTGACCCCCGAAAAAGTTGCAATTATTTTCTGATCCATCTGATTGGTTCCTGAAAATATTCCAATCAGTTCCCGAATCCTCTCAAATGGTTTACAAACCTTACAGAGCCCAAAATGATAACTACAATCTACATAAGATAAGAAAGATTTAAGATAGGTTTATGAATGGGTTCCCTAATGCAAGACCTGTTTCAGTGACAGTTTACAGTAATAGCAACTCCCTTCATGCTGAGATATGGCACACCATCTATATAACAGTAAAAGTTACTGAAATACATGTCATCACCCTTGATTAATTATCTTTCTGTTTTGAAATAATTATGCTTAATATTAGACTATACGGGGTTATAGGTCTAATAAATGTACAAAGAATGTTATATGTACTTGTATCAAATGTGTTCCAAGAATTTTCGTGTAAAATACATATTACTGTAACAAAAAAAATTTCTCAAGTTAGTCTGGCATATTTATATATATAGTGTACATAGGATTGTGTTGTTTTTATATGGGATCTATAGTGAAAAAAACCATTGTCCTCCCTCCAAGATGTGAGATATAGTTCACTTTCCTATTTGGTTGTACTGTTCTAAAATTTAGCAAGTGTCATACAAGAAGAAAAAAAGAATTAGTTCAGACATTTTATGATTGAATTTGGAAATGGTTGGCTTTGTAAAATATTTGTGTGAATAAACAGAGCAGTTATCTTGGGTGCCATGCATTTGTATACAATAAAACAGAACCATACGTCAACATTCTTCCTCGCTGGAAAGGCAAAATAATATTTGTGCAGACTATTAGCTTCCATTTTTCTTTTGTGATTGTAATATCAGTTACACTAAAGGTATATTTAAAAATATTAAGATATTATTATGAAGACAAAATATTTCAATTTTTCTTTTCATAAAATCATCCTTATAAACAGCAACACAAATTTTTCTTGTGACTGTACAGCCATTATGTCCTCATACAAGTTAACACCAGTTTTATCTATTTTATTGACAGTAAAAAATGCATATATGAATGAAAAATTCACCTTATTTTGTTCAATGTGTAACATGTCAGTTTATAAAATTTTGTATATTTACTGCCTCTTCCTATGAGACTTAGCCATTCTCAGTTTTCAAAGTTGTTAAACTTTTGTCAGTTTTTGTGTATATTGTGTCAGCTTTTACAGCCATTAACAGGTAATCAAGCAGTGTTTTATGGTGTAGCCAGTAATGTTAAAATCAGTGAATTTATACGATTAATTATCTGTAATACAGCATTTTCTCCTTTTGACAACATCTTGTCTAATTATATACAATCTAACAGCATGAATGCTGACCGGTGAAATGAAAGTAACTATTGTGTTCACATTTATTTCTAATGCTGAATGAGAACCGGTGAATAAAAGCAGGTATTTTGTATTCCATGGCCTGAAGTTTGTATGATCTATAGGTCTTGTGTGTGTATTAGTTTCAGTATTGTATTATGGGGTAAGTCACTTCACGTTCGCTTCATATTACAACTTCCAAATTTAACCATTTTGCATGCATTTTAGTTCTTTGTCTAAAATTGATACTTTCACTCCACTGTCTCTATTGTTTTGTGGGGTTGTGACAGCTGGCCACTTTGTCTGGATACTATCTTGAAACTGTATATTTAGACTATATCTCAGTTATTTGTATTCTCGAATGATACAGTCCAGGAAATATGTATTCAGCACCAAAATATAAAAACAAAATTACACCACTCACGGGAACTACTTTCCTCCACTCTTCAGCTACTGATCTTGATATGACCAGCTAGAATAAATACATTTAGTAATATTTTTTTACATAATCAACAAATGTATCCCAAGTCTTTTTATATGTCTGAAAGGTATCAGTACATTATTGTATCCACCGGGGATTACGCATGAGTACGCCGCTGCTGCCGCCACTGCAGTGTGTAGAGCTTTTCTCGTTACCCCCTAGAGGCCAGGGTATTCTAGGTAGACTTTTCAGATTTTCAGGTTATATTCATAACCATAAAATCTTGCCTGGGAATATTTTTGGCCTCATTTTGAAAAACAAGATGGCTGCCACGGGCATTTTTCGACTTTCAGCAAGGAGTTTTGTTGGCCCTCTAGAACAAAGGGAATTATAGGTAGAGATCTCAAATTCGCAGGATATGTTCATCATTACAAAATCTTCACTGAAAATATTTTTGGCCTCATTTTGAAAAACAAGATGGCCGCCATGGGCATGAAAAGTGCTTATAACTCGCTTATTATTGGTCCTAGAGGTTTGGGATGGTAAACAAACCCATAGGAAATCATGGGCTGTGAGTCTTCTGATGTGGTCAGATTTGACCTTGGATCCCTCCTTCAAGGTCAAACGAGGATAGCCAAACTTAAAAGTGCTTATAACTTGCTTATTATTGGTCCTAGAGGTTTGGGATGGTAAACCAACCTATAGGAAATCATGGGCTGGGAATCTTGTGTGGTCAGATTTGACCTTGGGCCCCTCCTTCAAGGTCAAACAAGGATAGCCAAACTTAAAAGTGCTTATAACTTTCTTATTATTGGTCCTAGAGGTTTGGGATGGTAAACCAACCTACAGGAAATCATGGGCTGGGAATCTTTGGGTGTGGTCAGATTTGACCTTGGGCCTCTCGTTCAAGGTCAAACGAGGATAGCCAAACTTAAAAGTGCTTATAACTCGCTTATTATTGGTCCTACAGGTTTGGGATGGTATACCAAACTATGGGAAATCATGGACTGGGAATTTTTTGGTGTGGTCAGATTTGACCTTGGGCCTCTCGTTCAAGATCAAACGAGGATAACCAAACTTAAAAGTGCTTATAATTCACTTATTATTGGTCCTAAAGATTTGGGATGGTAAACAAACCTATGGGAAATCACGGACTGGGAATCTTCTGGTGTGGTCGGATTTGACCTTGGGCTGCCCCTTCAAGGTCAAACGAGGATAGCCAAACTTAAAAGTGCTTATAACTCACTTATTATTGGTCCTAGAGATTTGGGATGGTAAACCAACCTATAGGAAATCATGGGCTGGGAATCTTGTGGTATGGTTGGATTTGACCTTGGGCCCTCCTTCAAGGTTAATCAAGGATAGCCAAACTTAAAAGTGCTTATAACTCGCTTATTATTGGTCCTAGAGGTTTGGGTTGATTAACAAACATTTAAGAAATCCTGGGCTGGGAATCTTTTGGTGTGGTCAGATTTGACCTTGGGCTCCTCCTTCAAGGTCAAAGGTGGATAGCCAAACTTAAAAGTGCTTATAACTCGCTTATTATGGGTCCTAGAGGTTTGCTATGTCAAACCAACTTTTGGGAAATCATGGGCTCGAAATCTTCTGGTGTGGTCAGATTTGACCTTGGGCCTCTCCTTCAAGGTCAAACGAGGATAGCCAAACTTAAAAGTGCTTATAACTTGCTTATTACTGGTCCTAGAGGTTTGCAATATGAAAACAACTGTAAGGAAATCATGGGCTGCGAAATTTTGCTGTGGTCATATTTGACCTTGAGCCCCTCCTTCAAGGTCAAACAAGGATAGCCAAACTTAAAAGTGCTTATAACTTGCTTATGATTGGTCCTAGAGGTTTGCAATGTGAAACCAACCTATAGGAAGTCATGGGCTGCGAATCTTCTGATGTGGTCAGATTTGACCTTGGGCCCCTGCTTAAACGTGTCTATAACTCGCTTATTATTGCTGCTAGAGATTTGTAGTGTGAAACCAACCAATAGGAAATCATTGGCTAGGAATCTTGTCTGGTTTGACCTTGGGCGCCTTCTTCAAGGTTAAACAAGGATAGCCAAACTTAAAGTACTTATAACTCATTTGTTATTGGTCCTACAAGTTTGCAATATGAAGCCACCTTATAGGAAATCATGGGCTGGGAATCTTGTGATGTGGTCAGATTGGACCGTGGGCCACTCCTTCAAGGTCAGACGATGGTTCACTGGCTTTGGTGAGTTGTCTTTTTGGTGGATACATTTTGCATTGGTTCTCTGATGTGCTAGAAGTAGTTACATATTGGTTTATATATTTAATTTTTGTCAATCATTATTTAATATTATTGTAATGTTAAGTTTTAAAATAAACCGGTGTGGTTTCACCAACTCAATTTGACAAGAACAACATGTTATAAATTTTTGTTTTGCTTTATGGCTTATAAAATTTGTCCTTATATTAAGTGATGTTTAAAAAAGTTTACTAAGGTTTTTTGCTGGTAGATTTCAGTGTATATACTACTGAACCAAATTGTAAGTATGTTCTAGGTTTTATTGAGTGTAATAATTTTATTAACCACAAAAGTATTTTTGCAAAGGGGTGTGTAAGTTTTATCTTATTCTGGATGTAAATAACCCTGCCAATGTGAATATGGGGCAATATATTGATGGCTTATTTATTCAATAATAAACACCTGAACATTGCTTCTTTCATTGAACTATCCTTTTACAAAACTATATTTAAATCTCCTTTACTGGTCCGTGAGGCTTTTAATGCTAAAACAACTTGGGGAAATCATTGATTGGGAATTTATCTGTGATGTCAGATTTGACCTGTGACATCTACTAGGTCAAATGGTGTCACCACAACATATAATACATCACCTCAATAACTTCTTTGTGGCTTGGCCACTTTATACGGAGCCCAGGAATGAACAGAGAACTGTTTTCCAATAATATTTTTAGCAAGTTGTTCCCATGAGATAGGTCTTCCATATTTAGGAGTCCATGGTTAACATGACCTAAAAATAGATTTAAAAAAACCGAGTGAGATAGAGTGATTTCAACTGAAGTTTTAATCTGTTTCTGCTGTGCATCATTTGTGAAAATTTAAATTGGATTTTTATAGTGCTTAAACTCTCTTTATGAAGGGGGGCTGTAAGCGCAACAGCACTGAGATGGTCAACCAATATGAGTATCCAGGGACAGCAAAGCATTCAAGCACCAGAGAGAACACTAGGGGATGATTAAGGCTAAGGTTGGTGTGCAGGTAGGTTTTAAGCTGCTTTCTGAAAGTAGCTAGAGAACATGACACCTGAATCTCATCAGTAAGAGGATTCCAAACAGTGGGAGCATCAAAAGCAAGGCCAAACTACTTGACAGACTTGAGTAGAAGGGTAGAACTTTGGAACAAAAAAATTACCACCACTCTGCACCTTGTACTGTTGAAACTACTGTAAGAAGAAAAAAAACCTGTGTGATGAAAGTTACAAATAGGCATGGCTGTTTTAAACAATGAGTGATGTTCAATAGGAAGCCAATGCAATTTCTTGGCAGTTATACTGGTATTTGATACAATTCTGGCTGCACTATTTTGGAAACATTGACTGAACTTGGGAGAGACTCCTAAAAAGTGAATTACAATAATATAACAGACTACTAACAAAAGCATTGGTCACCAATATAAAAGCATTATGAGTAAGAAACATCTGCAGTCCCTGAGTTTCACAAAACTTTTGCAGACACTGAACATGTTTAGACAAGGAAAAATCAGTTGAACCACACGTTAATGTTCTTGACTGACTCAGCTGGGCAGTGAGGCCTACCGAATTGGGAAATATGTATTTCAACTTATCCCTCTGTCTTTTTGAACCAGAGTATAAACTCAATCTTGTCAGGATTCAGTTTGAGTTTACTTGTTGACATCTACTCTTTTACATCATCCAGATGCCGGTTCAACTGTTCAAAGGCAGCAGATGTATTCTTGTGGGATAAGTGCACATAAACTTGGGTATCATCTGCATCAAAATGGAAAATTGGGTAAAACCAATTCAATTTCAGTATAACTGGCTGTCAGGTATTACCCTAAATATAAATAATGTTAAGTTCCACTTTATAGGTGTATACTTCCCGTGTGACAGTGTTCTTAATGAAGAAAAATTCCATAACTACATTTGTGTACTTGCATCTCTAATAGAAGAATTCTCATGTGGTTATGTGGTTATCATGGGAGATTTTAATGTAGATTTTAAACGAAGCTCTAACTGTGGTAACATTGTACTTGGTTTTGTAAAAGACTCGGGACTGAAAGCTGCAGATACTCATCTGCTGCCTTCTGATACTTACAGTTTTACAAACAGTGCCTGGACAACAACTTCTTGGCTTGACCATTGCTTATGTACTGCTAGAGGTTATGAATCAATAAAATATATGGAGATCATATAGAAGTATATCTAATCAATGTGGATTTTGCCAAACTGGTCATTGATTCTGGTCGGTCTAACATTGACTGGAGTAAACTCTCCGTAGCAACATATGAAGAGTATAGATTTAGATGTGACACATAACTGAAGACATCTCTGTCGTGTAACCAGTTCCAAAGATCCCCATCATATTGAATCAATTGATAAATTTTACAGTGAAATAATATCTTCAATAAAATTAGCCTCCAAAAACCTTCTGACCAAGAAATCTAAATCCAAAAAAACCTATTATATCTTTTTCTCCATGGCAAGCCAGTGGGAAACCAAGAGATAATGATATTGCTCATGCAATGAGGCGTTCTCGGGCTTTAATTAAATACACCTTGCGTGCACACAAAAGAATGAATGATAAACATAGGCAGACTGCATGGCCAAAAATCTTCTTGGGGGTGGGAACAGATATAACTTTTGGAAAAGTGTAAAGAGATCAATGAATAGTAAAGTTCCATTACCTAATACCATAAACAATATCAGTGGTTCAGAAAAATATGTGAATTGTGGAAGGACTATTATAAGGATATTTTTAACAGTGTTCCTGGTCACACAGTCATTAATGTGCAATCATTTGAATTTTACAACTCTATGTTGGTACATTATGATGAGGTAGCCAGTGCCATATTGCATTTACCTAATGGAAAAGCTGGAGGATCAGATGGCCTTGTTGGTGAACACCTAAAATGTAGTCCACAAAGACTCGCATCTGATTGCGATGTGCTTCTCTGCTTTCTTTGTCCATGGCCACCTACATTCTCACAAATGATTGAAACTACACTTGTACCTTTAATTAAAGACAAACCTGGTGATAAAAGTAACTATCGTCCTGTTGGTTTGTGTTCAGTTTTATCTAAAATACTGGAAGCTATCAGACTGAAAAGAATAGAGAATTGTTTATATACTACAACAAATCCATTTGGATTTAAGAAAAATCTCTCGCCTGAAATGTGTATTTTTCTTTTGAAGGAGGTGGTTAATTTCTATAGGGAAAGTAATACAAGTGTTTTTATATGTTTTATGGATGCAACCAAAGCATTCGATAGAGTGAATCACAGTAAATTATTTACTATACTCATTGACAGGAAAGTTCCTACATATCTGGTCAGGTTGTTGTATTATTGGTATTCAGAACAGCTTGTGTGCATTAAATGGGGCGAAGAGATATCAGAATATTTTTAATGTACCAATGGTGTACGTCAGGGAGGTATTCTCTCACTATTTCTTTTTAATGTGTATTTTGACCATGTTAGTTCTAAACTAAATGACATACACGGATGTCTGCTTGGTAGTTGAATCTTAAACCATCTTCTGTATGCAGATGATCTTGTTTTAGTTTCTTCCAGTGCAACTGCACTTCAGATGCTGATAAATTGTTGTGTGCACAATGGACATTTATTAGACATACGTTTTAATGAAGCCAAAACAAAAACAATGCATGTATATAGATCAACTGACAAAAAGTGTAAAGTTCCTTTCCCTGATATGTTTATGAATGCATCCTCTATTGAGCAAGTGTCATTCTATAAATATTTAGGTTGGTATATCACATCTGAACTTAATGATGATAAAGACCTTCTAGTCCGATCAGTAGCAATTATGCTAAATGCAACATGTTATTGCGCAACTTTAGGTTGTGTTCTACTGAGGTTAGGAAGACACTATTTGAGTCATACATGTGTAACATGTATTGTAGTACTTTATGGAGTTCATACACCAGGAGCTGTTACTCAAAACTGATATCTTCATACAACAATTCTTTTAGGTTTTTATTGGATTATCCCATGTATTGCAGTGCCTCACAAATGTTTGTAGAAAATAACGTGAAATCTTTCAAAGAAATAAACAGGGTCTTGATTTTAGGAATTAGTAATCGAATATATAAGAGTATTTATGTCTAGGTGCAATGTGACTTGGGTTTTACAAAAGTTAGTGCTTTTTGCATAGTTTTTATGAATATATTTGATTAATTGCTGTGTTTTTAAATCCTCCACATTCTTCTACTAACTATGTTTATGTATTGTCTGTGTATCTTGCTTTTTTTTTACTTTACTGCTATGGACCATTTTTGCATGTGTCTGAAATAAAGATTTATTATTATTTATTATATTATAATGTTAATACCTTTGTGTTTACCATTCACCAAAATGAGAAGAGTAATGTAGAATGAAAACAACAAAGCTCAAAACTGAACCTTCGGGAACACCAAACAAGAATTTACAAAGATCACACAAATTAGAACCATTTTTATTGACTGATAACACTCAGTTTAGTAGGAAGTGAACCATTTAAGAACAGAGCCCAACTCCAAACCCAGTCTGAAGTCACCTGAGAAGAATGGAATAATCAATCATGTCGAAGCAGCAGCCCAGCAGGCACACGCCTTGAAATGTCGTTGATTTAGAGTTGAAAACAGATCCTGACATTGAAATGCACATTACCAACTACTAAATCTAAGTTAGTTTTCTGACATGAAAAAGTAGTGATATTTTGACCAGAAATCATGATTTTTGGTTGAAAAACTGACACTGACACAATTTCAACACAATTTCAAAGCTGGATTTCTGACTGGAAAAAGTAGTGATACTTAATAGAAAATCACTACTAAATCAAGTTAGGTTTTTCGACATGAAATCTTAGTCATATTATTGAACAGAAAACAGGTTGAATATTGGGAAATGAATGACTGGTTGATTGAAAATTCATTTTCTAGAGGGTGATATAGTGATTAAGTCTAAATTTTTGAAAGAACTATTATTGCAATTGTTTTTGAATTTGTAGGTATTTGTAAAGCAAAGACTAATTTTTAAAGATTATAAAGATTATGTGTGGATGTACTTGTACATATTTATCCATTCTCCTTATTAATTAACTGATGCAGCCAAATATAATTTTTATAATTTTAATTTGATTAATACAATTCCCGATAATTAAAAAAAACATTTTGAAGTCAAACTTATCTTAAATAAAAAAAAGATAAATTCAAACTTATTCATCAAAACTTAGTAATTAGAATTTGTTTCTCAAAATTCTCCCATACACAAAGAAATAGTTTTCAGTTTGCAAGTTTACACTGAAAACTTCTCTATACAGAGAATCTAAGCTATAACATTTATCACACAACAGGGGACACACCTTAATTAGTTGTCAGTGCTGACCACAAAAAACAGACTTATAAAAGTAAACACCATGCATGCAATTGAGCAAGGGTAAACCCCCACCTCCACCCCTGCTGTGTTATCTAATTACTTTAGTCACAGGTCCAGTGTTCGGTGTAGCAGGGTACAGATAAGAAAAAAACAGGAACCCCCCCAATCTCTGGTTGGATTTCTAATAATGTGGATATTCTTGTGTTTTTTTCTTAGTTTTTTGCCAAAGTTGTATGAGACACAAGCATCTGAACTGAGCATTGTGGCTTTGCTACATGCCAACTTAATAAAACATTTAACAGAAACTGATTGGATAAAATGCTGAAGATATAAATAATGTCATAATTGTTTGTTTTTTACAAAGAAAAAAAAATATTGTAAAATTTCACAAAAAGAATTTCAATTGAAGACATTGAATAATACTGGTCCTATTAAAAAATAAAAATGGATATCTAGTTGGATAATATGGATTTACATATCTTAAGCAATTATAATTATATTTGATGCAAAATTATGTATTATTACAATGTCATAAGAAATAGAATATTGAATATACAATGATTCATGAATACATGTCATCTTGGAAAGAATTAATTACTTTGAGTTGTATCGAAAGTGTAAAATATGCATATGGATAGTTATTGTATAATATTATTAAGAAGCTATAATTATGACACACAAGCTACAATAATTCAAATGAAGACAATGTAAATAACCTGATTTTACCCATTGAATTCAATCCTATTTCATACATTGGATCCAACCAAAAATGGTTTGCAAAATCTACACGTATTTCAACCTGATTTCATACATTGAATTCAACCAGATTTCAACAGTTGGTTTCAACATGATTTCACTGGTTGGATCCAACTAAAAACGGTTTGCAAAATCTACACGTATTTCAACTTGATTTCACCGTTGGATTCAACCACCTTTGGCCCTATTACAATAGTCCCCCCTTCCTCTCTACCTTCCAGCCCCCCTTTGTGTCAATGGGAAAAAGGGTAACCCCTGTGTGTGTACAGGTTTAGCCCAAGTATTGGGCTCCTCTCAAGTGTAAGTGTAATTGTAATTACAGTACAATTTTAGTCATGAAGTAACTTAGCAATGTTATCTTAGTAATTTTTAGTGTAACAGTAACAATCCAATTGTAATTTTAAATACTTTAACCTGTTCACAATTTAAACTTAGTAACTCTAGTCAGTAACAATCACAACCTCAGTGTTACTACATAGTAATTGCTGCTTTGGTTAAAGCATGTTAACATGTACTGGTCTTAGTAATTTTACAATGGTCTTAATCTTCAATGTCTGGCAATTGCAATAACATGTTCGTGGCAATTGCATAGTAAGCAGCAATGTTAATAATTGCCATATAACTGTTGAACTAAAATAAGTAATCATATAGTAGTGTTTAGCAAGTAGTTTGATGTTAGCATAGTTGTACTTTGTAAATAGTATATGTGGTTTTACTAATAAATAATATTTTCCAACTTGGCCTTTACTTTCTGGCTTGTGTTGGCATAACCTATAGGGGTTATGCAGCTCAAGCCTGAGAGTTGTTTGGCTCTACCTTAATGTTAATTTTGTATCAGTAAATAGAGCCAGGTTGGGTCCCATGTGATGGCATTTGGCGGGAATATTGTTTACACTTGAGAGTTTGAAGGGAATGGATGTGTATTGGCACCCTCCCACCCTTACCCTAACATTGCCTGGTCCCCTCTTTTTTGTTATGGCCCTATTGGCCCTATTACAATAGTCCCCCCTTCCTCTCTACCTTCCAGCCCCCCTTTGTGTCAATGGGAAAAAGGAACTATCTGTTTCAAGGGAATGTGCTACTTCAATATGCACAGCCCTGGTGGGAAGCATGTGAATACGCAGCCATATCATTTGACCTGTGACCGTGCCCTCTTTACAAGGAATGGCCCAAAGTAATCTACTCCAACATGGGTAAATGGTGGCTCAAATGGTGTGACACAGGATGTAGGCAAACTAGCCATCTGTTGAGTTTCTGTTTTGCCTCTTATCTTCTTGCAGGTAATACATTTGTGCAAAACTTTCTTTGCCAATTTTCTACCCCTTAAAATCCAGTATTTCCTTCTAGATTCTGCTAGCACTCGCTCAACTCCAGCATGGCCTGTTCTGAGGTGACAATCTTCTACTATCAGCTGAGAAACATGATGTTCATATGGTAGGATCATCTGATGTTTTGAGCAGTTTTCCAAAACAGCATTTTCTAGACGCCCACCAACAAGTACTATACCAGATGCTGATGTCTTTGGGTTTAGCTTTGATACCTGTATGCTTTCACAATGAAGCTGTCCCTTCTGAGCATACCTAATAATTGCTTCTTCAGATAAACACATCTCTTCAGCTGTAATGGGTCCTGTTGGGCAGGATTCTTTTCTGAGTAACTTACGCAGTCTAAGATACCATGCAACTGCCTTCTTCAAGTGGTGCCAAGATGAATAATAATCCAGGATTCGGCTTGTGTGATCATCCTGTCTTTGTGTGGCATAAACTACAGGGGGTGGCTTTAGTTCAACAAGGTGTTCTAGCTCTGAACAGTTGATGACATTTTGTCTTGGCCACAGAGATCTATCTGCTTGTAGAAAACTTGGACCTCTGGTCCATTGTTTGCTGCTGACAAGTTCTTCAGCAGTCATCCTTCTTGAGGTGTCATCTCCAGGGTTCTCTGAAGAAGGTACATTTTTCCATTGAGATGCAGTGGTGTGTTCCAGAATCTTTGCTACTCTATTAGCAACATAAGTCTGAAATCTTTTCCCAGAGCTCTGTAAGTACCACAAAAGAATAGTACTATCAGTCCAAAATACAGATTCTTCCAGGGGTATCTTGAATTCCCTTTGCAAGATTTTATCCAGCCGTACTGCTTCTAAAGCACCAGCCAACTCCAGACGGGGTATGGTGGATCCTTTCAATGGTGCAAGCCTTGACTTGGCCATCATGAGTTGTGTAGACACAGTGCCATCTGCAAAGGTCATAAACAAATGAGCAGTCCCACAGAGTTCATATGGATATAAGAGCGGGCTTTTTATTGGCTGAAGTGCATACAAATTCCTGAGCTCTTAAGTTATTTTTTTAACACTGGGTGGACAGCCACTTTCTGTTATGAGTGAGAAAAGTACTTTTGACAGGGCTGACCGTTTTTCCAAAAGTCATACAGTACCCATATATTACACAAAAGACAAAAGGACTTGGTGAAAGTCTCATGTCCAACCACAAAACCTTTTACTTTATGAGAACATTATTGAGAACAATCGATATGTGAAAAAAAGACAAAATTCTCTTGTAGCTTTTATTTAATTGAGTGGTTTTGCTGTCCTGCATGGATGGCTGTCCCTAGATGTATGTAACATAAAGAGGCAAAATATCCCAATTTAAAACAGCCTTGCATGGAAGCATATATAGTTATTAATGATTCAAAGTACAGCCACCTCACTCCTATTTCAAAAAACCTTTACCACATCTCTATCCACTCTTTGATGCAATTTAATTTAAAATTCTCCCCCAACTTAAGCAACATATGAGTACATAATTTTAAAAAAAAACGTGTCAACACTCAACAACATCTTCTGATTTCAGTGATTTAGGTTGCTTTGCCTTCATGTATAAATTTGTCACATTAAAGACAATATAAATCAAATGAAGACTGATTGGAAGCTTATAACATTTGCTAAGCTACAGGACTTAAAAGTACTTTCCAACTATCCATCTTCCAATTATTTTGATATGACTCAAGTGGGTGAATGCAGCATGGCAGACATGGGCTAGATAGTTAGTGTAAGAGTTTTTGTGCATGGTTGTGGCACCAAGGCCTTTTCTTATTTCCCTGGGCTCCCTCCTTTTCACTCTTTACACCAGTCCACTTAATCAAGTCATTTTAATGTTCAATGTTACACATATCTGTAGGCTGATGACGCCAAGATTTATTTATTGATAGACTCTTGGAACTTTGATTCCAGCATTGCAGAGCTGTCTGTGCGCCTAATTTCAATTGAAGAGTATCAAATGGAAACTGAATCCTGATAAAACTGAGTCCATAATCACTGGTGACAAATATACCAGGGAGTCACTTACTAAAAATTTCCTCTGGCGTTAATTCAAAGCTATATCTTTCTATGGCGGGGGTGGGGTGGGGGGTATGACAATCGCATGGCTAGGATTGTCATGTCTGTTATTATTATCTGTGATGCATTAGTAAATTCATTAATATTAATACTACAGTTCTTACGGCAAATGCTGCGGACATTAGTTGACTCAGACTATTGTAATTCCCTAGTATATGAGGTCAACAAAGCCAGGGATGCTAAACTTCAGAAAGTTCAAAATGCTTTTTGCTGCATTGTTTTCGGACTGAACAGAATGAGTTGTGCCACACCATATCCAAGAAAACTCTACTGGCTTCCCATTTCACATCATATCTGTTTTATATAGAGCCTCCTTGCTTTCAAGATCACAAATTTCTCCCAACCACCTTTTTGTTAGCTTTAATGAAGTCTAGCATTGTCACTCGTGGAAATAGGCTATCAGTTTCCTCACTCCATCCCAAAAGATGATAGACTGGTGTAGTTTTGCATTGGTTGCACTAGTTGAAATGGAACAGATTTCCATTATTTGTTAGATCCCAATGGATCATCCCAGTAAACATTAGAAACATTTTTAAATGGTTTAAACGTTTACAAAACGTTTTAAAAATTTATTTAAATCTTAAGGTTTTCTAAACATTTTCAAGCAAATGTTTCCCTGTAATGTTTAAAAATAAACCATTCTATGTACAAATGCTTTTACTGAAAATGTTTATTAAACTTTTATAAAATAACTCGAGAAGCTAGGTTTAACTGGAAATGTTTTTTAAACATTTATAAAATAGGTAAAGAAATGAACGTTATGCTACAAATGTTTTTCAAACATTCATCATTAAGTTTTTATAAACAGTATACACAAAATGCTTAAAAACATTGTTGATCAAATGTTTTAAAAACATTCTATCAAAAACGTTTTTTAAACCCATATTTTCAGAATGCTTATTAAACCTTCACCTTCAAACATGTCTAACAAAGATGGTGGTGAGCAATAATAGGGGATTTTGCAGGACTTGGTCAAAAATTGCTCCACATGCAATCCCAAAAAGTAAGAATTGAATGGGGGCATAATTTTTAAGGCACTATCTAACATTTTTAGACATAAAAATAATATATTCATAAGTGAACAACCTTAAATAAATATTGAATTGGCCTCTGACCTCATTATTATTCAGACATTAATGTTTATTTGTAACGTTTTTCTAACATTTATCATTAAACGTGTAATAAATGGTTGACATAAAACATTTTAAAAACATTCTATTATAAATGGTTTTCGTACCCATCATATTTTAACCTTTGCCAAATGTTTCCTATCAAACATTTGGAAAACCCAAAAATGTTTCCTGGGATCTCTAGTTTCAGGAGCCACCCCAAGACATACTTGTTCAGATTAGCATACCAACCACCCTATAGTCATTCCTGCATGGCATAGGCGTAGGAACTAGGGGGGCAGTGGGAGTGGTCGATGGGGCGGGGATTTCTTTTCACCCCCCAACTTTTTGCAATGGAACTACACTCCAATTTTGAAGTTTAGGCAAATGTCTACCGGTACTTTAATAATATATGGTCAAATTACACTTTGACCCTGTTCACTCTTCACATGTACTATTGTGTATGCTATACCATTTAAACTATAAAATATTTATTTTTATGATTTGTAAAAGGAACATTTTCAGTTAGCCCACCATGGGATTTGTAAAATTCTGTGAAACATTTCACTTGTGCAGACCAAAATAATATACTAGTCTTCTACATTTAATTTACCTTGTTGCTAATTATTTAGAATTTAGATATGTAATTTCAAATTCAGACAGATCAACGGTTTAGAACAGCAATTTGTCAGCTGATGAGATATTTAAATGAAAATTCTTCTTTCTTTACTGTGTGTGACCTAGCCAGTCCAATGATTATACATCCCATCTCAGTTTGGGGATTAACCTTGCTAAACATATATCCTGTATCAGCCTGGCATTTGGAGGGAAGGTCAAAAGTTCTGGGGCACATTTCATGAAAGGTCTCAGACTTAGCCCAGTCTCAGACTGAGTCACTGGCTCAAATCTAAGCCTTTTGGCTCAGCTAAGTCTTTGTCTCAAATGGTTTTCACAGAAGGGGTCTCAGTTGAGACACATGACCTGTATGTAACACAATTGTACTAGAGCCATATACTTATCTGAGATACTAGAGAGTGTTGTGTACTCCCTAGCTGTAATACTGATTATTACTACAAGTATTATTTGAGTTCGATATAGGAATAACACCTGACAAACCATGGTATACGGAAAATTTTACCATGGTTTGAGATTATAAACCCTGAAGGCTTTATACGATTTCTGGAGATTTTTATGCATTGTTCAGTTTATGCTCTAACAGGTGTGTTATATTTTAAAGCATCGTACATGTGCTATAAATTTTTAGAGACACCGGAAGTGGTGGAATCCTAGAGAAAAAAAAAAGCAACGGGAATCAGAAAATTTGCAATACAGTACCACTGATAGGATTATCAAAATGACTCGTGTGTATAGCATAAATGCAGTATATGTTGTTACACATTTATGCATTTAGTTGTTTTTGTTAGGCCGTACGAGTTCGTGCAACAGCCTACTGTAACAGGAAATGCAAAAATGTCTGACGTAACCATTTCTGTACAGTAGTGGATGATCGTAATAAGCCTTGTCGTAGTTCCAGAAACCGCAATGCATTGTGGAATTGAGGTGAAACTCTTGACGTGAACCAGGAAGTGTTTTTGCTAGTGGTGGTGGACCAATTCACGCCCACCCCTAAATTTATGCAAAACAATCACAGTTAAACAATAAATCACAAATGTATATGATCAATTTGATGATTATCTATGATGTGGTAAACACCATGTCTATGAAAAACTATAAATATTCAAGAAAATTGAGGGTGGGCGTGAATTGGTACCCCGGGCGTGAATTGGTCCACTACCACTATAAAATAAATCGCTTAATTGTCACATATTTTGTAAGTTAATGTAGGTTTTAAGCATTTCTCTTATTGAAATAGTCATTTAATATTATATCTAATTGATCTTTTTATAATATTTGTGTATTCTACTTGTGTTTTAAAAGAACGAAGTGGCTGGAGTACGGTAAAACACCGCACTCAAGCAGAAATTCTACAGTACGGTAGCATTCATTTGCCGTATTCCAGCAAACTGACTCGAGTGCGGTTAAATGTTTTACTCTTACCCCACCTTCTAATGATAGTTTTCTAACAATGTTTGACAAATAGAATATCAAATACTAGTTCTTGCACACAGAGACTTAAGGAAATATGAGGTCACGATGGGGTTTCTATCCATATTTTACAGAGGATCTAGGCAACCAGTCTACTTTTCGTCTGCAAATGTGATTAATTTAATTAACCAATGAAATAATTTGTTACTGAAACCTCACTCGAGACACTCTTACCTCAATTAGTTGAGGTTTTCTAGCAATATTTTACAAATAGAATATCAAATGCTAGTACTTGCACACACAGACTTAAGAAAATATTAGGGTAAGATGGGTATTTCCTGCCATATTTTACACATGGGTGATATAGACAACCAGTCTATTTTTTTTTCGTCTGCAAACATGATTAATTCAATTAACCAATGGAAACAATTGTTACTGAAACCGCACTCGAGACAAGGTTCTAGAGTACAGCAATCCGTACTGCAGCATATTTTCTACGGAACGGTTTTACCGTACCGCAGCCACGCCCTTAAAAGAAATATGCTATTATCGCCCACTCTGTTTTTAATTGTAGTACATATACTGTGAGATCCTAAAAATATTTTTACCAAAATGTTTTGAACACCTGCACAAGTGACGATTTGCAGCTTTATTTTGGGGGAATAAAGTTTATGTTTTGTCAACCTAAGGACAATATTTCATTGCTCAAGTACTATTTTGGATGAGAAAAGAATAAATAAAAAAAAAAAAAATAATGATAGTTCAGCAAAATAATTAGATAAAAGTTATATAAAATCATAAATTGTAAAGTCTTTGGACATAAAAATAATGCATTTTAGGCATGAAATATGCTAGAAATTTGACTTAAAATATACCGGTATGTAATAGTAGGATTTATGTCTCCTATTTATGAATAAATAAAATTTAAAATATCATATATATAATTGAGTTATCACAACAGCCATGTATATACACAGAATTTGGTCATGGTTAAGCAAATTGACTTATTGTTATTATATTTTTTTTTTAAATAATTAAAAAAAATCTTAAATAATTTTAAAATTACATTTATATTTTTTTTTTTAAATTTGTAAAATAATTTTTAAAAATGATTAAAAAAAACTTAAATAATTTTAAAATTATATTTATATTATTATTTTTTTTTTAAATTAAATAATTTTTAAAGATAATTAAAAAAAACTTAAAATAATTTTAAAATTATATTTATATTTTATTTTTTTTTTTTTAATTTTAAAATAATTTTTAATATCATATCTTGAGGAAAAGGTTAAGCCATAGCATTGCACACCCCAGTTAATAAAACTAGGAAGTATCAGCTTTCTAAACAGTACAGTTTCCATGATATAATTCAGACATGTTTTAAGGGTCAAGGATACACTGTTCAGGTCAAAGGTCAAAGTTGCACACCTACACCCCCTCCAACCAATGTCGCTACCAAGTATCAAGTTTCGGTATTTGAGATACAGCCTGGAGGTTATTTTTCCACTACCCAACTGCCCTCCCACCTGCCAAGCCGAATGCCATGGGTGAAAACAATACCCACACATCCTATAAAGGGTGTGGGGGTAACCAGAGTTGGAAATTTTTTTTTAAAAAAAACATGACTTTAATTTTTCCATGTGAGAAGGTTGGTCCTAGGACCAATAAGAAAAGGCTTACAAATTGCACTGACAATGGGATACAAACATAGGTATAAGAACACTCAAAGAGTGTGCATATACATTCACCAAGATCAAATGCCTCTAATAATGCTGATGAGTGCAATAATAAAATATTTTTAGAAATTTAATGTCATCCTTAATATTAATGAATGTGTACAGTTAAAAAAATTTGCAAAGTTTAAACAAAGTAGAGATTATTTATTTATTTGGGGTTTTACTTCACTTTCAACACTGCACAGGTCATATCATGGTGTACATATAGTTGGTCAGGGTTCTGTACTGTAAATACTGCCGACCATCAGTAAGCAACTACCAACTTTCCCACATAAGGTCCGGGTTTGAACCGCTGACCTCAGAATTGGGATGTGAGTGTATTACCACCATGGCCCCAAGTAGAGATTAACTGCCAGGAAAAGTCTATGAATTAAGTTTTGAAATCTGCTTATGTGGTGTAGTGTGATGAGTTCCTGCCTCATCACTAAAGTTAAGTAGCACTGTTTTTTTCCCTGAAATATATCTACATACAGACAAATAACTTAACAGTCACAAGCTATATTTTCCTTCCAATCTTCAAAAAGAGTATTTTACAAGTCAAAAGCAAAGAAAAAAAAACCAAAAAAATGACCAAGAAAAAAAATTCATTAAAATCAGTAAATATAAGCCCATAGAAAAGGGT
Organism: Sabellastarte sp. h YS-2021; assembly: GCA_964017235.1. Lineage (NCBI taxonomy): Eukaryota > Metazoa > Annelida > Polychaeta > Sabellida > Sabellidae > Sabellastarte > Sabellastarte sp. h YS-2021. The sequence goes on along the minus strand of OZ024928.1, from coordinate 109,214,221 downwards.
AAGTGTTGTCTTTTGTGAAGAATTGTTTTAGAGATGTTTTAGTAGCTCTGGACTTGGTTAGTACTTGTACAGGTGAGTTCTTGGACAGGTATTAATAAATATAATAAAATATATAATATGATAATAATATAATAAATTTATATATAATTGTATTCTACATAGCAATTTTTTTCTTTCATTTTAATTCTTATTTTAAAGCCAAAAAATTATGAAAACAAAGGACATATAAAATCGGTCACTGTGGAGTTTTCATGTCATATGCTAATATGAACTAGAAAAAGGACGCATCTGTGGCCAGATGCTGGATGTATCCACCGACAAAGGCCAACTAACATAGTTTAGAAGATAAAAAGCATTTTTCGTTAATAAGCAAGCTGAAAGCACTTTTAAGTTTGGCTACCCTTATTTGACCCTGTAGCAGGGGCCCAAGGTGAAGTCTGACCACATCAAAAGATTCGCAGTCCATGATTTCCTATAAGTCGTTTTCACATTGCAAACCTCTAGGACCAATAATAAGCAGGAGGGGCCCAAGGTCAAATCTGACCACATGAAAAGATTTGCAGCCCATGACTTCCTATAAGTTGTTTTCATATTAATGAGTTATTTGAGAAATACTGGCTATCTGCAATACTTGTAGAGATAATTCGCATTTACTCATTTTGAGTAGGTGAATAATTAGCTACGGGTCTGAAACTTCACCAAGTGAAAGCTCTCTCAAAAGTAGGCGAATGAGTTATTTGAGAAAAATTGGCTATCTACAATACTTTTAGAGATAATTCGTATTTACTCATTTTCAGTAGGTGAGAAATTACCTACGGGTCTGGAACTTCACCATGTGAAAGCTCTCCCAAAAGTGGATGAATGAGTTATTTGATAAAAAATTGGATATCTACAATACTTTTATAGATAATTAGCATTTACTCATTTTGGGTAGGTGAATAATTAGCTACAGGTCTGAAACTTCACCAAGTGAAAGGTCTCCCAAAAGTAGGTGAAGGAGTTATTTGACAAAAATTGGCTATCTGGAATACTTTTAGAGATAATTTGCATTAACTCATTTTCAGTAGGTGAGTAATTACCTACGGGTCTGAAACTTCACCAAGTGAAAGCTCTCCCAAAAGTAGGTGAAGGAGTTATTTGACAAAAATTGGCTATCTGCAGTACTTTTAGAGATAATTTGCATTTACTCATTTTGGGTAGGTGAGTAATTACCTACAGGTCTGAAACTTCACCAAGTGAAAGCTCTCCCAAAAGTAGGTGAAGGAGTTATTTGACAAAAATTGGCTATCTGCAATACTTTTAGAGATAATTTGCATTTACTCATTTTGAGTAGGTGAGTAATTACCTACAGGTCTGAAACTTCACCAAGTGAAAGCTCTCCCAAAAGTAGGTGAAGGAGTTATTTGACAAAAATTCGCTATCTGCAATACTTTTAGAGATAATTCGCATTTACTCATTTTGAGTAGGTGAGTAATTACCTACGGGTCTGAAACTTCACCAAGTGAAAGCTCTCCCAAAAGTAGGTGAAGGAGTTATTTGACAAAAATTGGCTATCTGCAATACTTTTAGAGATAATTCGCATTTACTCATTTTGAGTAGGTGCGTAATTACCTACAGGTCTGGAACTTCAGCATGTGAAAGCTCTCCCAAAAGTAGGTGAATGAGTTATTTAAGAAAAATTTGCTATCTGCAATACTTTTAGAGAAAATGCAGAATTACTCATTTTTAGTAGGCAAGTAATTTAGCCACAGGCCTAATTTAGACATAAAGCCTACTAATAGAGTACTGTGGTGCACCCTGTAATATACTTTGCAAACTTGAGAAGGCTAGCTATAATATTTTTTTTTGTTTTGAATAAGATATTTAAACAAAATACTGTAAATGTAATAGTTTTCACGTTATAACTGATTTACTCAACAGTGATAACGTCAAAGTAGCTATTACTCAGCTATGCAATGAGCTACATGTCTGAATTTTTTCTATGTTATAGCTGACCCAAAATTAGGTGAACAACATATTTAAGCAAAATACTGTAAATGCAATAGTTTTCAAGTTACAACTGATTTACTCAATAGTGACAACCTGAAAATAGCTATTGCTCAGCTATGCCATGAGCTATAAGTCTGTAATTTCACGACGTTTTAGCTGACCCAAAAGTAGGTGAACAACATATTTTAACAAAATACTCCAAATGCACTGTTTTTCAAGTTACAAGTCATTTACTCAACAGTCAGTACCTGAAAATAGCTATTGCTCAGTTGTGCCATGAGCTACAGGTCTGTAATTTCACTATGTTATAGCTGACCCAAAAGTAGCTGAATAACATATTTACACAAATTTCTGTAAATGCAATACTTTTCCAATTACAACTGATTTACTCAACAGTGTGAACTTCAAAGTAGCTATTACTCAGCTATGCAATGAGCCACAGGTCTGGAACTTCACTATGTTATAGCTGACTCCGAAATAGGTGAATAACATATTGAAACAAAATACTCTAAATGTAATACTTTTGAAGTTATAAGTAATTTACTCAACAGTGATAACCTAAAAGTAGCTATTACTCAGCTATGCCATGAGCTACAGGTCTGAAATTTTACTATGTTATAGCTGACATAAAAGTAGCTGAATAACATATTTATACAAAATTCTGTAAATGCAATAGTTTTCAAGTTACAATTGATTTTACTCATGATGGAAGTTACTGAAAAGCCCAAAAGTAGCTATTACTCACTTAGCTATTGAGACAGACACCCAAGTTACTCACCACGTTGTAGCTATGAAAAAAGTATCTGAATAACATATTTTAACAAAATGCTCTAAATGCAACACTTTTCAAGTTATAAGTGATTTAGTGCATGATTTCATGACTTTTAATGCATTTTAGACATTTTTATCTACCACAGGCCTAATTTAGACATAAAGCCTACCAAAAAGATAGGGTGGCGAGTCCTCTAGCATACCAAGCCACCTGCCAAATATGAAAGAAATCTGGAAAGAAATGTGGACTGTAGGTCGCTAACAAGCAATATTCCACATTTTAGACATTTTTGTCTACCACAGGCCTAATTTAGACATAACGCCTACCAAAAAGATAGGGTGGCGAGTCCTCTACCATATCAAGTCACCTGCCAAATATGAAAGAAATCCGGAAAGAAATGTGGACTGTAGGTCGCTAACAAGAAATCTCTGCGGACGCGGACGAGGGCGCGGACGACAACGATGATGAATCCATAGTATCCCCGCTTCGCGTCGGGGATACAATTAGCAGGTGTTCTGGATTAAAATTTTTCAAAATATTTGTAATCAAAATGTAATTATATCCCCAGACGAAAGTCGGGGATATATTGGATTCAGGTCCGTCGCGCCGCCGCCGTAGAAATTTCCTTGTGGACGCGATAACTCAAAAACAAATTAATATTTTTTTTTCAAACTTGGTACACATGTTAAGGGTGCCCAAAGGAAGATCCCTATTTTAAGGTGACCTTAAACTCCCAGTAAAAAAGAACTTACGGCCACCTTAAGGTCAGAAATTGGACTTTTGGCCACTTAGAGCCCTGTAGGTCACAAACTATGATGCTCAGCTGGCTGAAATTTTACCTGACAACACATTAATATGTTCTTAGTACATGTGCCGAAAATCACGACTTTAAGTTGAGGAGAAAATTGTCCTTGAGGCCCATAAATACCCCCACTTAGGGATTTTTTGCTATACTTTTCACATATTTTGCCCTATAATTTGGAAGTGGTAATTCTGATGAGTCTCAAACTGTGCTAGGTATAACTTTGATATGTAATCCTTGTCTGTAGAAAATTTTAGGGCTGTAGGTTTACCCAAAGGGGTCGACTTAAGGTCTCAAAAGTGCCCACAGAGACCCAATTTATGCACTTTTTGCCACTTTCAAGCACTGTAGCTTTCAAACTATGTCTCTCATCTAAGTTAAATATCATCTGGGAATATATCTATGTGTTTTCTTATATGTGCCCCAACATTTATGCCTTTAATGGACAGTTAACCTGTGTATCAGGACCATAAACACCCACCCGAGTGACCCTTATAAGACATTTTTCACATCTTTTTCCCTGTAACTTGGAAATTGTAAGTCTGAGAAGTTTCAAACTGTATTAGATATATATTCTGTGTGTAATCTTAGTATGTAACAGATTTTAAGTCTGAAGCTTTAATTTTGAAGGTCAAATTGAGGTCTCTAAAAGGCTCCCAAAGACCCAATATTTGGACTTTTTGCTACTTTTAAGCCCTGTGACTGTCAAACTATGTGACTGGTAGAGCTCAAATCCTATCTGGGAAGATATTAGTATGTTATTTATATATGTGCCAAAAATTAAGGCTTTAAGAAGACATTTAACCTGTGTATGAGGACCATAAATCCCCACCCGAGTGACCATTTTTAGACATTTTTCACATATTTTGCCCTGTAACTTGGAAATGGTAAGTCTAAGAAGTTTCAAACTGTATTAGATGCATATTCTATGTGTAATCTTAGTATGTGACAAATTTTAAGTCTGAAGCTTTAATTTGAAGGCCACATTTAGGTCTCTAGAAGGCCCCATAAAGACCCAGTATTTGGACTTTTTGCCAATTTTAAGGCCTGTGACTGTTAAACTATGTGACTGATAGAGCTGAAATCTCATCTGGGAATACATTATTATGTTCTTTTTACATGTGCCAAAAATCAAGGCTTCAAGTAGACATTTAACCTGTGTATGAGGACCTTAAACACCCACCTGAGTGACCCTTTTAAGACATTTTTCACATATTTTGCTCTGTAACTTGGAAATGGTAAGTCTGAGAAGTTTCAAACTTTATTAGATACATATTCTATGTGTAATCTTAGTATGTAACAAATTTTAAGTCTGAAGCTTTAATTTGAAAGCCACATCGAGATCTCTAAAAGGCCCACAGAGACCCAATATTTGGACTTTTTGCCACCTTTAAGCCCTGTGACTGTTAAACTATGTGATTGATGGAGCTGAAATCCCATCTGGGAATGCATTATTATGTCCTTTTTACATATGGCGAAAATCAAGGTTTTTAGTAGACATTTAACCTGTGTATGAGGGCCATAGACACTCGCCCAAGTGCCTTTTTGGACATTTTTTCCGTATTTTGCCCTGTTATTTGGAAATGCTTAGTGTGACAAGTCTTAAACTGTATTATATATAATTTTTGTTTGTTATGTATGTCCCCCAAAAAGTTTCAGATCTGTAGTTTAATTGCTAAGGTCTCTTTAACAATTGTAAAATGCCCACAGAAACCCAATTTATGGACATTATGCCACTTTAAAGCCCAGTAACTGTCAAACTATGTGGGTTATAGAGCTGAAATCTTTGAATTTTTAAAAGGAAATGCCTGTCTATTTAAATTTTGAATATTAATAATGTTATGGCTATCTTAGTCTTTTAAGAACTTATTTTTGTGTGTTATACCTCTGCTTGCTGAGTTTTTAACTTTTTAAAATGAAACTGGTTAAACGCCGGTTAAACATATTCAAGTAGACAAAATGGACACTTTAAGTGAGCTTTAAGTCCCAATATTAATGAAATTATATCCATATGTAGTAAAACTAGGGGATTTTTAACCCTCAACTAGCCCAGTTTTATTCAACTTGCCTCAGTTAATTTTGACACAGCTCCTACAGTTATGAACTCATTTCAGTTGATAATCACATACTTAAAATTCTCAATTCTTTTTGTATTTGAGTACCCCTTTTATATAGATTGTTTGTTTACCATTTATGCTGTAGCACTCCATCTCTTTGAGAGAACATGTAAACTGTGTAAAAAAGATGTAGAAGATGAGATACATTTTGTTTGTGTTTGTCCAGCTTTAGAGCTGATTCGTATGAAATATTTCAAAATTTTAAATATAGATAAATCTGAATTATTAATAGATCAATTATCAAGGGTATTAACTCATATGAATGTCAATATGGTTATTAATTTTATTTTTGATTTGTGGCAAGAAAGAAAAAGTAAATTATATTGTTAATTTTTATGTATTGAATTGCTGTCTTTATTTACTGTATCTTACCTCAAAATATGTTTGCTCTGTTTGTTATTAACTCTCTATTTAAAGTGACTTATAAGCCCATATAGGGCTGGGTATTACTTCAATAGTTTTTGTATAATCCTTGTCAACATAATACATGTCACTATAATAAACTAATAAACTAAACTAAGTCCCAACCCACATCCCCCACCCGGATTCCCCCCACCCACCTCTGGGACCTCCAGCTATATTGAGTGACACTAAATAAACAAAGGTATTTAATGATATCAGATGAGAAACAAAGACCTCAATGGGGTTGCAGATCTTGTGTAATAGTGAGAGAGGTGTGGAGAAGGGGAGAGGGGTGGGGGTGGGAGGTGGTGGGCTTCATTACATATAACACAAAGGGGAGTCAGAACTGAGATTGTGTCACATATTTAGGTTGCATATATATGGACCACATATATAGGTATAGAGGAAATGAATAACTGAAAACAATTTGCAAATTCTAAAAATAATATAATAAAATAATAATATAAATAATTTTTTTTTAAATAATATTTTATTTGTGAACAAATATAGAAACAGATATGCGCTTTTGGGATTATGAATTTTAGAATGGACATTGAATCATCAATCATTTAAATACTTTGAAGGAAGATTGAAAAGTATGATGAGTTGAGTTAAAAATAATATTTTATTTGTCAACAAATATAGAAACAGATATGCTCTTTTGGGATTATTATTTTAGAATGGACATTCAATCATCAATCATTTAAATACTTTGAAAATAGGTTTAGAGTTATCATTGCAGGAAGATTGAAAATATAATTTGAGTTATGTATTCGGCGTCTGGGGATACACCATCTTCCTTGGAAGATATAAACAGAGTAGATTGATGTGCTGAAGTTCATATAATAATGGGTAATTATGTTTTTAAAAATTCCCGATCAAAACCTGTGGCGTGAGTGATGACCTGTCTGGGGATATGTTGGCGCCGAGTTGGCCCAATCTAGTTAACTTTATATTTGCTTATATATATCACAATGTCGCATTGTATCATGGGACAAGAAAAAAATATATAAAATGAATATATTATTCAGAAATATTGAAGAAAAATCAGCAATTGTTTGCGAATTTGTTATGCTAATTGGACCAATGCATAGACAGTGGGCGAAAATAGGAGAAAAAAGGTTGAAACTGCGGAAAATAATCCACATAAATTTCATACAGCAAAAAGAACTAATCTACAAAATATATTCCTCTATTTCCATTAATAAATCTCATAATATTTGTAGGTTAATATACAGTAGTCACATAAAGTAATTTTCGCTACTTCCTGGTTTCTGTGTTGCATACGTAGATTGTTTATCCACTATCAGCTGCGGAAGTTTCCTTGCAGACATGCGCACTCGGAACTACGACGAGGCTTATTGTCGAACACTTGAGGGAGGCTTAAAAGGAAGCAATTGTTTTCCCTTTTTAAAGTCAAAATATAATGTCATTAAAAACAAACAGATAAAGCAAATAAACTATTAAAATGCTGCAAGACTTCTACGATTTTATTTCAACAGAATATTCAAATTTGGGTTTGAAAATACAGAAAAGATACTGGCATTTGTAAGTTTGATCCTTAAGTCGTTCACATAGTATTGCCACTTTCATTGGGATCAACAAGATGAAACATTTGTTATAAGATGATCAATTGGTGGTGGTGGACCAATTCACGCCCGGGTACCAATTCAGGCCCACCCCCAATTTTCTATTGAACAAACTTTTTACACAGATTTTATATAAGTGTAATCAGCATTTCGAGTACGCACGCATGAAGAAATTATCCCTTCTTCCGTTTCGGGATAAACAAATCTATGTAGATCTGAACCAGGAAGTGATTTTTACATTATAAAAATGGAAATAATATATATTTTCTTGTATGACACACTAAGCATAATTAAGCGTCCCTGAAAAGGCGCTTATTTGGTTTCGCGTCAGTTTCCTCGCCGCCGCATTATGGTCTCTCTTGAATATCTCCCTTATTATTGCAAGCTTTTAAACCATATTTGGCAGTTATATACCTTAGGCGTGGGAAAATTTTTCCACATGCTTAAATTTGACCTTTGATCTTTATCAAGGTCACATAATCAAAAAATAGTTTTTTCGGGTACACCCGCCCGTCATCGCAGTTCAGGAAAATCTACTGACCACAGAGGCTTGTAACGTCATACATGTGTTCATACTATCAAAAACGCGAGCTGATTAGATTTTGGGAGCAATCCGATGAAAATTGACCGATTTATGGGCGATTTTCTCACAGGTACCAATCAGAAAGCTTAAAATTCATGTGAACCCCCCTATTATCTTCTTAAGTATTGCATTTAGAGCCATAAAATGTATTGGGAGGTAGTAGGAAACCATATGTGGAGAGTCTAGAAAGCAAGTCAAATTTCCCCCCCGACCTTCCCTGTAGGGGTCAAACTGGGGTCATAAAATAGCCAATTACATCTTTTCCCCTTATATCTCCTTTATTCTTGCTTCTAGAGCTTGAGAATGTATTAAGAGGTATTGGGAAACCATATGTGAAGAGTCTAGATAGCCGGTCATATTTACCCCCAGACTCTCCCTTATGGGTCAAACTGGGGTCATAAAATAGCCGATTTTGTGTTTTTGCCTTTTATCTCCTTTATTCTTGCTTTTAGAGCTTTAGAATGTATTAAGAGGTATTGGGAAACCTTATGTGAAGAGTCTAGATAGCTGGTCAGATTTACCCCCGGATCCCCCCTTATTGGTCAAACTGGGGTCATAAAATAGCCAATTTTGTGTTTTTGCCTTATATCTCCTTTATTCTTGCTTTTACAGTTTTAGAATGTATTAAGAGGTATTGGGAAACCTTATGTGATGAGTCTCAATAGCCGGTCAGATTTACTCCCGCATCCCCCCTTATGGGTCAAACTGGGGTCATAAAATAGTCGATTTTGTGTTTTTGCCTTTTATCTCCTTTATTCTTGCTTTTACAGCTTTAGAATGTATTAAGAGGTATTGGGAAACCCGATGTGAAGAGTCTAGATAGCTGGTCAGATTTACCCCTGGACCCCCCCTTATGGGTCAAACTGGGGGTCATAAAATACTTAAAAGTAGCTGATTTTGTGTTTTTGCCTTATATCTCCTTTATTCTTGCTTTTAGAGTTTATAATGTATTAAGAGGTATTAGGAAACCTTGTGTGAAGAGTCTAGGTAGCTAGTCAGATTTACCCCCGGACCCCCCCATATGGCTCAAACTGGGGTCATAAAATAGCCGATTTTGTGTTTTTGCCTTTTATCGCCTTTATTCTTGCTTTTACAGTTTTAGAATGTATTAAGAGGTATTGGGAAACCTTATGTGAAGAGTCTAGATAGCTGGTCAGATTTACCCCCGGATCCCCCCTTGTGGGTCAAACTGGGGTCATAAAATAGCCGATTTTGTGTTTTTGCCTTTTATCTCCTTTATTCTTGCTTTTAGAGCTTTAGAATGTATTAAGAGGTATTGGGAAACCATATGTGAAGAGTCTAGATAGCTGGTCAGATTTACCCCCGGATCCCCCCTTATTGGTCAAACTGGGGTCATAAAATAGCCAATTTTGTGTTTTTGCCTTATATCTCCTTTATTCTTGCTTTTACAGTTTTAGAATGTATTAAGAGGTATTGGGAAACCTTATGTGATGAGTCTCAATAGCCGGTCAGATTTACTCCCGCATCCCCCCTTATGGGTCAAACTGGGGTCATAAAATAGTCGATTTTGTGTTTTTGCCTTTTATCTCCTTTATTCTTGCTTTTACAGCTTTAGAATGTATTAAGAGGTATTGGGGAAACCCGATGTGAAGAGTCTAGATATCTGGTCAGATTTATCCCCGAACCCCCCCTTATGGGTCAAACTGGGGGTCATAAAATACTTAAAAATAGCTGATTTTGTGTTTTTGCCTTATATCTCCTTTATTCTTGCTTTTAGAGCTTTAGAATGTATTAAGAGGTGTTGGGAAACCATATGTGAAGAGTCTAGATAGCTGGTCAGATTTACCCCCGGACCCCCCCATATGGGTCAAACTGGGGTCATAAAATAGCCAATTTTGTGTTTTTGCCTCTTATCTCATTTATTCTTGCTTTTACAGTTTTAGAATGTATTAAGAGGTATTGGGAAACCTCATGTGAAGAGTCTAGATAGCTGGTCAGATTTACCCCCGGATCCCCCATTGTGGGTCAAACTGGGGTCATAAAATAGCCGATTTTGTGTTTTTGCCTTTTATCTCTTTTATTCTTTTAGAGTTTTAGAATTATTGAGAGGTATTGGGAAACCTTATGTGAAGAGTCTAGATAGTTGGTCAGATTTACCCCCGGCCCCCACCCCCCACCCCTTTTATGAATCAAACTGGATTCATCAAATAGCCGATTTTGTGTTTTTGCCTTATATCTATTTTATTCTTGCTTTTAGAGATTTACAATGTATTCAGGTATTGGGACACCTTATGTGAAGAGTCTAGATAGCTGGTCAGATTTATTAGATAGATGTGTTCAAAGAATTGTGTCATAAACTTCTTGCCTTTCTAGAGGCTCACATTTTACTATGCCTTTTTCTAAAATGTAAATAGATATATGGCATTTATAAAGCACTGTTACTCTTTAATTAAGTAGTTTTATGGTGTAAGTTTCGACCTATTATAAGTATTGATGCTTTATGCATTCTTAGCCAGAGCATTTATTCAATTAACTTTTCGCAATTTAAAAACAAAATACAGCTTAAATTTTTCTTTCATGTTAATGCATGAACTTCCACACTGTCTGTTTAACTTTCACTTCTTCTCTCAGCACTGCATGTTTTTATTTTCGAAAACCTTTTTCTACTGTATATTATATTGCAGTGAACCTTTTTGGGACGCTTAGTTTTTGTTAGCAAAAACATTTTTCTAGTTACTCTTATTTTGATTAATGCAGTAACGACGTGGCTTGACTTGGTCATAGTCGGTCGTGAGTGTTGCAATTACGACGCGTCGGCTGATACATAATAAAAATCGATTTTTCATCAAAACCTTTATAGCACACCAAAATATTACCTACCTTATAAAATCTTATGATAATTAGTGTTTTTAAAGAAAGCAATCACATTTTTAAGTTGTCACGGCTTTCAAGTGGAAACAACAATGGCTGCTTCCCTCAATTTTTTAACCGCAAATATAAATTCTCACGAGATTCAGTACTTTATTGGCTAGGGTCAAAGATCAAATTACAAATATTCGTTTTTTATTTAAAAGCGGCTAATTAATAAAGTATATTTCTTCTGAAGTCCTTGATCAACATTAGTACGACTTTCGTCGGTTCACCGTCGCCTATTAGTTCTGACGTGTCGACTCTAGTATTTCTTCACGACTTACAGCACTAATTTTGATATTTATTATCAGCGCAGCTTGTCAAAAATGAATATGTTATTAATCTGGAAATTTTTCAAAATATTATAAATATCTCAATTTTTTAAAATATGGCATTCTAGCCAACCTTGCCTACTAGTGTTGGTATCGAATAATAATATGTATATCGATATCAAACCATATTTTTGCTTCTGTATCGATCGATATTGAAATATTGGGTCATGGGTGTTTTCCGAGAAAGAGCTTCCAAACCCTTTCACGAGTTTTAGAAGTTTCCCGAAAGGTAAACAAATATGGTGTTTTCGGTTTAGCGGTAAGTGAAATATGACAAAAAATGATAGGAAAACCAATATATTTCTTAACTTTTATATTTTATTAATATTTACATGGAAAACAGCTTAATTGCATCTATTTAGTAGTATGTTCCGATATTGATATTGTACCTTACATTATCGATATCAGTATATTTAGCATGGATTGATAAATATTTCAATATCGATAAACAATACCAGTACTATTGCCTACCCAGTATGTATAATTCACTTGTAAAAAAAGGGGGGTGGGGGAGGTGGGGGGGTAGAAAAATATAGTTAAGTGGAGCAACATAGTCCCATCGGTGGTGGACTTTTGTACTCCCTGGCTGACCTTAAACAATTTAAGGAGACTCAAGGTCATTAACATACTGACATTAATGCATAATAAAACTAATGAGTAATGTAAAAAAAAGAATAGTAGGAAAATAGTACAAAAATATTGTACTATAATTATCTTTTGAGTGGATATTAAGTGCTATAAAAATTGATTTCAGTAAGAATCAAGAGTCTATATATAGTAAAAAAAAAAAAAAAATTGGATTATGATGTAATAAAATCAATCAGAAGCTGTCTAAAATACCTTTCCAATGATGTATATAATATTTTTGTAAGTTACATATTCTAGAAATATAGAAGAAAAATAAGTACTTTCTGGCAAATTTAACATCATTTAAGCTACAACTGGGCGAAAATAGAGGATTTAATGTTAAAACTGCTGTTTCTCACATAAATTCCATATTCATCACAGACTAATGTTTGTAGTAAATAAGTGCATATATATAATAATCACATAAATTATGTTTTCACTACTTCCTGGTTCTTCTGTCGCAGATGTTTTTATGTCAGCTGACTTGTCAGTCAGCTGACATTATGTCATCACTCTGCGGCGTGGGCGTGGGCGTACGCGTCCGCGTGAACAACTTCTTCTCCAAAACTACAAGGCCTAGAGACATGCTGTTTTTTTTAAAAGATACCTTATCTATCGAGGATGAAAAATTGTTCAAGGCATGCAAATCTGTCTGTTCGTCTGTTTGCTAGAGACATTACAAGGGGGGTACCCCCACCAAAAGTGTGAAAATTTCAACTTTTTATCACAATTTTCTCAGTGACTATTGCAGGGATTTCTCTCGTATCTTGCATATATGTACTAGGCCAGAGGTAGATTCTCTTGTGTGAGTATGAGACCTGGATCTGTCTTACTTTTTTTTTAATAAATGTTTTTAATAATTTTTAATGCATTAAAATTCATGAAATCATGCACTAAATCACTTATAACTTCAAAAGTGTTGCATTTACAGCATTTTGTGAAAATATGTTGTTCAGCTACTTTTTTCATAGCTACAATATGGTGAGTAAGTTGGGTGTCTGTCTCAATAGCTAAGTGAGTAATAGCTACTTTTGGGCTTTTCAGTAACTTCCATTATGAGTAAAATCACTTGTAACTTAAAAACTATTGCATTTAGAGAATTTCGTATAAATATGTTATTCAGCTACTTTTGGGTCAGCTATAACATAGTGAAATTTCAGACCTGTAGCTCATGGCATAGCTGAGTAATAGCTACTTTTAGGTTATCACTGTTGAGTAAATCGCTTATAACTTGAAAACTATTGCATTTAGAGAATTTCGTATAAATATGTTATTCAGCTACTTTTGGGTCAGCTATAACATAGTAAAATTTCAGACCTGTAGCTCATGGCATAGCTGAGTAATAGCTACTTTTAGGTTATCACTGTTGAGTAAATCACTTATAACTTGAAAAGTGTTGCATTTAGAGCATTTTGTTAAAATATGTTATTCAGCTACTTTTTTCATAGCTACAATATGGTGAGTAAGTTGGGTGTCTGTCTCAATAGCTAAGTGAGTAATAGCTACTTTTGGGCTTTTCAGTAACTTCCATCATGAGTAAAATCACTTGTAACTTAAAAACTATTGGATTTAGAGAATTTCGTATAAATATGTTATTCAGCTACTTTTGGGCCAGCTATAACATAGTAAAATTTCAGACCTGTAGCTCATGACATAGCTGAGTAATAGCTACTTTTAGGTTATCACTGTTGAGTAAATCACTTATAACTTGAAAACTATTGCATTTAGAGTATTTTGTTTCAATATGTTATTCACCTATTTTGGGGTCAGCTATAACATAGTGAAGTTTCAGACATGTGGCTCATTTCATAGCTGAGTAATAGCTACTTTGAAGTTCTCACTGTTGAGTAAATCAGTTATAATTGGAAAACTATTGCATTTACAGAAATTTGTGCAAATATGTTATTCAGCTACTTTTGGGTCAGCTATAACATAGTGAAATTATAGACCTATAGCTCATGGCACAACTGAGCAATAGCTATTCTCAGGTACTGACTGTTGAGTAAATCAGCTATAACTTGAAAAATATTGCATTTGGAGTATTTTGTTAAAATATATTGTTCACCTACTTTTGGGTCAGCTATAACATAGTGAAATTACAGACCTATAGCTCATGGCATAGCGGAGCAATAGCTATTTTCAGGTTCTCACTATTGAGTAAATCAGTTGTAGCTTGAAAACTATTGCATTTACAGTAGTTTGCTTAAATATGTTGTTCACCTACTTTTGGGTTAGCTAGAGATTTCACCATTACTGCTCTGATGAAAAAAAATATTATAGCTAGCTTTCTTAAGTTTATATATTAATAACCATAAAATGTTGTCTGGGAATATTTTTGGCCTCATTTTGAGAAACAAGATGGCCGCCACAGGTGTTTTTTGTCAGTCATGAAAAGTGCTTATATCTCCCTTATTATTGATCCTAGAGGTTTGGGATGATAAACCAACCTGTAGGAAATCATGGGGTGGGAATCTTTTGATGTGGTCAGATTTGACCTTCAATGACCCCTCCTTCAAGGTCAAACAAGGATAGCCAAACTTAAAAGTGCTTATAACTCACTTATTATTGGTCCCAGAGGTTTGGGATGGTAAACAGACAGGAAATCATGGGCTGTGAATCTGTTGATATGGTCTGATTTGACCTTGGAACCCTCCTTCAAGGTCAAATGAGGATAGCCAAAATTGAAAGTGCCTACAACTCACTTATTATTGGTGACAGAGATTTGGGATGGTAAACCATCCCATAGGAAATCATTGGCTCGGAATCTTTTGGTATGGTCAGATTTGACCTTTGGACCCCTCCTTCAAGGTCAAATGAGGACAGCCAAGCTTAAAAGTGCTTATAACTCATTTATAATTGGTCCTAGAGGTTTGGAATGGTAAACCATAGGAAATCATTGGCTGGGAATGTATTTGTGTGGTTAGATTTGACCTTGGACCCCTTCTTCAAGGTCGAACGAGGATATTGCATTTGTAGTATTTCTTTAAATATGTTTTAACCTATTTTTTACACTTAAACAATTACCTTGTTATTTTCCTTCATAATACCATTTACAGGGCACAACTTTTTTATCCTTTTCTTCTGTCAGCTTCGGAATTTCTTTCGAACTTGCTGTTCAGTTACCATTTACTGTATTTCTGTACAGCCCTTTTCCTGATAATTATTCTGTCCTCTAATCACCTTCACAAATCAAAAACACTCAGTCAGCTGACACAGTGCCCGTTCACGGGCACTCTCCTCTTGTTTGTTTATCCCGATACCTTCCCATGATCCTTTGCGCAGATCGAGATGCTGATTAGGCTTATTGGTTGAATAAAAATGGATTGGATGGTTTATTTCTGTATTGAAGTAATATTTTAATGTTTAGTTAAAAAAAATTAAAAACATAACTACTTGGGACACATTCTATTGGAATTTTTGTAGTATAAAGATTAAAGAAGAGGGTGTTTGTTTATTTGGAATTTCAAATCAAGTTTGCCATTTGCAGTAAAGCTGTCAAGGCAGCCCGATTGGCTTAATGAGCATATCAACATTACGATCATCTACTATAGAACAAAATAAATAAAATGTGAACACTTCCTATTTGAGACTGGTTTCCAAGTCAGCGGTCAGTACTAAAACTTATATTAGACAAACCATTGGCAAAAAAGTAACAGTGTGGCTTCAGAACAGTCAAAGATGGATAAGAAAACAGTCACTTTCAGAACCGCTAATGGAAACTGCTTACAAATTATTGCTTTAAGACCCGTCATAAACAAAATCTCCTTCATTTTGATGTCTTTTACATTAAATGTATATACGTTAGTTCAGTTTAAATAAATGGCAAATGTTCATTTCTGTTAATTTTGCCTACATGAGAGCCATTTAAAGCATATGACTGACCAATATTTAAAAAGAAAGGTTTTTATGACCATGCAGACCACATAAAAAGGCAAAAAATACATTGTTTATAGAAGAAATGAGGTTTTTATGTCAGTCAGCTGACATTATGGCATCACTCTGTGGCATACGTGTCCGCGTGAACAACTTCTCCTCCAAAACTACAAGGCCTAGAGACATGCTGTTTTTTTTAAAAGATACCTTATCTATTGAGGATGAAAAAGTGTTCAAGGCATGCAAATCTGTCTGTTCGTCTATTTGCTAGAGACATTATAAGGGAGGTACCCCCACCAAAAGTGTGAAAATTTCAACACTTTATCACAATTTTCTCAGTGACTATTGCAGGGATTTCTCTCATATCTTGCATATATATACTAGGCCAGAGGTAGATTCTCTTGTGTGAGTGTGAGACCTGGATCTGTCTTATTGTTTTTTAATAAATTTTTTTAATGATCTTTAATGCATTAAAATTCATGAAATCATACACTAAATCACTTATAACTTGAAAAGTGTTGCATTTAGAGCATTTTGTTAAAATATGTTATTCAGCTACTTTTCTCAGAGCTACAACATGGTGAGTAACTTGGGTGTGTATCTCAATAGCTAAGTCAGTAATAGCTACTTTTGGACTTTTCAGTAACTTCCATCATGGGTAAAATCACTTGTAACTTGAAAACTATTGGATTTAGAGAATTTTGTGTAAATATGTTATTCAGCTATTGGGTCAGCTATAACTTAGTAAAATTTCAGACCTGTAGCTCATGGCATAGCTGAGTAATAGCTACTTTTAGGTTATCACTGTTGAGTAAATCACTTATAACTTGAAAACTATTGCATTTAGATTATTTAGTTTCAGTATGTTATTCGCCTATTTTGGGATCAGCTATAACATAGTAAAATTAAAACTGTTGCATTTGCAATATTTTATTTAAATATGTTTTTAACTTACTTTTTACACCTTAACAGTTACCTTCTTACTTTCCTTCTGAACACCATTTCCAGGGCACAACTTGTGTGTCCTTTTCTTCTGTTACTTCTACTCTGAAACTCAAAACACACAGTCAGCTGACACAGAGCCCGTTCATAGGCACTGATTGCTTGTTTAAAATTGCTTGCCTCAGAGACCAACTTTACTGCTGAATGATCAATAACACCTGGGTTTCTTAATGGGTTGAGTAATCTTAATGTTTTTTTGCTTTAAATTTAATATCTTATGATAACAGAATATGGGCTAGTCTGCAGTAGAACTTAGATTTTTTATCAAAAAAAGTGTATTACTTGTACCCAGCTATCTATATGTTAATAATTCTGCAGTAGGTTAGCAAATGACTTAACACTCTTCTCAGACCGTGGTAAGTAAGGTTTATTTATGCTAATATTTTCGATATACATGCATGGTACTATAAAGTAACAGAAAAGTTGAAAGTACAGGAAGCCAGCTTAAACTTTTTCGAAAATTTCAAAATTTTACTTACAGGTGGAAACCAGAGAGAACTTGCTCGTCAAAAACAGATTAAGAAAGATAAAGGAAAAGGAAAAGCAGCAGCAGAACAGGCTGGCAACAAGGGAACAAATCTACAGACCCGTCAGCAAAGGTAGGAACTGATACAAGTTTTCAAATAGCTGGGGCTTTTTTGTTTGATATTTTACAAAAAAGTAAATGACACCCCTCACATTTTCTTCCTTTTAAAAACATAATTTTGCCAAAATTATTTCTTGTTAAAGAAACAGATCGATGTAGTTGCTTGAAATAACCCTTGAAAAATTGTGGCTAGAGAGGCTAGTTGTAGTCAGCAGAGTCTATTCACTAGCACCATGCTTGTTGATCAATCGATATCCTGCATAATTAAACGTCCCTTGAGAAGGAGGCGTTTATTGGTTTCACTCCTGTTTTCAGAGAGCCTGCACCACCACAAGTTATCACCGTTTACATAAGATATATCCAATTGATTTTTAACCAACAACCGTTGAAGACTGTGCGTATATTGTTTTTACCCAGCAGGCTGTATTTCAGAAATCATAAGGTGTAGGATGTTGATACATTTTATTTGATACTTTGATCTGACCTTTGACCATGCCGTAGTGATCTTGACTGTTAAAATTTTGTCCGGGCTATATCTCAGGAGCTGTGACGTTTAGGGATACTTAGTAGGGACTTTGGCTGGGAGTTGAGATGTCACTTCGGTGTGACCTTTGACCTAGCACTACCAGAATGTTTTCTTCTGTCATATTTGGAACATATTTCTCTTATGACAAAGACATGTAGATTGCTGCCACATATGAGACATATTTATTTATATGTTTCAAAGTCAAAAAAGATGTTCATACCCCCCAGAAAAAACCTTTATTTTGCACTTAAGTTGGTCCTCGGGGTTTGGAATTTATAACAACTTACAGAAAATCAAATTTTAAAAAGGTGCCATTTGATCTTAGATTCCTGCTTCAAGGTTAGAGAGGGTCTTTGTACTAACAAGGCCTAATATCAGTAAAGAAGTTTTCATCATTGCACCCATAAGCAACACTGAAGGTGTTGGGTCTTGACACAAGTATGTGCTCTGTTAAGTGTTCTTTTTGGTAGTAGGGGATTGTTATGACAAAACAATTAATATTTTTATAATGATGTTGACTTCCATTTCAAGGTCAAACAGAGTGGACCTACCACAAAGGCCCCATACTTTTGTATCTCACTTACAAGAATCATCTGTATATGACACTGAATTTGTCCTTTTCAAAATACCTTGCAAAGATATTTCCCATTTTAAATGTGTGCTGGTAGTTTCACCATATCATTGACAATTGTACAAAGTATCTGTATTTGTTCATTTCATATATGTCACAGCTGATTTTGATTTTCTTAAACAGTCTGACCACTACTAGTGGAATTTCATTCAAACACTGTCCACTTAGTGGTGAGTAGGTTAAGCCATCGATTTTTATTGCATAAAAATGTACTTACATAATCCCAACAATTGCTGGAATGCAGCCCTGAGGTCTCCTGAAAGTCTATTTTACTATTCTCATTCCGTTTTGAATGGGCCACAAATATAAAGTGTTGTGAAATTGCTGATTGCAGCATTGGAGTTATTTTGTTATTTTGTTTACAGGGATGCTGATATAATGCGGCAAAAACAAGAAAAAGCTGCAGCAAAGAAAGAAAACGAAAAGGGCGCAGCTGGTGGAAAGTAACACTGGAGTTTCAACAGCAGGGACAGAACTGCCAGAGCATTGTGTAATGGCTACTTCAAAGTGATGGATTCGTTAATTTAAAAGTGCAGATTTTCACATAATTGGAAGAAGTTGAATACAGCATGTTTCAAAGATTGCTTTCATCCCACTGGGAATTGGTTGTATCGATAGACTGTAATGGCATGTCCTTTATAAAGCATTGTTTTGAAGATTAATATTTTTAATATGATTTTAAATACATAACTTTTGAAATAATGCACTTTTAGCACTTAATACCATGTACTCTCACTGGTAGTTTTCAACAGTTTTTAAATAGTTTGCTGTACAATTATACAAGATGTGTTGTATTGAGATAGTAGTGTGATACGATGCCTGATTTGGTACTTCTTTATTCTTTTGGTTGCTCAGTCTGTCCCTGCTTGTTATTTTAAATAGGACAGGACTTATCTGTATTAAATATGTAAATAAATGAATCATTCATCAGTTTGTTCACATTTACTCAGTTTAGAAAGTTATGCTTTGCTACAAGGGTGTTTGTGCTTCAGTTTGTACTATCTCCCGCCGGGCTTTAGCCCCGGCGGGAGATTATGAAATGATGCCTGTGTGTGCGTGCGTGCGTGCGTGCGTGTGTGCGTGCGTTAGTTAGTCACGCAGATTCCTCCAAAACTACTACAGCTACAGATTTTTTGTAAATTAATTGTCCCAATGAATTTTCACGCCCTCGAAAATTTTTTTGGTTTTATGGACTTAGGCCTAACGATAAGTGAGTAATAGCTATCTTAGCTACTTGGAGTAAAGGGCTCATAACTCAAAAACTATTGCAGAAACAACTTTTTCTTCAAATATGTTGTTCAGCTACTTTGTCCTTAGCTATAAGATGGTACATAGTTTGGGGTCCCATTGCATGCCATAAGTGAGTAATAGCTATTTTCTCATTTGTAGCTAAATAACAAAAGGAGTAAATGTCAAATATCTTCCAAAGTATTAGAGTTACAGAAATCTTTTCAAATATGTTGTTCATCTACTTTTTGGTAAGCTATCACATGGTAAAGTTTCAGACCTGTTGCACCTTGGATAGCTGAGCAATAGCTACTTTGAAATTCTGATTGTTGAGTAAAGCCATTGTAACTCCAAAACCATTGCAGTTAGAGTGTTTCCCTAAAATATGTTGTTCAGCTACTTTGTCCTTAGCTATAAGATGGTACATAGTTTGGGGTTCTATTGCATGCCATTAGTGATTAATAGCTATTTTCTCATTTGTAGCTAAATAACAGAAGAAGTAAATGTCAAATATCTTCAAAAGTATTAAAGTTAGGGAAATCTTTTCAAATATGTTGTTCATCTACTTTTTGGTAAGCTATCACATAGTAAAGTTTCAGACCTGTGGCACCTTGGATAGCTGAGTAATAGCTACTTTGAAATTCTGATTGTTGAGTAAAGCCATTGTAACTCCAAAACCATTGCAGTTAGAGTGTTTCCCTAAAATATGTTGTTCAGCTACTTTGTCCTTAGCTATAAGATGGTACATAGTTTGGGGTTCTATTGCATGCAGTAAGTGAGTAATAGCTATTTTCTCATTTGTAGCTAAATAACAGAAGAAGTAAATGTCAAATATCTTCAAAAGTATTAAAGTTAGGGAAATCTTTTCATATATGTTATTCATCTACTTTTTGGTAAGCTATCACATAGTAAAGTTTCAGACCTGTTGCACCTTGGATAGCTGAGTAATAGCTACTTTGAAATTCTGACTGTTGAGTAAAGCCATTGTAACTCCAAAATTATTGCAGTTAGACTGTTTTCCTAAAATATGTTGTTCAGCTACTTTGTCCTTAGCTATAAGATGGTATATAGTTTAGGGTTCTATTGCATGCCATAAGTGAGTAATAGCTATTTTCTCATTTGTAGCTAAATAACAAAAGGAGTAAATGTCAAATATCTTCAAAAGTATTAAAGTTAGGGAAATCTTTTCAAATATGTTATCCATCTACTTTTTGGTAAGCTATCACATGGTAAAGTTTCAGACCTGTTGCACCTTGGATAGCTGAGTAATAGCTACTTTGAAATTCTGACTGTTGAGTAAAGCCATTGTAACTACAAAACTATTGCAGTTAGAGTGTTTTCCTAAAATATGTTGTTCAGCTACTTTGTCCTTAGCTGTAAGATGGTACATAGTTTAGGGTTCTATTGCATGCCATAAGTGAGTAATAGCTATTTTCTCATTTGTAGCTAAATAACAGGAGGAGTAAATGTCAAATATCTTTAAAAGTATTAGAGTTACAGAAATCTTTTCTATATGTTATCCATCTACTTTTTGGTAAGCTATCACATAGTAAAGTTTCAGACCTGTTGCACCTTGGATAGCTGAGTAATAGCTACTTTGAAATTCTGACTGTTGAGTAAAGCCATTGTAACTCCAAAATTATTGCAGTTACAGTGTTTTCCTAAAATATGTTGTTCAGCTACTTTGTCCTTAGCTATAAGATGGTCCATAGTTTGGGGTTCTGGTGCATGCCATAAGTGAGTAATAGCTATGTTCTCGTTTGTAGCTTGAGTAAAGCCATTGTAACTCCAAAATTATTGCAGTTAGAGTGTTTTCCTAAAATATGTTGTTCAGCTACTTTGTCCTTAGCTATAAGATGGTCCATAGTTTGGGGTTCTGTTGCATGCCTTAAGTGAGTAATAACTATTTTCTCATTTGTAGCTAAATAACAGAAGAAGTAAATGTCAAATATCTTCAAAAGTATTAAAGTTAGGGAAATCTTTTCAAATATGTTGTCCATCTACTTTTTGGTAAGCTATCACATAGTAAAGTTTCAAATTTCAAAGTTTACAACTTTTGGTGGCCATCTTGAATTTTTGGGGAAAATGAAAAATAGCAAATATCTCTGAAACTGTCAGAGCGATTTCGAGCAAGTTTTGGACCCACAGTGTAGTAGAAGGGTTTCTGTTGAAACATGAAATTTTCAATTTCACATGGTAAAGCTTCAGACCCATAGCTAATTACTCACCTACTTAAAATGAGTAAATGCTAATTATCTCTAAAAGTATTGCAGAGAGCCAATTTTTATCAAATACCTCATTCACCTACTTTTGGGAGAGCTTTCACATGGTAAAGTTTCAGACCCATAGCTAATTATTCACCTACTCAAAATGAGTAAATGCTAATTATCTCTAAAAGTATTGCAGATAGCCAATTTTTCTCAGATAACTCATTCACCTACTTTTGGAAGAGCTTTCACTTGGTGAAGTTTCAGACCCATAGCTTATTACTCACCTACTCAAAATGAGTAAATGCGAATTATCTCTAAAAGTACTGCAGATAGCCAATTTTTCCCAAATACCTCATTCACCTACTTTTGGGAGAGCTTTCACTTGGTGAAGTTTCAGACCCATAGCTAATTACTCACCTACTCAAAATGAGTAAATGTGAATTATATCTAAAAGTACTGCAGATAGCCAATTTTTCTCAAATAACTCATTCACCTACTTTTGGAAGAGCTTTCACTTGGTGAAGTTTCAGACCCATAGCTAATTACTCACCTACTCAAAACGAGTAAATGCGAATTATATCTAAAAGTACTGCAGATAGCCAATTTTTCTCAAATAACTCATTCACCTACTTTGGGAAGAGCTTTCACTTGGTGAAGTTTCAGACCCATAGCTAATTACTCACCTGCTCAAAATGAGTAAATACGAATTATCTCTAAAAGTACTGCAGATAGCCAATTTTTCTCAACTAACTGATTCACCAACTTTTGGAAGAGCTTTCACATGGTGAATTTCAGACCCATAGCTAATTACTCACCTACTCAAAATGAGTAAATGTGAATTATCTCTAAAAGTATTGCAGATAGCCAATTTTTCTCAAATAACTCATTCACCTACTTTTGGGAGAGCTTTCACTTGGTGAAGTTTCAGACCTGTAGCTAATTACTCACCTAATCAAAATGAGTAAATGCTAATTATCTCTGAAAGTATTGCAGATAGCCAATTTTTCTCAAATAACTCATTCACCTACTTTGGGAAGAGCTTTCACTTGGTGAAGTTTTAGACCCATAGCTAATTACTCACCTACTCAAAAGGAGTAAATATGAATTATCTCTAAAAGTACTGCAGATAGCCAATTTTTCTCAAATAACTCATTCACCAACTTTTGGAAGAGCTTTCACATTGTGAAGTTTCACACCCATAGCTAATTATTCACCTCAAAATGAGTAAATGCGAATTATCTCTAAAAGTACTGCAGATAGCCAATTTTTCTCAAATAACTCATTCACCTACTTTTGGAAGAGCTTTCACTTGGTAAAGTTTCAGACCCATAGCTAATTACTCACCTGCTCAAAATGAGTAAATACGAATTATCTCTAAAAGTACTGCAGATAGCCAATTTTTCTCAACTAACTGATTCACCAACTTTTGGAAGAGCTTTCACATGGTGAATTTCAGACCCATAGCTAATTACTCACCTACTCAAAATGAGTAAATGTGAATTATCTCTAAAAGTATTGCACATAGCCAATTTTTCTCAAATAACTCATTCACCTACTTTTGGGAGAGCTTTCACTTGGTGAAGTTTCAGACCTGTAGCTAATTACTCACCTAATCAAAATGAGTAAATGCTAATTATCTCTGAAAGTATTGCAGATAGCCAATTTTTCTCAAATAACTCATTCACCTACTTTGGGAAGAGCTTTCACTTGGTGAAGTTTTAGACCCATAGCTAATTACTCACCTACTCAAAAGGAGTAAATATGAATTATCTCTAAAAGTACTGCAGATAGCCAATTTTTCTCAAATAACTCATTCACCAACTTTTGGAAGAGCTTTCACATTGTGAAGTTTCACACCCATAGCTAATTATTCACCTCAAAATGAGTAAATGCGAATTATCTCTAAAAGTACTGCAGATAGCCAATTTTTCTCAAATAACTCATTCACCTACTTTTGGAAGAGCTTTCACTTGGTGAAGTTTCAGACCCATAGCTAATTACTCACCTACTCAAAATGAGTTAATACGAATTATCTCTAAAAGTACTGCAGATAGCCAATTTTTCTCAACTAACTCATTCACCTACTTTTGGGAGAGCTTTCACTTGGTGAAGTTTCAGACCTGTAGCTAAGTACTCACCTAATCAAAATGAGTTAATGCTAATTATCTGTAAAAGTATTGGAGATAGCCAATTTTTCTCCAATAACTCATTCACCTACTTTGGGAAGAGCTTTCACTTGGTGAAGTTTTAGACCCACAGCTAATTACTCACTCAAAATGAGTAAATATGAATTATCTCTAAAGGTACTGCAGATAGCCAATTTTTCTCAAATAACTCATTCACCAACTTTTGGAAGAGCTTTCACATGGTGAAGTTTCAGACCCATAGCTAATTACTCACCTACTCAAAATGAGTTAATGCGAATTATCTCTAAAAGTACTGCAGATAGCCAATTTTTCTCAACTAACTCATTCACCTTCCTTTGGGAGAGCTTTCGCTTGAAGTTTCAGACTCATAGTTAATTACTCACCTACTCAAAATGAGTACATGCTAATTATGTCTAAAAGTATTGCAGATAGCCAGTATTTCTCAAATAACTCATTCACCTACATTTTGGAGAGCTTTCACATGCTAAAGTTTTTTTATGACTTTTTAAAATAATTTTTTATTCATTAAAAGTAATGAAATCATGCCCTAAATCAATTATAACTTGAAAAGTATTGCATTTAGAGCACTTTGTTAAAATATGTTACTTTTTCCATAGCTACAGCATGGTGAGTAACTTGGGTGTCTATCTCAATAGCTAAGTGAGTAATAGCTACTTTTGGATTTTTTACTAACTTCCATCATGAGTAAAATCACTTGTAACTTGAAAACTGTTGTATTTACAGAATTTTATGCAAATATGTTATTCAGCTACTTTTGGGTCAGCTATAACATAGTAAAATTCAGACCTGTAGCTCATTGCATAGCTGAGTAATAGCTACTTTTAGGTTATCACTGTTGGGTAAATCACTTATAACTTGAATACTCTTGCATTTACATTATTTAGTTGCAATATGTTATTCACCTATTTTGAAGCAGCTATAACATAGTTAAGTTCCAGACCTGTGGCTCATAGCATAGCTGAGTAATAGCTACTTTGAAGTTCTTACTCAACACTACATCATTTATAACTTGAAAAGTATTGCATTTAGAGCATTTTGTTAAGATATGATATTCACCTACTTTTTCAATAGCAACAACATGGTGAGTAACTTGGGTGTCTATCTCAATAGCTAAGTGAGTAATAGCTACTTTTGGACTTTTTACTAACTTCCATCATGAGTAAAATCAATTGTAACGTGAAAACTATTGGATTTAGAGAATTTTGTGCAAATATATTATTCACCTACTTTTGGGTCAGCTATAACATAATAAAAATTTCAGACTTCTAGCTCATGCTATGGCTGGGTAATAGCTACTTTTGCCTTTGCCGGTGGATACATTTTGCATCTGGCCACAGAAGCGTCATTGCTCTAGTTCTAATAAGTCATTCACATACTTTTGGGTGATCTACCACATACTGAAGTTGCAGAACTGTAGCTCTTTGGATAGCTGAGTAATAGCTACTAAAATGAGTAAATGTCTTTTATCTCTAAAAGTATTACAGGTAGGCAATTCCTTCTAAATAAGTCATTCACCTACTTGTGGGTGATCTACCACATAGTGAAGTTGCAGAACTGTAGCTCTTTGGATAGCTGAGTAATAGCTACTAAAATGAGTAAATGTCTTTTATCTGTAAAAGTATTACAGGTAGGCAATTTCTTCTAAATAAGTCATTTACCTACTTTTTGGTGATCTACCACATAGTGAAGTTGCAGAACTGTAGCTCTTTGGATAGCTGAGTAATAGCTACTAAAATGAGTAAATGTCTTTTATCTGTAAAAGTATTACAGGTAGGCAATTTCTTCTAAATAAGTTATTCACCTACTTTTGGGTGATCTACTGCATATTAAAGTTGTAGAACTGTAGCTCTTTGGATGGCAGAGTAATAGCTACTAAAATGAATCAATGCCTTTTGTCTTTAAAAGTATTGCAATCAAACATTAAACTTGTCACTTCTACATGTGCCTCCATCTCACAAGAAAATTTATATTCCACTATCTTTAGTACATCTTATTTATACGGCGGGAGATAAATGCATGCGTCAGAATGCTTGTTTATTGTGTTTTGGGATATATATCATTGTATATACTTTATCATGTTTCTGGATTCATGGAATTAAAATTTAATTATGTTTCGACAAAATTTATAGGGCCACTTGAAATATATAGGGCATTTTACCTGTTCACCAAAATGTGAAAGTAGTTGAATGCAACTTAAAGCATAATTATATCCCCAGACGAAAGTCGGGGATATATTGGATTCAGGTCCGTCGCGCCGCCGCCGCCGCCGTAGAAATTTCCTTGTGGACGCGATAACTCAAAAACAAATTCATATTTTTTTTTCAAACTTGCTACACATGTTAAGGGTGCCCAAAGAAAGATCCCTATTTTAAGGTGACCTTAAACTCCCAGTAAAAAAGAACTTATGGCCACCTTAAGGTCAGAAATTGGACTTTTGGCCACTTAGAGCCCTGTAGGTCACAAATTATGATGCTCAGCTGGCTGAAATTTTACCTGACAACACATTAATATGTTCTTAGTACATGTGCCGAAAATCACGACTTTAAGTTGAGGAGAAAATTGTGTTTGAGGCTCATAAATACCCCCACTTAGGGATTTTTTGCTATACTTTTCACATATTTTACCCTATAATTTGGAAGTGGTAATTCTGATGAGTCTCAAACTGCGCTAGGTATAACTTTGATATGTAATCCTTGTCTGTAGAAAATTTTAGGGCTGTAGGTTTACCCAAAGGGGTCGACTTAAGGTCTCAAAAGTGCCCACAGAGACCCAATTTATGCACTTTTTGCCACTTTCAATCACTAGCTTTCAAACTATGTCTCTCATCTAAGTTAAATATCATCTGGGAATATATCTATGTGTTTTCTTATATGTGCCCCAACATTTAGGCCTTTAATAGACAGTTAACCTGTGTATCAGGACCATAAACACCCACCCGAGTGACCCTTATAAGACATTTTTCACACCTTTTTCCCTGTAACTTGGAAATGGTAAGTCTGAGAAGTTTCAAACTGTATTAGATATATATTCTGTGTGTAATCTTAGTATGTAACAGATTTTAAGTCTGAAGCTTTAATTTTGAAGGTCAAATTGAGGTCTCTAAAAGGCTCCCAAAGACCCAATATTTGGACTTTTTGCTACTTTTAAGCCCTGTGACTGTCAAACTATGTGACTGATAGAGCTCAAATCCTATCTGGGAAGATATTAGTATGTTATTTATATATGTGCCAAAAATTAAGGCTTTAAGAAGACATTTAACCTGTGTATGAGGACCATAAATCCCCACCCGAGTGACCATTTTTAGACATTTTTCACATATTTTTCCCTGTAACTTGGAAATGGTAAGTCTAAGAAGTTTCAAACTGTATTAGATGCATATTCTATGTGTAATCTTAGTATGTGACAAATTTTAAGTCTGAAGCTTTAATTTGAAGGCCACATTTAGGTCTCTAGAAGGCCCCATAAAGACCCAGTATTTGGACTTTTTGCCAATTTTAAGGCCTGTGACTGTTAAACTATGTGACTGATAGAGTTGAAATCTCATCTGGGAATACATTATTATGTTCTTTTTACATGTGCCAAAAATCAAGGCTTCAAGTAGACATTTAACCTGTGTATGAGGACCTTAAACACCCACCTGAGTGACCCTTTTAAGACATTTTTCACATATTTTGCTCTGTAACTTGGAAGTGGTAAGTCTGAGAAGTTTCAAACTTTATTAGATACATATTCTATGTGTAATCTTAGTATGTAACAAATTTTAAGTCTGAAGCTTTAATTTGAAAGCCACACCGAGATCTCTAAAAGGCCCACAGAGACCCAATATTTGGACTTTTTGCCACCTTTAAGCCCTGTGACTGTTAAACTATGTGAATGATGGAGCTGAAATCCCATCTGGGAATGCATTATTATGTCCTTTTTACATATGCCGAAAATCAAGGTTTTTAGTAGACATTTAACCTGTGTATGAGGGCCATAGACACTCGCCCAAGTGCCTTTTTTGACATTTTTTCGGTATTTTGCCCTGTTATTTGGAAATGCTTAGTGTGACAAGTCTTAAACTGTATTATATATAATTTTTGTTTGTTATGTATGTCCCCCAAAAAGTTTCAGATCTGTAGTTTAATTGCTAAGGTCTCTTTAACAATTGTAAAATGCCCACAGAAACCCAATTTATGGACATTATGCCACTTTAAAGCCCAGTAACTGTCAAACTATGTGGGTTATAGAGCTGAAATCTTTGAATTTTTAAAAGGAAATGCCTGTCTATTTAAATTTTGAATATTAATAATGTTATGGCTATCTTAGTCTTTTAAGAACTTATTTTTGTGTGTTATACCTCTGCTTGCTGAGTTTTTAACTTTTTAAAATGAAACTGGTTAAACGCCGGTTAAACATATTCAAGTAGACAAAATGGACACTTTAAGTGAGCTTTAAGTCCCAATATTAATGAAATTATATCCGTATGTAGTAAAACTAGGGGATTTTTAACCCTCAATTAGCCCAGTTTTATTCAACTTGCCTCAGTTAATTTTGACACAGCTCCTACAGTTATGAACTCATTTCAGTTGATAATCACATACTTAAAATTCTCAATTCTTTTTGTATTTGAGTACCCCTTTTATATAGATTGTTTGTTTACCATTTATGCTGTAGCACTCCATCTCTTTGAGAGAACATATAAACTGTGTAAAAAAGATGTAGAAGATGAGATACATTTTGTTTGTGTTTGTCCAGCTTTAGAGCTGATTCGTATGAAATATTTCAAAATTTTAAATATAGATAAATCTGAATTATTAATAGATCAATTATCAAGGGTATTAACTCATATGAATGTCAATATGGTTATTAATTTTATTTTTGATTTGTGGCAAGAAAGAAAAAGTAAATTATATTGTTAACTTTTTATGTATTGAATTGCTGTCTTTATTTACTGTATCTTACCTCAAAATATGTTTGCTCTGTTTGTTATTAACTCTCTATTTAGAGTGACTTATAAGCCCATATAGGGCTGGGTATTACTTCAATAGTTTTTGTATAATCCTTGTCAACATAGTACATGTCACTATAATAAACTAATAAACTAAACTAAGTCCCAACCCACATCCCCCACCCGGATTCCCCCCACCCACCTCTGGGACCTCCAGCTATATTGAGTGACACTAAATAAACAAAGGTATTTAATGATATCAGATGAGAAACAAAGAACTCAATGGGGTTGCAGATCTTGTGTAATAGTGAGAGAGGTGTGGAGAAGGGGAGAG
Source organism: Sabellastarte sp. h YS-2021 (assembly GCA_964017235.1). Classification (NCBI taxonomy): domain Eukaryota; kingdom Metazoa; phylum Annelida; class Polychaeta; order Sabellida; family Sabellidae; genus Sabellastarte; species Sabellastarte sp. h YS-2021. Next base: position 109,184,650 of record OZ024928.1, on the reverse strand, counting down.
GGGTGGGGGTGGGAGGTGGTGGGCTTCATTACATATAACACAAAGGGGAGTCAGAACTGAGATTGTGTCACATATTTAGGTTGCATATATATGGACCACATATATAGGTATAGAGGAAATGAATAACTGAAAACAATTTGCAAATTCTAAAAATAATATAATAAAATAATAATATAAATAATTTTTTTTAAATAATATTTTATTTGTGAACAAATATAGAAACAGATATGCGCTTTTGGGATTATGAATTTTAGAATGGACATTGAATCATCAATCATTTAAATACTTTGAAGGAAGATTGAAAAGTATGATGAGTTGAGTTAAAAATAATATTTTATTTGTCAACAAATATAGAAACAGATATGCTCTTTTGGGATTATTATTTTAGAATGGACATTCAATCATCAATCATTTAAATACTTTGAAAATAGGTTTACAGTTATCATTGCAGGAAGATTGAAAATATAATTTGAGTTATGTATTCGGCGTCTGGGGATACACCATCTTCCTTGGGAAGATATAAACAGAGTAGATTGATGTGCTGAAGTTCATATAATAATGGGTAATTATGTTTTTAAAAATTCCCGATCAAAACCTGTGGCGTGAGTGATGACCTGTCTGGGGATATGTTGGCGCCGAGTTGGCCCAATCTAGTTCAGGATTGTAACTTGACAAACTGTTATGAATAAAAGTTTTGCAGCAATAAAAATTGTTTACAGTAATTAAAGACAAATATGACTGAAAGGTACACTTCAAGTGCGTTTTGACAAAGATTTGTTTACAAGAGTATTAATAAATTATTTGTCCAAGGGTATGTTTATTTTGTTGCATTGGTTGACCTGGTTCTTTACATTTCATGGTCTTGTGATGTACATGGAAGTGACTAAGTAATTGACTTGTTTGAACATTACCGGCAGAGATGCTCACCTTTTTTCAAAAATTGGCGTTAATCAGTGTTTGTGGCATCTGAAGAACTCGGTTTACTTCAGAATAGAATATCCCTGCCTTAGTTTGTTAAACTTTGAATACATCTTAACTATTTCCTCTCTGATATATCTAATATATTTGCTATGTCTGTTTCTTATGTCTGTGTCAGACACTGCCAGAATGAAAATGTGTTTCATAAAACCCATGGCATATGACTCGGCAGTTGAGGTATAGAAATGATCAATACAGGTTTCTTGATAAGTCTTAGGTGTAGTAGGAGCTTTCTCAAACCCATATAACTGGAAAATTTGAAACAGGTTCTGTGCTGAGGCAGTATTGAAGATAGTATCCATAGTAAAATGTTCAAGCCACACTGTTTCTTTTGTATCAAGTTTATGTTCCTTAATCATAGTGTTCAGTGCTGCAGGAAGTCGCTTTATTTGTGTATTTGATGGTGAATACACAGCAGCAGCTGTCAACTCATGGGATCCACTAAGTCACAACTGTGAGTTTTACTATTGTGTATGTGTAAAAGTGATTTCAAAAATGGTGTTATGAAAAAAAAGTCCATGGAAGGGTCTACTTGATGCTTAAAAGTATTCATCATTATATCCTTAGGCGATAGTTGGGGATATAATATATTCTTCTCTGCCGCCATCTTTTACTTTGACTTATATGTGCAACCTCTGGATACGCTTTAACCTTTTTGAGATTAAAATTATGCAAATGTAATCAAAACTTTCAACCCTGCCACATGCTATATAATAAATATGGGCAGGGGTTATTCCTGTCGAGTCAATATTCAGGTACTGTACAGTCTCCTTGTGCTCTGCATTACAGTCATTTCATTAATGGGGAACAAATCTCATTACTGCATTGGCTTAAAGAACAAAAATTGTAGTGGTTTTCATACGACTGACAATTCCTTGAGGTTGGGTGCACTGTGTGCCCTTCTGTGGCGAATATTGACCTGGTGTTCCAGGAAACGGCCAACTCTCAAGGCATGTCACGTTCCAGGCTGGCTTAATGCGGTAGCAGACAAGCTGTCCAGGTTAGGCCAGATCAGAGGGATCTCTTCTTCCAGAGGTCTTCCAGTTGATTTGCACCCGGTGGCACCAGCTTCAGGTAGACCTGTTCACAATGAGGTTCAACAATGAGTTACCTCAGTTTGTGTCACCAGTTCCAGATTCCCTAGCCTGGGAAGTAGATACACTCAGTGTACCTTGGATCAGGACCCTTATGCCTTCCCACCAGTAGCCATCCTGGGTAAAGTGGTGGCAAAACTAAGAGACTGCCAATGCAGGAGATACCCAACTTCCAAGCGGTAGTTATTCTAGCTAATTGTCCATTAGGTAAGATGTATTAACACAAAATTGCAACTCTAAGTATTAAGTTAAATTTTTATGAGTTCATATCTAATGGACAGGAGAGGCCGCCCCATCCAACCCTGCATTCATCTTACTAGGGGCTCATCTAAGGTTAGAATGGAAACAAAAAAAATTGAGCAAATCTGATTTGGGCAAAAATGACTACATTCGATAAACTTGTAGTAATTATGCAGAAAATAAGTCTTACATTTACTTCAAATATTCACAATACACAATATTCACAAAAACACAATACCCGCCACGGCCTCATGTCACTAATGTGAGGCCGTGGCAGGTATTGTGTTTTTCAACGACCCCAGATTAAACTGCAAAATTTATATAACATGCTGGTTTCATTGCCGATATTTGCTGTTTTTTTGCGTTTTATGCAGAAATTCAAGATGGCCACCAAAAAAATGGCGGGAAAGTGATTTTCGCAAGATGTTGCCAGTACATTCTGCAGATACCCTGGGGGTCCAAAATGTTGTCGAAATAGCTCTATCTCACACCGTTTCCAAGATGAATGCGCTTTTGCGCTCTACGCAGAAATTCAAGAGGGCTCCCAAAAGTGGCAGGAAAAAGATTTTTGCAAAAAAGTTGCCAGTAGACTCTGCATATATCCTGTGGGACAAAAAATATTGTCGAAATCGCTCTATCATGCACCGTTTCTGGGATAAATGTTTTTAATGTTTCACGCAGAAATTCAAGATGGCCACCAAAAGTGGCGGGAAAGTGATTTTTGTAAAAAGTCACCAGTACACTCTGGACACCCTGGGGGTTGAAAATTTCAACAAAATCGCTCTATCTCGCACGGTTAAGGAGATAAAAGCAAATTAGTGTTTTTCCATTTTTGGCGAAAATTCAAAAGGACCGTCATTTTTAGGGAGAGGAAAAGCTTTTAAAAATTGGCAAGAGTAGATTGCTGAGATAATAGTTGGGTCGAAAATTTTGTATCTCGCACGGTTAAGGAGATAGAAGCAAATTTGTGTTTTTGCATTTTTGGCAAAAATTCGAAAATTCAAAATGGCCGCCATTTTTACGGAGAGGAAATTTTTTTTGAAAATTGCCAAGACTACATTGCTTAGATACCCTGTGGGTCGAAAATTTCAACGAAATCGCTTTATTTCTTACGGTTACAGAGATAGAAGCACTTAGTGTTTTTGCATTTTTGGCAAAAATTCGAAAATTCATTATGGCTGCCATATTTGAAGAGAGTAAAATTTTTTTGAGAATTGCAAGGAGTAGTTTGCCAAGATACCCTTTGGGTCGAATATTTCGACGAAATCTTTCTATCTCACATGGTTAAGGAGATAGAAGCAAATCTTGCACGGTTATGGAGATAGAAGCAAATTAGTGTTTTTGCATTTTTTGGCGAAAATTCAAAATGGCCGCCATTTTTGAAGAGAGTAAAGTTTTTTGAGAATTGCAAAGAGTAGTTTGCTAAGATACTGTGTGGGTTGAAAATTTCGACAAAATCGCTCTATCTCGCACGGTTAAGGAGTTAGAAGCAAATTAGTGTTTTTGCATTTTTGGCGAAATTTCGAAAATTCAAAATGGCCACCATCTTTGGGGAGAGGAAAATTTTTTGAAAATTGCCAAGACTACATTGCTTAGATACCCTTTGGGACGAAAATTTCGACAAAATCGCTCTATCTTGCACGGTTAAGGAGATAGAAGCAAATTACTCTTTTTGCATTTTTGGCGAAAATTCAAAATGGCCGCCATTTTTGGGGAGAGGAAAATTTTTTGAAAATTGCCAAGAGTACATTAATTAGATACCCTGTGAGTTGAAAATTTCGACAAAATCGCTATCTTGCACGGTTAAGGAGATAGAAGGAAATTACTCTTTTTGCATTTTTGGCGAAAATTCAAAATGGCCACCATTTTTGGGGAGAGGAAAATTTTTTGAAAATTGCCAAGAGTACATTACTTAGATACCCTGTGGGTTGAAAATTTCGACAAAATCGCTCTATCTCGCACGGTTTAGGAGATAGACATATTTATGTTTTTTGTTATGTAGCTATTACTCGGGAGGTTAAAGCTATTACCATCAACAACAACCTTCACACCAAATTTTACAAAGATGAGTTAAATATGTTTCTTTTAAAAGAGTGAAAACAGAATTGCAAATTTAATAAGTAAATTAAATTTTTATAAGTTAATACCCTATCCAATGGACAATTGCTAATCCGGTCGGCGCAGACCGGCCCGCCAAACGCCAGAAAAAGACGTCATGTGTTTCCACCAGCTGGTGGCTAATTTACTTTTTCTTTTTTTTTTATTGCGTTAATAAATCCTATCCAATGGACAATTGCTGAATAACTACCGCTTGGTCGGCGGGTAAGTTACTGGGGACTTATGTGAACTCACAAGTAATAGCAAATTTTAACCTACGGTCTAGGATAACTTTGTCAGGCGACCTATAGGCCCAGGCCTGGGTCTGACCTTAAGGTCAGGAAACCCTGTAAGGCCATGGTCGTTGCCAGCAGCCGGTTACCCGGGGCTATACCGCCGTCACCCCACCCCCCCCCCCTTTTTGCAGACCTGCTCTGAGGTAGGGGAAGAGAGGGATGCAAATAAACCTCCCGAAGGAAGCATGCCACCCTTAATTCTTATGTACATGAAGAACTGTTTATACATATATACAAATCTCCTCAATCTAAGGGCCACTTGTGGATCTGCTGAGCAGCCACTACCGAGCCCAAGTGGTAAAGCTCTGAATCAGCCCAAGCCACGCCCTTCAGATAGAACTGTGTGAAGGTATTATGTGACTTCAGTGGCAGGCTGACAAGATTGGATCTAAGGAGACTCCTGACTGGAAGACCTTAGAAGCAGCAAAGGCCCTGACATCATGGGCCTTAACCTGATGTAAAGTGTGGGCCTCCTGGTAAGAGAGCTCATAACATAGGATCACAGTCTGCTTGATCCAAGAGCAGATAGTGGCAGGTGAGATGTCTTTGTCGAAACCTTTCTTAAAGGAGACAAAAACCCCCTCCTTATTCTGCCTGAAGTCTGAGGTCCTGTCCACATAGTAGCGCAATGCTCTGACCGGACAGAGGGACCTGTCAGACTTGAGGGATCAATCCAGAGATGGGGCCAGGGCTGTTATCACCCCAGGGGCCACACTGTCTGTACCCTCTGGCCAGCTGATTCTTGGATAGAAAGCTGGGTGATGGATACAGGGACACCTTTGACCAATCGGATTGGTGTCTAATATATCAGTTTTACCAAGCATGAATCTCACTTCTCCGCTTGCCCAACCCAAGGGCCAAGAGGAAAACTGTCTTGAAGGACAAATGCTTCAAGGAGGTCTCCTTGATTGGATCAAACAGAGTCTTAGTCAGCTGGTGCAAGACCAGTGAGAAGTTCCAGGAGGGTATTTCCCTCCTGCCTTTGGGTCTGTCTCTGTGGAAACTATCCAGGAGACGAGTGAGATTTTCGTCCTTGCTGATGTTGAAGGGTGATTTTACCTGTAACCATCAATGGTGCTGGGCTGTAGCTTCCTGTCCTGCAATAGGTACATAAGGAAGTCAGCAACTGACTTTACAGGGGGTGCCCTGAGGTCCACCTGATTAGTGACGCACCACTTGTAAAAATGGTCCACTTTGCCTCATAGACTGATCTGGTTGAGCCTATTTGAGGAGCCTCAGTTATTGCTGCCACTGCTTCAGAGAAGCCCTGCTTCTTGATTGATGTGGCTCTAGGAGCCACGCATGGAGATTTAGGTTGTCAGATTTCTGTGAGGGATCTGATTGAAGGGCTGAGTTAACAGGTTGGGCAAGAAAGACAGGCTCACTGGGATCTGACTGGACATTGCCACTAGGTCCCAAAAAACCAAGGCATGTTGGGCCACCCCGGAGCAATCACAATGATTCTCTTGCATGGGGAGTCCTACAACTTCTCCACCACTTTGCCCAAGATGGCTGCTGGTGGGAAGGCATATGCGTCCAGTACCTCCCATGGCAGACTGAGTGCAGGGGATCTGGTACCGGTGACACAAACAAAGGCAACTTGCTGTTGAACCATGTGGCAAATAGGTCTAGTTGAGGCCGGTGCCACCTGCTGCATATTGCTTGGAAAACCTCCTGAAGGAGAGACCACTCTGTTTGGATGGTCTGGCCTAGCCTGGATAGCTTGTCTGCTACCACATTCAGCTGGCCTGGAATGTGTCGGGCTTTGAGAGTTACTTGATTTCTGGTGCACCAGGTCAAGATTCCTCATAGTAAAGCACAAAGTGGGCCCGACCTCATGTCTCCTTCCTTGTTTATGTATGACACCACTGTGGTGTTGTCTGCTGCTACAAGTACCAACTTGTGTAGGCAGAGGTCTTGGAACTCTTTTATGGCTAGAAAGACTGCCTTGAGTTCTAGGTAATTGATATGCAGCTTGCTTTCTGGAAGGGACCTGGATCCTCTTGCAGTGCGTTCATTTAAGTGAGCGCCCCACCCTTCTGCTAATGTGTCTGTAAAGATTTGCAGAGCACGTTTATTGGGTGTAATGGTTAGCCTGTAAGGACATTGTCCTCTTGCAGCCACCACTGTAGGTGTGGGTGCAAGGACCTTGGTATTGGAAACAGCTTTTCTAGTGACTCTGGTACCTTCCAGTTGTTTTGGAGATGCCACTGTATGGGTCTCATATGAAAATCGGTCTAGGTGGACTTGCTTTTCTGTGGCTGTTAGTAAACCTATCAAGGAAATAAGCTGCCAGGCCTGTAGGGATAGCAGTTCCAGTATTTTGTCCAGGAGGCTCTGCCACCGGTCCGGTGTTGGTCGGAAGCGGCCAGATCTGAGGTCGAACTGGTCAACTGCAAAGTCGAAGACTTGTTTGGATTCCAGTTCCGATTTCCCCAAGTTCACCCGCCAACCTAGTTCTTGGCATATTTTCACTAGATCTTGAGTATTCTGGAGACAAGCCTGGTGCGATTTGGCTCTCACCAACTAGCTGGTTAGGTACTGGGGGATTCTTTTACCCTTGTGTATGGCCATCAGCTTCAACTCCTCTGCTACTACAGTGAACTCCATGGGTGCTGTGGACAGACCTAAAGGCAGTGCTTTGAACTGGTATGTCCGACCCTGGGCATGAAATCTCAGATATTTCCTGGACTGTTCCTGTATTGGTATATGGAAGTAGGTGGCCTTGAAATCTATTGAGGTAACCCACTCCCCTTGTTGGAGGGTGGTCCTGATGGTCTCCGAAAGGTTTGATTGCTCAGATCTAGACTAGGTCTCCAATGGTTGTGTGTTTTGGAACCAAGAAAGGTTGAGATTCTGAACTGGCTCGACTGCATCTTTGTCTGTAAGCTGAGGTAATGCCTCTAACCAATATAGGTTCCTGTGAGGATGTACATAGCAGTTGATAATTTTGGTGACCTTGTCAAGCTTGGTCTTGACTGGAGAGGGAGAGTGTAGCCCTCCAACATTTGTACTACCTACGGTCCAGCCCCCAAGGCTTCCTAAGTTCCCAAAACGGATTTATTCTGGACCCTATAGGCAGACTGTATGCCACATTTGGGATATTTGGTAGTCTGACAAACATTTTCTGTCCCTCCGGACACTGGTCCGGCCTGGTGACAATGAAAACCAGTTAAAGGTCCATCTGTTATTGCTGTGGTCCAGTCCGGTGGGGGTGTCACAACTCTTCACATTTTATAGACTCTTGGCCCCGGGCCAGTCGCCTGTAAGGTGGAGAATGTACATATTGTCATTTGTATGATGGCTGACCCCTGACAGGACACGATCAAAGCTTGTTTGAGTGTGGACCACCTTTTCTCTTGCTGTTCAAAAAATATTAAAAAAAACATTTGTTTTTTCAGTAACCAGCAATTTTTGGCCATTTGTTTCCTGTAACCAGCAATTTTTGGCTATAGTAATTTTCTGTAGCCTGTGATACTCTGTAACCAGTAAACTGGTAGGTTAGGTTTCGGTTCCGGTCCTCTGAAACCAGTATTGAAAAGGGGCAAGACAGTAATTGCACCTGATAGCAAGTCGGTAGACTCTGTAACCAGCTGGTGTGAAGCAAAACTGCTCAGTGAAAACTGTATAGCCGGTTGGTGAGCTCTGTAACCGGTTGAAGCAGTTTCTGTGTAGGAAAAAACTTCCTGTCAGGGACTATACATTATTAGGCCTGTCATCAGTCTTAGGCCGGTGAATAGGCTGCTGATGAGGAGTGGACAGCTGGTAGAAGACCTTTGGGTTGGTGATTCTTGGTGCTGGTTGGTAATAGGCAGGCTTTGTAACCAGGTAATGTAAAGCAAGCTGTGTGGCCGGTCGGTAGACTCCGTAACCAGTCGGTTGAAGCCATATCTTGTAGATACTAGCTGTCTACCTGCCCCAGAATCAGCAGAGTTGAATGGACTAGGTCGGATGACTCTGTAACCAGCTGGGGTCGGGTAAGCTGTACAAAGGCTGTGTAGCCGGTACCCGTTCGGTACACTCTGTAACCAGTTGCTGAAGCAAGTTTACAACTATCTTTTGTGTTAAATTCAGCTTACTGAGCGTTTCCTCCATTAATTAAAGTATTTCTTTTAAAACGCACATCTTATTTGTAGATTTGACAGTTGCTGGGAAAGCCCCTGTGAGCTATTTTTAGAAGCAATTGTTGGTCGGCGTGTCACATGACCAGCTTGTTGGTCGGAAGGACACGCGATTGGCTGATTGAAGATGACGTCAGTGGTCACGTTCTTTGTGTGATACTTAACCTGCAACTTTACAGTAATCTGACTGTCCACAAAACCCCACTACCGACAACAAGACCGGGTCTGCAAGGCAGGGACTGAAATCACAGTAGACGCGAGTTCTGAAGAACGCACTTCTGACCTTCCTGGTCGGTGAATCACGCGATCAGCTTCGTGACTTGGTTGGTGAACCACGTGACCAGCTTCGTGGAGATGACGTCAGAGGTCGCGTTCTTTTGAGCTGGCCGGTTGGCTGATGCTTTAAAAGCAGAGAAGCCTGGACCAGTGCGCTCTGTAGATATGTAGATGAATTCTTTCTTCATTTCGTGATAAAACCAGAGAACTGGCTATCCACAACCCCCACTACCGACAACAAAGCCGGGTCTGCAAGGGAGGGACTGATATCACCTTCTATTGAGAGGTCGGCTGAACTGGAGCTTACCAGTCGACTAATACTTTACAGCAAAGAAGTCTGGACCAGTGCGCTCTGTAGATGAATTCTTTCTTCATTTCATGATAAAACCAGAGAACTGGCCATCCACAACCCCCACTACCGACAACAAAGCCGGGTCTGCAAGGGAGGGACTGATATCACCTTCTATTGAGAGGTCAGCTGAACTGGAGCTTACCGGTCGACTAATGCTTTACAGCAAAGACGTCTGGACCAGTGCGCTCTGAAGATTACTGAAGAATGCAACTCTTGCTTCTGATGAAAAACACTAAATACTCGAGCTAGGCTGGTGTGACTGATGCTTTACAGCAGAGAAGTCGGTACCAGTGCGCTCTGAAGGATGCACCTCTTCCTTCTATTTACATTGTTCAAAACTACGTAGACTGAAGTTTTCCGTGAATTTTATTTGTAGTACTAGAAAAACGTTTCTATGGTGATTGTAACTGGAAGGATACAGCAGGTACATTCAAACAAAAGACACAGATAAAAATACCTTGTAAGTAGTATCTCCATTATTTTTCTTAATATTGTCGATCTGCCCCTAACAACACAATTGTTGAATGGGAGGAAACTAGCAAAATGGCTGCCTTCATATTTCTCGTCGATTACTGCCCTATCATTAACACTAAAGTGAATCTACTAGGGAGCGTTTCCAGCAGATTTTTTAATGTATATCCGTGCATGAAAAGTAGATAACACTTCTTCACCAAATTATAGCAAATAAGGTGAAAATCTGTCATGATGGACACTTTTTCCTTTAAAAACTCTGAAGATGTTAAAAACACGTCTTCACAGTACACGCGGCAAATGAAAAAGATGCTATGACGTCATGTGTAGACAGGAAGTAAATACCATGCGCCACCTGGCGAATGCACAGTACTGGGACTGGCCAGCCGGTGGAAACACAGGATGTCTTTTTCTGGCGTTTGGTGGGCCGGTCTGTGCCGACCGGATTAGCAATTGTCCATTGGATAGGATGTATTAACGCAATAAAAATGCAATTCACAGTAGGCTCAAAGTAGCAAAGCAGCTATTACTCAGATAGCTACAAAGTTATCACAACCAAAAGCTATCCTGACCAAACTTGACCCGATTATCCTTCGTATAAATTTTTGTGAAGATAGAAAACATTGTTTCATTAAAATGTCCAGAAAAAAGTCAACTAAGAATAGCACAATAGCTATATAGCACAGTAGCTATTAATCAGTTAGCTATAGAGCTATCTTCACCAAAAGCAATCCCATGCAAGCTATTAACCCAATAAACGCCCATACCAAATTTGGTAAAGATAGGATAAATACTTTCCCTTGAAATGACCAGAAACCAAGCGTGACGGATGGCGGACGCCGGAAAAAGCAAAAATAATATGTCCACCCCCCAGTGGGGTGGACATAAATATTGTTACCTTGGCAATACAAAACAGGTTCCTCCAAAATTGAAACTAAATAACCTACTCATACTGCTCTTGCTATGTGGGGATGTTGCTTCAAACCCTGGCCCAACCAATTTTGGATTTGTCAATTGTAGATCCATTTGCAATAAAGGTCCTCTTCTGCATGACCTTATAAAATGCAATGACTTAGACATCCTGGGTCTGGCTGAGACTCACATAAGACCAACTGATACTGACGGTCTCCTAAATTCTGTTACACCAGCCGATTACAACTTCATCCAAAAACCACGGTGTACTGGCTTGGCGGTGTAGGCTTTCTGTGCAGATTTTTTTGTCTCTTTCTGGCTTCCTGTCTTCAATTGGTTCCAATTTCATTGTTTGCGGTGACATAAATGTTCATCTGGGTGTTGAGTGTGGTGACATCCTCCAGTATTGCAGTTTGGTTCAAGGTGTCAGCGGATCGACCCATATACTGGGTCACACTCTGGACATTGTGATATCCTCTTGTGACTCCGATTTTGACCATAATGTTAGTGTTGGTGATTTCATATCTGACCATGCTGCTATAATATGCCAACTCGATTTCTCCCACCCATCAACCAGCATTGAAAAATTAGTCTTTTATCGTCGGTATCACAAGATTGATATTGACCAATTCCGCAAGGACCTCAGTAATATACCATTTGTTCTGTCCCCTGATGGAACTTCTGCAAAATTGTATAATCAGTATATGGATGGTCTAACCCAGGTACTTGACAATCATGCTCCTATCATCTCACGCATGGCAAAACGGCAGTCTGAGGAGTGGTTATCTGATACATATCGCATGGCTTGCTCTCTTAAGACGGCAGTTTGAACGGATGTGGAGGAAACATAAGACACAGTTGAACAGATCAAAGCTCTGCAAGCAAATTGCCTGGTACAATCGACTGGCCCTGAAAGACAAGGGCTCCTACTAAACTAGTCTTATAAACTGCACACAGTGGTTACCCCAAGAAGCTATGGCAGTCATTAGGGAAGGTATTGGACCACACTTCTGAGACAGCCTTACCTGCTCACAGCTCAGAAAAGAGCCTTGTGGACATGTTCGCTTCCTTTTTCTCTGAGAAGATAAGCAAAATCAGGGATACGTTATCTACTTTTGGCTCTCTCAATGATGCACTAAACTTGGCCCCTCCTGCGTTCAATGCCTTTATTACTGTTATTGAAGACGAAGTCCGCAAGTTTATAAAGAAGTCTCCCACTAAATCGTGCCTATTGGACCTATACCAACATTCCTCTTTAAGGATTGTCATGATATTCTCCTGCCATCTATTGCCAAGTTGGTAAACTGTTCTCTCATTGAAGGCTCTTTCCCAAATGCTTTCAAGAAAGCGGTTGTCACCCCCCTTATAAAAAAGGCTTCTCTGCCCAGGAATGACCTCAAGAACTACCGCCCAGTGTCTGGTCTTTGTTTCCTGTCAAAATTGGTTGAGCGAGTTGTTGCCAAGCAATTAACATCACACATAAATAACAACAAATTGGACAATCCTCATCAGTCAGCTTATAAGCCGGGCCACTCTACTGAAACTGTCTTATTGTCAATAAAAAATGAGGTCCATCTCTCCCTGGCATGCGTTGAACCCACAGCTCTAGAATTACTCGACTTGTCAACCGCATTTGATACTATAGATCATAATATTCTAATTGGTCACCTTAAATCCTGGTTTGGTCTTGGTGGAACCGTTCTAAAGTGGTTTGTTTCCTACTTGAGTAATCGTTGCCAAGCCATCAAGATAGGCTCGACACTATCTAAACTTAGTAAGCTTATCTACGGAGTTCCCCAAGGTTCTGTTCTGGGCCCAATGTTGTTTTCACTTTATACAACCACACTCAGCAAAATCATCAGCCTCCATCCGGATATTAAATTCCACTTCTATGCGGATGACATTCTGCTATACATTCATCTCTCCCCTGGGGGTGCCTCTGCTGCTCTCGCCGAGCTAGATGCCTGCCTTCATGATGTGCAACGGTGGATGTTTGGTAGGCTTTATGTCTAAATTAGGCCTGTGGTAGACAAAAATGTCTAAAATGTGGGATATTGCTTGTTAGCAACCTACAGTCCACATTTCTTTCCAGATTTCTTTCATACTTGGCAGGTGGCTTGGTATGCTAGAGGACTCGCCACCCTATCTTTTTGGTAGGCTTTATGTCTAAATTAGGCCTGTGGTAGACAAAAATGTCTAAAATGCATTAAAAGTCATGAAATCATGCACTAAATCACTTATAACTTGAAAAGTGTTGCATTTAGAGCATTTTGTTAAAATATGTTATTCAGCTACTTTTTTCATAGCTACAACATGGTGAGTAACTTGGGTGTCTGTCTCAATAGCTAAGTGAGTAATAGCTACTTTTGGGCTTTTCAGTAACTTCCATCATGAGTAAAATCACTTGTAACTTGAAAACTATTGCATTTACAGAATTTTGTATAAATATGTTATTCAGCTACTTTTGGGTCAGCTATAACATAATAAAATTTCAGACCTGTAGCTCATGGCATAGCTGAGTAATAGCTACTTTTAGGTTATCACTGTTGAGTAAATTACTTATAACTTCAAAAGTATTACATTTAGAGTATTTTGTTTCAATATGTTATTCACCTATTTCAGAGTCAGCTATAACATAGTGAAGTTCCAGACCTGTGGCTCATTGCATAGCTGAGTAATAGCTACTTTGAAGTTCACACTGTTGAGTAAATCAGTTGTAATTGGAAAACTATTGCATTTACAGAAATTTGTGTAAATATGTTATTCAGCTACTTTTGGGTCAGCTATAACATAGTGAAATTACAGACCTGTAGCTCATGGCACAACTGAGCAATAGCTGTTTTCAGGTACTGACTGTTGAGTAAAATGACTTGTAACTTGAAAAATATTGCATTTGGAGTATTTTGTTAAAATATGTTGTTCACCTACTTTTGGGTCAGCTATAACATCGAGAAATTACAGACTTATAGCTCATGGCATAGCTGAGCAATAGCTATTTTCAGGTTCTCACTATTGAGTAAATCAGTTGTAACTTGAAAACTATTGCATTTACAGTATTTTGCTTAAATATGTTGTTCACCTAATTTTGGGTCAGCTATAACATAGAAAAAATCCAGACATGTAGCTCATTGCATAGCTGAGTAATAGCTACTTTGAGGTTATCACTGTTGAGTAAATCAGTTATAACGTGAAAACTATTACATTTACAGTATTTTGTCTAAATATGTTATTCACATAATTTTTGGTCAGCTATAACAGAGTGAAATTGCAGACCTCTATGTCATGGCGTAGCTTACCAATATCTACTTTCAGGTTCTCACTGTTGAGTAAATCATTGTATCCACTGGATAGCCGCAGTGTGTAGAGAGATTTCACCATTACCGCTCTAATGAAAAAAAATATTATAGCTAGCCTTCTCAAGTTTGCAAGGTATATTAGAGGGTGCACCACAGTATTCTATTGGTAGGCTTTATGTCTAAATTAGGCCTGTGGCTAAATTACTTGCCTACTAAAAATGAGTAATTCTGCATTTTCTCTAAAAGTATTGCAGATAGCAAATTTTTCTTAAATAACTCATTCACCTACTTTTGGGAGAGCTTTCACATGCTGAAGTTCCAGACCTGTAGGTAATTACTCACCTACTCAAAATGAGTAAATGCGAATTATCTCTAAAAGTATTGCAGATAGCCAATTTTTCTCAAATAACTCATTCACCTACTTTTGGGAGAGCTTTCACTTGGTGAAGTTTCAGACCCATAGGTAATTACTCACCTACTGAAAATGATTAAATGCAAATTATCTCTAAAAGTATTTCCGATAGCCAATTTTTGTCAAATAACTCCTTCACCTACTTTTGGGAGACCTTTCACTTGGTGAAGTTGCAGACCTGTAGCTAATTATTCACCTACTCAAAATGAGTAAATGCTAATTATCTCTAAAAGTATTGCAGATATCCAATTCTTATCAAATAACTCATTCATCTACTCTTGGGAGAGCTTTCACTTGGTGAATTTTCAGACCCGTAGGTAATTACTCACCTACTCAAAATGAGTAAATGCAAATTATCTCTAAAAGTATTGTAGATAGCCAATTTTTCTCAAATAACTCATTCGCCTACTTTTGAGAGAGCTTTCACTTGATGAAGTTTCAGACCCGTAGGTAATTATTCACCTACTCAAAATGAGTAAATGCGAATTATCTCTAGAAGTATTGCAAATAGCCAGTATTTCTCAAATAACTCATTAATATGAAAACAACTTATAGGAAGTCATGGGCTGCAAATCTTTTCATGTGGTCAGATTTGACCTTGGGCCCCTCC
Organism: Sabellastarte sp. h YS-2021; assembly: GCA_964017235.1. NCBI lineage: Eukaryota > Metazoa > Annelida > Polychaeta > Sabellida > Sabellidae > Sabellastarte > Sabellastarte sp. h YS-2021. The sequence continues at coordinate 109,169,495 of OZ024928.1, read as the reverse complement.
TGCTTATTATTGGTCCTAGAGGTTTGCAATGTGAAAACAACTTATAGGAAATCATGGGCTGCGAATCTTTTGATGTGGTCAGACTTCACCTTGGGCCCCTGCTACAGGGTCAAATAAGGTTAGCCAAACTTAAAAGTGCTTTCAGTTTGCTTATTAACGAAAAATGCTGTTTATCTTCTAAACTATGTTAGTTGGCCTTTGTCGGAGGATACATCCAGCATCTGGCCACAGATGCCTCCTTAGTCTAGTTGTTTTCGGTTTTAAGGCTCAGCGTCAGAAAATTTCCTCTCACTTTCCTGTTAGTATTCTTGGTAACCTTCTCCATCCGGCTGACTTTGTCAAAGACCTTGGTGTGTGGTTCGATGCAGAATTTTCCTTATCTGAACATGTCAAGAAGACTTGCAAGGCGTGCTTTCTTCAGATGCATGACCTTCGTAGAATAAGACAGTACCTCACTCCAGAAGTGGCAGTCCTCGCAGCAAATGCCTTGGTTAGTAGTTGTTTGGACTATTGTAACTCTCTGTTTAGAGGTTTGTCTTGTTTCAATCAGCACAAATTGCAGAGTATTCAGAATATCCTTGCTCGTATCGTCACAAATCATAAAAAGTATGCTCATGTTACTCCCATACTAAAGCAATTCCACTGGTTGCCTTTCAAAAAAAATTTTCAAAACTGCAACACTGGTTTACAAATTTTTACATAGTGGTTCTCCTTCCTATTTTGAACCGTTCTGGTCTCTCAGCAGTTGTCCCTATAGTACCAGGCGTAGTCACCCTGATTGTCGGTACAGTTCCTCCATTCCACCCATCAGTCTTCAAGTCGGTCAAACATTTTGGCCATAGTTTTGCCTTTGATGCTCCCAAAATCTGGAATGAACTCCCTAACGATGTGCGTAGTGCAACATCAATTGCTTCCTTTAGGAAGAAGCTCAAAACTTACCTGTTTGAAAAAGTCTCTCCGCCATAGCCTCCTCTGTTACCCCGGCGTCTCCTTGGTACGACCTGGCTATGTCATTGGATTAACGTTAATTTCCCACGTCTTATGTTTAGATGCGCCTTAGAGTCTGTCACTGATGGAGATTAAGTGCTATAAAAGTCCACATTAGATTAGATTAGAAATCAAACTACTGGGCGGGAGTACAACACATTATAAAAATAGCATTAGAGATGTTCGTTTCTCCCCAGCCTGGGAAAATAGTTTACAACACCATGAGGTATAGAAGTGGTGACATAGTACAACGATCAGACTTTCAGAGCAAACAATGACATGATGTTGCACACCTACACCCCATAACCAATAATATCCCTACGAAGTATCAACTTCCTGTACCTAATATTTTCCAAGATATAGCCAAAAAATAATTTTGAGGGTTGTCACTAAAGCAAGGTCAAATATAAAATCAAGGTCACAATATGATGCTACACACCTACATCATCTATCCATGTCCCTACCAAGTATCAACTTCCTGTACCTTCTGGTTTCCAAGATATAGCCAGCACAAGATTGGACAGATCAAGGTCACTACAGCAAGGTCAAAAGGCAAATCAAGGTTGCACAATGACATTGCACACCTACACCCCTATCCAATGTTCCTACAAAGTATCAACTTCCTACACCTTACAGTTTCTGAAATACAATGTATAGCCCAAACAAGATTTTCAAGCTCAGGGTCACTAAGACAAGGTCAAAGGTCAAACAAGGTCACACCATGATGTTGCATACCTACACCCTATCCAATGTTCCTCCCAAGTATCAAATTCCTATACTTTACAGTTTCTGAAATCTAGCCGACAAAATTTTCAATCTCAAGGTCACTACAGCAAGGTCAGAAGTAACATCAAGGCCACACTATGATGCTGCACCCCTACACCCCCTGTCCAATAACCCTACCAAGTATCACCTTCCTGTACCTTATGTTTTCTAAGACATAGCAAGGTCAAAGACATACAGCAAGGTCAAAACAAGGTCACACCATAACACTGCATACCTACACTCCCAATCCCGTGTTCCTACAAGATTTTTGTCAGGAAGACGAGGTCAAAGGTCAAACAAAGTCACGCCATGACGTTGCACACGTACACCCCCCAACCAATGTCCCTACCAAATAACATCTTACACCTCGGGGTTTCTGAGATACAGCCTGGACAAGCTTATTTGGCCAAAACTGTCGCGCAGGGGGTCCATTATTGTTGGCTTAAAAAATGCCAAACACTGGTGCCATTGTAATAAATGAAGTAGTAAATGAATAAAGCATTCTCAGTAAGAGTATTTATTTGTTTTTGTGTGGCACGTACAAACAAATACAAAAAGTTGCGAAGACCGTATCCCAAATAGCAATGTTATTGAAATTATGAGGGTTATCAAGGCAGGATGAAAATTGCACAAAACTGGTAAAAAAATTTATTTAACAAAAGCCTATCCCCATAATGAAAATATTTGAGTAGCCCTGTGCATGTTGGGGAAAACTATTGATAATATAATTGTTGTATTTCAGTGTATGTGTATATTATGCAATTAATTGTTGCCTTTGATACCATTTAATTTGGCTGTGATAAAGATGAAACTGGAATATATTGGTTAACACACATTTAACTGTATAAACCTAGTGAATGAATGATGTCATTATGATTTATTTTGGGTCCTAAGAACAGTACATCAGTGCATTATGAGATTATTCCAAATAGTTATTTAGTTAGTTGGTTTTGTATTGAAATAGTATGGGGACCTCATGGTCAGTTTGTGTTCAGCAGAAAGTTGGTGTGTCTTTAAAGTTGGAAAGATAGAGTTTTGAAAAAAATTCCTCGTCATGTCGAAGGTATGTTATACTTACATCTGATAGAAGTAAACCTTGTTACATTATAGAATTTTACTGTTGATACTAAAAGTGCTCTATTGGTGTAAAATTAGATGAATTGAAAAACCTGTACAGTATATAATCAGATTAAAATGCTGTAGATTACTATAATTTCAAGCAGGCAATTGCTTTATCTGCTTTTAAAATATAAATTTAATTTTAATTGTTTTAAAACCTGCTTTATAAGACCATATCTTACCAGACCATATGTTATGTATGTTATCAGGACTGGTTTTATATATTGAATGCAGAGTTACATGGACCCAGTCCAGGAGTGCTACAGCCTAGTACAGTGTGTTGAATACAGTTATACAGATTTCAAGCCTAAAGGGACAATACATTAATTATATACTCGTAGAACAATACAAGTCATGACAATTTCAGTGTGTATTTGTGAAAAAAACAAACAAACTTGTGTATTAAATAGAAGTCGGTTTGGGCCCAAAACATTGACTGTATTAGTATATAACTGATGACTTCGTTGTTTAGTTTAATAAAATTTAATGTAAGATTACATTCAGTGCAGTTTTACTTATTCCCAAATGAAGTTACTGAGGCTCAAATACAACAATAACATAAACACAAATCAATGGTAAATATTTATATTTCACATTATAATTTTATTCATTTTGTCATACAAATTGCATCACTTACTGACACAACAATATGTTTCACACATTTTCTGAAAAACACTGATGTAAAATGCCGGGGATATTTTAAGGTAGCACTGGTACTAAAACCAACAAGACACCACAAAAGGAGTGGTGAAAAAGACAAAGATAACATGTATCAAATTTAACTATTATAGCTTAAAACATTGACACTCCCTCAAGTGCTAGATAAGATCATGTTATCAAAATATTTACCCTGATTGGACTTAAATGCAACATTTTGGTCAGATCAATTTTGCCCTGGAATTAAACTGCACCTTTATTTTAGGGAACTAAATGCAAAACATTTTATAAACTGTACAAACACAACGTTTTTCTGTTCTTTCGTCAAAGTACTAATCATTGATTAGTGATCAAGTTATATGAAAAAGGCTTCATGGTTAAGAAAAGTACACACAACTATTGACACATTGTATTTTGTATCTACGTAAATTTACACACCTAAAGGGCATGTAAATCAAAATAGTGGCAATGTTTTCATTAGTTAGTGCAAGGTGCTCTGTTCACTTTGACTAGAAATTAAACAAGCAATCAGTGATTGTGAACGGGCTCTGTGTCAGCTGACTGTGTGTTTTGAGTTTCAGAGTAGAAGTGAAAGAAGAAAAGGACACAAATATGCCCTGCAACTGGTATTGAAAAAGTGAAGTACAAAAATACCTTTTCCGAGATATTCACAATTTTTCATTTTCCGCTAAAATCTAAGATGGCGCCAAAAGTGGGCAAAAATGAAATTTTTCCCCTAGGCACAGAATACTGTTGTACTACCCTGTGGGTGAAAAAGTTTGTTCCAAATCACTCTATCTTATACGGTTTTAAAGATATTCACACTTTTTCATTTTCTGCTAAAATCAAAGATGGTCGCCAAAAGTGGCGAAAATTGAAATTTTTGCCCTTTGTATAGGTTACTCTTGTACTACCCTGCAGGTCAAATCGCTGTATCTCGTACGGCTTTCAAGATATTCACACTTTCTCATTTACTTTTAATTCGCATTTACTCATTTTGAGTAGGTGAGTAATTAGATGAAGGAGTTATTTGATAAAAATTGGGTCTCCGCAATAGTTTTAGAGATAATTAGCATTTACCCATTTTGAGTAGGTGAGTAATTAGATGAATGAGTTATTTGATAAAAATTGGTTCTCCGCAATAGTTTTAGAGATAATTAGCATTTACCCATTTTGAGTAGGTGAATAATTAGCTATGGGTCTGAAACTTCACCAAGTGAAAGCTCTCCCAATGCAATACTTATAAGAGATAATTCGCATTTACTCATTTTGAGTAGGTGAGTAACTAGCTATGGGTCTGAAACTTCACCATGTGAAAGCTCTTCCAAAAGTAGGTGAATGAGTTATTTGAGAAAAATTGGCTATCTGCAATACTTTTAAGAGATAATTCGCATTTACTCATTTTGAGTACGCGAGTAATTATCTACGGGTCTGAAACTTCACCATGTGAAAGCTCTCCCAAAAGTAGATGAATGAGTTATTTAATAAAAATTGGGTAATTAGCATTTACTCATTTTGCTCTTATGGTTTGTGAGATATTTGTGATTTTTCACATTTTCACTAAAGGTAGCAATAAAGTAGCCACTACTCACTTGTGCATTGAGCAACAGTTGTGAAACTTCAATATGTTACAGTTCACAAAAAAGTAGATGAACAACATATTTGAGAGAAATTATGTAGCTGCAATACATTTGAAGATATAAGCCATTTACTCATTATGGTTATCATTAAAAATTGACAAAGTAGCTATTACTCACTTAGCTATGGAGATACACTTCCACACCACTGACCATGTTGTAGCTGTGGAGAAAGTAGCTGAACAACATATTGCAACAAAATACTCTAAATGCAATAGTTTGAGAGTTATAAGCCATATAATTACATTAGGTAAAAGTGCTATTACTCACTCAAAAGTAGGCCAAAGTTCACCAATCCCCTTAGCATAGGACATTGTTGTACCACCCTGTGGATCAAAAATTCACTTGAAATTGCTCTATCTCTTACGGTTTGCGAGATATTTGTGATTTTTCACATTTTCACTAAAAGTAGCAATAAAGTAGTCATTACTCACTTGTACATTGAACAACAGTTGTGAAATTTCAATATGTTACAGTTCACAAAAAAGTAGATGAACAACATATTTGAGAGAAATTGTGTAGCTGCAATACTTTTGAAGATATAAGCCATTTACTCATTATGGTTATCATTAAAAATTGACAAAGTAGCTATTACTCACTTAGCTATGGAGATACACTTCCAAACTACTGACCATGTTGTAGCTGTGGAGAAAGTAGCCGAACAACATATTGCAACAAAATACTCTAAATGCAATAGTTTGACAGTTATAAGCCATATAATTACTCACTTAAAAGTAGGCCAAAGTTCACTAAACCAAAGAAATTTTGAAGAGCGTAAAAATTCATTAGGACAAGTAATTTACCAAAAATGTGTAACTGTAGTAGTTTCAGAGAAAACTGTGTGACCCACGCACTCACCCCCGCACGTACGCACACACATGGTGCAAATTATAATCTCCCGCCGGCGAGCCTGGGCGGGAGATAATAATGAGGTACAGGTGTGCATTTTCACTATCTGGAAAGTAGGTGAATAACATACTTAAAGAAAATACTGTAAATGCAACAGTTTTCAAGTTACAACTGATTTACTCAACATTGAGAACCTGAAAATAGCTATTGCTCATATGTGCAATGAGCTATATGTCTGCAATTTTACTGTGTTATAACTGACCCCAAAGTAGGTGAATAACGTATTTAAACAAAATAATGTAAATGCTATACTTTTTAAGTTCAAACTGATTAACTCAACAGTCAGATCCTCAAAGAAGCTATTACTCAGCTATGCAATGAGCAATTTTACTGTGTTATAGCTGACCCAAAAGTAGCTGAATAGCATATTTTTACAAAATTCTCTAAATGTAATTGTTTTCAAGTTACAAGTGATTTTACTCATTATGAAGTTACTGAAAAGTCAGAAAGTAGCTATTACTCACTTAGCTATGAGGATAGACGCCCAAGTTACTCATCATGTTGTAGCTATGGGAAAAGTAGGTGAATAACATATTTTAATAAAATGCTGTAAATGCAATACTTTTCAAGTTTTAAGTGATGTAGTGCTGAAATTCATTCATGATTTCATGAATTTTAATGCATGAAAAATTATTTATAAAATTCTTAAAAATAATTTCAAAGATCCAAGTCTTATACTAAGAAAAGGGGAATCTACCTGTAGCCTAGTACATATATGCAAGATACAAGAGAAATGCCTTCAATTGTCGACGAGAAAATTGTGATAAAGTGTTGAAATTTTCACACTTTGGGTGGGGGTACCTCACTTCTAACGGCTCTTGGGAACAAACAAACTGACAGATTTGTATGCATTTTGAGATTTATCATCCCCGATAGATAAGGTATCTTTTAAAATTAACAGCATGTCTCTGGGCCTT